>JASKUP010000052.1:10000000-11234377 GCA_030448955.1 Trichopoda pennipes | reverse complement strand
GATTTACCAGAGAGCACGCGTCGATTCAGTATTTACTTTGGATTCACTTTCATTTTTTACTTAGAGAAGTTCAACTAAATTCCACTTCATTTTTGTAATCGAAGTGAATTCATTACTGTTGTGCAATGAAATAAAACTTTTTCTTTTGAAATATAAAACAAAAAAAAATAATTTTTCTTTATCTTTTAATCACCAAACCAAATGTTACAAAAAACGAAGCCATCTATCTGGTGGCGAAACGGAGTTCGCCGGGTTTGCTTGTTTATTATGAAAATTAAGGTTCTGTTAAAATACGTATGACGCACTACGTCTATTTTATACATTCGTCCATCAGAGTTGTGTGCTCATAAGAGCTGCTAAAATCATTAGCCCGTACTTTTTTGAAAACGCTGCTGAACAGAATATTATAGTCAATGTTGACCACTATAGAGTCATAATTACTGACTTTTTCATTCATTTGTGGATTTGTGACATCAGTCAACAAGATGGCGCAATATGTCCCATAGCTCGTTCCATAATTGATTTATTTAAGCAAACGTTTTGCGGATCTGTTAGTTGGCCCTCCAAAATCGTGCGATTTAAGGCCGCTAGACTATTTTGTGTAGGGATATGTGAAGTCGCTAGTTTACATCGATAAGCCCGAAACGATTAAACATTTGGATATGCAGCCAGAAATGCGGAAAAAAATCATTGAAAATTGGACCTCCAAAGTAGACTACGTCCGAGCTGGCCATGCTGGAATCATACTTAATTTATAATGAGCGAGGATTCTCTTACGAATAAAAAAAATTTCATGTTAATTTTAAAGATTCATCTTTGTTTTATTTTATTTCAAAGTTATATACCTCTATAAAAACAACCCTTTAATTATTTAAGTTCCTTAAAGCTATAGCAACCTGAAAGGTTTATTTGAATTTTTTGTTGAATTTTCTGAAAAGAAACATGTGCAAAAATAAAATTTATTTTATCCATTAAAAATTTTATTTATTTTCAAATTGAATTTTAATTAAGTTTTTAATTGTTTGTATTATAAATCTAATTAAATATTTTTAGAAAATATTTTAATTAAATAATTAACTGAATCAATTATATCTTTAAGTAAAAAGAAAGGAATTTCTAAATATAAAAATAATTGAAACAATTAAAAATTAAATTAGTTGTCAATCTGCAAACAATTAAAATCTATTTCTGTTTGTCCAGTTTAACAAAATTTTGTTAGGAAAAGTATTTTTTTTTTAAATTATTTTAACTAATCTTTATAGAAAAAAAGGTTATTTTATTAAATAAATTTAAATTTAATTGATGAAAGAAATTATGAAAAAGAAAAACATCCTTAAAAAGTTAAGAGCACCATTTAAGCCCAGCACTCATCCTGTACTAGACACAAAACCATAAATAAAGAGAGAGATAAAATTTTAACACTTGATTTTATTTAGCATTTATTCACTTAATGTTTTGTTTTTGTCATCTTTCTATTTTTGTTGCCGTCCTTTTAACTCATTTCGTTTGTTTTTATGTTGTACGCTTTTGTACTTTAATGTACGATGGTTACAAACTGCAATAAAGTGGCGGAAGGAAACATAAAATCATAATCCATTAATCACACAAAAAGTAAAATGCAACAGGATACAAACATTCATTTGTACATTAATTCTACATACGCACACACACACACCCTTTCATTTTAGTGACAAAATAAAGAAAAATGAGATAGTCACCAACACACATACTGCTAAAGTCCTTTAGAGGATAAAGCATTTAATACATGAATGAATAAATGACAGTTAAATCATAAGGCTGGTTGTTGCTGTTGTCATCAGAATGATTTAAATTGGAAAAAAAGTGTTGTTTGTACAAGTGACTCTGATGAATATGTCGAAAAATGGTTCCATTATCTACTTGAATGAATTTTTATTGTGTTTTATTGTGCACACAAAATCTTGTCTATTTAAGAGAAAGTAGACTACTGAATATCACAAATAACAGGCAAATTATTTTGGTTAAAGCAAATCAAAATTTAAGTTATTGAATTCTATAAATAAAATAATAATTAGGGATTTTGGCAGAAGATGATCACGTGTTCAAATCCCATAATAGAGCCTCAAGTAAGAGGAAAAATAGTTGGGTGAATAAATTGCCTTCAGGTGCTTCTCGCTGAGCTGATAACGATACTGGTATATTAGAATAGCTAATAAGACTCTAAATTATGGAAGTTGTCCATAAAGCTTTAGTTAAAGAGGAAAGGTTACAGTACAGCACTTTAAGGCACTTGTGTTTGAATTGATTGAATGAACTTGTGAGTTAGGGTCCCACAGAGTGTAATAGTATAGTACGTGGTTACGGCAAAAATTTCAGGAAACAGAACAGTGGGCCTGGCCACTCCTAACCAATTGTAATCTTTAGGTGCCCCTGTAGGCTAGTAGGTAGTGTGCTAGCTTACATGACTGTGGTTTCGATTCCCAACAAAGACCTTGTTTTTTTTCACTGCAAATAAAAATTGACTGTCGGTGGGGCTGCTCAGTGATGAAGGCATGGTCACTGGTCACTGAGCTGTCTTATATGACAGTTAATTTCCGTAACTATCCTTCTACTTTCTCCACGTGTCGCATCTCTTCTCTATCCCTTTCCTAAAGAATGTAGCACGGTACTTCACTAAATAGGCATTGTTGCCTGCTACTTCTCTTTAACAAAAAAAAATGTATATCTAAAATATTGTTAGGTTTATACCTTTTATAAACGTTTTGTTTTGAGTTCTTTATTGCAAAATAAATAACACCAGGTTTTACAAATTATAAATTAATTACAAATTTATTTACTTTAACTACAAACATAGTTGACACTTAAGATACACGTCTTTACTTCAAGAGGTTTATTTTTCAACTAACTATCCACTCAGATGCTGCCTTTTCATATTTGTCCACTAGAAGTCTAGAAATATTAAGAATATTTTACTCTCTTTTTATCCTATTTTGTTGCTATACGTTGTCCATTCAATGTATAGGCGCCTGTATGACTGTGTGTATTTTTGTTTTTGTTTTTATGCTTATAAAGTTTATTCCTCAAATTTATATTAAGATAGTTGTTGTTATCTTGTGTGCATAAGTTTTTTTTAGAAAACTAGGCAGTTTGTAAATAGCTTACCAAATTGTTACTGTCTTGTGTGTATAAAATTTCTACACAGTTTGTAACTGGAAATTTGTTGTTGTCTTGCATGCATAAGTTTTCTTAGCAAACTACACAGTTAGTAAACAGCCTACTGAGTTGTTTACTTTATTACTTAATTACATATTTTCTTTTGAAACTTAAGCAAGACACATCCGTAACAATATTATATAACCTAAAGCGGTATAAATTTGTATGAACACTTTTTCAGGCGCGAACTTTCTGGAAAGAAAAAAACTTTTTGTGAGAAGTATTAGCACAGTGGCACCTGCCGTTTTAAAGCGTAAATAAATTAGGCAAAAAAAAATGAAATTTAAATAATTTAATATTTTTATTTTAATGGTCACTGTATGGCCACGGTGGCTGGCTGGTTTTGAAGGAGCGCATTCTCACTATTTAATTTTAATTAAATAATTTTATTGGTTGTCCGTATTTTGTGAATAACACGAAGAATGCTGTCCTTCAATGCATCAATGAGACCTTACCAGAAATAATCGTTAGGTGAGAAATCGCGCACGACCTTGGTAGCCAAGTTACACATCCACTTCTTGCAATAAATTTCGTGCTAAAATTTTATTTCAATTGGTGGTTGCTCTGGCCCTATGGCACATAGCACTATCCTAATAAAACCATATCACGGCTGGATTAATTACACCCATATTTTATAACAAGAAATGATTGATTACGCTGAGATGAGCTCCATAAACCGTAACTTGAAATTTACTTGATTTTTTAAGAAGTAGATTCCAATAGAGGTAATTGGGTCTGTAAAGTAATCTCAGAGTTGGTTTTACTTCATTTGAGACAATTTCCCTTACTTACAAACCAATTTAGCCAAAATAAGCCCCATCGCTGGACATAATTTTGGAGTTTCTAACTTATCCTTCAGAGTACATCCTAATTATTTGATGACATTGTTCACGCGTCAATCTATTCATGATGATTTGCGCCAGTATGCTAAACAAAACCTTCAAAAAGTGAGCGGAGAGCACTTCATTTGAAAATTAATACTTTTATTTATGCTACGAGGTTTAAAAAACACCCTTTACTACAATAATATGTTATTTATTTATACACTGAAAAAAATATTCCCTTGAATATTATGTCTAACTGTGAAACGCGGATGATGATGCAGACGCAGAGCATAAACATGAAGAACATAAATATGAATGCAACTCTCATGTATGGGCCGACGTCCTAAAGCCAATTTTGGAGTTGCTCAATTGCGTATAACAGAGTGCCAAGAGGCTCATTGAGGACACTTAGATATCCAACTCTATTCATTCTCTACAGCATCGAAGCAATGTGGCTTGTATTTCACTGTTTGATCGTTACTACAATGGTAAGTGCTCTAATGAAATTGGAGAACTTGTCCTCATTACCAGCACACTTTTTCATTTAACAAGCTTCTCATTGAGAGCCTATCCCAGTGTGGTTGATTGGCCGGTAAATCGCACTACTCATTACAGGGAAAAATCGTTTTTTAGCAGAACTCTTCGTATATTGAATAACCTCCCCTTAGAGGTATTTCCTGTCACTTTCAATGTAGGAAAATTCAAATTAAATATCCACAAACTCTACCCCCTTTTATAGCCTCCACATAACCTAATTTCCTAGTTCTGGTACAATGTGATGCATGTGTTGGGATCCCCCCCTGAGTGCTCATTCGAAAGGAAGCAATTTAAGTGTTGTAGCCGCATCAGAATGAAATTTTTGTAAATTTACAACTTCAATGTATTGTGTTTCAATGTCGAGTCTACACTAGAAAGGAGCAAATTCAACTTGTTCTATATAAAGGGTTTTTCAACAAGAAGTTTGTTTTCTAAAACAAAATAAAACAAAAAACTTAGATTAAAATGATTAAAATTTTTCTTGTATTACGAAGAGAAAAGTTCGGCAATTATGAACGAAAAATGATATCTGACATGATCACGATTACGCTGACAGATGTCGCGTCTTTCATTAAAGTTTTTAATCACTTTTTGGCAGAATGCAGATCCTATTTCATTAATCACATCATGGATTTTGAGTTTTAAGGCTTAAATCGATTCAATTAGCTCCGGTCGGGAAATTTGATTTGCAATAAATTTATCGTTTCATTGGCTGTCATATCATCAATGATATTCACGTCGTCAACAAGCCAAAATTGAGTTGTTAGCATCTTGCGATAGCGTGATTTATTGTCCATTACGGCATTTCCAGCCTTATTTTGGATAAAGTAAACGGCCTAATCATGCCTCCAGACCACAAAGCACACCATACGTTGACACGTTGGCCATGCAAATGACTCCTAATGGTGTAATAAGATTTACATCTGCAGTGAGCCATAATCAGATGATGGTCAAACCACTGTGAATGAAAAGCAACGCCATTCACGCCCTAGAAGGCCTTCGGATACATATATCCTCCGCTTACTCCTAGTTGCAACTTCAAAAGCCCGGGGCAGGCCGCAGCCTTCACTCCTTGCTGAAGAGTTGGAGACTATCCAAGTCGTTGTCCAGAACGCATGAAGCTTAATATAATTAAAAACACCACGGCATTCATACTCACTGGACCTGGACCATTTATTGTGTTCATTGTGAATGATCCGACCCATAAACTTTCACGAGGGCTTCGAAACCACAACCACCACGATACCCCCATATAGGGGCCAACCTCAATAATCAGCCAGAGAACAGCTAAATGTCTAAAGAGACAAATAGTGAACTCTGCGAGCCTACTGATTCCCGTGGAAATATAGTGGCTCCTACTAGCCTTTAAGGAGCCTGGGCTCCCTTTTACATCGCAAGAAACCAGTCTAGATGGAATAGTAGGCTCAAAAAAGACTATCATGTGCCCCCGGGGGGACGGCAAAAGATATAAAAGATATAAACGTAAGAATATTTATCAATACAAGGGGGAGCAATAAGGGCTTTAAGAAATGCAGAATATCATATCTAAGCACGCTGCCTTTAGTCTCACAGGACGATGTAGCTGTCACTGCGAAGACTGTACGCGGTATCTCTTTAAAGAGAAAATGTTCTCAATGAACATCCTGTTGTGATCTCATAGAAGAATGCATCGGTGACCAAATAAAATGCATACAGTTTCTAGCTGATTGTGCCCATTGTGAATGATCCGACCCACAAACTCAAACGAGGGCCTCGAAACACAGTAACCATGATACTCCCGAAGGGCCAACCTCAATAATTAGAAAGAGAACAGCTAAATGCCTAAAGAGATAAATAGCGGAACTCTGGAGCTTTACTGATTCCCGTGGAAATATAGTGGATTCTTCAGTTGGCTCCTGCTAGTCTATTAGGGGAATGGGCTCCATTTTACCCCTTATAGTGTGGCCCCCGGGGGGGGGGGGGTTTGTCTATAATCGCTCTAGGATTTTCAAAAGCAAAATGCCCTGACAAGTGAAAATGGTCTTCCACTGAAAATAAGATTTTTAAAAAAAAACAGCCGGTTGTTCCTGAATGAATTGAGCGAATCTATGACGATGTGAATAATCGCTCGGCTTCCTGCACCAATTGGACCTTATAAGGTTTCAAAGTAAAATTTTTGCTCGAAATTCGTCATGCGGTGGTTTAGGATAACCCCAATTTCTGAGAACGTCGAGGAATTAATAAATTTAAATCTGCTTCAACATTGTGGCTTATGGCTGCAGTGGTTTCAAATGAAAGACCCGGTCGAATACGCGTTGTTGTTCGCACAATTTTTATCGATGCTGTTGACTTAAGCTTAACGACCAAATTCTTAATAGCGATGTCAGAAGGATAATTATGTTGTCCAAAAATATCATGAATTTTACGAAATGAAACTTTAACCGAACCACCATTTTCAGTGATGTGGATTTTAATTACTTTAATGAGATTTTCGTGCGAAATTTAATTCATTGTAACAATTATCAACGCATCTACTACGAATGCGTCAAAAAACCAAATGTCAAAACTATCACATTAAAATGTTCGTTATTTGTGGAAAACTGGAACTTATCCATGAACTTCTGCCAGATTAGGTGTGGTAGTTAATCAAACAATATTCTACACTATACAAAATGCATCAAATCATCAAAATGTTCAAACGAAATTCGAAACAAATTCTTTTACATTTTCTATTTACAAATTCTTTGCAGAATACATTTTCCAATTTTATTCTTTTATGAAATTAACGACAACTTGTCATATGTATTTAAAAATTAAAACTATTTTAACAATATTTGTTGTGGCATAATGCCAACGAAGAAAATAAATATTATTTAACTTTAAATACAAAAAAAAAAAAATAATAAATTTAATATGCTGATCACATTCTCATTTGTTAATTAATTAGTAAATAATTTTCCTTGATGTTTTCGCATGAAATTTTTGCACATCCATCCATCCATCGATTCAGCCATCGAATCAGCCATAACACTGCTAACGTCAGAGCAGCACAATAACAAACCCATTTGGCTTCTGCCATGGAAATTAATAAAAAAATAAATAAACAAATAAATAAAAGGAAGAAGAAAAAATAATACGTTAAAATAATGAATAATTGTAAATAGTGATGATATGGATGATGATGATAATGACGATGATGATGATGATGATGAAACGTTTTGATATTTGCCCATTTAATATGATATTGGAATTGTTATTCCGACTGCAGACGATGTTAGTTAATGTAAAGACAAAAAAAAACTGTTGGCTGGTTGGTGTTTTCATTTGAGCACAACATTTAAATTGTTCGATATCACCATTTTTGGTTAAAAACATATAAACGGCAGCCAGCCAGCAAGCCAGCCAGCAGTGATTAATTTCAACGAAGTATAAAATTTGCAAATAAACATTTTATTCGCTTCTTCTAAATATCATGTTGATCAAATCATCAAAACCATTTCAAAATTATTCCACCAACATTAACAGAGCCATAAGTTCGAGCACCATCATCATCATCATAATCATCATCATTATCATTATTTCTTAGTATCACCAAAGAGTTTGTCATAATCAGAAATTCATAGATCGTTAATGACATTGTGCATTCGTGCATCTTGTATTGGCTTGTTAACAAAAATATTTGTTGCAATAATTTGTATTGTTGTTGTTGTTATTGTTATTGTTATTGTTGCTTTGATTGTTGGCGTAGTTTTAGTTGTTGGTGGTGTCGTCGTTATTTGATCCACGTGCCATCACATTCATTTCTATACATTTTATATTTTATTACTTTTATTGGTCTTATGTCCACATCCATGTATTTTGTCACTTTTCCTTGTTCAATCATCATGTTTTGTCATTTTTATTTTTTTCTACTGCTGCTGCTTTCTTTCTTTTTGTGTCTTGTAAGTGTATTTGTAACAGTGTTTCTTTTTGTGTCACCATAAATATACAAATAATACTGGCAGTCACATTGCAATCTAGGTGAATTGTACAATTTGTTTTTCTTGTTTAAGCATGAATAAATTTATGGCTGATCGAAAAACACTCGCGGCAATAATTTTGTAAAATTCCAAATTCCAACCCACAAAGCTGTAGATGATTGTATGAACAGCTCTTGCAAAGTTGTGCTATACAGTTCCACATTACATAATTGATATTATTATTAAAGAAGAATTTCTTATAAAACTCAATTACAGGGTGCCCCCGTAGGTACCCTGAGGTGGTGTACTAGCTTGTCAGTCTAAGGTTTGTGGGTTCGATTCCCAACGAAGTCCTTGGCTTTTTTTTTCACTACAAAAAATAAAAATTGACTATCGGTGGAGCTGCTCGGTGGTGAAGGCATGGTCACTGGTCGCTTTGCTGTCTTATACGGCAATTAATTTCCGGCTATCCTTCTACTTTCATCACCTGTTTCATCTATTCTCTATCCCTTTCCTAAAAGAATGTAGCACGGTACTTGACTAAATAGGCATTGTTGCCTGAAGTGCTACTTCTCTTAAAAAAAAATATTTACATAAAAACGGGAATTCCTCTCGTGATTAGATACGGCAACTATAAATATTAAGTGACTGCAATGAAAATAGAGAAAATTTATTTCTAATTATGGCGGATAGACTGTAATCGAAATGACATAGCGCGTTATGTTTAGAAATCTTCACTTCACTATTCTACACAAAAATATATGATTTTTGCACAACAACATCTGATGGAATTCTGATTTGTGTAGAAGAAATGCAAAGGATGCAAAAGATGGCCTCTTTCACAATGTCGAACGAATGTATTCATTTAGACTCTATGAGAAAAAAGAGTGATGACAAGCATAAAGAGAACACTGAAGATGGCAAATAGCCGAAACCGGTTTGTCCACAAACAAAATTTGACGTAAAATCATACCCAAAAAAATTGATGTTGTTTATTTTAACACTCCTCAATTAGTCGTCTTTCATTTAGAATGTCACACAGTGAAATAAAGTAGATTGCAATTCAAACTACACTCCTGATCGATGATTGGTTGTGAAGAAGGTGCAATTCAGAATACAGCTCTGATCATAGAGAAGCTTTTATTTTATAAAAGAGAGGCAATTTAAAATACAAGTCTGATTATAGAGAAGAGCTTTTAGTTTATGAAAGAGAGGCAATTTAAAATACAACTCTGATTATAGAGAAAAGCTTTTATTTTATAAAAGAGAGGCAATTTTAAATATAAATCTGATGGTAGAAAAGCTTTTATTTTTGTCGTTTTTTATTTAGAATGACACACAGTCAAATAAAAAGGCATGCAATTCAAACTAAATTTCTGATTGATGATAGTTTGTGAAGAAGAGGCAATTCAAAATACAACTCTGATCATAGAGAAGCTTTTGTTTTATGAAAGAAAAATAATTTAAAATACAACTCTGATTGAAGAGAAGCTTTTAGTTTATGAAACTTTTTAAAAACAGAAGGAAATCCGAGGCCATGTATGTAGTGAGTAGAGATCAAAGTGTGACTTCAAATTTAGTAGATAAAGAGCTTAGAATTCATTGCAACCAAATGTAAATGTTGGGTGCTACTAACAGCTACATAAGGAGATCGATTTCTACTAATTAACAACTAGAATTTAAAACGAAAGAATAAGAATTTAATAAACTGAAAGCAATAGTTGTCGTCCTTAAAATTCGCTTCACTATAATTGTTAACATTTTTACGATAACGAGAAAATTGTCTCATCAAATGCTGGTACGAAAATCAAAATCAAAACATTTTTGCTCGAGTGTAAAAATATTAAACAATGATGTTGGTGTTTAACTAATAAATCTATTATTGGTAAAAGGGTCCTTCTAAAGTATTCCAAGTGAAAAATTAGTTAGAATTTTTTTCTTTTTCTTTTGTATTTTTTGTTGTTTTTGTTTTATGCATTTTTTTTCTAATAAACATTTGATTCGATTTCGATCTTTTGACAATTAAGGATAATTTTTTGCTACGTAATGTAAAATGGCCATAATTGTATTGTTTATGGACTGTGTACATGTCTTCACAGTCATTAATTATGGAAAAATGTTGCTTAATCGAATTAGTATGCAAAAGCAAAAATAGAACAAACACAATATTCGATTGCCATACGAGTAATAAACAACCATCTAGTCACCATATTTAGGTGATGTCCCTTAATAATATCAATCTAAGGATGTATGTTTAGCCACACACACTTGTGCTTGCTGTCCAGCACTTCCATATTGTCAGTGTCGATATCATTTATTTATGTGACTTATTTGTGGAGTATTTCATTACACTGGACAGCCGTATGAAAACTTTTGAATATTCACTATTCGTTTTAGCAAAAGGAAACATTAACTTATGATTCTATAGATTAATTAAATATCTGGATAATAAAGATTGAAATTATTAAAAAATACTTTTGAAATGATCACACACCATTTGTAGAGAAAATATTTGAGAATATTGTTGACATCAACCTTTGATTGCTGGTAAGTTTTCATGTCAAGAATTCGTTTATTCATGTTGGAATTATGCGAACAACTAATTAACGAGAGATAACGAATGTTTATATTTCTGCAAAATTTTTATTAAAAATTTTACCATTTAAGGATTTTGAAAAACTATTTGCAGCTGAGTTTAAATATGAGTTGTTGTTGTTTTTTTTAGCTTAATAATTTATTTAATTATTATTATTTTTGCTTTGTTTTTATTGAAGAAAATGTATAATAAAAACTTCAGACTGCTTTCTTTATTATCTTTTGCAGCAAACAAACTTCATTGTAAGTCCTTGTAGCAGGTAGCGCGAGAGGGTAAAGGAGAGATGGCCATTAGCATTACTATTACTTTTGTGGACGTGTCTTCTGCTCAAAGAAGTCGTTAATGAAGTCGTATTATCTAATAGGCATATGCAGCAAAAAATATTTGGGGGTGGTGTTGCACTAATCCCACTCCAACCAAGTCTACTAACACCAACAGTTCTTTACCTGGAACTGTTAAGTATTTTTTGCTTCCTGGCTTTCGATGACATTTATTTTAGGCGAAATTTAGTTTCATTTCTTTCATTGACAGCCCCACGTGAGCAAAAAACTACCCACGAGTGTACAGATAGTGATACATAAAACGTCAGTACTGCGCTGTGTGGTCCTAATTAGATGGTAGTCTTACCACTATGTGAATACCATGCATTTACTAATGCCCTCAAGGCGCATAACACCAAGAGAGGCAATTTCAGAATTATAGCCAACAGGGCCGTGCCTTCTTACTTCTTGCTTGAGAGCCGGCGACTATATATTACGCCGCAGCAGTGACATTCTGTTGAGAATGAAATAGGACCTCGGATAGAAACACCCACACCTTTCCCGCTATTTGGGTTTAAATCACAGCCACCACCTTAATCTCGAAAAAGTTTCACCAATGAGCGAAATAGTGCCGTAACTCTGCGGATTGACAAGTCCCGCGGTACCAGTTTTTATTATTTTTTTTGTTAAAGGCAATTATGCCTATTTAGTCAATTACCGTGCTACATTCTTTAGGAAAGGGATAGAGAAGAGCTGAAACAGGTGGTGAAAGTAAAAGGATAGTCGGGAATTAACTGCCGTATAAGACAGCAACAGCGACCAGTGACTATGCCTTCATCACTGAGTAGCCTAACCGACAGTCAATTTTTATTTTTGTAGTGAAAAAAAACCAAGGTCTTCGTTAGGAATCGAACCCACAACCTCCATACTGACAAGCTAGTACACTACCTACTAGCCTACAGGGGCACCTAAACCTGCTACATGCTTAACATCAGACATTGGATGTTAATACAAGTAACATCTCTTCGGAGGTTTCGAGTAGCGACCGATTTTAAGACCTAGCCAACAAGTTACTCCCCGAGGGTCCTCAATAATAAACAGAGCAGCGCTTTACAGTGTGCCCCCGGGGGTGGGAAACAATGATTCGTATGTCAATTTAATAGCATAACTTGCCATGTGCTGGCTATCACTTAAAGAGCTTCGTGCTGCGGGGTATAACTGACACCGCCATGCAAAAGCTCTCGTTTCAAACGTTTCTATAATATTCATTAAAGACGCTGAGGAACAAAAAGATAATATTTTTACTTCGATTATTAGGTTTCACTACTTCTCAAGAAAACTTAGCGTATGCTGACACGAGTTTTGGCAGCACTCATATTTTCAACCTAAAAAAATGCTTGTAATGAGTTATCCATCAAATTGAATTGAGCAATTATTTAGGATACTCTTAGGAGTTCGAACCCGATCAACGTGTGAGATATGTATGCAAGGCATTATTTTAAGATCGTTTTTCATTTTCGAAAATTTGTTTTGTAAAATTAACACTGCAATGGAAGTGAACAAAGATCGGATTGGAAATCGCTTACAGGATGGAAACTACATATATTAAATTATCAAAAGTATTAAGGATTAAAAGAATAATTCTTTGTAAAAGCTTCTGTAAGACATTTCAAAAATATTTAATTTGTTTTGCTGCTGATATAAATTTAAAATTTATTCATTTTTATTTATTTTTAATGCCCCAAAATACTTGAGCATAATCTCGTTAATGTTGGCTTAAATAATATTCGAAAAATAATTGAAATTAACAGTTTTAAAATGAATTCCGAATGACAAATGTCATGCTGGCTTTTACTACAATGTTGATCATCAAAATTTAACATATGTCAATCATTTCCTTTTGCTCATTAAGTCGGCCACTTGCTGCTGTTTGAACTTTTTGCCTTTTGTTACATCTGAATTCTCATGTCTTTATATGAAAAAATACAAACAGCAAACGAGTAAACGAGTAAAAGAGCAAACGAATAAACAAGTCTTAAACTTAAATCCAGCTCAACAAAAAGAAAAACAAAAAGAAAAACAAAAAAAAATTGTAAAAATATCACAAGATTTGTGGTGGTTGCCCAAAACGGTGACAAAACTGATGGAACGAATAAAAAAATCGCACTTCAACAATTTATGCCAACGCCAAAGGATTTGAATGATTCTTTTCTTCTTCTTCGACTTCTTCTGCTTCTTCTTATTCTTGCGTACATTAAGAAACGTTTTATTTTTGGGCATAAAATAAATTTTGACCTTTTTTATGTATAAAACAATTTCAAATATTTCAGCATATTGGATGAATGGCTGTGAACAGTTAAGCAGACAGTTAAAGAAAAGGAGAGAAGGAAAAGCAAAAGCAAAAGCCTAAACGATAAAAAGACGAAATATTTGTGGGTTTGAAGAAAATATGCCAAGATTTTGACTACCGAATTACGTGCGTTTATGTGTCTGATCTGGTTTTGTATCCAAAAAATGCTGAAATAAAAGCAAAAATTTCTTTTTATTATTTTACGAATGGGTTCATCTTTACACTTGTATATATGGAGGCCAGTAACTGTTCGAAAATATGAACAGCACCCATGGCCGCAATATTTGATAGATCAGACAGGTACAAGTACAAGAAATGGTTAATGGTTATATTAATGTAAGTTTAAGGTGTTATAGGAGGCCTCTTACAAATAATGCGAACTAGTACTAAGATCTTATACTAGGACTGATAACTCTTATAATTTATAAAGTCTAACGCTAAGACTAAAGTTATAATAATACTAAAGGCCATGAATATTAAGACTAAACAGTTCTACTAAGACTAAAGTCTTATACAGGGTCTCCGGCGGGACACTTTATTTTCCGCAGACGTGAAATTCATGTAATTGAAGATATTCGATAAACCAATATATTTTAATCGTTAAAATATTTTATCAAAATCACTCATCGATTACTATGACGATGAAAAACAACATGCCAACGAAACGCATTATTTATCGTGTAGTGAATGATTTCGAAGAAAGAGGGTCTGCAGCTGATAGGCTCAAGAATGGACCACAACGTACTGCAAGCGCGGCTGAAAACATTACTGCTGCTCTAAAAAGTGTTCAAAATCTCTATTCGAAGCCGTGCTCAAGAGCTCGGTCTTCAAAGAACAACTTTTGCACAAGAATTTGCATTTGTTTCCATATAAAACTCAGCTTGAGCTTCTTCCACAAAACCATTTACGCTGCCGTACATATGCCAATCAAAACTATAGTCTAATACTAAAAAAAGTTTTAAAGCAACACTAAAATTTTGTATTGAGGCTAAAGTCTTATATTAATACGAAAGTTTTATATTAAGGCTTTTAAAGTCTTATACTAATACTAAAAGGTTCTACTAAGGGTAAAGTTTTAATTAAGGCTAAAGTCTTATATTAAAACTAAAGTCTAATAGTAAAATTGAAGTTTTAAAAAAATACTAAAGTGTTATACTACGGCTAATGTCTTATATTACTACTAAGATTAAAGTTTTATACTAAGATTAAAAACTTCTACTAAAAACAAAGTCGTATATTAAAACTAAAGTTTAATATGAAGACTCAAGTTTGAAACCAATACTAGCCTGCTATGCTAAGACTAAAATCCTATATTAATTCTAAAGTTTTATACTAAGTATTATTGTCATTTTCTATCTTATCTGGCTGTTTTGAATTTAAAGGCGAGCACTTTCGATACGACAGCATCATTCTCAAGCCACTTTGTCGTTTGTACTGGTGAGTCAGTGTTGGCGTTCAGGTAGTTTTTGTTGTTGTTGTTTCCTATCTATTCAGGTAAGCAGAATGCCAGCTACTTGGCATTTTTATGCAAAGTAAAACTTTTGATACCTCCGTCTTTTATTCTTATTTAGGTACGTGTGTCCTTCTGAGCGTGTTTTTCGTTTGTTCGTTTGCATGAGTATTTCTGATGGTGTGAAAATTGTGTCAGGGGTCATGTTTACCCGTACGTTTATAATGTCAGTGTTGTTTATGCTAAGACTAAAGTCTTAAATCTATTAAGTCTAAAGTCTTATATTAAGACTTTAATTAAGGCCAAAGTCTTATATTTAAACTAAAGTCTAATAGTAAGACTAAAATTTTAAAATAATGCTAAAGTGTTATACTAAGGCTAAACTTTTATATTAATACTAAGACTAAAGTTTTATACTTATTTTCAGACTAAAGTCTAATACTAAATAATAATACCGGAGTATTATACTATTTAATAACTAAAGTTTTATACTAAGACTAAAACCTTACATTAAGACTTAAGTCTTTTACCAAGACAAAAATTGTATACTAACTAATGTATTATACTAAGCTTAAAATGCTATAGTAACACTACTAAGACAAAGACATAGTAAGACTAAAATGCTCTACTTACACTTAGGAAATGTACTAGACTTATTTCTTGCACTAGGACTTAAGTTTTATACTAAGACTGATCTTATACTTAAATCAAAGTGTTATACTAAGACTAAAGTCTTCATTTAGAAAAAGGTCTTGAACTAAAACTAGAGTTCTACAGTTTTTTATAACAAGCGTAGTATCCTACACTAAGACTGTTTGAAATTTGAAGTTAAATACTGTACTAGGACTTAAATGTTCACTAAGGCTACTAAGACTAAAGTTTTATACTAACTCTAAGATCTTATATTATCACTATCTTATCTTATCATTATGGTCATATTATCATTATGGTCACATATTTAGACAGTCTTTAACTAAGACTACAGTTTTTTATTAAGACTAAAGTTTCTAAGGCTAATCTTTCTCCAGGAATATTAGATCTTTGCTCTAAAATAACCTGAGTGAAACTTGGTCAAATATTGCCAATTCAGCAGAAACTGTAGCAACCGAACAGCAGAACTATTAAAACTACAATAACTAAGACTAACGTATTACTAGGTGCCCCTGTGGGCTAGTAGGTAGTGTACTAGCTTGTAAATATGGGGGCTGTGGGTTCGATTCCCAACGGAGACCTTGGTTTTTTTCACTACAAAAATAAAAATTGACTTTCGGTGGGGCTGCTAAGCGATTAAGGCATAGTCACTGGTCGGCAGTTAATTTTCGACTATCCTTCTACTTTCACCACCTGTTTCATCTCTTCTCTATCCCTTTCCTAAAGAATGTAGCACGGTACTTGACTAAATAGGCATTGTTGCCTGAAGTGCTACTTCTCTTTAAAAAAAAAAAATTATATTAAGATGATTTAAGTCTTATACTGTATTATACTGCAACTAAGGTTTTATACTGATACCAAGACGTACATATATTAAGACTAAGACTTTATAATATTGTATGCTAAGAGTAGGATCATATACTAACACTAAAAACTTATACTAAGCTTTTATACTAAGATTTAATACTGTATTAACTATGTTTTAATATTAAATTAAAATAAATATCGTTTTATTTGTAATATCATCTTATACTTAGCCTGCTTATTATAGTACGATCACCGTTTTATCTGGTATTTAAAATTTATTTTATACTTTTATACAAAACCTAATAGTCTAAATTCTTATACCAGAAATATCGGCGCATACATGGGCTAATGTTATAGCCTCACGATAGCGTCTTATATATGAACTTCGGTAAAATACTGTGACATTTCCCATCTTCCAAAGCAGAGCTGAAACAACATCTTCATATGAAAAATTGATAATAAGTTTTAATTTTTATTTCCTTTGAGTAAAAATAAAAGATAATTAAATATGAAATTAAGGCAGTTGGTTACATTTTCCATATTGCTTAGTTGGCACCATTAAGCCATTTCGCACTGGATTGGTTTGTGCCTGCATTGAGTGAAGATGTGCGGCAAATCTTTTTGTGGACATTATTGAAATTATTTTGTCCAGTTAAAAGAAACAAAGAATTGTAAAATACATATTTTCAATCGAAATATACGCGTAAATACAAACATACAAACATCCACAACACTACGACCACGACTACATACATACAACTGGTGTATTTGTTTAAAATGTTTTAGTTAAAATATTTTATTTGTATTTTTATTTTTGTTGTTGTTTTTCTTCTTTTTATTTATTTATTTTTTCTTGTATAATAATGTGAATAAATCTTAAACAATACCAGCATACAAATTTACAATTACATGCAGGAGGCACAGCGCTTATTGTGAAGGTTATGAAATGAATAACAGAAATTATTTTTGTTTAACAAAAATCAAGTTGTATCTTTTATGTTGACTTGTCCTAGAACTAGTTAAACAATATTTCTTTACAACAACCAGCAACATATTTATCATATTCATTTTTGTTTTAAAATTTTAAAGTTTTAAAGTTTTTATTTAATACTTTTTTTACGATTTAAAAATTTACATTGTTGCATTGAGTGTGTGTGTGTGAATTTTGTTGACTTTAATTTGCAATAAAAAAAAGAGTGATAAAAACAATGGAAAAATTGTACATTTTTGGGCAGAGTCACAGAGTCAGCATTAAAGTGACAATGACCGCGAAATCATTCATTGTGTTGTTTTAACAAATGCGTTGCCAAATACAGCTTTTGGCTTTCTTTCTTTATAAATCTTAGATTTTGTTTTTTTTTTTAAAATGGTAAAAATTCTCACCAATAACTTGGTCGATGAACACTATGATATATTTTGTTTAAGTTTGACATTGTTTAAGGACTTTATAACAGTGGATCTTATAGTATGCCAGAAATTTAAAGATATCCATCACTAAGAGGATTTTAGTTTGTACTAAGTAAAGGCTTTTTCAACAAGAAGTTTGTTTTCTAAAACAAAATAAAACCAAAAATTTGGATTAAGATAATTGAAAATTTTATTGTATTAGAAAGAGAAAAGTTTGGCAATCATGAATGAAAACTGATATCAGGCAAATGTCCACCACAACCACCCTGACAGATTTCGATTCTTTCACTTTTTAATCACTTTTGGCAAAATGGCAATCCTAATTCGTTAATCACATCACGGATTTTGAGTTTTAAAACTGAAATCAATTCGATTGGCTCCGTATAGACGCCGTCCTTAACATAACTTCACAGATCGTGTTAAATCACACGATCTGACTGTCCACTTCAACGCTGATCGTCGTGATATTATGCATAAATTGATCGTTTCATTGGCTGTGTGACATTTGACACGATCCTGCTGAAACTACATGTCAGGTCGTCAATATGAGGCCAAAATTGAGTTGTTAGCATCTCGCCATAGCGTTTACCTTTACCGCATTTCCTGCCTCATCTTTGAAAAAAAATAACCGCATAGCGCACCATGATTGACACGTTGAACATGCAGAGGCTGCTCAATAATAAATCTAGAATTTTTGAATCCCGAATGCGGCAATTTTGCTGGCTGACACATCCTGACAAGTGAAAATGGGTTTCGTCTGAAAAAATGATTTTTTTAAAGAAACCAGCCGGTTGCTCCTGAATGAATTGAGCAAATCTACGGCGATTTGAATAGTCGATCGGCTTCAATTCCTGCACCAGTTGAACCTTATAAGGCTTCCAAGTTAAATCCTCCTGCATAATTTGCCATGTGATGGTTTGCTGAGAACGTCGAGGACTTGACAAATTTGGTTTTGCTTCAACACTGTGGCTCACGGCTGCGATGTTTTCAGTTGAACGACCCCGACGCGTTAGTGTTCGCATATATCGAGCCTGTAGACTCAAATTTAATGATCTAATTTTTAATAGTGGTCTCAGAAGGACGATTATGTTGTACGAAAATATCACGAATTTTACGAAATGTAACTTTATCAAAACCACCATTTTCATAGTTGATTTTAATTATTTTAATGAGATTTTCATGTGGAATTGAATTTAATGTAGCAATTGTCAATGCATCTACTACGAATACGTCAAAAAACTAAATGTCAAAACAATCATATTATTGGTGTTGGCAGAATTGAAAAGCAAACGTGAAAATGCAGATGTCATCGCATGGAAAACGCTCGTCAATCGTACCAAGCAAACAGCCAGTATCGACGGTTTTCACTGGGAGGCATGACAACAGTTTGCCAGAAAACTTTTATAATTTTTCATCCATTCTGTAAGTTAGTTCTCATACTGTCAATAACTAGAAGTGAGTAATATGATGTATAAACACCTGCCTGAATTAGTAAAAAAAATGGAACTTGCATTTCCTTAATTACCTTCCAATTAAAACTCTTTATCTAACGATTTAACATTGTTAAGCTTTTTAAAAAATATTTTTGATTTTAATCTCCAGAGATTAACTGTTAGTAGAATAAGACCTCACCAATATTCTCGGAACTAAAAAGTCTACTTCTTCAGAGTTCGTTTTTAAATAAAAAAATTCTCTTTAGCAATATTCGCCCGTCAAGAAATTCGCTTTTTTTTTTAATTGAACAACTTGTAAAGGAGTAGCGTCAAAATGACTGCCAAGAAATCGAACTAGTGTTCTTCAACAATAACAAAACATCTACGCTTAAACAGAAACCAAAGCTGGAATTAAAGTTTTTCTTTAAAACTCAAGACTTTGTGTTGCCCAAAGAAAAAAGTCCAGTGCGTGTGTGAAATAAAGCGAATATAGTCGGTTAAATTATTAAAGGGCTGAAAAATTTTGCAGGTAAATTCGCGAGTTTTACATAAATTAGAAAAAGACCGTTTTTACTGCTTAATAATTTATTATTTTTACAAAACAGATCCGGAGCACACGTGTAAAATATCTGGCAAGCCCTAATATTCCTAGTTAACTACTGGCAGCCTAATTCCATAAAAATAAGCTGTAAGAGTAAAGCATTGATATCAGGTTTTTCAATAAGAAGTTGGTTTTTAAATTGTAGCAACGCTAACATCATTATAGTTTTGACATTTAGTTTTTTGATGTATTGAAGCAGATCCAAAATTTGTCTATTACTCGACGTTCTCAACAATTGGGGTTATCCAAAGCCATCACATAGCGAATTTTGCATACGGATTTGACTTTGAAGCCGTACAAGGTTCAAGTGGTGCAGAAATTGAAGCCGACCGATCATTCACTTCCCTGGAGATTCGGTCGTTATTCAGGAACAAGCGACTGTTTTTTTTTCAGACGAAGCCAATTTTCACTTGTCACGGGACGTCAACAAGCAAAAGAAAATCCTAAAACAATTATTCAGAAGCCTTTGCATGCTCAACGTGTCACTGTATGGCGCGCTATGTGGTCTGAAGGCGTGATTAGGCCGTTTTTTTTTTTTTCGAAGATGAGGCTTGAAATGCGGTAACGATCAATGGATCACGCTATCGTGAGATGCTCCTCCCAAGGGGAATATAAAAATG
Organism: Trichopoda pennipes; assembly: GCA_030448955.1. Classification (NCBI taxonomy): domain Eukaryota; kingdom Metazoa; phylum Arthropoda; class Insecta; order Diptera; family Tachinidae; genus Trichopoda; species Trichopoda pennipes. Next base: position 11,213,711 of record JASKUP010000052.1, on the reverse strand, counting down.
GTCTTTATAGAATGTTCCACTATCTAGACACAGTGCAACTGGGGGAAAAAGGGAGCCCAGTCCCATGAAGTCAGACAGGGAGACAACTGGAAGCTCCATTTTCTTTCCAGGGGCATCAGTAAGCTCGCAGAGTTCATTATTTGTCTCTTTAGGCATTTAATAGTTCTCTGGCTGATTATTGAGGTTGGCCCCTATATGGGAGTATCGTGGTGGTTGTGGTTTCGAGGCCCCATAACAGGTTTGTTTAATATGGTGGCCAGGATCATTTCACTGTTGCTAACACCCTAAGTGAATGATCCAGTCCAGTGAGCATGCTAGACATGTGTTCTGTGTTCAGCAGTTGAAAGTCTCCAACTTTTTAGCAAGGTGTGATGGTTTGCAGCCCTGCCCTAGAATTATTAAAGTTGCAACTAGGTGGTTCTGTTGCTTCGAATTGTGTCTTCGGCTTCCTAGGACGCTGTATGACGTTCCAAATTATACAATAGTGGTTTGTCCACCATCTGATTAATCACACTCTGTCGTGAGATGCTAACAACTCAATTTTGGCCTATTATTGATGACATGGATATTACTTACTTTCAACAGAATGGTGCAACATGTCGTACAGCCAATGAAACCATCAATTTATTGCAAACCGAATTTCGCGATCACATAATTTTACGACAGTCAGCAGTTAAGTGGCCAACCAAATCGTGTGACTTTTTTTCGAAGATGAGGCTAAATTATTTTGTGGAGCTAAGTTAAGGATAGTGTTCAGACTTAAAACCCAAAATCCGTAATGTGATTAACTTATTGAAAAACCCTTTGTTTAGATAAATTTGAGCGACAACGGTGCAGTAAGTAACTTTTTATTTATTAATAATTTTAAATTATTTAGTATTCGGTATTTTGACAGTGGTGAAAACGCTCACATAATCTTTAAAAATATTCGGGACTTCGAGATAAAACAGTGATTCAGCACACATTGCTTTTATTACAGCCAATACCTTCAAAAAATTTAAGACAACTTGATTCTTATTTCGATTACTATAAACATTTAATACAGCTGCTTGTACATGCAGGGTTGCACTTTAAACCTGTTTTACATAACATCCGCATTTGTTAGAGTTGCGATTTTGTAACCTGAATCAGTAAGCCCCAGAGTTCCGCTAATCGTCTAGTCAGACTTTTAGCTATTTCTCTGACTGATTATTGAGGTTGGCCCTCGGGAGTATCGTGGTGATGGTGGTTCGCGGCCCCCACATGAACTTGATTATGGGGGCCAGGATCATCTCGCCATTAATAACACCAACGGGGAATAATTCAGACCCACTGAGCATGCTTGTCATGTGTTCTGGACCAGGAGTTGGTTAATCTCCAGCTCTTCAGCAAGGAGTAGTGGTTTGCAACCCTGCTTTTGAGCCGCTGAAATTGCAACTAGGAAAGACCTGTTAATAGAATTAGTCCTCGGCTTCCCAGGGCGTGAATGACGTTGCTTTTTATTCTCAGTGATTTGACCACCATCTGATTAGGACTTACGGCCAGGTGCAGATGTAAATCTTATCACGAAATTAAGTTTAAGTTGTTTGGATTTGTGACCATAGCAAATGTCTGGCTGTTTGTCTGGTGCGATTGGCGTAAGCTTTCGATGCGATAACATAATTATCATGCAGCGTTTCAGATAGTACTGGCGAGCTAGTATTTGGGGTCTGTTAATAAAAATAGTGTTGGCTTTAGGTTGTTCTCTTATTAGGATCGTATCTATTCATGTATAGGTAAGCTGTACCGCCATCCGGAACTTTATGCGGGTCTTAATTATTATTCCCGTCTTTTATTATTTGGGAAAATGAAATGAAAAAAAGCTTCAGACAGGTGTTTGTCACTAGTTAGAGTGTAAGAGTAGTTTCAGTGGTGTGAAAATTGTGCCTGAAACCTGTTCACTTACAATGTCACTGCTAAATGTTCTTGTTTCTTAGATTTACATATTTTCAAGAATGTCAAGACTTCTGCTAGGATATGTTAATGTCATAAATTCATCCATATCCAATGTACCTTTAATTATAAAACTAAGTATGAAACAAAAGCTGTGATCACAAAATAAACAGCTAGTGTTTGAATAGTTATACCAAAACGAATAAAAACGCAAAATAAAATAAAATAAATACAATAAAAATAGTCAAATAAACAAACGAATAAAAAAATATATCGCAAGACAAAAGGAAATAAAACAAGCGAAAAAAAAATTAAAAAGAAAATCGACAAAAAAAGAAGCAAAAATATTTCTGAAATGCATCCATCAAAGTCTGCTTCACCAAAGTCAAATCAAACTGAAAAACCAGCACAGAAATACTAAATACGAATGCGACTGTGGCTGCAAATACGCATACGCGTTCCACAGTCTAAGTAAGCGAACAGGCAAATGGACAAAAAGACACATGCACAACACAACGGATACAGAGAACAATGTTGAAAAGACTGCAATTCAAGAATAGCACGAATGACTGACTGACTACTAAGTTCAGAGTGTTGGGGTTTGGTTTTGGCTTTTAGCTTTTAGTGGCGTAAAACTTAAAAAGCGTTCCTTTATATTTCGCTTCCAGTCTTCTGCTGGCCAACAGCTTAAGAAAACTTTTCTGTTTTCATTTTAATTTTTTTTTTATTGTTGATGTTTTTATATTTTTGTTTTGTTTGTTGTTGTTATTGTTGCTATTTTAGTTCGTTTTGTTTGGAAATATATGCTGGATATGCTACTGCAATGCGCATTCCATTTGCAAAAGGATTCATGGTATGATGAACGATGTGTCGCTGATGACCTGATCAAAGTGGAGCATCTGTGTACGCATATCGATTGCACTGCCGTAGACCTTTAAAAAGTAACAACTACTACAAATACTGCGTACTTGTCTGTCGATGTCAATGCTTAAATGGTCTTTTTTCTCCTTTCTTTTAATTTTTTTTATTTTATTTGTTTTCGTTTTGTTTTTTTTTTTGTTTTTTAGTTTTTATGTGCGTTTCTGGCTTTGAAAGAGACAACAAAAGTGTAGGAATTTTTTTGTCAATAAGTGTGTGTTTTTTGTGTTTTTGTTTATTGTTTTTCGATAAAAAGAAGAAGAAGACGACGACCATAAGACAAACTCTCGCTGTTTTTTTTTCTAAATTTGTTTTGTCAAATTTACAAAAAAATAAAAAAATATAAAATTTTGTTTTTTGTTTAAAAGAAAAATTGTAAATTCAATAAAATAAAAATCTTTTTCACCTGAAATCCTTAATCCTTTCTATGATTTTTAATTCGCAAGAAAAAGTACTTTTAAAATGCATTTCACAATATTTATTGAAAATCGTTAATGTCCTCTATAAGGGATATTACATAGTGTGGTACCTTGATGACGACCGCTAATGCATTTGAAGGATTTTTCGCACAAAATAAAAATTTAGCTTAAGATGATTCAAATTGTTATTGTACTACGAAAGGAAAAGTTCGGCAATTATGAATGAAAAATGATTTCTGGCAAATGTCCACCACAACCACGGTGACAGATGTCGATTCTTTTATTAAAGTTTTTAATCGCTTTTTGGCAAAATGGCGATCACATCACGGATTTTGAGTTTTAAGACTGAAATCGTTTCGATTTGCTCCGAAAAGACGCTGTCCTTAATGCAGCTCCACAAAAAATAAACCAGAGGTGTTAAATCACACGATCTGGCTGGCCACTTAATTACTGATTGTAGTGATCCCGTACGAAATTCCCGGGAAATTTCGTTTGCAATAATGCGATCGTTTCATTGGCTGTGTGACATGTAGCATCGTCCTCTTAAAATCAGATGCCAGTGATATCAAAGTTATCAATAATAGGTCAAAATTGAGTTGTTAGTCTCTCGCAATAGCGTGATCCATTGGCCGTTAACGCATTTTCTGCCTTACCTTCGACAAAAAAAAACGGCAGCAACACGCCCTCAGATTACATAGCGTACCTCCGCCCGGAGGCACATTGTAAGTCTTTATGGATCCTACAACCATCTAGAACTGGACAATCCACTATATTTCCACGAGAATAAGTAAAGCCCCAGATATCCGCTATTGGTCTCTTTAGGCATTTAGCTGCTCTCTGACTGATTATTGATGTAGGCCCTTCGGGAGTATCGTGGTGGCTGTATGTTTCGAGGCCCTCGTTTGAGCTTATGGGTCGGATCATTCACAATGAATACAATGCATGATCCAGGTCCAGTGAGTAGTCGTGTTCTTTATTATATTAAGCTTCATGCGTTCCAGACCAGGAGTTGGATAGTCTCCAACTCTTCCGCAAGGAGTGAAGGCTGCGGTCTGCTTCGGGCTTTTGAAGTTGCAAGTAGGAGTAACCGGAGGATATATGTATCCGAAGGCCTTCTAGGGTGAGGATGACGCTACATTTCATCCACAGTAGTAATGATCCACTATTTGATATTGGCCCACACGGCTAGGTGCAGATGTAAGTCTTATCACGCATTACATAGCGCACCATACAGTGACACGTTGAGCATGTCAAGGCTACTCAATAATCGCTCTAGGAATTTAAGAATCCCAAGTGTGACAAGTTTCCTTGTTGACATTCTCCGATAACTGAGAATGGGCTTTGTCTTAAAAAATTAGTTTTTTAGAAAACGCAGCCGGTGGATCATGAGTGAATTGATCGAATCTACGACGATATGAACGGTCGGTCGGCTTCAGTTTCTGCACCAGTTAAATCTTGTGGGGTTTCAAAGTGAAATCCTTATGCAAAACTCGCCATCTGTTGATTTTGGATAACCCTAATCCAAACATCGAGGAATCGACAAATTTGAAACTGCTTCAACAGTATGGCTTACAGCTGCAATGTTCTCAGCTGAAGGACCCGGTCAAACACATTTTGCATTGAGCCTGTCGACTGAAATTCAACAATCAAATTATTAAGAGCGAGCGCAGAAGAACGATTATATATCACTTTAACAGAATCACCATTTTTATACTGGATTTTAATTATTTTAATGTGAAATTGAACTCATTATAACGAACACGTCAAAAAACTATTATAAACAATTGAAAAACAAACTTTTTGTTGAAAACCCCGATATATGACTGCTCCATTTTGGAATGGTTTGTTATTTGGTTTCTGTTATCTTATAGAAGATTCCTCTTTTCTGTTGATACCTTAAAGCTTTTAAGAGAATATGTTTTATATATTTTAAGGTACGATGTATGCTATTTAGTAACTGCTACTAACTGGAACAGCTGGGATCAACTTTAAGCAAAAATAGTTATGAATTTACGTGTGATAAGTTTAGTGAATATGGAAAAAAAATTTCACCATCATTTGTAATGTTTAATTTGGGCGTGATAAAGATCCACAATCAGATGCGTTTTATTTACGGCGGAAATTTTTAAATTTGTATACTTCACAACTTTGGGTTGTGATAGCAGTATAGCAACCTGATACGCGTTATTATTGAAGTTAGAAAAAAATATCGTTTTCGTTGTTGTTTTCGTTGTTTGATTTTAAATGTTGAAGAAATAACTTCGCACCCAGTTCCCATTTAATGAGTAGGTTTCATAGCTTTCATTTTAATCATACTCGAAGTTAACAAGTTTCTTATTTTGAGAGAAGGAATATTATATTAATGCCTTACAATTTCTTTTCCATTTTTTTTCAAGTTCTAATATTTCAGCAACTGTAAGTCTATTAAGAAAATTGATTAAAACTGTTAAGGGAGCAGCGTGTTCCTTATAAGGGTCCTGCATAAAAAGCACATATAGATACGCTAATTAATATATGCAAATAAAAATCAATTGGTATCCGTTGCTATGCGTATGTCTTAGAAATGTGTGTACTAAAAAAGGTTTTTATGGAAATAAAAGCTGTACAAGTTGTTTGGAAAATTTACAAAATTCGGAAAGAACTAAAATTGCGTTTCGTTTTTGTAGTGTAAGCTCGACCGCTAATGGATTGTAATGTCAAGAGTGACATTTTGTAAACATACTGCGCGGCACTTCGCAGCGTGGCTTGATAGAATAAAGACTTCCTCTCGGTTGATAATTAATAAGCAAAGTGATAACGTGTTTTTCTAGAAGAACGTTTCTAACCACAAAAGGTAAAATACAACATGGTGGCAGCGGTAAAACTTAAATTACAAAATTAACTAAATTATAATAAAAATTTTTTTCGACAACAAAGAAAAATTAACTTAATTATAATAAAAAAAATTTTTTGACAAAAAAAAATTAACTAAATTAAAATAAGAGAAAAATTTTTTCAACATTAAACCCATAAACAACAACAACAAACAAATTAAAATACAACAAATAAATTTGTAATCGAAAGAGCCCCAAACACAAAAGGACACTTAAGAAGGAAAAATAAACAAATCACGACTTTTAATGCAAATAGCGATCGACTAATAGTGTTTTCAATTGCATACAATTACATAATAATTTAATTTACGTGGTTAAGTAATGTCTAAGGAGAAACAACAAAAAATGGAAAGCATTTTTGTGGCAAACATCGCTCCTCCAGAACCATTTAATTTTTCGCTTCCAGAAAATTGGCCCAAATGGCGGAAAAGGTTCGAGCGGTATATAAACGTTTCTGGACAATCAACTAAGGATGCGAAGGAACAAATTGATTTACTATTTTATATAATGGGAGAGAAAAGCGAAGAGGTTTTATTACAACTTGGTTCCGCACCAACAACTGTAGCAGAAGCACTAATGAAATTTGACAGCTATTTTAATCCAAGGAAAAATACAATTTTTGAACGCTTCAGATTTAATTCACGGGTTCAAAGACACGGAGAACCAGTTGATGAATTTATCACAGATTTACACGCTCTTGCTGAAAAATGCAGTTATGGAAATCTGAAAGATGAATTAATTCGAGACAGGATTGTCGTTGGGATGCAAAATACGAAAGTCAGTGAGCAGATGCAGATGAAAACAGATCTAACGTTGAAAATTGCAATAGACACGGCTCGACAAGCAGAGGTTCAGATGTTGCAAACAAAAGTCATTAAGGATGACAGGAACGTGTTCAAAGTGCAGAAATATGTTAAAAATAGAGGCAGTGTTCAACAGGGAGACCAGGGTGGTAAAAATGACTCATCGTCTAGTGGTAAAGGTAGCTATAATTATATTAAAAATTATATTAAAAACAATACATGCGATAGATGTAGTTATTGCGGTTTCAAGTCACATAACAGAAAAGATTGTCCAGCCAGGGAAAAAAATTGTAATATTTGTAAATTGAGAGGTCATTTTGCAAGTGTATGTAAGAAAAAAAATGAAATTAAAACAAAGCCAAATAGAAAGTTAAATTCAATTGCAATAGGAAATCACGAAGCGAGCTCCCAGAATCATGCAAATGTTGATTACATGGTCGGAACAGTAAATAAGTTTTTCGCAGGAAATATTCGTAGATCAAATATTGAATCGTGGTACGTTCAGTGTAAAATAGTTGAATTGGGGAACGAAATTAAGTTTCTTATAGATACTGGGGCAGACTGTGTCTGCATCCCTAGGAATTTAGTTCCAGGGGATCATAGGCTGACCATCTTGCGTACTCGCACTACTTTGAAAGGGCCGGATGGTAAATCTTTGAAAGTTTTAGGTATGGCCAGGGCAACTTTGATTTATGATAACAGACAATGTAAAGTTAACGTTTATATTGTTGAAGGGCTTAGCATTCCTATTCTAGGGCGGGATGCGATAGTAGAACTAAATATTTTTGAGTCTCCGATTTTGAAGAATTTTTGTGTCTCACAGAATGAAAGTGAGAATACGTCATTGAGATTAGTGGAAAATTTTCCCAGACTTTTCCGTGAAATTGGGGAGTTTAGGGGCGAAATAAAAATAAAGTTGAAGGACAATGTGACTCCTTTTGTGCAAACAATACCAAGAAAGGTACCAATTCCCTTATTGCCCAAACTTAAAACGGAGATCGATAGATTACTTGAATTGCACATAATAGAACGCATGGATGAGATTACGGAATGGGTAAGCCCCATCGTAGTTGTTCCAAAGCAAAAAGACCAAATAAGACTGTGTGTAGACTATACCCAGCTTAATAAGGCCGTTATGAGGCCATATTACCCTATGCCAAAAATTGAGCTTTCGCTAGCTAGAATAAAGGAAGCGAAAATATTTTCGAAAATAGACGCGAATAAAGGATTTTATCAAATTAAACTGGATCGGGAAAGTCAATTACTGACTTGCTTTATATGCCCGTTCGGACGGTTTGTTTTCAAAAGGTTACCCTTTGGTATTTCTTGTGCACCTGAATATTTTGTCTCTAAATTTAATAAGGTCCTAGAGGGAATAGGTAACTGCATATCACATGTGGACGATATTTTGATTTTTGGGAGAAATCAAATCGAACATGACGCTACACTCAAGGAAGTTTTAGTTCGACTGGATAGGGAAGGTATTACTATCAACAGGGAGAAGTCGTGTTTTGGGGTTAATCAAGTAACTTATTTAGGTCACGTTCTCTCAGAAAATGGCATTTCTATTGATCCAGAAAGAATAAGGGCAATGGTTGACTTTCCCAAACCCGAAAGTAAAACTGAGGTCCAACGTTTTCTCGGAATGGTGAACTTCGTGGCACGGTTTATTCCTAATCGCTCTGTACTATTAGGACCAATAAATGTGTTAACTGGAAAGGGAGAATTTGTTTGGGATAAAGTTCAGGAGAAAGCTTTTTCTGAGATCAAGGATAGACTGACACAATCGCCTACTTTAGCTTTTTATGACCCCTCAAGACAAATTATTATCAGTTCGGACGCATCGTGTTATGGCATAGGAGCCTGTCTTTGTCAAGTAGATAAGCGGGGGGAGAAACAAGTGGTTTCGTACATTTCGAGAACCATGACGGAAACGGAGAAGCATTATGCTCAAATTGAACGAGAAGCTTTAGGTATAACATGGGCAGCTGAGAAAATGGAAGAGTTTATAACGGGTATTCACGTCATATTTGAAACTGACCATAAGCCATTAGTGCAAATTTTGCAAACAAAACACTTAGATACTTTGACACCGAGACTTCAGCGATTCAGAATGCGCCTAATGCGCTACGATTACTCAGTAGTATACGTTCCAGGTAAAGACTTGAAAATAGCTGACGCTCTATCCCGTAGTCCTCTTCCTTGCCGGGCAGATGAGCCCCAGGAGCTAGCAATGGAAACTGATGCTTTTGTACGTTTTGTAGTAAGTCATCTACCAGTGAAAGACTACTACATGGAAAAGATAATAAAGTCTCAAAAACAGGATTCAGTATGTAAACTTTTGGTTCGGTATTCTGCGGATGGATGGCCATCACGCAATAAATTGCCAGAGTTTATGGTGCCATACTATCAATATCGCCATGATATCTCTTTTTCTCAAGATTTAGTATTGAAGGATACTCGGATAATTATCCCTCCCGACTTACAGAACGAGGTGATTGGTTTTATTCACTCAGGACATCAGGGAATTACTAAGAGTCGTAGGCTAGCACAGACTTCGGTTTGGTGGTTGGGTATTAGTTCTCAGTTAGAGGATCTGGTAAGGAACTGCCCTAACTGTATCGAAGAACGGCACAACAGAAAAGAAACATTCAGAAATGATCACTTACCAACTCGACCAATGGAGAAAATTGGGTTGGATCTCTTTAAGTGGAATAAATGGTACCTAATAATAACTGATTATTATTCACGCTACTTCGAGTTCTTCCCATTAACGTCCACGAATGAGGACATTATAATAGAAAAAGTTAAAGAATTTTTTTCACGTTTTGGTATTTGTTCTACATGCAGGACTGACAACGGTCCACAATTTCAATCAAAATTCAGACAGTTCGCTATGAATTACCATTTTAGGCACGTCACAAGTAGCCCTTACTACAGCCAGTCGAATGGTGCTGCCGAAGCAGCGGTGAAAGTTGCAAAAGTGTTGATAAAGAAGTGCAAAGACATTCATGAAGGTCTTCTCAACTACCGTTCAACCCCTTTGGCAAATGGATTTTCGCCCGCAGAATTAATGTTAGGTCGAAAAATAAAATCATTAGTTCCAATTTTACCAAGTTTATTAGAACCAGAGAATAATAGGAAAGTAATAGAGAATGAACTTAAAGTTAAGAAAAAACAAATAACAAATTACAATAAAAGACACAGAACTAAAGATCTGTCGGAGCTAAGGAAAGGGGATAGAGTATGGATCGTAGATTTACGAAAATATGGTAGGGTTGTGAAAAAACTGAACGAACCACGATCATATTTGGTTGAGGCGGATAGAGTAACGTATAGAAGAAATAGGTGGCACCTAATTACAGTGCAAAATAGAGGTACAGATCATTTGTATGATTCTGAGGAGATCTATAATCCAACTGAGGATTATATAGTCGAAACTAATTCGGATAGAGACTTAACAAATGATCCAACCAATCCACCTACAGAGTTATCATCTTCTGGAGAAAGTCCCGAAGCTGGTTCCTCAACACGAGTAGGTAGACAGAGAAATAAACCGCCTTGGTTAAAAGATTATGTCATTTATTAAACAAACAAAAAATTGTATAGTATCGTAACAAAATTAAAAATGTATAGTAAATTTAAAATACAAAAATAAAAATGAATTTAAACAAAAAAAATTGTATAGAATCGTAAGTAAATTTAATAAGAAAAAAACAAAAAATGAATTTAAACAAAAAATTGTATAGTATCAAAACAAAATTAAAAATGTATAGTAAACTTAAAATACAAAAAACAAAAAATGAATTTAAACAAAAAATTGTATAGTATCGAAACAAAATTAAAAAAATGTATAGTAAACTTAAAATACAAAAACAAAAATGAATTTAAAAAAAAAAAAATTGTATAGAATCGTAAGTAAATTTAAAATACAAAGAAAAACAAAAATGAATTTAAACAAAAAAAAAAAATTTTTATAGTATTGTAAGAATTAAAAAAAAAATTTATAAAAAAAAAAAAAAAAAACAAAAAAAAAAAAAAATAGTACTGAAAAAATTTAATATGTATATATAAGGATAAGCAAAAAAAAAAAAAAAAAACAAAGAGAAAAAAGGGGAGATGTAGTGTAAGCTCGACCGCTAATGGATTGTAATGTCAAGAGTGACATTTTGTAAACATACTGCGCGGCACTTCGCAGCGTGGCTTGATAGAATAAAGACTTCCTCTCGGTTGATAATTAATAAGCAAAGTGATAACGTGTTTTTCTAGAAGAACGTTTCTAACCACAAAAGGTAAAATACAACAGTTTTTTTTCTGAGATTTTACATCCTGTTTATTTCTTTGTAAATTCCACCCAAGATTAGTAGGAATAACGTGTTAAATTCGGAAAATTTGCTTTTTATTATCTCACTTTCTCGGCATACCTAAGATACGTATTATTTTTGTTGCTTGGTTGGTTGTGAACAATTTCTGAATTCAGGCAATTCGCAATTTCTTAGTACACTCTCTATTTTATTTTAAGGATCACAATTAAAATTCTGTTGTCATTCCTTTACGTATGTGCTGGCTGTTTGTTTGTTATGAACGACGCACAGTGGCTCAGAATCAATTTTCATTGGCCAAAACCTATATTTTTTCTTGACAAGGATTTTTACAATTTTTATGCCATCAGAAAGGAAACAGATCAGCACTTAGGTAGCCAAAAACTTTTGGCAAAATATTCACAGTAGTAGGCGTGGCATGCTGCTAAAAGCAAAGAATTTAAGTTAATTTAGAAATAAAAAAAAATTTGTAATATTTGATCTCATATTAATTACGATTTCTTGAAAACTATTATTGATAATGGGCTGCGGGTTTTTTTGTTATAAATTGTAGTTAGGCTGTTATGAAATAAATTTGAAACCACCATATAATCGTAAAATTTGAAGTTTAATAGTGTATAACTTTTGTAATACAAAAAAGGACAAAAAATCGAAACCGCCGAAAGAAAGGCAAAATAGTTTTCTTTAAGCCTAAATATACTTTTGCACCCGCCCGGATCCGCCCGTAGAACACTTTTTTTATTTTAATGAAAATACTCAAAATGTTTACAAACAAAATTCTATTAAAATTGCTAGTAAATTTATTTTAGAAACTATTCACTGCCATAAATACAAATTGCAGATAGCAAAACGCAGGGAGAAAGAAAGGAAAGTTGTTAGTGGTATAAATATTTCTTCAAATGGTTGAAAAACTTCCTAGAATTTTTCATGCTTTTTTGCACAGGTGTTCCAATTACCTGCTAAAAATTATAGGAAAATTTGTTTAAAATTTATTTCAGTAAAGTACAGATATATAAAGTACAATTTATACCCATTATATCATCACATAACTGCAGCTAAAAAGAAACGTTATTCACTAAAGGAATCTATCAAAATCACACCAATTTCGGCACAGTTACAACTGCAAGCTCTACTTGATCATACAGCCGAAAGGTTGCTACAATCAGTTAGAGGAAGTGAGTTGAAAAAAATCTTAACTGCAATTTGACTCTTTTTTGTAAATGGGGATGCGATGAATCTTCTGACCAAAAACAATATAAAAAATTTTTATTTGCAGTTATTTCTGACACAGATATGTTCATGCTGTCATTGGTGCCATTGCAATTAATAAAGAACTTAGAAGACTCGAAAACTTCGGCCAGCACAATGCAAACAAATCATATTTGGAAAAACTATACTTCATCGTTAACGAAATACTGCAGACCAATAAAATTTGAGATTAATAAAGAAACTGGTGATACCATTAAGAATGAAGTTAGTGACATTAGAGCTCAAATTTTAACACTAAAGCCATTAGAGTAAGAGATAGATGAACAGATTATTGAATTGAATTACCAATTAATACTTTCAGTGATAGATGGAAAAACTGCCCAGGTTTTGACTGATACAAAAGCTTCATCCATTCCAGCAACATCAAGTCGGTTAAACCAAGAACCGCCAAAGTCAGTAGATAGTATGATGCATTTGAATTTATATTATCACCGCTACATCGGGAATAAGGTTTATGGAACACGTACTGATAATTAGCTATGATTTGCACTTCGGATCTTCAGCATCAGTAAGTAATAATGACACCAACAAAGATAAAAGAAAATTGCAAAAAAAAAACAAGTTCAACGTGCATATCTCAAATATGGGTTAATTATAGATCAACCAAAACAAAGATCAGGCAATGCAAACGATGGCAATACCGCAAGAAGATTCTTTTTGGATCCCGGAACTGCATCTGGTATAACAGGTGTTGATATAGATTTTATTTGAAGATTTAAAACAATTACTGAAGTACTTGCGTGCAATGAACAAATTAATGCTAAAAAATTTGGTGATTATGCCAAGGAAGCCGTTGCTATATATACATTCAAATACAATTATAGAAATATGTCAGCAACAGTGCACAAAGTTCTTTACCATGGAGAATTATAGATTTTACAGAGAACATAATACAAGAAAAATATCACAAAGTTCTACAAATGAGGATTTATTTCATATATTATTGCCAACGTCAGAGCCCTTCATCTCTAGCATTCGAAGTCAATGGAAAGTTAATCAATCAGACCTATATGCCGAAGCTAAGGCATTGCTACAGCACACTAGTAATACAGAGCAGAATATTTACAGCAAAATGAATAATAATTATGATTTGCATTTAATATTTGAATCAAATAAAATATACAAATATTAATACTATATATAAATATATAATTAGAAATAAATTATAAATAAAACCTTAACTCGATGAAAGCTTAAGCTGTGTGTGTCGCACAGTGGATTATTTTACAAGAAGGCGGCCAAAAGTCCCTTTTGTCATAGTCCTCAATTGTAAAATTTGAAACTTCATTCGAAATTAGTTACTAGTTTTACTTGGCAGCAAAAAAATTAAAACTTTTATTTAACTATATCACACTGAATAGGGTGATTCAAATGAGCATTTTAAGTATTTTGCTAAAATGAGAAATTTCTTAGTAAATTTTTGATTTTAAAACAGCTATAACTTTTTTGCTATAGAAGACTTTTAAACGAAACAAACTTTGTATAATAGAGTATAGCAGCGTGTTAGCTATTACTATAAGAAAATGTTTTTGATTGATTTTTAGTTATTAGTTTTGTTTTTTTAGAGGTTCAATTTTGTTCTAAATTCTATTGCTTAATAGAGCATTAGCATTGTGTCATAGCCTTAAATGTCCCCTATACGCCAATACTCCATTGCATACCCGGCACGCTCCGACCGTGAGCACCAGAACAATTTTTCTGACACAATGTCGAAAATTTTTTGTAAAATGGAATTAAAAAAATGTTGTTTGCTGTTTTGCTATTTTCTAAGCATTTGATTTATTTTTCAAAATGCTCTTATGAGAGACATTGGTTGGATGAATATGTGTATTTTGAGAAAGAAAACAAAAATTTTTAGTCAATATCAAAGTCATGTACAGTTGGTCACACAAATATTTTGCCTACTTAAAATAACGTAAATTGATATGATATGATTTAGGTCACAAAAGTTCTTTGCTTTTTAAATTGATTACACTGATTTGCCCCTGTAAGCTAGTAGGTAGTGAAGTAGCTTGTCAGTACGGGGGTTGTGGGTTCGATTCCCAATGAAGACCTTGGTTTTTTTTCACTACAAAATTAAAAATTGACTGTCGGTGGAGCTGCTCAGCGATGAAGGCATAGTCACTGGTCGCTGTTGCTGTCTTTTTACGGCAGTTAATTTCCGACTATCCTTCTACTTTTACCACCTGTTTCATCTCTTCTCTATCCCTTTCCTAAAGTATGTAGCACGATACTTGACTAAATAGGCATTGTTGCCTGAAGTGCTACTTCTCTTTAACAAAAAAAAAAATAGTATGGAAAAATGAAATACCCTCATCAAAAAAATATTTCAGACCATTAAAATTTACTTTCAACATAGAAACAAAAAATGCCATAATGAAATTAAAGACCTTCAAGCTGTAATATTTACTGTTGATGAACAGGAAATTAAAGTAAATTTTAAAATGTATCTCACATTGATTGATGGAAAAGTTGCACAAGCTTTAACTGATACAAAAGCATTATCAAGCTGCATTATATTCCATCATCAAGTCAATTAAGCCATCCAGTTCCAGAAGATAACACTTTTAAGGCAGCATACGAGTTTGGATTGTCCCCTCTTCATACTAGAATACGTTTTATGGAGCATATTCTTAAATTGGGTTATCATTTGGATTTTGGTCCATTAGGCGAAGAAACAGTGAAAAAATAAAGGAAAGTGAAGAAAAAAGAAACCAAAAAAAAAAATAAATAATAAATTCAAGAAAAGTATTTAGAAGATTTTTTTCAGATCCAGAAACTGCAGTATCTATCACAGGAGTAGATTTGGAACTAATAAGGAACAGTTCATAACATTTTGTACAGATAATTCAACATAATATGCTACCAATAGGAGTTCTACCTGATGGTTTCGCAATTTATCTATTGATAGTATTATTAATTCTCTTTTAATTTATGTTGCTGGATCTCTTTTATCAGTCATTTTTTATAGAGGTTTAGAACATTAAGTTTGCAATACTTTTTAACTGGCGGTCACTTTGTCAGCTGCTACGTGATTTATTTACTTCTTTTATCTGACCAGTACTCAGGGGATAACCACGAGTCATGCAGTGCTTTGTATCAGAACTCCCCCCGGAGGCACATTGATATGTTTTGACTCAATCTCACCGTCATTACATGTGTCAACGGGGGGTAAAACGGAGCAGCCAATTGGACAATTCCACTTTATTTCCACGGGAATCAGTAAAGCCCCAGAGTTCAGCTTTTTGTCAGCCTTTTAGCTGTTTTCTGACTGATTATTGAGGTTGGTTCTTGGGGAGTATTTTGGTGGCTGTGGTTTCGCAGCCCTCGTTTGAGTTGTGTGGGTCGGATCATTCACAATGAACTCAATGAATGGTCGAGGTCTAGTGAGCATGATTGCGGTTGCGTTCTTAAATTGTATTAAGCTTCATGCGTACTGGACCAGCAGTTGGGTAGTAGTCTCCAACTCTTCAGCAAGGAGTGAAAGCTGCTTTTTGAAGCTGCAACTAGGAGTGACTGGAGGATATACGTATCTGCATGCCTTCTAGAGTGAGGATGATGCTACATTCATTCATAGTGGTATGATCCACCGTCAGGTTATGGCTTACACAGCTAGGTACACACGTAAATCTTATCGCGCATGTACCAGAACTATGAAATTAGGTTATGTGGAAGAGGAAAGAGGAAGTAATGTGTGTGGACATTCGATTTGAATTTTTCTACAGCGCGAGCGATAGGAAAGGCCTCTGGAGGGAATTTATTCCACATACGAACCTTTCTCCTAAAAAACGAATGTTCCTTTAATTCGTAGTGCGATTCACTACCTACTGTCACCAATAACTCTCTTGGCCCTCTCTTGTACGCGGTTGACCAAGTGCAAAATAGATTTTGAGGCGCCAGCCTGTACATGGGAGCTCTTTTCATTTTCTGATGAATATAGGCGGTATAAATAGTATGAACATCGGATGGAGTAAAGTATCTCTTACACCGTTTTAGAAAACCGAGTCACTTAAAAGCTTTTTTAGAAACCGGAAAAATGTGCTAAGTATATCCAACACCACACCGAATTTTCATGCTCAGAACATCAAGATTCCTTTCGATTCCTTAATATTTATATACATCATCCATAGTAACAGATGCAGCATCATTTCTGATAACATTTGTATCTATGAGTGCATACAACATTAAGTCTTATGGCCATTAAAATAGACACTATTCACACGATCCCATTCAGAGATTTTGTTTAGTTTGGCTTAGCATTTCCTCATGAATAGACTAACGCCTGAAGAAAGTTTCCAAATTGGGCCCAAAACAAGATTGCCGTTGGTGGTGGTTATCATAAGCGAATTTTGTTTAGCGGTGAAGTTCAGTTTTGCTTTAATCGTTACGTCAACAAGCAAAACTGCCGTATTTTCAGTGATTATAATCCTCAAATATATGTTGAGACACCATAACGTCTAAAAAAAATAGCTGTTTGTTGTTTATGGGTTGGTGGAATCATTAGTTGGTACTTCTTTAAAGTCTCTGCTGGCCAGAACATCAATAGTGACCTCTATAGAGCCCTGATTATTGACTTTTGCTTTCATAAATTGAACAGCTATGATGTACAGGAGCAAGATGTGGAAAAATTTTAAACAACTCGTGGCGTAGTTGATTTATTGAAGGAAACCTTTGGCACCCGCAATATTTTACCTTTTGGATTTGTAAATTGGCTTCTATGATCGTGCGATTTATATCCGCTAAACTATTTTCTGTAGATATATGTGAAGTTGTTAATCTACGTCGAGGAGCAGATAATTCTCCAGATTAGACTTTGTTCGAGCTAGGCTTAACGGTCATATTACAGAAACCATATTTAATTTAATAACAAAAGATTGTTTTTCGTCAATTTCATTCCATTTCAATATCTATAAAAACATTCCTTTGGAAACTGTTCAAAACATTCTATTCGTTTGGTTATGCTGCTGTTGTGAAAAGGTCATAAATAAAAGTTTCACTTTAAATTCAGTCACTGCTGTTTTTCAATCAAATCCAGCTGTGACATAAAACCTAATAGAGTCAAATCTTGCACACAAAAAAAGGAAAATAAAATACCAAAGGACAAATCATTTAACTTTTTTTTTCTTCTTTCGTTTGTTTGTGTTTTGTCATATCAACCTCGTTTTGGACAAACTGTCAGACAGAACGTACAAGTTTGAACTGAATTTTCAATCAGTCTTATAAATAAGTTGGCATCATTTAAGACAAAAGCAAGCAAAAAACAAACAAATGAAAAGGCTGCAGATTTTAGAGCACCACAGCCTTTGTTCATGGACATCAGGAAGAACAAGAAGAAGAAGAAGACTTGGAAGTACATAATTTTATCTTTTGTCATCTTTTCGCTTAACCATGAGTATGTGGTGGAACATACGACCAAGAACACGATTGAGAAAGAAGTTTTATGACAAATGTATTTTATGAACTGTCAAAATAGGTGTTGAAAATGATTTAATTTGTAACTGTCATGTTTAGAAAGCCGGCAAATTTGAAGTAAAGAAAACACAATAAAAATTTACTGACAGAGTTTCATAAAACATTTAAAAATAAGATTGACATAAAATTTCGATTTTAACTAACAGAGAAGAGAAGCGGTAAAGAGAAAGGTGCGCTTTGAAAAACAAACGCAAACAAAATGACATTTAAAAAACCTCTGCGTCGGCGTGTGCGTCTGCGCAGGCGCATGTCAAATGTAATTTAATACTTTAAAATTAAATATTTTTTTTGTCTTTTTTTGGACAGCAGATTTTTTAACAATTGTTTATTCAACTATAATTGTAGCGAAAAAGATTACACCAAAAATATTACAGTTAATTAAATTAACCCTCATATTATTATATTTCTATTCGTATTTGATATTTTTCACATTTTGTTCTTATGCCTTTTAAATGGGAATGCTGTTTTACACCGCTAATAAATATTCTTGAAAACGATGCAGCCAATTATTAATTGTGTGCAGTGCAGTGATTTTCATATTTAAGAGGGGTGAACGGAAACTCTGGATGGGGGCGTTGAATTTAGATTATAAAGCACGTGACAAAGTTATCAAATATTGTACTTAGAACCTTTCTTGTTGTTGTGTTAAATTGAAATCACAGTTCTTGTAACCGGAAGCTGTTATTAAATTTTCAAAATAAAAAATTTATAAATTTAACAAAAAATTTAATTATGCAAAAAATATTTATTTTTATGTTGAATTTCAATTTTAATACAGTGAAGGCTATAAAAAAATAAAAAATATTTAATTAATTTAATTTAATTTTTATTGAGTCTTTTAAAAATAGATAATAAAATTTATGGTAAGATAGTAAAATAAATAACTTAAAACTGTGCAAATTGGTAAGGTAAAGGGTCTTAAATCAAAAAAGTAACAATAGAATTATAATGCTCAAACATATAATAAAAGATAACAAAGATCGTTAACATCTCAAATTAGGAACTTAAACCTACCTAAAACTAAGCTTAAAACTAAAACAATAAACAAAACCTAAATACTAATACACAAAGTTGATATATATGTACACCCATATATGAGTATTTAAACATACACATATGCATATAAATAAATACACACATATACGAGTATATATACAGACATTAGCCTCTGTTAAAGTCAGAAGTTGAGTGCGACTAAAACTCCGGTAAACGGTACTCAAAGACACTATCGAATGAGTTAGATTCATCTAGCAAAAGTCCAACTGGAGACAAACATATAGTGTTCGACCAATTAAAAGCAGATTGGGAATTAAATACTTCCCTCAACAGAATATTTTCATGAATTTCAAGACGGTTTATAAACCTCCTAAGTAAGACTAAAACGTATGAGGAAAGTGGCTGCACTTTTGCCTTTTGGTAAATTATATTATTTGAGTATCTTTTGATGTAGTTTTCATTCATTAGCATTAATACAAAGCCTTAAGCAATTGCGTTCAAAGATCTCTAGTTTCTTTATAACCGACGGGAAGATGGAGAACCAAATGGGAAACCCATACAGCATTGCTGAGCGGATACAAACCTTATAAAATAAAACCTTTGTCCTCTGATCAAAGTGTCTATTAACTGAAAGTCTGGAAAACATACCCTCAATACGCTAACACCTAATCTTAACAATTCTTTCTTGTCGATTAAACTTAAATGACTTGTTTATTGTGACCCCAAGATATTTTATATAATCTTTAAAGGATACAACCGTATGGCGTAAAGAGAGATTCAACCCTTTACTTAATTTAACTGCATTACGGGGACCTTTATCCGAGGCATTATGGATATAACTCCGATTTAAGAGAGTAAATTTTGATATCCCAATTAACATAATAATTGTCAATCACTATAAGATGATCATGAACTTTCCTTAAAGCGACTTCCGGATTTTTATCATGCGAATAAATTAAAGAGTCATCCGCATATAATAAGCTTTTTAATTCATTAAAGATGTTCGGAAAGTCATAAACAAGGATGTTATATAAAAATGGCGCCAAATTGATCCCTGTGGCACACCACAAAAAATGCTGCCTAAATCTGATTTAGTATTATTGATTTCGACAAAAAAATACCGTTCCTTTAAAAAGTTAAAAAGAACAAAAGCTTCACAGCCTATTCTCACAAGTTTAAAAATAATACCTAACTGATATGCCCTGTCAAAAGCTTATGAAAAATATTTGATAAAGGCAAATATAGTAAAAATCACTGTCTTCTTGTTATTAGTATTATATTGTTTGAAGGGGAGATAGGAGGTGAAAAAGAGGCACAGATAGTTTGAAGGTAATATGACTAAAATGATGGCAACCGTTAAATTGTTTAGAACTGGTAAACTTCAACACTGATTTTGTACTTTCACTAACAGTATGTTTCGCTAAATCAGCAATTTAAATTCACTGATTAATGGTGATTGAACGTTTTTTATCTTGAGCCAAGTGATATGCTTTAGCGGCAATACGTTAAAAAATAGCGTTAACAAAATTTTTAAAAGAAAATAATTATTAGTGAAAGAAAAGTAAACGATCCATTGTGCATTTTACAAACTGCGTACTTTTGTTAATAAATATTGTGCATACAAGACAACAACAATATGCTTATGAGAAATTCTACCAAACAAGTAAAAAACAGAAAAAACAACACATATGCCTATGAAGAATTCTATCAAAGAAGTTGACAACACATTAACATAGAAAAACACAATATACACAGCCAAGCAGGCGCTTAAATTGAATCATAATAACAACAATATTATTGGGTGATGCTAAAGTAGAATATACTTGTATATGCGAAAACCGCTTAAAGCAACTAAACTAAACTTGCTGGGTTAATGTATTAATTCAAGTTGAGTCATCAGTGAGCAAAGACAACAAAGTTGCCATTGCGTTTACTTTGTATGTATTGAAAGTAAATAAATCGTTTAACTTTAATAAATATCTTTTTTCTTTTTTAAGATCTTTTTTATATATTTTTTTCTTCACGATATTTCGCTTTCCTTTGGAAAGCTTCTTCAGAAAAAAAATTTTTATATATTAAAATAATAATAATATATAAAAATTTTTTCCTGAAGAAGCTTTCCAAAGGAAAGCGAAATATCGTGAAGAAAAAAAATATATAAAAAAGATCTTAAAAAGGAAAAGAGATATTTTTTAAAGATAAATAAAAAAGATCGGTTAAAAAAACAATATAAATCGTTTAACTAAATTTAATACTCCAAAGTACTGTGTTATTATTTTAAATAAAAGAACTTAAAATAACAAAACGCTTATTAAAAGGAATAAACGTAGCAATACTAATGGCCTTTAATGAAACACCAGTATGTATATACAGGATGTATTTGTTTGAATATTTCATAAATATAGATAGCATAGCTTTCGTTACGCTTAAGTGTTCTGTTCTTGTCCCTCTTGGTGATGTTCTTCTGGACCTTGCTTTCCTTTTTTGTTGCTTTACCACTGGTTTTATGAGGCATTCTTTGCCTTTAAAAGTCTTTAACTACACTACAAGCATATTTTCACTGGCTAAATACAAGCTTTGAACGATTTTCCTTCATAACCCTGATCTTGCATACAATGTTTTACTGCAGGCGCCCTTTGGTTTTAGGTAGGCACATTATAGTTGAAGATATGGTACAGTCACTACATTCAATATTTTATTAGCAACGAAAAGTAGCGCCTTAACATGGTCATGTATTAAAAATTACTTAAAATTGAGATATAATTACACGAGCAGCGAATGGGATATGATCTCATGCCACCAAAACATTCATATTATTGCAAAATATATAACACCAGTTTTTAGAGTTTTTATATTAATAACAAGCTTATTTATTTTAACTACTCAAAGTTGACACTACACAACAATTTACTTAAGATGCATGTCTTTTCTTCAAGAGGTTTAATTTTATACTGATTGCTTATCCAATTAGATGCTGCCCTATTTATATTTGTCCATTTAAAGTCAGTTAGTAAACAGCATATCAAGTTGTTGTTGTGTGTGTATAAAATTTCTACGCAGTTTGTAATAAGTAGTTCGCTTTATTCTTTAATTATATCATTTTAAAACTTAAGCAAGACCCATTCGTAACAATATTTTCACGAAGCTATTAAGTTACAAAAAATATTTATCACTAAAAAATGTAAAGTGAAATGACCTATTGTGTCTATTTACAAATTAAGAACTTTCTAATACATCTTATGAATACAAAACAATAACAACATGCTACATTCAAATTCCAGGAATTAAGTTTAACAATCACAGAATAAAAACACACAACCAAACAAGCACCGATATTGAATAATAATAACAATGCCATCTGTAGGCAATTAGTTGAATTAAACTTTTCTAATAAATTGTAGAGTTGTTTAAAATAGAATGTAAAGTATACTTTTGTCGGTCAATAGCTCAGGTCAAGTGTGAACGTTGTAGAGTGAAGCAATAAGTTTTACATAGCAGATTTTAGGTGCTAAAGTGGTAATTCTAAAACTCTAAAGTGTTTGTGTAATTATTTTGCCATAAAATAAACCAAACGTTTATTAAACGCAACAATATGCTAGATGAGTAATTAATGCGCTAACCATCTTAGTTATGACATTTTGTTAAAGGTGGCCTAGATCAGGTTTCATGGAAAGGTGGCACCTTAAGGATTATAGTGGCAATAAGGTAACTTTGAAAAATAACACTAAGCCATAGACAATGCAACAGGGGCATATCGAGAACAAAGAAAGTTTTAAGAATGCAGACTTTTTAAATAGGCGAATTGGTTTAAGGGAGCATTGATTCTTTAAACCCCATAGCAGAAAACCCAGTCACCAATGGTTGGCTTCTAAAAAGTATAACCCAAGTAAAAAAAGAGAGAGAGAGAGAGACCAAGACCGAGAGAAAACTATATTGGTTTTGGGTACAGAGTCCAGCAAATTACATTCGCTCGAATTGAAAACCGAGGAAAGAAATATTTATAGGCTGTGCTTAGAAACTTCTGAAACAGTGCTCTAAATTATAATTATTGTTATACAGTACATTAACAACTTTACTCGAATACGTACGGAGGGCACAGAAAAGAAAGAGATGTAACAACTATGAAGCAACCCAGAACAATGGCTTTATTAAAATTTTCTGAACTGACTGTTAATAGACTAACTGTATGCAAACACATATGAAGGAGCGCCACCTAGTCCTAGAGATTTATTGTACTGAGAGACAAGAAAGAAACGTAACAGATATCAGAGCAACAGAGGACACTAGTGCGTCCGTTAGCAGCCCTTTTCAGCACATTGTACCATGTCGAAGAATACCCGAAGTGCTGGAACGTTGCTAATGTAACGCCGATCCCCAAAAAGGGGAAGCCTAACAACCCTGAAAATTACCGCCCAATAGCAATTTCTTCTGCACTTTCTAGAGTATTTGAAAGCATGATTAATTTCCCTCTTGTGAGGTACCTGGAGTGCAACAGCTTGCTTAGTGACCTACGGTATGGTTTCCGTAGGGGGCGTTCTACGGGTGACGTGCTAGCCTTATTGTCAGAACAATGGTGTAACTCCATACATCATTTTGAAGAAAGCAAGGTGGTGGCTCTAGATATTTTCAAAGCATTTGATAAAGTGTGGCATGACGCACTTCTGTCAAAACTTGCTGCTTTTGGTGTCGGTGCTAATTTTTCCAGATTTATATCGAGTTTTCTCAGAAATCGCACTACGAGTTGTTATACCCCCCGGGGCACATTTTTGGTCTTTATAGTACGTAACAGCTATCTAGATCAGTCCAACTGGGGGAAAAAGGGAGCCCAGTCCCCTGAAGACAGGCAGGGAGTCAACTGGAAGCTCTACTTAATTTTTACGGGGATCAGTGAGCCGCAGAGTTCATTATTTGTCTCTTTAGACATTTAATAGTTCTCTGACTGATCATCGAGGTTGGCCCCTATATGGGAGTAACGTGGTGGTTGTGGTTTCGCGGCCCCATAACATGATCCAGTCCAGTGAGCATGCTAGACATGTGTTCTGGACAGGAGTTGAAAGTCTCCAACTCTTTAGCAAGGTGTGATGGTTTGCAGCCCTGCCCTGGAATCATTACAGTTGCAACTAGGTGGTTCTGTTGCTTAGAATTATGTCTTCGGCTTCCTAGGACGCCTGTATGACGTTCCAAATTATACAATTGTGGTTTGTCCACCATCTGATTAAGGCTACATAGCCAGGTGCGGATGTAAAACGAATCACACTATCACACTATCTATACGAGTTGTTACAGATGGGATTTCATCAGACGAGTCATGATGAATTCAGGGATACCGCAAGGCTCCGTTCTTTCTCCTACCCTATTCCGTATTTTTCTAAATGACCCTCTTTGTCGAACTTTCAACCTTATATATTCTTTTGCAGATGACACCGCCATTTGTCACTCATATTCAATTGACCAGGCCATTTGAAGGTTCGTTCTAAAAGGCAAAACATGAATGATACGCTTAATCACGATCTCGCGACAATCTTGGAATGGGGTCGTGTGAATAGAGTAGAATTCAATGCTCGTACGACGCAATGTTGCAAGCTTACGCATAGATCTGGTTTGGTAGTGGTGCTGCATCTGTTACTATGGGTGATATAGGTATTACGGAATCGGAAGCTCTTAATATTCTTGGCATGAAAATTCAGTGTGATGTTCGATGGAATAAACACATTTTTTAGGTTTCTAAAGAAGCTTTCAAGTGCCTCGGTTTTATAAAGCGGTTAAGAAGATACTTCACTCTATCCGATCTCCGTATTATCTATATCACCTATATCTGTCCAAAAATGAAATACATGTCTCATGTATGGGCCGCCGCTCTAAAGTCTATTTTGGGGTTACTCGACCGCGTACAGGAGATGGCCCAGAGGCTCATTGGAGACAGTAGGGGATCCAACTCTATTGATTCTCTAGAGCATCGACGCAATGTGGGATGCATTTCACTGTTCTATCGTTACTACAATGGTAAGTGCTCTTATGAAATCAGGGAACTTGTTCCTGATACTCGCACATTTTCACTTTTAACGCGATTTTCGATAAGAGCCCATCCATTTGTGGTTGATTGGCCAGTGAATCGCACTACGCATAACAGGGAAAATTTGTTTTTCAGCAGAACAGTCAGTATGTCGAATAAAATCCCTCCGGAGGTCTTTCCTGTCACTTTCAATCTGGGAAAGTTCAAATCCAATATCCACAGACACTATTCCCTCTTTCCTCCTTCCTGTAACCTAATTACCTAGTTCTGGTACAATGCATTGCATATGTAGGTGTCATCCCCTGAGTACTGGTCCGAAAAAAAGCAGCGGAGATCCGCTTTAGCAAGAGGGACTCAATGATAAGTAGCTCTAGAACAGTTAGAAGACGGTGACTGAGGCACAGATAAGTATTAAAGATGAACCCACAACACTTACGCTCCGCGTTTATAAAATAATAATTTTTAATAGCGGACACTTTACAAATGGTGTCTTCATAATGTGATAATGTGTGTTATACAGTTTTATAGATTTACACATGGCTATTTACTAATTAAGCGATGAAACATTTGTATTTAATTTAGCCATCAAACTTTGATGGCTTATTTGATAGCAACGACGGTTTTGTCTGTGCGGGATATTTTTGCTTAATTGATAAAACGTTTCTTTACGCTGTTACCTGCCTGATGACTTGTTTTTGTTATTTCAAAAATAAAATTATAAAATATTAGCAACAACAAAGGTAGCTCATGATCGTTCTGTACTATTTAATTTCAGTCTTCTATTCGAAAATAACTAAAGTTTCCGTATAGAAAAAATCAATTTCCAAATATTATTTTTAAACACTTAAATTTACAAAGCGGGTTTTAATAACAAAATAAAAGCTGATAATCGCATCTAAAATAGTTTTAGAATTTTATACTTTGAAATTTCAAAATTTCTTGTCTTATACAGCTTTTTTCTTTTTTCAATATAGAAAAAAGCTTTATTCTTATAACTCATCGTTTGTTCTATTTGTAATAACAATAAACCAACCAGCCCAGTGAAAACGTGTGATTTATTCTTATGAATTTCTTTTTGCATTTTGATTTGTGCAAATAAAAAAAATTTTAACTTATGAAAAATTATTCAACATGTGGCAGTGCGATTGTAGGAAATCACATTGCAAAAAATGGAAAATAAATCTTCAGAGCAACAAAAACAAAAAAGTTAATTTATGCGAAAAAGTTAAAAATTCATCAACACATAAATTACACCAATACAATTACATACAATAACACTAAGGTACTTTTAAATCTATGTACACTTTCCTATGCACGCTTTCCAATTTTCGGATGCATTTTAAGTTGTTCGGATTGTTTGTGAAATAATAATTCGAAAATTTTTTTTAGAGGTCAAATTAAGGAATTTTTTATTGATTTCGTTTCAGAGTAGTTGATCATATGCTGTGGAAAAATGCCTCATTTCATATTTAATTTTTTTTATCTAAAGGAAACAAAATTTCTTGTGAAGAGTAGCAAGTCAATGGGGTCATCATTGATGGTAGTTAATGCAGTAGTTCCTGTACAATAAAACAGCTTTAAGGAGACTATCTGCAGCTCAGCTAAGAACGTATTGTCAACGTATTGTGAAAAGTAAAGTTAAGGTGGCAGCTGAAAGCAGTTGGAGGTGCGTTCCAAAAGACATAACATGAATAATACGCTCAATCAGCATCTCGAAACAATCTCCGAATTGGGTCATGTGAATAGAGTCGATTTGAATGACTGCAAGACTCCATGCTGCATACTTTCGCATAGATCTATGTTCGGAAATAGTGCTGCATCTGTTACTATGGGTAATATAAGTATTCAGGATTCGGAAGCTCTCGATGTTCTTGCCATGGTAATGAGTGTGATATTCAATGAAGTCAGCATATTTTTCAGGTTTCTAAAGAACCTTTCAAGTGCCTGGGTTTTCTCTAAAATGGTGTAAGAGATACTCTACTCCATCCGATCTTCGTACTGTTAGTACGACCTATATCCATCCAAGAATGGAATACAACTCTCATGCAGGGCCGGTATCCCAAAGTCTATTTTGCAGTTGCTGTACCGCGTACAAGAGAGGGCCAAAAGGCTCAATGGGGTCAGTAGGGCATCCAACTATATTGTTTCTCTAGTGCATCGATGTATAGTGGTTGTATTTCACTGTTTAGCTCTTACAAAGGTGAGAGCTCTGCAGAAATTAAAGAACTTATTCCCTTTAATCGCACGTTTATCTCAATTTTCATTGAGGGCGTATCCATTTTGTGGTGGATTGGCCAGTAAATCGCATTACGCGTTACAGGGAAAATTGGATTTTTAGTAGAACAGTTTCTATGTGAAATGAACTCCCTCCAGAGGTATTTACTGTCACTTTTAATGTAGGAAAATTTAAATCGAATTTCCACAAACACTATTCCCTAACCTAATTTTCTATTTTTTTTACAATGCTTTGCATGAGTAAAAGTCATCCCCTAAGTACTGGTACGAGAAAAATAAAAAAAATGTTTTTTATTTTTTTTAATTACTTGAAATAATTGCTTATCTGAAGGATGTGATTTAAGTTTTCTAATTAATTACAAATCCAAAATTTTTATTAATTTTTATTTCACCGTCTTTTAAACTAGACTTTATGCCAGATTTCTTAGTCAAATATTAAGCAAATGATCAGGACTAAACTAGGCCCAAGTCATTAATTTTAGGAATATAATAACTCTTGGAATTATTCCTCCAGCCTGATTTATAATAAATACGGAAATAACCATAAAAAAATACTTTTGGGTATTTTTTAAACATTTGTCAGGAATTTTGGAACGGATTAATTAATTTCTCCATTCAATATATAAATTTCTATAACTCGCTCTACATAATCTTGATAATAAAAGAATTTATAGCACTGAAAAAAAAATTCTTCCCTCCATAAATGAATTACAAATATTTGCCTTTCCTAACATTTCAACAGGAATAGAGTGATGATTGAACAGCACTTTCAAAGTGTGCAAATTGGGCTCAAAAAAATATTGCGCAATGTGGAAATTTTTTTGTTTTGCGATGCAGCTATTTGGAGTGATTATAATGTTCAAGTGTGTTTTGAGACACCGAATATCCTTAAACCGATTTCATCATATTTATTTGATAAAAAAAAAACGTTTCTTATTTGAAAACAATACCTCGAGAGATATCTCAATCAGGAGTATCGCAAGGCAGTCATCTAGAGTCAATTTTATTTTCCCTTTTTTATCAATAATCTTCCAAGCGTAATCCAATTTCTGATGATGTCAAGATTTTCTTCAGTTGTGTTAATCAATCGGATCAATCATTGTTTCAATAGCTTTCAAGGTTGATATTATAAAAATAGGGCACAAAATCAAACCTGCTAGTGTGCTAGCTTACATGACTGGGGGTTGTGGGTTCGATTCCCAACAAAGGCCTTTGTTTTTTTCACTACAAATAAATGACTGTCGGTATGGCTGCTCAGTGATGAAGGCATAGTCACTGGTCACTGAACTGTCCTGTCTTATACGACAGGTTATTTCCGTAACTATCCTTCTTCTCTATCCCTTTCATAAAGAATGTAGCACGGTACTTGACTAAATAGGCATTGTTGCCTGAAGTGCTACTTCTCTTTAAAAAAAAAATTTTTTTTTTGTTTCTCCAGAAAAGAACTGAGTGATGCTCGCTACTGTTGCACCAGTTGCAATTGGTGGATAACATCTTGGGCTTAGGAGTTTTGATGGACACTAAATTAATTTTTATATCTAATAATCACATGACCGTTAATAAAGTTAGAGGTTTACTTGCGTTCTTTAAAGGTGGGCTAAAGAGTTCACTGATCTGTACATAACAAAACAGTTATACTACATCACTTGGCAGACGAATTTTAGAATAGGGTTCAGTAATATAGGATCGACAATATAATGCGAATGGTAACCATGTTGAATCGGTTCAGAAACAATTTCTAATGTTCTGTTTACGAGTTCTAACATAACAGACTGGAGATCAACTTACATCTTATCGTTGTGCACTAAAATTAATCAGACTGCTGACTAACAAAAGCCGCAGAAGAATGCTCAATGTATCTTTTTCAATTAATTTAATTAATGGAAAAATTGCAGCCGAATTCCTGATTTCTAATATCTGTTTAAATGTTCCATTTGTCACTGTTTCAATAGTTCTTTCGAAATGATTATTAAAATAACTATTACATCCAAAAAAACTGACTCTGTAATGTGCTTTATAGTCGGGGGAGAACCATTGACGATGCTGCTCAAAACGTTACAGTCAATGGTGCCCGATCTTTTCGCTCACCAATTGAAAATACTTGAGGGGCAGGAGCTGTAGTTTCAACAAGACGGCGCAACATGTCACACAGCTCGTATACAACTGAGTTTTTGAAGAAAAAATTAGGTAATCTGACATTTTCACGTTTTTTTTTTTGTTTTAAAGAGAAGTAGCACTTCAGGCAACAATGCCTATTTAGTCAAGTACAGTGCTACATTCTTCAGGAAAGGGATAAGAAAGAGATGAAACAAGTGGTGAAAGTAGAAGGATAGTCGGAAATTAACTGCCGTATATAAACTACCTACTAGCCTACAGGGGCAGTTTTACGTTTACCGATTTAACTCGACTAGACTTTCTTGTATTGTAATAACTGAAGTCGCCAGTCTATGCGAATAATCCCGAAACGATTTATTACTTGAAAAGCAACATTCGCCATGTTATTGCCGATATAGGTACACAAATATTAAAAAATGTCACCAAAAATTGGACCTCTAATTTAAAGTCCACGTCCAGCTGTGGGGTTTATATGCCAGAAGTCATATTTAAATTATAATGTAAATTTTTCTACAATTTAAGAATTCTTTTTTGTTTTAATCCTTTTTAAAATCTATGCCTCTATAGAAAACACCCTTGATAAGTGTGTTTCAAAGTGCTCAACAAATAATCTTTGGTATTTATTTTTTACTTTAAATTAATTAGTTTTTATTGAATAAATATCGGATTAGCATTAGGAAACTACCAAATTTCCTGAACCAAATCCCCCACTGTGGCTCGCAATTTTATTTTGTTAGTCACAAAGAATATAACAAACCTTTCGCTCAGACCGAAGCTAAATACTTATTTATTATTCGTACTTAAATCACGACGTTGTAATATGTTCAAGAGGGAACTCACAAAAACTGCTATTTCACAGCGCAGACATACGAAGTAAAAATGTTTTGGAAAAAATGAAAAGTTTTTACTACAATAATGATTTCAAACTGAAGGCGTTCTGAAGATAATCTGATAAATTGTCTAAGAGTAACTGGCTGCAGTTTACGTTGTATTGATAACAGGGTGAAGTTTGAATTCATTCCATACTTTGTGTTGGTGTGGTGTACATACTTCAGTTGCGACTTCTCTTTTTTGCAACGGAGTATACAGTCAATGCGTAATAAAATATAATTGACATTAGAGAAATATACGACAGTCATACCTGAAAAAAAAGAGATCGGAAATTATTGCATTAAATTTCTCCACAGTCTTGATGGATCTCTTCCCCATCTGTTTTGTTTTTTTTTTTTTTTGGTTCGGATCAGTACACGACATGTGTTAAAGGGAGCACCAGTTGCCTGGACTTGCAGGAGCCCGAAACTGGAAGAAACAGGACTCTCAAAGTCTGACCAGCGACTCACTACACATTCACTGGTACTACGGGAACTAGTTGCCCACAGGGTTACGGCTTTCTTCTGGTTATTGATGAGGCACCTCCGGAAGCAACGTGGTAGCTCTGGTTTAATCGGGCTTTGAAGAAAGTCCCGAAGAGATGTTTACAAGAAAATTAACACTCAAAGTCCTGGCTTGCGCATGCAGCAGAAGCAAAAGTTGGATAGTCTCCAATTCCTCAGCAAGGAAAGGGGGCACGGCCCTGCTACTGTGCACTCGAAAATTGCTGCAAAGACGTGTATGCACCTAGTATGTATGCGTCCAAGAGCGCGGATGGATACTTTTTTCTGCTCCTAGTGGTAGGACCACTGTCACATTAAGGCTTCGTGGCGAGGTGCTGACGTTAATAGTATCTCGTATCTGCACTCAAAGTTGTACGTTTCTTTTTCAGCTCCGTGGGATTTAATAAGACATTTTACCCCGCAGAATTCAAGTGTTTAAAGTTAAAGTTATGGCAGGAGTTTTTCTGTGAACCTCTCCTACAGCAAATACTCGTCATATGCAGACTCTTTTCTAATTTGGAGGTATGGCTTTATTGAAGTCAAGACTCGTTTCATATCGATTGTTTCTAATTTCATATGCTTGCGACACTTTGAATATTAACTTATTTAATAGGGGTATTTTCCTATAGCCATGAGTTCTAGTACAATTGAGGGTAGTCCCCTAGTTCGAATATACCTGGCCACTATAAATTTGTTAAAAATTCTACAATTCAACAAAAACTGCAATAAATTGTATTTCGAAAAAATATTGCAAAAAAAAAATATAGCACGAACAAACCTTATATTTTGTGTCTTAGTGTTTCTGAGACAAATTTTTATTTTGTAGGCGCTTTCCAGCTCTCATGTAGGGCACAACATGAATTATAGCAAATCAGCCAGATATGTTTTTGGCATTCACTTGAAATCATTGGTTCATGTTTGTTATTGTTGTTGGTTTGTCATAGTGATACCTTTTAGAGGCAAAAGAGTCTATAGACCTTATAATATTTCCCAGGCGATTTTAGGCGTGAATCTATTTAGTTTACTATTCGATGACAAGAAAACAAACAGCAACAGCCAAAGCAGAAATTGCAGCAACTTTACAAAAAAAAAAAAAAACAAATATATTAAATACTACTGCAACTTGTCTTACAGAAAAGTGTGAGCGATAATAGATTGCGTTGCTACAATTGCAACAACAACAACAGCAACAACAGCAGTAGCAGCAGCAAAAACTATAATGTTTGTTGTGTTAAATGTATGTTAAAAATTTATATCGCTCATGTTTTATGCGCATGCTTAAACGTTTGAAATGACGTTCGTTTTTTGTTGTTTTATTATTGTTGTTATTTGTTCGATTTATTTTTGTACAGATGAGCTTTAAACATTTCTTTTTTTTATTGTTGTTGCTGTAGTTGTCTGTTGTAAACAGCTTATTTTAATGCCGGTAGCAACAAAATAAAGCGAAATAAAAACATTCAATATCGAATGATTTTTATTGATGTTACAACAGCAACAGCAACAATAACAACAACAACAACAACAATGACAACAATAAGAGCAACATCATTCATTGGAATTAAAACGTATTTGGTTGTTGGGCTGTCGAATGGTTAACTATTCGTCGTACCTTGTGTAACCTGTGTTGTGTGCTCAAGTCGATTGCTTTGACACCTAACATCGTTCTACGCTATTGTTATTGTTTTTATTTTTGTATTTTTATTGTTGTTTTTTAACGGCTAATTCGTTTGGTTTTTTGTTGTTGTTGTTGTTTTGGAGCAAAGGTTAATTGGGAATAAATTTAAAATAAAATCTTTATAAAGGTTGTTGGTTCTCGACGATGAAATTCATAATCCATAGTCTTTGTCTTGGTTCAGTTGCGAGTCCTTGTTTGAACAAGATTGCTGTTTTCAAAATTATCCTTTTAAATTTTCTATACCTTTTAAACATCTTGGAATAGAAATCCCGAAATTCATCAAAAGACTCACAAAATTGGATGCACAAACAAAGATTTCTAATGCAGATGCTAAGAATAATTCAGATATGTGGAGGATAATTTGGATATGCAGGATATTCTAGTGTTATTACAGCAAAAACACATTAATTCACCGAGTTTTTTTTTAATATTTTGACCAACTGTAGTCTATACAACTTGTTAATATAACTGAATGGGCAAATTTGAGATTAGGAAGTAAATTGGCTTAAAACACACAAGATTTTGGGGAAACCTTAGTTTCATTGATACCAATGTAAAGTAGCAATATGGGATGCACTCAATTATAAGCTCCTTAAATCACAAGACATTGCCAAGTCGGAAAAATGCGCCCCTGGAAAACTTCTTATGCAATAACCACCGCGTGACCATACTCTCCGGGGGATACATTTAATAGATAGATAGGGCCTTCGCTACCTTGAAATGTGCTTTCGCTAGTAAAAGGCGGCACTAGTCGCCTGGGCAAGCAGGAGCAGTCCGAAACTGGAAGAGAAATAAAGATGGCGTCGTGTGCTCCGACCAGTTGACTTAAATTTACTGGTACTACGGAAACCAGTTGCCCGCAGGGTTACGGCCCTGTTCTGGTTATTGGTGAGGGGAATAACGTAGTAACGACGTAATGCCTCCAAAGTAACCCATGTAGCAGGTTGGATAGTCCGATGTAACACATGTAGCAGTTTAAGGGGTTAGATAGTCTCCGAATCTCGAGCAAGGAGTGGGGTACGGCCGTTATAACCGTGCTCTTACTACTAAATTGTCTATGCACACAGATGTGTATGCCTCTAAGATGTATGCATTGTATGCATTACAATTACCAAGTGGTAAGACCATCATTAGATTTGTATCACATCTACCGCCTGACCACAAACCGAAGCATAGAGTCATTTCCATATAAATAATGGTCGGTCAGCTTTATTTCTTAAATGAGTTGCACAGGTTCATTTTTAATGCTTTGCTTTGTGGCGATTATGTTTGCTACGGCCCGAACTTCGAATTTAATGATTCAATTACGCAGAGCGGTCTCAGAAGGAGTCTGATTACAATGGAAAGGTGCTCGAAGTTTTGCAATTAAAATTCTTTGCTCAAGAGTAAATCTTTCCATGCTTGAAATTCTTCAACTTTTTGTAAAAAAATATCGAAGGGGAACAAACCAGTGCTTGAGATTTAATCATTTGGCGGATAATTTACTTACTATCCTCAAACTTATCCATTCACCTACTATAGTGCGAAAAACTCGTTAAAACAATCGGGCCTAAAACTATATATGTCCGGATTGTAGAAATTGCAATGTACAGGATGTCCGCCGGGAAGGTATAATATTTTGTTTTGCCGCCATTTTGGTAAACATTAGTTTTGATAGTTTTTATTTAGCAGTCGTGAAGTAGACACGTGACATATTTATTATGGAAAAATATTCGATAAGCAAACGTGTTTTAATCGTTAAAACATTTTATCAAAATAATCATCGATTACTGTGACGATAAGAAATAAGTGACGAGGCACTTATGTGAATAAATAGAATAGTCGGTTCTGGGGACAGAATAATCGGTTCTGGGGACAGAATAATCGGTTCTGGGGACAGAATAGTCGGTTTTGGGGATTGGGAAACCTGCAAATTATTCAACACTCACCTTTTTTTTCCATTAAAAGTGACAGTCTGGTGTGCAGTTTGGTCAGGAGGAACTTTAGTGCTTTGAAAATGGAAACGGCGTAACGGTAACGGTGAATGGGGAGCGATATCGTGATATGATTGAGAACTTTTAAATGCTACAACTGCATCCTTTGGGCTTGATTAACATGTGGTATCAACCAGATGGTGCTACATCGCATACAGCCAGGATTAGTATGGTATTATTGCGAGACCTCTTTCCACAAATGGTTACTTCAAGAAATGGTGATTGGTCTCCACGGTTGGCTAATTTGACTGCTTCGGACTTCGTTTTGTGGGACGGTGCCACTTTGCATACAATGAAATTACTGCAAGCCCTCTTTCCACAACAAATTATTTCAAGAAATGGAGACGTGAAATGGCCTTCGCAATCGCCTGATTAAACGCCTCGGGACTTCTTTATGTTGGGATATCTGAAAAGTAAGGTTTATACAAACAAGCCGAAAACGCTAGAGTAACTCAAGCAAAATATTCGAGATGAATTTAATGAAATACCGCGCGAAGTGTATGAGAATGTGGTGCAAAATTTGTGCAAAGGGGCCCGCATTTTTGAGGCTCACAGAGGCGTACATTTATCTGATATTGTATTCTAATAATAAGATCCTTTCTCTTTCATTTAATCAAAAATTATAAACAAACAAACCGGCGAACAGCAGATACTTTTATTTCCTTATTTAAATAGTTTCACTTTATTAACTTAAAAATCTACCCACTTTGATTGTTTCACACAAGACTTTCAAATAATTTCATTTCATACTTAAGACATATACATTCCTTATTGATCTCGAAATAATGTATGTAGCATGGTATGGATTTTATAATCCCATTCCATTATTCCAAATACTAATAGTTTCCCTTGTACGTCTATGCTGCCAAGCAATGAACTTGTTGGCATGATCATGCTCTTGTTAATCGTAAAGTCAAATTGAATGTGGAGACAGACAGTAGTGCAATAATATGTACTCATGGTATGAATACATCTGCAGCATCTGTTCCCAAGAGATACAAACAGAACATCGTGCCCAGGCAATAAACACATTAACGCATTATTTAGTTGTCAACATACGGCAAAAGTTAAGTTCGCATCATTGAACGAATAAACTTTTTGCGAGTACTTTTCAACAATATTTTCTTTTTCAGATTTTATTGTACTTCATTTTAGAGTTTTTGCTCCGTTTTAGGTTCCTTCCAACAAATGTTTATTTGTTGCAATGATTACGATTTGTTTTTACTGCTGGAAAAGAATTTTTCGTTAGCGGTTTTAGTTTGGCTGATACTGAATGCGAAGAGCATAATACTCGCTTAAGAAGTAGTAGCGTTCTAAAGTCGGTAGTTTCTGATGGCGGTTTATGTTTGATGTTGACAAAACATTGTTTTGTACATGAGATACACGCCTTTTGTCATCGTCATGATCAAAAATGATTCTGCTATTGCTGTTTATGATCGTCATCAGCTTGTCGGTTTGTGTATTGGAATTTTTTGGAGACATTTTTAACCTGATTTGGTTTGTGAGAGTTGTTGAACAAGATCTTATTGTTGCCGCCTAAAAGAGCATCACAACACAATAAATTCCGCATGTATATTCATGGCTATGATAACAACAATAATAAGAATAATAATAATAATTGTTTAGTTAATAGAGCAGCAGCAGCATCATGTAATCAGCTTTTTTGGCTTAAGAATTTGATACTCGTACGTTACATTATTGATTAGAAATTGTTGTAAAAGAATTTATTATTTCAAATCGCCAGGAGTACGACAACTCCCATGGGAGATCTTAAGTCGCTTGATTTCTAAATAAGAATGAAATTGTTTTAAAGTGTTCTAACAATCACGTTTCATAAGTAGAAAAGAAAATAATTTTATTTGCTATTTCTAATATTTAACGCACAACTTGAAGTTATTTATTAATATAATTAAAAGGAATAAGGAACTGACACATCATCTTAGCAACTTGTTAGCTAAGCTTGCATGGAGGCCAGAAATAATTAAAAAAGTTCTTAATTGTCCATTTCTCACATAATTTTAGTGGAGGAACTATTCAGTTTCTGGCCCCACTTGAACTTAACTACTTGCGAGTAGTTTAAGGCTCCTAGCAGTAGTGCACTCATGGAAACGAAACCTCCAATAAATTAGGTACACAAGGGTATGAAATTTGAAAATGTCAAATGCGCTGGGGGACACTACTGCTTCCATACACAAGTTATCAGATACGCAATAGCACGCAGTGGGTCTACGAAAACCACTTGCAGATTAACCAGACTCATTCAGCTCTCATTTGATAAGGGAAGTATAACAACAGTAGATATTCAAATACATTTCTTAGCTTTTGCTGCTATTAAAGGTTTAGGAAAGTAATTTAGCTGTTTTCAATTGAGTCAATTATATATTTAATTAAAAATTAAAAAGAAATCAAATTTAATTAAACAAAAATGAAGTCTCTTTTAAAAGTAGAAAAATAAAGTAATTTTAGTTGCTATGGAGTACTACCATATTCTTAATATTTAATGTCAAATTTGAAGCTCTTTATTAATTAAAAGAAATAAAGCAGTGAGAAATCTTCTTTGCAACTTCTTACCTAGACTTGCATGGAGGCCAAAAATAATTAGTTAAAATTTCTTAATTGTCCATTTCTAACACAAATTTAAAATGTTAATAATCTTAGAGTGGTTTTATGATATCAGGAATTAACGTCCTTAATTGACAGGCACTTGCTCTACAAAATTAGTTAAGTCTGTTGTTTGGAACAGCAGTGCAGTCATGATAATTGCATATACATCCAGGAGTCCGGCGGGATTTATTTGTTTGTTTCTTTATAATTTTTGATTACTGTGTGATTAGATTTACATCCGCGCCTGGCCATGAAGCCTTAATCAGATGGTGGACCAAACCATTGCATAATTTGGAACATCATGCTCGTCCCAGGAAGCTATAATTCTATGCAACAAAACTTTCTAGTTGCAACTTCGATGATTCCAGAGCAGGGCTGCAAATCATCACTCCTTGCTTAAGAGTTGTAGACTTTCCAACTCCTGTCCAGAACACATGTCTAGCACGCTCACTGGATCTGGGAACATTTCACCAGGTAGGTGTTATTAAAGGTAAAATGAACGCCATAGAACCATAGACTGAAATGGGGCCGCGAAACCACAACCACCACGATACTTCCATAAGGGCCAACCTCAATAACCAGCCAGAGAACAGTTAAGTGTCTAAAGAGACAAATAACGGATTTCTGCGGGTCACTGGTTCCCGTGGAAATAAAGTGGAGTTTCCAGTTGTACCCCTGCTGACTTCAGGGGACTGAGCTCCCTTTTTCCCCCAGTTGCACAGGTCTAAGTTATCTCCAAAGACCATATGTGCCCCCGGGGGGTAATTTTTGATTAAATGAAAGAGAATGAATCTTAGATTGATAAATATTTTATTTAATGTTGGCAATTATGTATGAAATACAATATCGGATAAAAGTCCGCCTCTGTTAGCCTCACAAATGCGAGCCTTTTTTAATACATTTTTCATTATACTCTCACCCATTCCACACGGTATTTCATTAATTTCATTAGGAATATTTTGTTTGAGTTGCTCATGGGTTTCAAGCATTTGTTTGCATAAACCTTGCTTTTCCAACATCTCCACAAAAAGAAGTCCGGAGCAGCCCAATCAGGCGACCGGTGAGGCCAATCAATATCACCATTTTTTGAAATAACTTGTTGTGGAAAGAGGTCTTGCAGTAATTCCATTCCAATCCTTGCTGTATGCGATGTGGCACTGTCTTGTTCATACCACATGTTAATCAAGCCCAAAACATGCAGTTGTGACGTTAAAAAGTTCTCAATCATATCACGATATCGTTCCCCAATCACAGTTACCGTTACGCCGTTTTCATTTTCAAAGAAGTAAAGTTCAATGATTCATCCTGACCAAATTGCACACCAGACTGTCACTTTTAATGGATGCAAAAGTGACTGTTGAATAATTTGAGGGTTTCCCATTGCCCAGAACCGCTTATTCTGTTTATCCATATATCCATCGAAATGAAAATGTGGCTTGTCACTTATTATGATATTTCATGAAAATCGGTTTTGTCAAAAAATGTAATCAAAATAAAGAAAGTAAGACAAATGTCGATCGTTACCTGCAATGCCATAACTAACAAAAAAATTCAAATGATTTTTTTTAATTTATAATTTATTATTTATTTTAAATCTATTTTTAATTAATTATTCTAAAAGAGCCTTAACTTCGTCGCTTTTTCTGGCTAAATGAAGGCGTCAAATGTGAAATCATGGGATCTGATGTTACCATCATTCGATGCATAATGTCTTCGTTCGTGGCAATTCGACGAGGCATTTTCTGGAGTGTCTAAGGCGATATTTTTTATAGTCTTTGTTACGAATTTCCTGAGTCTCTTCGGATAGTAGGCCTACAGGAAAAATACACTTTTCAATTATGTCTTTTCCTTGAATCAGATTTTTGTGAAGTGTAGGTGGCATATTGTAGCACTCGTACAGTGCAACAAACTCTTTTGCCGTCTCCAAGCACAAATCACCACACAAATTTTTTTGGATCTACTACTTTGGTGATTGTTATAGCTTTGAGAATTATTGAAAACCTCTTGATTATGTTTTCATCTAGACACGTTATTTCGGAAATCAAAACAGGATTAGCAAAGAATCTTCGTGACGTATTTCCTGAATTTATCGTACCAGAGCCTTGCTTAACAGTATCAACCTGTATTCCTATTTTCACTTTAAGTTCACGCTTTATCAAACATTTTAGGGCTTCTTTTATCGGACGAGTAGTTGAGTCGACTCTCCCAATATTGTCGAGTCAACTCCCAATATTGAAAGCTGCATGCAAAAGACACTCAAAGGCATGCATATCTGGAGCAAATTTTGACTTGACACTTTTTTCCCGTTTTGGATTTTTTATGAATTAAAAAACAAAAAAATTAACTTTTTAGGCAAAAAATATTTTTTTTTCTTCATACATTTATTTATAACTTCGAAACTGTTGCTTATGTAACAAAACGTTATATAAACAGATGAAATTCTTGATTTTTCTAAATTTGTTTAAGTCAAATCCGACTAGTGGTTCTTGAGTTATGTTAACCAAAAGGGCCTTATCAGAATTGAGTCGCGAATCAATCAGCGGAAAAATATTGTACTGTGTAATGCAACAAATTGAAAGGTGGTACCTGGTGGCACTTGAAATTGATTAAAAATGTAAAAACAGATATGAGACAATGTATTAGTAGTGATTTCCAACTGTGGGAAAGTATAGCTAAAATTGCAGGTCCAAATGTTTGGAGAAAAAATGAATTTTTTTATATGTTCATAAAAATAAACAAACAAAAACAACTTAAGTCTCTGCAAAGTTTATTTTTTCAATTTTAGTATACTGAAATATCCTACTTTAAATAAAAAATAAAAAGAAAAACGTTCGCTCACATAATAAAATAATATTCGTTTTGAAATTCTTTGGCTTAAATTAAGTTGGTTCAGTAAAACATACAAGTACTGAGTTGGGACGGCTAGAAAAAAAAATAGCAGTCAGATCGGAGTAATTCTTTTTGATTTGATTGTACCATTTAGTCAAAATTTCAAAATACCATTGCATATTACATGAAGAATATGTTGACAATTTGACATTTTTCCGCGAAATCCCCAGTGTGCGTCATTTCTTCCAAAAACTCCACGTAACTTTCTCATCGTCACAGTAATCGATGATTAATTTTAGTAAAATGTTTTAACGGTTAAAACACATTGGTTTGTCGAATATTTTTGCCTAATGAATTTTCCACGTGTCTACTTCACGACTGCCAAATAGGAACAGTTACGTCTAGTGTTTAGCAAAATGGCGGCAAAACAAATTATTATATCATCGCAGCGGATACCCTGTATTTGCCTTGATATATATATGTGGGGTCCGTTATTAGCTCTCTAGTAGAAATGTTAACTAATTTGCCGCTGCCAGGTGGTTACTTGTAGATTGGTCACAATAATAAAACTCTTACTTGATAAGGAACGAGGAAAAAAGCTTCTCAGCTGTTGTAATAACAAAACTTAAAAAACTGTAACTAAATTTTTGTAATTAATTAACTCTTATATCAGGTGAGCTAATTTCAGGTTAGGAAGTAAATTGTCTATTAAATGATTAAATGCCAAGAACCGAGCTGCCCTCTTCAGATATTTATTTAGTAAAAGGTTTGGTACTTGCAAAGAAGGAACGTTATTCTCTTGAGCAAAGAATTTTAATTGTGAAAATTTACTAAAAAAATAATGAAAATTTATTGTGTCGCTTCGTAAAATTGGAGTAACTTTTTCTCATATTCAGGCTCTCTCTAAGATGGCTGCGCATAGCTTAGTCGCTAAGTTCGAAACCCATGATATTGTTGTTGACAATAAATGGACCAAAGCAATACGCTAGTAATGGCCATAGTGATGCAAAATAAGCCACTGTACAGTAAAGTGTTGAGAGTTAGTCTGGAACAGCAATTTGTCGACGTTCGCAAAAACTTGGCAGCGCTAGAGGCACTTTGCGCAACATTTAACATCGTTACGCTTATAAAGTTGAACTTATTCAAGACTTAAAGCCAAATGATCATTAATTACATTGAGTGTTTTTTAATTGGGCGTTTTAAAAACTGAGTGAAAACAACGTATTTTTCAATTATATTATTTTTAGTGATGAGACTCATTTTCAATAAGGGGGTTATATGAACAAGCAAAATTGTCGCTTATAAGGCTCACAAAATCCACAGTTTGTGGTCAGACGGCATTCTCCGTCCGTATTTTTTTCGAAAATGAAAAAAGAAAAGCCTTTCTTGTAAATTTTGTGCGCCACCAAACTATGATAATATAAATTTTGTGTCTACAATTAGCTAATGTTTCCTGCAGCTAGATGGCGCCATAATATATAAAACCACCCAAACAATTGAAATATTGCATAATTTCTCGATTTAGCGATGCCAATTGGCTGGCCGTTTCGTTCTTGTGATTTAACACCACTGGAATATTTTCTCTAGGGCTATTTGAAAGATCGGATTTACATGAATAACATATAAACGACGGATGCTTTAAAAGATGAAATCAGCGCTATGTTGATGAGATAAGCGAAGCGTTGTTATAAAATGTGCTGGAAAATTTTAAAAAGAGAGCGGACATGTACCGACGTGCTAGAGGTGGACATTTCACCAATATCATATCTCGTTATTAATTCCTATATTTCTACTGTATACTGCTACCAATAAAGCTGAAATTCCCAAAAAAAAGTTTGTGTTTGAGCCAATTTAATTCCTAACCTCATATTTAGCCACTTAATATTTAATTCAAGGAACAAGAAAAAATTTAATTTAATCGACTTATCTATTTGATTGAATCAGTTAAATTTTTAATTAAATTTTATTTTAAAACTAATTAAATCTTTAAGAAATCTTTTTATGTAGCAAACTTC
Organism: Trichopoda pennipes; assembly: GCA_030448955.1. Taxonomy (NCBI): domain Eukaryota; kingdom Metazoa; phylum Arthropoda; class Insecta; order Diptera; family Tachinidae; genus Trichopoda; species Trichopoda pennipes. The sequence goes on along the minus strand of JASKUP010000052.1, from coordinate 11,171,896 downwards.
AAGACGTGATACTGTATTATTGGACGTATAAAATAAGATCTGAGGAATCTGTTTGGTTCAGAAGCACTAATTGTAATTATAACATATAAGCAAACCCAGCGAACTCCGTTTTGCCACCAGATGGCTTCGTTTTTTGTAACATTTCATAATTTACTGCATCATCGGGATTTGTTATGGAATCGATGGATTTGTATGTCGCCAAATCGCCATCGATTTTTGATTGAATGGTGAAATTCAGTGCGTGTACAACATCATTATTCTTTGCGGCGAGAATTGCTCGTTGAATTAACCAAGCATAATTCTGATAATTGTCACTAATGTTTAGGAAAACATTTAAAATAAGAGCTAATTGAGAGTCTACAGATCGCCAAAAATCATTGGTAAGAGTAATTAAACCAGCTGTTGGATCAACTGGGACTTTTCCATTCCCAACAGCTAACAATTGTTTGGAAAATTGTGCAGCACTTTGATCATTTTGAAGTTGAACTCTCATATTAGTGGTTAGCGATAATGTTTTTACATTATTCCACAAAGGTGATGCCTTTAGGCAAGCATTCAATTCATCTGCAGGCGTTGCATGGGGAATTACTAGCAACTTTTGCCTGAAATCGCCTGCCAACAATATCATCAAGCCGCCATAGATGTTGTTGTGTCGCCGAAGATCCTTCAGTGTGAAGTTAAGTGCTTCAAGTGATTTCTTATGTGTCATTGTGCACTCATTCCAAACAATGAGCTTGCATTTCATCAACAATTTTCCCATTGTACTGGATAGGGAAATATTGCATATTGGAGTATCAATTGTGTTTAAAATAAGTGGCAACTTAAGTGCAGAATGTGCAGTACGACCGCCATCTAGAAAAGTCGTCGCAATTCCTGATGATACTAACGCCAAAGCTATTTCACATCTTGATCGAATAGTGGCCAAAATCAATGAAATGGCAAACGTTCTCAATGTTCCTCCAGGTGCGTCCAGGAAGAATAGACTACCAGTATTACTGTCCACCGCTTGCATAAATGTTTCGTATATTTGTTTTTGCTGTTCATTCAGCAACGGCACATTATTTCGAACGAATTCCTGCAATGTATCAACATTGTATTGCAGCTCTCGATTCTTCGTTGAATGCATCGTGCATCGATCGATTTGGCGCAACCATTCCTACTTCAATCAGTAGCTTGTTTGTAATAGTCAGGCATTGATCCTCAATCAGAATCAATCCTTCATTGTATATTTCATTGGTTATTTGCATATAGAGATTATTCTTTCGAATGCGCAAGCCATTCAAGATATCTTCACATATGTCGTCTTTGTATTTGTTTCATAACTGAATTGGTTGTGAAGGGGAACATGTGGTGATGATAATTGCGAACAGCGTTCGTATTTGGTACGCATTTGATGAAACAACTGAATCCGCAAGTGTTAAATCCCAATGAGAATCGTTCTCCAGCAATCCCTGTAGTTGGCATGCTTCTCGATATGTTTGGCATTTGTGGCCATTCACAGTTTTCAAATGCCCAAATGATTTTGCTCCACGTACATTTATCAACAGCGGTCGCAAATAAAAACATTCTTCATTTCTAAGATGAAGAGTATACATGTGACCTAGTGCAAGGCGTCATCAACTGAAAATGAAACGTACTTATTTTCATGAAGGATACTCACACATCACATACGGTGCCGTTGTAGCACATGCTATGTATCAGAGATGGCGCTGTATGTGAAAAATTATTTTCCCTGTTTTCCTGCTTTTCTCTTGAAATTTTTTTCTGAATTTTCTTCGTGCGTTCTGGAGTTATAGCGTCAGGAAGGAAAACCCAACTTATTTTTATATATATATATAGATCTCTGCGATTCTCCGGCTTATATACCAAGAACTCTGAAGATAGATGATGACCGGGTTTTCATAATATGCTTAAAAGGTCTCTAGTGAGCTCGCATTATGCGATCGGTACGCTTAATGTGATTTCATTTAATACGATTTTAAATAGGTGCGCGTCGTCACTATAAAGGATTTTCCTATTAGGGAAACTTGTCATAGCAATGTCTTAGCTGATAAGTTTTTCGAGCAGTTCTTGATGGTTCTAAGTGTTTCATATGTCACTTAATCGCTCACTTGTACAAACGCTTTGTTCTGAGATATAGTGAACAGCCTCATTATCTTAAAATTGTAATGGTTAAAATAATTTGTATTGACTTGTAACATTTCTCCCGTGAATAAACCCCTTTTTTATCATGGGAACAGCTATTTATCAAAGATTATTCTCCAATCCCTTTCATAATTTTGCTTGTAAAATATGTTTTTTTTTTGGCAAAATTATTGTAACAAAAAGAAATGATCAACTGTCAAAAGATTCTGAAAACAAAACATATTGTCCCTTGATGACCCCCCCCATAGAGATGATTAAAGGAAACATAAAACACATTTTTAGACTAAAAGTAAAACCGCATTAAAATGCATTCAAAGCACTGAAAGTAACGCCCCCCAAAAAATAAATGTAAAAATTTGCAAACTATTTTTCGGAAAGTGTGTAAAATTGTTCATTAATCCTTATTGGATATTTATAATAACAACAATGTGTTTTTTTGTTTTTCTTTTCTTTTGCTTAATATTTAAGAGGATTTCAATATTTTTCTAGGCATCACTCAAAATCAATAGTTTCAAAACAAACATTGATCGATCCTATTCGCCTCTCAGCTGTAGCTGTCTGTCTGAATGTTCTTTTTGTTTCATGCCCAGTAGGAGTTCGGCTAATTTGTTAAAATATTTTAGATAGTGCTGCTATTGATAACACCACTAATACGTAGAGAGTATAATAAAATAAAGAGGATTAAAATGTTTTATGCGCTCTACTTTGGATAAACAATATTTACCATCAACAATAGATATTTTGAAATAATTAAATATATTAAAATTGTTAAGGAAAAAATAAATTTATTTTCTTAATGAAACAGAATAATAAATTTGTCATTTAACAAAACTGGAAGAAATAGTTACAAATTCGATTAAAATGTTTTGTTGTAATTTAGCAAACATTTTTGGGCTTTCTATTTTTATTTTAAAATCTGTTTTTGACAGCCTCTTTATAATTTTGTTTTTCTTTCTGCATTACAAGCCCTCTGCTGTTCTGAAATTTTTTTTATAAAAATCACTTATTTCTTTGAGTTATTTCCTGATCGCTGGTAATACAGCAAGTAACAGCTTTTTTTTAAAGCTTATAAAACTTTAAAATATAAGCCTTTTAAAATAAGTTAACTATCAGGACACTGAAAAGTATTAATGTTTAATTGGTAACCTATTACAAACTGTCAATATAAAGGTTTTTTTTAACAAGAAGTTTTTTTTCTAAAAAAAAAAATAAAAGAAAAAATTTAGATTAAGATGATTAACGATGATTTTTTTGCATTACGAAGAGAAAAAGTCGGCAATTATGCATGACACTGTCCTTTAAATAGCCCTACAAAAAATAACCCAGTGTTGTTAAATTTGGCTGATCATTTGTCGCGAAATTATGCCATCGGGAAATTTGGTTTGCTGTAAATTGACTGTTTTATTGACTGTGTGATATGTGGTGCCGTCCTGATGAAATCACATGTCACTGATATCCTCGTTGTCAATAAGAGGCCAAAATTAAGTTGTTAGCATCTCGCGATTGCGTGATCAATTGATCGTTATCGCATTTCCAGCCTCATGTTGGAAAAAAAATGGTCCAATTACGCCTTCAGGCCACATTGCTCACCATACAGTGACATGTTGAGCACGCAAAAGCATGCATGAAGCCCAAATTCGGCAATTTTGCTTGTTGGTTTATATATCCTGACAATAGATAATGAGCTTCATCTGAACATTTTTTTTTTAGAAAAAACCAGCCGGTTGTTCCTGACTGAATTGAGTAAATCTACGGTGATATGAATGGTCGGTTGTTTTCAATTCATGCATTAGCTGAACCTTGTAAGGCTTTGAAGTCAAATCCGCATATTTCGCCATGTGATGGTTTTGTATAACCCAAATTATTGAGAACATCGAGGAATTTGTTTCTAGACTCGGTTGAACACGCATTGGTGTTCGCACATTTTGTATCAAATTTAACAACCAAATTCTTGATAGCGATTTTTAGAAAAACGATTGTGTTGTCCGAGAATATCACGAATTTTACGAAATGTAACTTTAACAGAACCACCAATTTCAGTGGTGTGGATTTTAATTATTTTAATGCGATTTTTGTGCGAAATTGAATTCATTGTAACAATTGATAATGCATCTACTACGAATATGTCAAAAACTAAATGTCAGAACTATCTTGTTGTTGGTATAGTCACCTTAGAAAAACAAACTTGTTGTTGAAAAACTCGATACTTGAAAATTTGGAAGATCAATAATTTTTGGCCCCGAAGGTGACTAAAGAAACTTAAGGCGGAAGAGTGAAAAATGAATATACATTTGTTTAGCATAGACAATCAAGAAATTGGACGGCATTTTTCTTGTGATAGCTCAGCCTATGACATACCCAAAGATGGGAAATAAAATGAACAATAACGAGCCAGAATTCGCTAAAATTGCAAGAAGACTAACAGATGGCTATCAAAAATCATTGGAAAACCAGAGGTGATAGAAAGTGAATCATAACTGTTGCAGTATTGATTATGCATAATTATTATAATAATCAGATTCATGAAAGGTCTCAGCTGTCTAATAACTTTAACGAATAAAGCAGTTTATTATAATTAATTAATTATTTTAAACTGCTGATATTTTTAATTGTTAAATAACATTCAAATAACATTTAACATTTTAATTAAATACAACATGAAAAAAGAGACTTAAGGAGACGGTTGTGGTAAAAAATTTCAAGCAGTTATAGACGATGAGTGACAAATAATAAGTTTACTGCGGTTCTGCTATTCTTCAGTTGGCTCGTAATTGTGCTGCCATGTGCAGCCCACAGTAGCTGCGTTATAAATAAATAAACATTTTTTCTGTGACAATTCTCATACATATTGAATTAACAATTATTCAATTCAATCATTTATAACTAGAGAGAGGATATAGACACACACATACACACACACAACACACACTCATACCCATTTGAACAAAACATTACTAAAGTGCGAACTTCAAAACGAATAAATCTATATGAATCAATTAAGTTATTTGCGTGTGTACATTGCTGCTGTTGCTGTTGTTGTTATCAAATGTAAAACTATAAAATTGTTATAATTGCATTAAAATAGTTGTGATGGTTTTGTAGAAAAAGAAAGAAACCAAACCCAAATCAAGACAAATGTCTCAGGGAAGTAGAAAACCCAGAAACAAAACATCGTCACCATAAAATAAAATATTTAGCGGCAATAAACCAAAATACGCAAACAACAAAACACCAAAGAAACCGAAAATACTAACCACAACAACATGGTGATTGTGATGGTTAAATAACGATAACAATTTAATTGGCCTCTAAAGGTCAAAATGCCAAAAACTCAAACAGTTTAGCAGCTAAATTCAAAGAATGTACAACAACGCGATTAAAATTAATTAAAATAACTAAACAAACAAACATGCACACGAACAAATTGATTGTCAAACCATTAAAAATTTAAAAGAAAACTAAAATAAATTGTAACGTACAAATTAATTGTCATTGAAAATTAAACTCTTTAAGGTTAAATTGCATTGCAAGCGCGCAGTGCATAAGAAAACTTTAAGCCGACAGACAAACGGGTTTAATGGAAATGTCAGATGTTGATTGCAGCAGTTGTCAATACAATACTCCTACCGCTTTAGATATAACGATAACGAAAACAAATTGTTATGCATTCATATAGAAGGAAAAGCAAAAACAAAAAACCACAAAATCGCACAATACGGCCCTTTAATTGATTTAATTGAATTTTCAAATTGACGCTCCCTAAAACTATTCAAGTTGATAATTGTACAATATGAATTTATGTGAGGCACAGTGGGTCATGGCATATGACGTTGAGAAATTACCTGCAGCTATTGATGCTGTAAAATGGCCATGTAATTTAAACTTAATTTTCTTGGTTTTTATTTTAATTCAAATGCAGTCGTGTCAATTTTAATTTTTCCTCCTATTGTGACTCACTGGATATCTTGCTAAGGTCTTATTCTTTGTTGTCTAACTCCTTGAGTAGTATAGAGCCTTTACAACATTTCTACAAACTGTTCTGTCATTTGCTACCGCTTTTACTTTATTGCAACTTCCTCCGATGCTTTCGATATTCTTCATTGTCTTTTTTCCCGGAACTTTTAGTTTGCCCTTTCTCCCCTGTCTCTAAGGTGTTGTAGTTCCGAACTTGCTGATTTATTTCTTTAAAGCCTTTCCTTATGGTTTATTCAACTAATTTTCATTTTGTTGTCATTTACTTCACATAATCGCAACTGTCACAGCTATTTATACCGCGCGGTATTCTGTTTGTCGCAACAAAAAATTCAGACTGAAAAGAAACAACCCAACAGGAATTGAGATGAATTTTTTATTTTTGAAAATAGTCCAAATTATTCAGAAGAAAGAATATTCCAATGAATTTATAGGTCACTGGTCCTGCAGCCAAACTTGCAAAAACTAAATCCTAAACAAAGTACTTGAAGCAAGTCGACAATGATTACTTAATAGGCAAGCAGGCGATAGCTCAATGCGGAAATTTCGTACCATGCGAAGTTTCCTTTGTTGTTAATGCCTAAATTATGTCATTTTGAGACCATTTATTTGCGTTATTTCCACTTTGAAAATTGCCCTGCAGGAGCAAAGGCATTAGTTGCTCCTCTTCGGGATAAAGTTTGGCTTATAAACGCCAAAGAGGAATGCATTCGTGTAGTTCGCAAGCTTATTCATTGTTTTCTGTATAAACCAAATGGTGGAAAACTCGCCTGCTAACAGGGTAAGAGCTTTATGGCCATTCTTTGAGGTCCGATCAACGTAACTAACTTCAACAATTAGCGGCCGTTTATTCGTCAAAATGTAGAAAGATGTTTTCATATGCTTCACTTCGAAGGCTGTTCATATAAGACTGGTTACTGACTTAAACTCCGATTGTTTACTTTTGTGTCTTAAAAGGTTCACCACCAACAGGGGGATGCGTAATAAGATTTACATCAGTACCTAAGTGTGTAAGTCATAATCTGGATAAAATCACTTGGGTGATATGTAGCGTCAGGTATTCATCGGATATCTCTACCCTCTAGTGACTCCAGTTGCAACTTCGAGAGCTTGGAGCAGGTCGCTACCCCCACTCGTTGCTGAAGAGTCGGAGACTTTCCAACCCCTAGTCCAGAATACATAACAAGCACGCTCACTGGACCTGGATCATTCATCCTGTGTTCTTGGTCAAAAGTAAATGATTCTTAATCATGGGGGCCTGCGAAATCACAACCAGCACAATGCTCCCAAAGAGCCAACCTCAATAATCAGTCAGAGAACAACTAAAAAGCTAAACTCTGGGGCTTACTAATTCCCGTGGACATAACATGGAGTAGCTCAGTTGGCTCCTGGACTCCCTTTTACCCTTGGTGACACATGTAATGATGGTGAGTTTCCATCAAGACATGCGTGATAAGATTTACATCTGTATCTAGATGTGTAAGCCAAAACTAGATGGTAGATCATACCACTGTGGATGAGTTATCCTCGCCCTAGAAGGCCTTCAGATCGTGTGATTAAACAACACTGGATTATTTTCTGTGGGGCTATGTGAAGGACAGGGTCTACACGGAGCCAATCGAATCAATTTCAGTTTTAAAATTCAAAATCCGTGATATGATTAACGTAATAGAATCGCCATCTTTCCAAAAAGTGATTAAAAACTTTGATGATAGATCCACATCTGGCAGCGTAGCCGTGATGGACATTTGACAGATATAATTTTTTTTCGTAATTGCCGTAACTTTGTAAGACAGTAAAAATGCTTTATTTGGTTTTGGAAAACAAACTTCTTATTGAAAAACTTTTTATATAGAAAATGCTTATGGAAATAGAAATAAATCTAAGCAGGCGGCAGTTACAATGTTGTTCGTGTAGCCGGGCTGTCGCTAAAATGATTGTTTCCGTAAGAACGTGTGTGTTTTAATTATCACAAATTATACATCCCCCGGGGGCACATTATATGGTCTTTATAGAAGTTCGACTATCTAGACCTGTGCAACTGGGGAAAAAGGGAGTCCAGTCCCCTGAAGGCAGCAGGGGTCAACTGGGAACTCCACTTTATTTCCACGGGAATCAGTAAGCTCTTTAGACATTTAACTGTTCTCTGGCTGATTATTGAGGTTGGCCCCTATATGGGAGTATCGTGGTGGTAGTGGTTTCGCGGCCCCATAACAGACAGGTCAGTTTTATATGGTGGCCAGGTTTATTTCACCTTTAATAACACCTACTTTATTTTCACGGTATCGTGTGGTTGTGGGTTCGCGGCCCCATATCAGGTTTGTTGTTTATTATGGTGGCCAGGATCAGACAGGAGTTGGAAAGTCTCCAACTCTTCAGCAAGGAGTGATGATTTGCAGCCCTGCTCTGGAAAAACCTGTTGCTAGAATTAGTCTTTGGCTTCCTAGGACGAGCATGGCGTTCCTATTTATGCAAAGTGGTTTGACCACCATCTGATTAAGGCTCCATAGCCAGGCGCAGATGTGAATCTTATCACGTAATCACAGATTATACGCACTGCCCCACCTCGGTGGAACATTTATATGTCTTGACGGATGCTCAACGTAATTACATGTGTCACCGTGGGAAAAAGGGAGCCCTCCAACTTATTTCCACGGGAATCGTTAAGCCGCATTTTTTTTTTGGCTTTTTACCCGTTTTAGGGAGCATCGTAATGGTTGTGGTTTCGCGATACTCGTGATTTTGATTAAGGGGTCAGTAACATCTCACCTCTACTTAGAACATTTGGTGAATGATTCGGATCCAGTGAGCATACTTGTTATATGTACTTAACCAGGAGTTCGATAGTCTCCAAGTCTTCAGCAAGGAGTGGGGGTTGGGGGCTCTGCTCTGAAACGTCCGAAATTGCAACTAGGAATGAGCTGTTGCTAGAATTATGTCCTCGGCTTCCTAGGCCACGGGCGCATGAATCATATCACTCCAGTGGTTTGATCAACGTCGAGTTATGGCATATACATGCTAGGTACCGACGTAAATCTTACCATACATGACAGATTGTAGTTGGTAGCTTGCAGTATCGAATTTGGTTAATGCATAACTTGGGCTCTAGGATTTTATTCTTTTGCTAAATAGTCTACTCGCTACTCAGCTAAAAGATCTCACTTACCGGTTCTACACAGCAAATATTTTCCCTTTTCTTGGAGTTTAAACTGTTATCTATTATTGATCTTTCAGATAACCCATTCACCACGCCTTCTAGGGTACTATTATTTTTTGCTTTAAAGATATTATACAAATTAATTATTAATTAATTAAATATTTTAATCCTGATCAAGGCTCTAATGGGATCCGAACTCATGGTTAATGATCTTCTGTTTAAAAAAATAAAGTGGGCAGCCCACATGTTAATGGTGGAAGCAACAGTTTATTCCGCTTTGTCACTTCTCAACTAAGACACAATCCAATATTTTGTATATAAAGGGTTGCCAAATGTTATATGCTTTAAATATTTTGTTTTGTTACAGAAAGGATGTGAAGAAATCTTAGTTTTCTATCACTCTCTTTCTCTAGTTTTCCCGCTAAAATTAATCTGTTCGTTTGACGTAGAAGTGGATTTGTTTGAAATTTGATGTCACTTAACCACTGTGTGTATTTATGTTATGTCAAACGTAGATTTCCATTAAAATTGTCTGTGAGATAAACATAAATCACTATTTATAAATTTTTTGTGATAAAAATGTCCATGCAGTTGATTTTTGTACTGAAATAAACTTAATTTGCTGTTTAATTCAAAGAGTTTCTCGGGTTGGCTTTATTATGAACACGATTGAGTTAGTTACTGTTTGATCATTTGTTAGGGAGGAAATCAACAAGTTGAGTTGATCATCAATTTATGACACTGACATGTTCACACATTTTGTTTTTTTTTTTATAATATTCTTTTAATACTGCAATTCTGTTGGTCTTAATAAAACCATGACGACAAATGTAACTTTAATATTTAAAAGAAGATGCTTGCAAAAGGAAAAAAGATGAAAGATTGACCAGATCGTAAGAGGAGTAAGTCATCTTTGTGATCATCCTGTTCATCATTGTTTCAAACTGATAAAAATCTTGACGTCTCTATCAAGTGCAACCAAAAATTCTTTTACAAAACAAAACAATTGAAATATACCGACAAATCGGATTCATTTATTTGGGCGCTGATGAGGATGATGATGATGGTGATGATTGTGCGTTTTCTCATTCAAGTTTTATTTATTTTATTTATTCTTCAACATCTTTTCAGTGTCTGGGAACCTTGTGCTTCTTCTTCTTCTTTTTCGTCAATCGATGGTTGAAACAATTGTTTTCTCACTCGTAGTTTTGTGAAGGAGACAAACTGGTGTCTATTGTTTTGTATTTCTTAAATTGTTGTTGTTGGTGCCCTCATTCGTTTAGACATTTTCCTTTTATTCAATTTCACTTGAAATTGTTTTTTTTTCTATTATTATTGTTGTTTTTTTGTTGTTGTTCGTTGTGTTTCATTTTATTTTAATTTTTTAGTGTTTGAGACAATTGTTCTTACGGAATACTAAAAACAAAAACTTTTAATGCAAATGTATCACCAGTTTGGTGAGTTCCTTGTGATATATGTATGTTGCTACTGTTTTTTTATGCTATTTAATATTAATTGAAAATTACACTGTAAAGAAAATGTTAGCATTAAATGGAACAAATTGCAAAGACATGTTGAGCAACCACGTTGTAGACATGCAAAGTCGATATTGCTCTAAGGAGTCCTTGTCTGGTTGCTGGCATTGGATAATTGGTGAGAGTGCTGTACATTGCGGTGGCGTTGATGATAGTAGTCATTAGATCATCGCCTGCGAAATCACTTTTTTCCATTCTCAACTAACTTCTGGTTCTTCCTTACTGGACAGGAAGTCAGCACTGAGAACAAAAGGTAGACTGAAAGTCATAGATGCATGGAACCACAGATCATGGGAACATGCCAACATTCTAGGGATCCTGAGCTTATAGATTATTCCACCCCAGAATCCTTCTTTACGAGGAAATTTCTCTTTTATTTGATGGAGGGTCACTCTCCTCCATCTCGAGCAGTCTGTATTTTTACTAATAGCTCTAAGAGAGAGAGAGAGAGAGAGAGAGAGAGAGAGAAAGGACAATATTTGGAGGAGAAGTTTACATGGTGGAATTTGGGATAAAAACGAGCTTCAGACACCTAAGTGACTGTAGTGTCTTACAGACAGAAATATTTGCTATTAGAAGAGCGGCTGGTTAGTCAAGGTACCAGGTATATCTTCTTTTGTACCGCCACCAAAGCCACAAGCATGGTCCTCAAAGGTGTGTTTACTACATCAAATCTTGTCTCTGTATATCGCACGTCCTTTAATGTGGTTGCGGAGTATTCGATAGTCACCATAAAATTAGTGAGGGGTCATCAATATTCTCTTGTTAACTGTGTTGCAGATGAACTGGCAAAGAAGGGACAAAGCTTGATGGAAATGTCAGAGATTTTGTTGCAGCATCTCCCTTATGTGCTTGCGGACAGCGTTTTAATGCTGCTCTTTAAAATCTAGCCCAAGTTAGACGGTCCAACGAGCTGACTTGCCCACTACAAAGAGCAGTTGGCCTTCATTAAATCGAAAAATACGGCTGCACTGGGCACTGCCTGTTTGGAACCCAAGTTAGGACAATTATTTGTGAAGAAGTTGTCATCAATAACGAGCAGGAGACACTTTCTTTGTCTGTGCCCGAACTATAATGCCTCATCTCAATGATATTTTGGGATCTTCGGTAATGTTCCATCACTGGTACCGGGTAAGACACATTGTTAAGGCACATGGGTTGGTTGGTTTTCTGACCCATACACGCATGCCGCAACTCTACTTTTTGACTGATTGCTTACCCTGCCTATCTGGCCTTATTCGGTAGCTTACTCCTCTACATCTATCGCAGCCATATTCTACTCCTTCTCTCTATAGTCTTCCTCTGACACTTGTTACTTATCCTTACCTACTCGTGAACATCCTGATTTCCTGCGTCTCTTTCTTCTCTTGTTTCTTCTACTCCACAGGTAACACAAAGAGATTATCAAATGAACTCAAGTAGACCATTTGGGTGCAAGTGAAAACAAAGCTGCCTGCTAATACTAACCTAAGGGCGTCATGTTTGTTTAACACATGGTTACGAGTTCAACTCCTGTCAGCCATATGAGATAAATATAAAAAGAGTTTTTGCCATTAAAACATTGAATTGTATCGGATATAAGAAAAATAAAGCTAAACAAATTTTTCACCACTAAAAAGTGTGGTGTGTATGAGCAAAATAAACGGCAGTTTAGAGCAGTCATAGTCTGCATGTTTATTACGCAGAATAAAATAAGTTTAAGCTCAAACTCCAATAGAACTCTAAGGGTGAAAATAAAAGTAATCGTTTTTAAATATCCGCGATTGAAGAGCTGTTCAAAAGGTGAATAAATGGAAAGTAATAATTGAAATCTACAGAAATTTACAGTAGACTATTAAAGAGAAAAATGGAAGTGAGTAAGGGCACTGCACTTACAGAACAAAAATGATAAAAGGCGTCTTCATAGTAAAGCAAGAACTTTAAAATGGAAAACAATTATTGCGCAGCTGTAGCAGATGAAAAAGCAATGTCCATGGTATGGTAAAAACAATAGATCACATAGTAAGCAGTTTATATGTGCAAAGATAATAGAAGTCCTTTTTGCCGAGCAAAGTCATGGTTGAATAGATTTAAAGTCGGCAAACAGGAAACAAGAAATACGAAATTTTGGGCTGAGGCAGTTATATCGTTCGAATGACTGGGCGAATTTAAGGTATATGTGTGGTGAAAGAGACATTGATTCTGGCAGAAATATAATGGTTGCGTATATAAGTGGCATAGAAGAGAAAAATAAAAATTAACGGGTTGGTATTTGCAAAACCCACCGCGCTTATTTAGTAGTCAGCGCGACACGTAGTAAAACATAGAAGAGAAACAATATAATTGCAATCAAAATGTATCCTTCAATACATGTTTTGCTTGGTTTTACTCTACAATTTCTCGTTAATGCTTTACGTTGATAGGGGTCCGCCAAATTATTGTTTTTTTTGGTTTTGAATGCTATAAACAAAACTACACAACTTCGGCTGTGTGGCACGTAGCGCCGTCCTGTTGAAACCAAATGTTGCCAATATTGTCGTCTTCAATTTTTGTGAACAAAAATTCATTCAACATGGCCCGATAACGATGGCCATTGACTGTAACGTCAACTCCTAAAAAATGGCCCAATTGTGCCTCTGGACCAAAATCCGCACCAACCAGTGACCCGTTTTGGGTGCGTGCGGGTTTTTGTGCCTTAAATGCAACAATTTTGCTTGTTTACATTCCCGCCAAGATCAATGAGCTTCATCTGAAAAGATGATTTTTGTTTTTTTTTTGCAAAATCGGCATCTTCTGTAAGTCGATCGCAAGCCCACTTAACGAAGCGTTGTTCAAGCGTATACACAACCATATACGTTCAGCGGAAGGATAAGATTAATTATCTGTCAAATCAAGCATGAGCTAAGTGTTACCATTTACAAGAAAAAAAACGTTAGATTGCGAACCCCATATATGTCGATTTCGTTTTAAAAAGAAATAGAGAATGCAGCGCGAAGGAGTTAGTACTTAAAATCGATGTTATTCTAAAATATTTTACTTTGTTAAAATATTCAAAATTCTCTTCTTAAACATATTTCATTTATTACTTCCCCCGGGGGCACATGATAGTCTTTATGGATGCTACTACTTCCATCTCGATTGGTGTCTTGTGGGGTAAAAGGCCCAGGCCCCTCCAAGGCTAGTACGAGCCACCTGGACAATCCACTATATTTCTACGGGAATCAGTCGCCCGCAGAGTTCCACTATTTGTCTCTTTAGGCATTTAGCTGTTCTCTGCCTGATTATTGAGGTTGGCCCTTTTGGGAGTATCGTGGTGGCTGTGTGTTTTGAGGTCCTCGTTTTTAGTTTGTGGGTCGGATCATTCACAATGAACACAATGAATGGTCCAGGTCCAGTGAGTTTAAATGCCGTCGTGTTCTTAATTATATTAAGCTTCATGCGTTCTGGACCAGGAGTTGGATAGTCTCCGACTCTTCAGCAAGGAGTGAAGGCTGCGGGCTACTTAGGACTTTTAAAGTTGCAACTAGGAGTGACAGGATGATATACGTATTCGAAGGCCTTCTAGGGCGAGGTTGGTGGTACATAATATCCACAGTGGTAATGGCCACCATCTGGTTAGGGCTCACGGCCAGGTACAGTTGTAAACCCTATCACGTCATTTTATTTATTACTTTTCAATAGAACTTAATGGCATATTAAGCCGTTTCAGATACAAGAAGCCTGCGACTGTTATTGAGGCTGATTTCAATTTTTCTAATACTAATAAATTTCTTTTACTAATAAATTTCTCTAGGTGTAATTGTTTGAACGATTTAAATTAAGTTTGCGCAACGCTCAGGCGATTAGTGTAAGTTAGGCATAGTGTACTGTAGTATGCATAGACGTGATTTCAAGTGACTGAGCGTGTGTGAGTACAATTTTTTGCGCGGTTTTTAAAAAACATTTCTTTACAGATTGAGAATAACAGTTCTTTAAATTCAGAACAACAATTTAATTTAAATTATATAAAAGTTGCCTTTTTCAAAGAAATTTTGTTTACACAAGGAAGTGCAAATTAATTTTCGAAACGTTGCCATGATTTAAGATTTAAGAACAAAAGAAGCTGAAATGAAGAGAAGACATTAAAAGCACAAAAATTACTTAAGGCGAAAAAACAATTTTCTTCTCTTGCAAATATGAATATTTTATCATGAGTTTCTGAATTTGGCAGGATACGCAGAAAGCAAATATTCTAATAAATACTTTAAGCAATCTTGAAATGTATTTCTTTGTGCAATTTTTGCACATATACAATCTATGGGTTCTAGCGAATAAAATTAGTGATTTATTTTGCCCTCATTCCTTCTAAGATCGCTATTAAAAATTTGGTCGTCAAATTTGAGTTGAAAGTCGCGATACAAAGTGTGCGAAGACCAACGCTAGTTCGACTGCTTCGCTCAATTGAATACATCACAGCCAATCAGCCACAGTGTTGAAGCAAATTTTCCCATTTTTCTTATTCGTGATTATACAAACCCACCACATGGCGAATTTTGTGTAAGGATTTGACTTTGAAGCCTTACAAGGTTCAACTGGTGCAGACATTGAAGCCGACCGACCATTTACATCGCCGTAGATTCGTTAAGTTTATTCAAAAACAACCAGTCGGTTTTTCTGAAAAAATCATTTTGTCAGCCAATTCCCATTTTGACTTGTTAGGGTATGTCCACATGCACAATTGCCACATTTGGGCTTCTGAAAATCCTAGAGCGTTTATTGAGAAGCCTTTGCATGCCTAGCGTGTTACCGTATATTGTATTATGTGCTCTAGAGGCGTGATTGGGCCGTTATCTGAAGATGAGGCTGGAAATGCGATAACGGGCAATGTATCACGCTATCGCGAGATGCTAACAATCTATTTTAGCATATTATTGAAGATGTGGATATCACTAAGAAGTGGTTTCAACAGAAGAGTGCTTCATATCATATAGCCTTCCCGATCGCAGGATTTGACCACAATCAGCAGTTAAGTGGCCAGCTAGATCATGTGATTTAACACCACTGAATTATTATTCGTGGGGCTATGTCAAGGACAGATCTATACGAAGCCAATCGAATCAATTTCAGCCTTAAAACTCAAAATCCGTGATATGATTAATAAAATAGGATCGCCAAAAGTGATTAAAATTTTTTTTAAGAGAAGTAGCACTTCAGGCTACAATGCTTATTTAGTCACAACAATGCTACATTCTTTAGAAAAGGGATAGAGAAGAGATAAGACAGGTGGTGAAGGTAGAAAGATAGTTACATAACCTTCAAGCTCATGTTTTTGTAGTGAAAACAACCACCCCTAGATTGGCGGGCTAAGTACACTACCTACTAGCCTACCGGGGAAGCTTTCATTTCTAGAAATTAACTGTCGTATAAGACAGCACCGCAACTAGTGACTATGCCTTCATCACTGAGCAACCCCACCGATAGTCAATTTTTATTTTTTGTAGTGAAAACAGCCAAGCTCTTTGTTGGGAATCGAACCCAAGGCTAAGACACTACCTACTAGCCTACAGGGCCATTTTGATGAAGTATCCAAATCTGCCAGCATGGTCGCGGTCCTGGTGGACATTTGCCTGATGTAATTTTTTATTCATAATTGCTGAAAATTTCTCTTCTTAATACAATAAAATCATTTTGAATCCTCTAAATCAAAATTGTTTGTTTTATTTTGTTTTAGAAAGCGAACTTCCTGTTGAAAAACCCTTTGGAAAGAAAAAACATGTGATTGTGTGAGCATAAAAAATTGTGCGAGGGTTTTTAATTTCACGGAGACTGTTAGTGTCTTTGCTTCAATTGTGTTATTTTAGTTCAAAATAGAAAAAGTTTCAGACCGAGGCGGGCTAAGCATTCATGTGCTTAATAAGCAACATGAGTTAGCATTAACACGTTTGAAAGCTCTCCATTTCTGTTCCTACAAATTTTTTTTTGGAAAGCTGTTCAAATAAAATTTTACGCGAGTAAAAGTGAATGAAAATTTACTCACCATTTCATCTCCTATTCAAATAAAGAGCCTGAGCATTTATGTTTCTGCTTCGGGTTTACGCTAAAAAAAAAACAAAAAAAAATATGCTGGTTTGCCATGATTTAAATGTTAATAAAGAACAAACAGAAAAACCCAAAAGTAAAAAATAAACTGCTCGCATGTAAATAAATAAAACAAATCACAAAATAAAAATCATCACGGAACCACAAATCAAGACATTATTAATTTTAATTTTACTTAATTTAGTAAAATTTATGACAATGCCAGTATGTGCGACTATTTTCATACATCTTATGATGGCAACTCAACTAAAAAATTGTATGTAGTTATGGGAGATTTATAGTTCTTTATTGATGGACTATGAAAGCTTTTTCCTTATTAAGTTTTCAAAAAATAAATTTGATGAGAAATTGTGAAAACAAAAAAAAAGAAAAACACTTAAAAATATAAAAATCAAACTTCCAGTTGTACTTATTAGAGCGCATAAGTGAGACTGAAATAATTTAATGTGTTCACACACACACAGATACACACAAATACACACGCACAGTAATGGAAGCGGTAGAAACACAGACCAGAAGCGAATACCGCAAATAGAACATAAACTTTAAACTATTATACGAATATTATTGAAACTGTAATGGATTAGTTAGGTCGGGGTTCACATTTCAAAATTTGCGTTGCCTTAAGTTACATAGAAAAGGAACCGAATTACATTTGAAACCAGCATGAAAAATTGTTGATATTAAGTTGTTTAGATTTGTTCATTCCTTTTGATGAAAACCGTCGTTACTGACTGTTTGTATATTACGTTCCGCGAGTGCTTTCGATGCAAAGACATCAATATAAAGCCGCGTTTAAGAAGTACCATCTAAAGCGCGGTTTAATAATGATGTCATCGTACCAAACAAATCGCTAGTAATCAACAGAAAATACCTGATGTTATTGATTTTGCCGCAACTAAGTGTATTACAAGAGAAATTATTAAAGTTGAAGCATCCCTAGAGGTATCTTTAGATAATTTACCCACAATCGCTACTATAGGGTCCGCAATCTAACGTTTTTTTTTTCAACAAGTGCTTATTTCGTGAATGGTACAATAATACTTAGCTCATGTTTGATTTGACAGATAATTAGTTTTATCCTTACGCTGAACGAATATTGTTGTGTATACGCTTGAACAGCGCTTCGCTAAGTGGGCCTGCGATCGACTTACAGAAGATGCCGATTTTGCAAAAAAAAAAATCATCTTTTCAGATGAAGCTCATTAACCATCGCATTTGGGGTACAGAAAACCCGCACGCATACATTGAAAAGCCGACGCACCCATAACGAGTCACTGTTTGGTACGGATTTTGGTCCAGAGGCATAATTGGGCTATTTTTCAGGAGTGACCGTTACAGTCAATGGCGATCGTTATCGGGCCATGTTGAACGAATTTTTGTTCACAAAAATTTAAAAGGAGAATATTGGCAACATTTGGTTTCAACACGACGGCGCTACATGCCACACAGCCGAAGTTGTGTTGTTTTGTTTATAGCATTAAAAAAAAGTTATTTGCCGGACCCAATATATGGAACTCCCAAGAAATATTATCGCCGTTCAGATTGTTAGCGAAAACAAGTACATATATAACTTGTTTGAAGTATAGAAAATACAGCAGTGCTCACAGTTCGGAAAAAAATCCCGCTAAGAACGCCAGAAGAACTAGCTGCCCAATATGCTGCGAAGATGCGATAACAAATTTGTTACAAAAAAGAATTTATTCTGTAAATGTGGAACACGTCTGTTGACTGAAGGAAAAAAAACTCATACAGAGTGGCCATCTCACAGATCTCGTCAATTAAAAGACAAATTACAAGAAATTACTAAATGACTGAGAGAACTACTGCAATCAAAAAGAATTGCATCGCTTCTCTGAAAAAAAGAGTTATCAAACCTTCACGCTACTCCACAATCAGATTCCTCACTATGGCGTGAAACAAAAAACCTTAAAATACCTGTTATACGTAACCCTCCTTTGCGTACTCTAAGTGGTAGCTGGGCAAGAAATTGAATCGAACAAAAAAACTATCTGTCACCCATCTAAAAAATGTATTAAACCAGAACGAAGCTACTGATACAACTAAATTATCACCCATCGATGTCCAAGTGGTTTCAGCACTAAGATTTAACCTGCACGATATTGAAAGAGCAGTTGCTGGTCTAAGCACAAAGAAAGCGTATGATTATGACAAAATAGGCAATAAGATCATCACAGTTACTTTACCTCTTTAGGGCCATTTTACACCTTGAGTCCTTTCCTCAAGCCTTGAAATATTACACAAAGGTCAGTTTTTATAGACCAATTAGTCTGCTCTTAAATATCTTAAAATTGTTTGAGAAAATCTTAATTACTGCGCTGAAATTTTGAACGAAAAAGGATGTATACCGAATCATCAATTTGGATTCAGAAGACTGTCTTTGCACAGCATTTTCGAACAAACGAACAGATTAGTAAACGTAGTTAAGAAAACCTTTAATGAAAGAAAATACTGTTCATCGATTTTTATCGACATTTCCCAAGCTTTTGAAAAAGTATGGCATGAAGGCTTACTATATTTGAACAATAACTTCTATAAACTTTTAAAAAGCTATTTAACTGCTCGCAAGTTTGTTTCTAAAGAAGGAGATTTTTAAGCTCACCTGAGAAGTCATCCAAAGTAGTATTTTGGGACCCGTTTTTTATTTGTTGTACACTTGGGATATGCTTTTTAGGAACCTTGTTCACATAGCAACATTTGCCGACGACATGGCTTTTCTTAGCATTCACGAAAGTCCCCAAATAGTATTCAGTTACCTTTAGAATCATATACATCACTTGGAGGTGTAGTTGTAAAATTGAGAGTTAAAATAAATGAACCAAATAACATTCATACTGCGTAGGGACTCATGCCCTTCTATTCGTATAAATAGTTAATTTATGCCTCAGAGGTTAAACACCTTGGTATGCAACTTGACTCACGCTTAACCTGGAATAGTCACATCCAAAGCAAAATTGTCACCAATGAAGCTAAAATCCGTGCAAATTAATTCGCTAATTGATAGAAAATCAACTTGTAGCATTTTGGTACAAATCAATTAAAAATTTAAAGGATTTTATGGATGACAGCACTGGCACTCTAATATACATAAAGATCTAATAGTCCATTAATTTCTGATGAAATAGCGAAATATGCATGTTGTCGATAACTTTTCTACAGATATAAAATGTTGTCGATAACTTTTCTACCGTCATAAAAAGCTGTCGAAAACTTTTCTATTGATATAAAAAGTTGCCGATAACTTTTCTGCCGATATAAAACTTTTCTACTGATATTTCGATATAAAAAGTAATCGATAACTTCTCTGTTGATTAACAAAGTTATCAATAAAAAGCTGTTGATAACTTTTTTACTGATATAAAATGTTGTCGATAATTTTTCTACCGATATAAAAAGTTTTCGATAACTTTTCTATTGACATAAAAAATTGTCGATAACCTTTCTGCCGATATAAAAAGTAGTCAATAACTTTTCTACTGATATTTCGATATAAAAAGTAATCAATAACTTCTCTATTGATTAACAAAGTTGTCGATAAAAAGCTGTTGATAACTTTTCTACTGATATAAAATGTTGTCAATAAATTTTCTACCGATATAAAATGTTGTGATAGCTTTACTCCGTCACAAAAAGTTGTCGATACCTCTTCTACTTATATAAAAAGTTGTGAATAACTTTTCTACTGATATAAAAATTTTTCGATATAAAAAGTAATCGATAACTTCTCTATTGATTAACAAAGTTGTCGATAAAAACCTGTTGATAACTTTTCTACTGATATAAATAGTTGTCAATAACTTTTCTACTGATATTTCGATATAAAAAGCAATCGATAACTTCTCTATTGATTAACAAAGTTGTCGATAAAATGCTGTTGCTAAATTTTCTACTAATAATGTTGTCGATAAATTTTCTACCGATATAAAATGTTGTGATAGCTTTACTCCGTCATAAAAACTTGTCGATAACTTTTCTTTTGACATAAAAAGTTGTCATACCTCTTCTACTTATATAAAAAGTTGTGAATAACTTTTCTACTGATATAGAAATTGTTCGATATAAAATCAATCAATAATCAATATCAAATTGATTAACAAAGTTGTCAATAAAAAGCTGTTGAGAAATTTTCTACTGATATAAAATATTGTTGATAACTTTGTACTGAAATAAGTAGGTTACGATAAATTTTATACTGACATAAAAAGTTTTCGAAAACTTTTTATAAATTTTCTATTACTATAAAGAGTTTTCGATAACTTTTTATTAATAAAAAGTGTTATTGCTAGTTAGCTGGATAAAAAGAAGTGATCGATCATTTTTCTATCAGTATAAAGCTTGCTCTCGATATAAAAAATATTGATAACTTTTCTATTAATATTAAAAATTGGCTTCTATTATTTTAAAAAGTTATCACTATTCTTATAAAAGATATCGCTATGCACCTGGAAGGTTTATTACTTTGTTTTGCCGCCATTTTGCTAAATATTAGTCTTGACGGTTCATATTTGCCAGTTGTGAGGTAGATACGTGATATTTTTATTATGGAAAAATATTCGATAAACCAACATATTTTAATTGTTAAAATATTTTATCAAAATCAAATTATCTATTACTGTGAGAAAGTGAAGTTTTTGAGAGAAACAACCAAATACAGGTGAGAGGCACAAGCATGAACCACAACGTACTGCAAGACCGTCTAAAAACAATATTGCAGCTCAAGACAGTGGTTAAAGCAATCAATCCATTAACCTTAATTAGACGCCCTGCTCAGGAGCTTGATCTTCAAAGAACAACTTTGGCCACAATTATGCACAAGGATTTGCATTTGTTTCAATATAAGATTCAGTTGACGCAATAGCTTCTATCACTAAGCCATTTATGCCGCTGTACATATGCCAATATAATGTTACCGCTCACCCATGACAACGCTGATTTTCATGAACAAATCATAATAAATCGTATACCTTCCCGGCGGACTCCCTGTATAAGTATGGAAGCAAATATTGAAATATTTTGGAAGTGGAATTCTTAATACTTTAAATTTACAAAAACAAATAATTAAATATTTCAAAATAAATATCAAAACATAGTTTATAAACAGAATTCCGTTGTGGCAATTAAATGAGTTGCATAGTTCTAGTTCCTTTATTTGGCCAAACTTCTTGTCCTTCAATATCAAATGTGGAAGCGTAGTCTTTCACAAATAAAATCTGAAAATATTTTATGCGAAAAATCTTTGTTGTTGTTTCCAAAAACCTTGAATCTAGACATGCCTGTATGGGCATATAAAACACATTTCTTTTTAAAAAATATTATTTTTTAGTTTGCTGATCTAACTTCTATGATGCCAAAAACTTATCCCAACTTGTTGTTGTTGTTGTTAGAATTGAACACAAACATTTGTATTTTCTGTTTAGTCTAGAGAAGATTTTCAACCATATCAAACTCACGTAATTTTAAATTATATAAAATTATAATCACTAACACATGTATAATTTTGTGCTTTTTTATAGAGTTTTTTTTTTGTTTATTTCGTGTTATTTTTATTTTTGTTTTTATATTTAACTTTTTATTTTTTATTTTTTTTACTGCTTTAAAATACATAATCATCATCTACAGTAACAGCAAAACAACAAGAACAATAATAACAATATTAAAATATTTGTACAAAAAATTGTAGAAGTAGCACCAACTACCAACCACACCAATATCAACATTCAACAGCAACAGCAAAAGCAACAGCAACAACAATAACAACAAAATAATAATAAGAAGAAAATAAGTATCAGTCCATAATTTGTTTGTCTGTCTGTCATTTTGTAAATTATATACGTTAATACGAAAATAAAAATGTTAGTCTTATATCTGGCTATCTCTCTGTCTGTCTGTCTGTCTACTTGCCTGGTGACCTTGAAAAGAAAATTTTTACTAAATTTTTGATGAGTTTTTTTTTATTGCTAATAATTTTATTTTGTGTTTTTGCCATATGAATTTGAATAATTATTTTTTGAAAATAAAAGTTATAATAAAAAGCAACAACAACAAAGAAAGAAAGAAAAAACCTCCACTGAGTTACAGTGACGGCTGTAAGAAGTGGATGCTTTAATTTAATTTGCTTTAAAACTTTCTTAATTAAAGTGGATAAGTGATTCTCGCATGGTCAACTCTTACAAAGTGTGATAAATCACATGCTTATTTTCAAAGCTGTTAGCACGTCCACAGAACGGGATATGTTTAGTGAACTTCAAAAATAGACACCAAATATTTGTACCATCCGAATTTTGTTAGGTGATCTTAGGAAAATGAGTATTTAAGCATTCCACTTCCAAGAAGAACGTGTTTGCATTTAATACTTTTTGAAAATCGAAATTTTATTATACAGGATGTTCGCCGGCAAAGTATACTTCTTTGTTTGTTTGTGATTTTTGATTAAATAAAAGAGAATGAAAATTATATTAATAAATGTTTTATTTAACGTCGACAATTCTGTTGTTTTTGAGCACATTTTTCATTAAATGCTCACACATTTCACGCGATATTTCATTAATTTTATCACAAAAAGAAGGATGATGGATTGCTTTGAATACTTTCTTGAGCAGCAGTAATGTTTTCAGCCGATCTTGTAGTACGTACGTTGTGGTCCATGCTTGGGCCTATCATCGAAAGATACTCTCTCCTCAAAATTATTCACTACAAATAATTAAAACTTACTTCGGCACTAGTAAATTTCTTTTAACCATTTTAAAGATAGTCTATAGCAAATGCGAATAAAAGACAAATTGCATTAAAAATTGTAGCGGTTCACCCTCCAGCCCCACCCAAACATAGCTAATTTTGAAACAAAATTTATGAATTATATCAAAATTTGTCGGAGTGCCAAGCACTGATAAAAAAACAGGAAAGAGGTTATTAAAGCTCCATCTCTAGGTTATAGACTACAAGAAAGGCTTTTAGGTAACAAATCGAGGGTGGCAAGTTTTATAAATTTTTGTGTTAAAATAAGAGAAAATATATAATGTTATGCTATTATTGAATTAAAGGTTCCTTTATATTTGTCGCTTCAAAATAATGTAAGAATATCTTGATCCGTTTAGATATTGTGACAATTCACATTCTATATTTTATTTTTCAAACAACCACTTTAACGTGAAATTTAATTTTAACATTTGAATAATAAATAAACAATTTTTTTCCCAAAAATTTGTACCCAGAATTCAGCTTTATTCTAGGGGCCGATCGTCCGCAGCTTTATTCAGAAATACCTCCGCCTGGTCTCTGTAAAATTTCATGACGATATAAAACCTGTTCAAACCACTGTGCAATGCGATACAAAAAGTCAGTTGCACCAACTAAATATTTTTCTGTGAGGTTTGGCACAGATAAGTGATGAATAAGCTAACGGATTCCAACAGAAAATTTTCAAAATGGAAGAGCATTATATAGGAAATAGTAAAATTTGTATGCTTCACAGCTGCTGGCCTCTAAAATGGGATACAGCAGCGTCTTATATAAAAAACGAAGAACACAGGCAATTTTCGTACGGTGCCAAACAAGGTGCCCCTGTAATAGGTAGTGTACTAGCTTGTAAATATGGGAGTTGTGGGTTCGATTCCCAACGAAGACCTTGGTTTTTTCACTACAAAAATAAAAATTGACTGTCGGTGGAGCTGCTCAGCGGTGAAGGCATAGTCACTAGTCGCTGTGTTATATTTATACGGCAGTTAATTTCCGTCTTTGTTTAATCTCTTCTCTATCCCTTTCCTAAAGAATGTAGCACGGTGCTTGACTAAATAGGCACTGATTCCTGAAGTACAACTTCTCTTAAAGAAAAAAAAAAGGTGAAAAATATATTGACACAAAACTTTGTGTACATTTTTTATTTTTTAACAAATTTAATAGCCATGTTTTTTTGACAAATATAAATAGAACTTAATATATTGTTTTTTATAAATCGGCCATAACTTAGCCATTTTCAAATTTTTCTTCTGTTTAGAAGGAATGAATCTTTTTTTTCAGACCAGCAATCAGCGGGATGACGCCTACTAATCTAATGGATTGTGCCAGAACTAGGAAATTAGATTATGGAGAGGTGAACAAAGGGAGTAGTGTTTGTGGACTTTCGATTTAAATTTTTTTATATTGAAAGTGATTGGAAATGCCTCTGGAAGGTGTTTATTCCACATATGAACTGCTCTGCTAAAAAACGAATTTTCCCTGTAATGTGTAGTGCGCTTCACTGGCTAATCAACCACAAAAGGAAGGGCGAGTTAAGCGTAAAAACGTATGAGTAACGGGAACAAGATCTCTAATTTCATCACAGTAGTAACGATAATACAACGAACTACAACTCACATTTCGTCGATGCTCTAAATCAATAGAGTTGGACATCTTACTGTGCCCAACGAGCCTCTTGGACCTCTCTTGTATAAGGTCGAGCAACTCCAAAATATACTTTGGTCGGCCCATACATGAGAGTTGCATTAGGTGCCCCTGTAGGCTAGTAGGTAGTGTACTAGCTTGTCAGTATGGGGGTTGTGGGTTCGATTCCCAACGAAGACCTTGGTTTTTTTCACTACGAAAATAAAAATTGACTGTCGGTGGGGCTGCTCAGCGGTGAAGGCATAGTCACAGCTATCTTGTACGACAGTTAATTTCCGACTATCCTTCTACTTTCACCACCTGTTTCATCTCTTCTCTATCCCTTTC
This sequence comes from Trichopoda pennipes, assembly GCA_030448955.1. Classification (NCBI taxonomy): domain Eukaryota; kingdom Metazoa; phylum Arthropoda; class Insecta; order Diptera; family Tachinidae; genus Trichopoda; species Trichopoda pennipes. The sequence goes on along the minus strand of JASKUP010000052.1, from coordinate 11,146,303 downwards.
CTAAAGAATGTAGCACGGTACTTGACTAAATAGGCATTGTTGCCTCTGAAGTGCTACTTCTCTTAAAAAAAAAGAAAGGATGGATACAGATGGTATAAATAGTAAGAAGATCAGATGGAGATTTAGTTTAAAAACCTATTTGGTTGTTCACGCTATAAATCGTGTTATCTTAAGCAAAAATGAGGCTTTAACCTGTGCAGTCAACTACAACATAAACATACTGTTGCTTCGATGAGACTTAATCCCATGGTCTTTGTTTCTAGCAAGCAACTCCATTTTGACAGATTTTTATTGTTTTCCTTACTAGCCGTTTTCCCCGTTAAGGCTTTTATCGCGATTCATTCACCGCCGCTTCAGACAATAGTTTTCGTTTTTCTATTTGAGACTCTTTAAAGTTAAATCTGCTGTTTTATTTATTTTTAAATACGCTCTGTTGGGATTTTAATCGTTTTTCTTTCTTGAACATGCTCAACATTTTTGATTTAGCGTTTTCTTTGATTCTGTATATACACCACACTTGTCTCTTAGCCAAGACACAAACCCACATTTTTAGAATTTAATATTAGCTGGTATTGTTGCTAATATTTACCTCCAGTAATATTGATGTAGCGATTTCAAATTAACGCTTCAAAGTATTAACACTGAAAGACGCTGCTGAATCATATATAGTTGGGATTTTCACTTTCTTACAACCTGTTGACATTTCCATCAAAGTTCATGGCTGAGTCATTAAAAGAGCAAGTATACAGAATTGAACGATATTGGTCATCAAGAAAGATTTAATATAAAATTTCTCTGCTCCCTTGGCTAAGATATAATGAGAATGATGATCGAATAGAGTTAAGTATTTTTTACACCGTTTTAGGAAACCGAGGCACTTGAAAGCGTCTTTAGAAACCTAAAAAGTATGCTTAGTGAATCGAACATCACACACTGGATTTTCATGCCAAGAACATCAAGAGCTATCGATTCCTTCATACTTATATCACCATAATAACTATTGCAGTATTATTTCCGAATGCACATGAATGCGTAAGCATGCAGCATTGAGTCTCACGGGCTTTTATTTCTATTCACATGGTCCAATTTTAAGATTGTAGCGAGATAGTGATTGAGAGTGTCATTCATATTTTGGCTCTTGAAATCCACCTTTAACTGGTTCGGTCTATTAGAGAATGAATAGGAATTACAAATAATGCTTTCATTTGCGAAAGAGTACATAGGATCTCGGTTTAAAAATAACAAATTTACATTTACATTTCATTACATTTGTTAAGAAAGTGATCGAGAAACACCACCAGTGCCGTCATACTCTATGGACTTTAGAAAAACAGAATTACTATTATTGAAACCATGGTAAAACATAATTTGAATACTTTGGTCTCATAATTATATTTATATTTAAAAATGGTTCTACTCAATACTAATGTGGTTCTCATAACAATAATATGGTTTCCACAGCAATAATATGGTATTATTAAATCATAATGGGTTGGTCTTAGATTATCTTCATTACAGCCATGTTTTTATGTTTATTAAATTAATTGGCTCAACCCGAGACATTCATATTCCAATTAATTAAATATCCTTGTACGTAGAAAATCTTTACAGCAACTCTTAAGCCTTTAGCAGTTGATATAATACATTTTATATTTCAATAACACAGAAATCCATTCATTAGTTGTAAATATAAGAAAAACAGAAAGTAAGAAAAATCATAAACAGTCAATTAGTTAAGGATTTTAAGCCATAAAGAAAAGCTCAACGAGCGAGTTTTGTAAGAAAAAAAAACTATTTCCCTTTAAAAATAAAAAAAAAACTACATTTAAAGATCAAAGCGTTAAAAATAACTTGGAGCATAATAAAACAGCTGGATAGATTAAACAATAAAATAAAACTCCTCATCATTAGTCAAATGATTCATACATTCATACTCCAGTAGTACCATTCATTGATTTCCATTCATGAAGCTCGTCTTCATTATTTGAAATTTCTACATTGATCACGTCAGAATCTATTTATTATCTTTGCCATAAGTATTTTGAATGGTATTTTTTATCATTTTCTATTTTATTTACTTTTTTCTTTTTTAATGCGTTTCAGCCATGTAACGAAAGTGGTAATTAACCAGAAGCCAAGCATTAAATTATTTACAGCAAAAATTACAACAGCAACAACAAAATAATCAAGCTCAACAGCATCATATTATAAGCCAGCTTAAGCATCAACAGCGAATATCGGCAGGTTATTGAAAGTGCGCTTAAAGAAAGACGTCAATTATAATGAAAGGCATTTATTTGAACGCTAAAACTAATCACCAGTCTGTCAGAGCCAATCCTCCTTACGCAAAGATCATTACAATATTTGACGAACATTCATGGTGATCGTGTCGTTTTCACTCTCTTGCCATCTTATGCATTAGAGAGTGTTTGGTTTGGAAATTAACTTTTTATAAATAATTTTCCTTGTACCACCATTTGCTGTTAAAAAGAATTATTTGTAAAGTTGTAACAAATCTGTATTAGAGGTGAAGAAAGTTTTAAAATTAATCGATAGTCGGTTATGTTTTATTTAGGAAGACAAACTCCAGCAACATTTTGAACAGCCTGCGTATATAATCTAGATTATAAATACTATAATGGTAGATACGACTCTAATGAAAGAACTAAACTCGAACACTGAGTCGCCAGTATAGTCTAGAACATGACTTGATAATAATGTCATCACGTCGAAAGCCCTCGCCGGTCATACCGAGCAAACAGCTAACAGTGACGGCTTACACAGACATAAATGACAACTGTAAGAAAGACCTATGGCAATTTAACCAGAGTTCATCCCTAAAGAGTATAGGAACTGAAAGCTCTCTGATCTAGGGTCTTAGTAGGGATCTTGAGTCTCTGTAAGAAAGACCTATCGCAATTTAACCAGAACAGTATACGAACTGGAAACTCTCTCATCTAGGGTCTTAGTAGGGATCTTAAGTCTCTTTACATAAATTAAGCAAATGTAATATAATTTCGGTGAAGGTAACACAGCAGATAATTTCAAAGTGCTTAGGAGCATTGTAAAAATAGCCAGGCGGAAGACCATCATTTCAAATACCTGCGATCATTTTAAGCAGTTTCTTCTACTTAGTAGAAGAAGTTATTCTCATTATATTTTAGCCATGGGAGCAGAGAAATTTTATATTAAATGGATACGTATTTATCCCTCTTTTCTTAATGACAAATATCGTTCAATTCCATATACTTGCTCTTTTCATGACTCAGCCATCAACTTTGATGGAAATGTCACCAAATTGTAAGAAAGTAAAAATCGCAACTCTCATTTAATTTACCAGCACCTTTCAGTGAAGCGCTAATTTCAAATCGTGTTATTAATATTACTGAAGGTAAGATTTCGTAGCCATTTAAATATCAGCAACAATACCAGCTAATGTGAACTGTTAAAAATGTTGGATTCTGTCTTGGCTAAGAGACAAGTGCGGTGTGTACACAGAATAAAAGAAAACGCAAAATCAAAAATATTGAAAATGTTCAAGAAAGAAAAACGATTAAAATGCCACCACAGCGTATTAAAAAAAAAATAGAAAACAGCAGATTAAACCTTAAAGAGTTTCGAATAAAAAAACGAAAACTATTGTCTGAAGCGGCGGTGAATGAATCGTGATAAAAGCCTTAACGGGGAAAACGGCTAGTAAGGAAAACAATAAAAATCTGTCAAAATGGAGTTGCTTGCTAGAAACGAAGATCATGACCTTAAGTCTGATCCAAGCAACGGCATGTTTTTTTTTTGTAGTTGGTTGCATAGGTTAAAGCCTCATTTTTGCTACTTCTCTTTAAAAAAAAAAAACTATAGTTTTTAAGCTAAATCTCCTTCCGATCTTCGTACTATTTATACCATCTGTTTCCCCCCGGGGGCACATTTATGGTCTTTATAGTACGTAACAGCTATCTAGATCTGTGCAACTGGGGGAAAAAGGGAGCCCATTCCCCTTAAGACAGGCAGGGAGTCAACTGAAAGCTCCACTTTATTTCCACGGGGATCAGTGGGCCGAAGAGTTCATTATTTGCCTCTTTAGGCACTTAAAAGTTCTCTGGCTGATCATCGAGGTTGGCCCCTATATGGGAGTAACGTGGTGGTTGTGGTTTGCGGCCCCATAACAGTATAACGGTTATTATGGTGGCCAGGATCATCTCACTGATAATGATACGCAAAGTGAATAATCCAGTCCAGTGAGCATGCCAGACATGTGTTCTGGACAGGAGTTAGAAAGTCTCCAACTCTTTAGCAAGGTGTGATGATTTGCAGCCTGGAATCATTAAAGTTGCAACTAGGTGGTTCTGTTGCTTAGAATTATGTCTTCGGCTTCCTAGAACGCTTGTATGACTTTCCAAATTATACAATTGTGGTTTGTCCACCATCTGATTAAGGCTACATAGCCAGGTGCGGATGTAAAACGAATCACGCTATACCATCTGTATCCATCCTAAAATGAAATATAACTCTCATGTATGGGCCGGTGCTCCAAAGTCTATTTTCGAGTTGCTCGAATTCGCACAGGAGAGGACCAAGAGGCTGATTGGCGACAGTAGGGCATTCAATTGTATTGATTCTTTAGAGCATCAACGCAGTGTGGGCTGTATTTCACTGTTTTATCGTTACTATAATAGCAAGTGCTTTAATGATATTGGGAAACTTGCTCTCGTAACTCGCACGTTCTTGCGTTTGACAAGCAAGTTTGTTGAGAGCCCATTAATTTGTGGTTGATGGACCGGTGAATTGCACTACGCATTATACGGAATCTCGTTCTTTAGCAGAGCAATGCGTATGTGGAATAAACACTCGCCAGAAGTCGTTATTGTCACTTTCAATGTAGGAAAGTGCAAATCGAATGTAAGGTGTATTAACTTGTCAGTCTGGGGGTTGTGGGTTCGATTCCCAACAAAGACCTTAGCTATTTTTTCACTACAAAAATAAAAATTGACTGTCGGTGGGGCTGCTCAGCGATGAAGGCATAGTCACTGGTCGCTGTGCTGTCTTAAACCGCAGTTAATTTCCGACTATCCTTCTACTTTCATTACCTGTTTCGTCGCTTCTCTATCCCTTTCCTAAAAGAATGTAGCACGGTATTGGACGAAATAGGCATTGTTGCCTGAAAGTGCTACTTCTCTTAAAAAAAAAAAAAATAAAAAACTAAATAAACAAATAAAATTGAAATTGGCAGGTAAGTTGATTTTAGTTAGCATTAAAAAAAAACAATACTGGTGGGTACATTGGGTTTAGTTGGAATAAAGCAAAACAAAATTGGCGGGTAAGTTGATTTTAGTTAGAATAAAAAACAAAAAAACAAAATTGGCGGGTAAGTCAATATGAAAATTAGTACATATTGATAATAATCTTTCTCTTAAAAAAAAAATCCAATGTCCCCAACACACTACTCCCGCTTTGATCCTTCCCATAACCTAATTTTCTAGCTCTGGCACAATGTATTGCATGTGCAGGGATCATCCCCTCAATACTAGTCCAAAAAAAGAAAAATTAAATTAAATATTTTTAGAACTTTTAAATAATCATTTTTAAATACATATTTCAGACATTGCTGCTCTTCGGGGAAGTCGTAGGAATAATTTGATTTTTCATGAAGCTCTTTACCTTTTTAAGAAGACAATATTTCCATCAATTTATGGTGCCCTACTTTGCTAGCAGAAAATTTGCTTGTTCCCACTGAGAGAAAATCACCCATTTGGGCTTTGATAATCAAGGTTGTTGAGGTTGTTTAAGAAGATTTATAATTATTATGTCATCTAAAGCTTCGGTAACCTGTAGAACAATAATCGATTAAATGTTTATAACATACGATTAAATTTCACAACACTAAAAGGCTTGTATTATTTCAACACTTATACGTAATTGAAATATATGTGTATACATTTGTATGTGTGTGTGTGTATATATGTGTGTATACACTTACTGATTAGTTTTAATGATTCAATGGCAAACCTGTTCAAAATTCCAATTTAGCGGATGCATAATCAAGCACACAAATCCATAGATCCACAATGTGTTTTGCTTTATAAATCAATTATGACGGTCATTTGTATTTTATAGTTTTAAATTTCTTTTCAAGATTTTTAACTCTTTAGCTACACTCATAGATTGCGGTCGATGCAGGTGTGTAAGTATTAGCTGGGTGGCAAAGCATAACCTTAAGACCACAGGTGCATTTTGATGTAATTTCTTCATAAAATACGTTAAATTAAATAAAGTTGTGTTGCTTTTGTGATGGGGTGCCACAAGATCCTAACGGTTTTAGAAAAAATCTTAGAAATAAATAAACATTTCTTCCATAAGATTTGTTTTTTTTTTATAATTATTATTTTTTTTTTTTTTGCTTAAAAAAGCAGCTGTAACAAATCTCTTTACACAAAACACCCGTTAAGTTTTATAGTTTTTTTGTTTTTTAACGCATGAACAACAAATAGCGGAAATGGCCAGAACATATGTTTGCTACACCTCCATGTCAACAGCACAGATTTAGCTTGAATTTAAAAGGAGATCAAATGTCATTAAAAAAGATTTTTCAAAAATTCAATTGTTAAAAATGAAGTGCGATCATGTTAATGACACCACCCCTTAAAAAATGTAATCGAATAAAAAATAACAACAAAAAGAAAAAGAAATTGCATACATTTTTAGGGTGACACAATTGTTTTGTTTTTGTCACCTTTTTCGTTTCAAGTATTGCGTAATATTATAAAAGAGACAGACACATTAAAATTACAGTATTCCATAACAACAAACCAACATTACAACAACTTTTTTTATTTTGCGTTTGAAACAACAACAGGAAACGAAATGACTAGATCAGTAGCATTTGTAAAGAAAGAAATTTTTCCATCTCTGGTGATGTTGAAAATTTCATTTTAATTTTTTTTGTTTTTAGATTTTACTACGTACTTAGATTTTATGTTACAACAAAAGTTAGATTACGTTATTTACATATTTCGTCGACTTTCATTATATTACAGATGTTATATTCTAGGAGCAGGGGCACAGTGCACAGTGGTCGAAATCATTGATCTGACGGCATTTAAGTCAAATTTTAAAACTTTAAAATCGATAAATGTTTTACATTGTATCGATGACCGATACTCCACTGAACAAATGTACGTTTTTACATTTGTATTGCTTTCAATATTCGCACAGCTGTTAGCTGTCAAACAAAGGGTCCGCCAAATAACTTTTTTTTTTGTTTTAAATGCTATAAACAAAACTACTGAATATTTTCTCAAATTTTTTTTTTTATTTGGACGTACAATCCTTTCGGTTAATAACGGAAAATGATTTCATTCAAATGGCTGCCTCGGCTGGCCATGCAGTAGCCTACACGGTCGGTCCAATTTTTAAGCACATTATCCATTATGTGCAGCTGTATTTCACCAATGGCTTCACGAATATTGTCCTTTAAAGCGTCAAATGTTTCTGGCTTGTCGGCGTAACACTAATATTTGATGGCACCCCACAAAAAATAGTCCAACGGTGTCAAATCGCAGCTGCGAGGTAGTCAAACGACATCACCTCTGCAGCTGATAATGCGATTTACAAAAATAGAGCGCAGAACATCGAGTGTAGCTGTGTGGCACGTAGCGTCATCCTGTTGAAACCAAATATTGCCAATATCCTCCTCTTTAATTTTTGTGAACAAAAATTCGTTCAACATGGCCCGATAACGATCGCCATTGACTGCATCGGCCACTCCTTGCTCATTTTCGAAGAAAAATGGCCCAATTATGCCTCTGGACCAAAATCCGTACCAAACAGTGACTCGTTTTGGGTGCTTTGGCTTTTCAATGTATGCTTGTTTACATACCCGCGAATATTAAAATGAGCTTCATCTGAAAAGAAGATTTTTTTTACAAAATCGGCATCTTCTATAAGTCGATCGCAGGCCCACTTAGCAAAGCGAAAATGCATTGCCTTCAACTCCTGAACTATTTGGACTTTGTATTGGGTCATGCCAAGATCTTTATGCAAAATTCGTCTCAATGAAGTCTCTGAAATGTTCAATTGTTGAGAACGACGGTGAATTAATGTTGATGACGCTTCACGCACACTCAGCAGCAATATTTTCGGTGTACGTACTGTTTGGCTTTTCACGTTTTGGTTTGTTGATGAGGATGTCAGTTTCTTTCACTTTTTTCACAAGATAACGAATATATGGAGCTGACGGTGCTTCTCTTCTTCCAAAATTCGTACACAATTTAGTTACACATTGTGTAACATTACCATAATTTTCAAAGTAATGTCGCAATATTTCCCAGCATTGTGCAAGCGTACACAACCATATTCGTTCAGCGGAAGGATAAAACCAATTATCTGTCAAATCAAACACAAGCTAAGTGTTACCATTCACGAAATAAGCACTAGTTGAAAAAAAAAAAACATTAGATGGCGGACCCTTTATAACATAAGTTGCAGCAAGTGCATTGAAAGAATTTGCCGCCAAATTACTCAGTGCGTGGTTTTGGGTTTTTATTTAAAGTAGAAGGTGATTATCTAGTTTAATAGAAATACGTTGTAGAAGTTCACATTGGTGATAGCGGATTTGAAGTGTTATATTCGATCGACTTCGGTTTAAATATGTTTTTGTTTATTAATTTGATTATTTGTTGTTGTGAAACGTCCAAAATGACCCACCCAACCTTGCCCGCTTATTGGTTAATTAATTTTGTAGGCATAATGAATGTTTCCAAACGCACACTTTCTATGATTTGGCTTAATAAAAACTTCCCTACTAAAAAATTTTCAGCTGTGGAGGCCGACGTATTAAATAATATAATAGACCAATCGCACTTTATGAGGAGCAGTGCCGAGAATTAAAAAAAATGAGGAGCTTTATAAGAAAAGTAATAGAACAGGGGAAGAACTCTAACAATACGTTGTCGAATTTTGAAAAACGTAACAAAGATTAGTAGGACAGTGAAATTTTATTAGTTGGGCCGATAACTAGTAACAATTTAGGAAGGCCAGTAAAAGAGTCCACTGCTTGTTTATCTAAAATGCAAATCAGAAAAAACTAGATGCAATGAACTTGTTGTAGCGACGCGTGTAGGAAAAGAAACGCATTAGAAGTTGTCTACATGCTACATTCTGATTCGGAGGTTGCAGCAAAAATTAAAAAAAGTATTCCTTCAGAAGCCAAAAATGCTATTGCATACAGACCAGATAAAGCTTCGGCTCTTTACATGGATGGAGATTTTATAAAGCACTCATACAAATTGATCCAAGCTGGTGCAAAAGTAAGAAATGTAAACATATATCCAGCATATGATCCATTGCTATTAGCACAAAAGAAATGCAACCCTGTTGGAGTCCAAATTACCGATACGTCTGCTAAAGTGTCTCTACAAAACTTGGCTAATTATACAGCAACAAGAATGGTCGAATCACAGAAGGAACTTTTCGTTAGCCTCACTGAAGATGCTATTACAGCGATATACAAATGGGGATGTGATGGCAGTAGCGGACATTCAAATTACCACTAAAGCATTTCTGACTCTGAATCGAACATTATCGATGAAAACTTATTTGCCGTATGTATTGTGCCACTGCAAGTGAAAAGAGAAAAGCGTCAGCCTTCTTCAACGCGATTTTGTAGACCAATAAAATTGATTTACGCAAAACAAAACTTCTGAGTTGTTTAGTGCTGAAATTGATAAACTGAAACAGCAAGTAACTGAAATTATTCCAACACAATTTAAGTTTTTTCAAATTAATCACCCATTTTACAAGACAATGATCGATGGCAAAGTGTAATTTCAGAATCCTCGTCACAAACATGTAGAATTTGCGGTGCCACATCAAAAATTATGAATGACTTGAATGCCATTAATAATCTGCCGGTAAATAGAAATATGTATGAGTATGTCTGGTCAACACTGCACGCTTCGAGATAAGGTGTTTGAGGGCATTTTACATATTGCGCACAGAATCCCAATAAAAAGGTGGCAAATTCATAGCACTGACAAATCTGTTGTACAGCGAACTAAATTGGCAACATTTGTCAGATATTATTTTTCATTCACATTTGCCGAAATTTTCTCTTCGTAATACAATAAAAGTTTGAATCATCTTAATCTAAAGTTTTTTTGTTTTATTTTGTTTTAGAAAACAAACTTCTTGTCGAAAACCCCCTTATAATTGAAACTTTCTTCGGCACAGTCAATTTTTTTGGACTACTTTAAAGAAAAAATTAAAAATTGCGTCAAGGATTGTAAAGGTTTACCCTTCAGCCCTATCCAAACACAGCCCTTGTTGGTGAGGTCCCTCGGGGAACAACGTGATGGCTGTGGTTTAAATCGGGCATTGAAGAAAGTTCTCAAGAGGTGTTAACGAAAGGAAAAGATTAACATCCATATAAATGTCCTACATAGTTGTCCTTGCAACAGGACCAGGAGTTTTAAGCAAGAAGTGGGGATATGGCCCTGCTACCATGCACTCGAAAATTGCAACTAAGGCGTATATGCACCCAGTGTGTATGCGTCTTAGAACGTGGACGAACGCTTTTTCCTACGCCCGTTGGTAAGACTACCATCAGGTTATGGCCTCATGGCTCGGTACTGATGTAAATCTTATCACGTTCTGTCTCAAGATACACTTGCGGATTATCATCACTGCAAATATGGCAATTTTGTTTATTGAAGCATTCATTCAAACAAAAGAAGTCTTGATTGCTAAACAAAATTGGCTAATGAAAATCGGCATCAACGGCAATCTTGTTTTGGGTCCATTCAATTCATTTACGAGTTAGATTTTGTAAGTGCATAAACTAATATCTTTTCGCAAAATATTTTATCAAACGGACGGGCACAATGGCGGATATATGGAATCGGGGTTTCCTCTACAATATACTCTACAGCAGCAATCACTTCTTCTCTAGGCACTGTACCTCGTCTCTGTGGATGCGTATTATAATCCTCTCGGGAGCACATTTATATGTCTTGATGAAATAACATGAACCACCAGGGTGAAAACGGGATTGCAATCGCCTGCAGGCTAGCAGGGAGTAAACTGGAAGCTCTACGTTATTTTCATGGGAATCAGTAAGCCCCAGAGTGCAGCTTTTCGGCTTTTTAGCCTTTCAGCTATTCTCTGTCTGATTATTGAGGTTGGCCCTTCGGGAGTATTAACGCGGTTGTGGTTTCGCGGCCCTCATGAATTTGATTAAGGGGCCAGGATCATCTCACCTCTACTGAGAACATTGGGTGAATTATCCGAATCCAGTGAACTAGCTTGTCATGTGTTTTAGACCGGGACTTGAATAGTCTCCAACATTTCAGCAAGAAGTGGGGGTTGGAAACCCTGCTTCGATGCGTCCGAAATTGCAGCTCGGAATGAGCTGTTGCTAGAATTAGTCTACGGCTTTCTAAGGCGCAGGCTCACTTATCATATCGCACCTAAACCCTCCCCCCCCCTCCCCCGGGGTCACATTATAAGTCTTTATGGATTACACAACCATCTAGACTTGTGTCTTGTGGGGGTAAAAGGGAGCCCAGTCCCCTAACAGGCTAGCAGAGGCCAACTGGACAATCCACTATATTTCCACGGGAATCAGTAAAGCCCCAGAGTTCCGCTATTTGTCTCTTTAGGCATTTAGCTGTTCTCTGACTGATTATTGAGGTAGGCCCTCCGGGAGTATCATAGTGGCTGTGTGTTTCGAGTCCCTCGTTTGAGTTTGTGGGTCGGATCATTCACAATGGACACAGGTCCAGTGAGTATGAATGCCGTCGTGTTCTTAATTATAATAAGCTTCATGCGTTCTGGACCAGGAGTTGGATAGTCTCCAACTCTTCAGTAAGGAGTGAAGGCTGTGGCCTGGTTCGGGCTTTTAAAGTTGCAACTAGGAGTGACCGGAGGATATACGAACCGAAGGCCTTCTAGGGCGAGGATGATGGTACATTTCATCCACAGTGGTAATGATTCACCATTTGATATTGGCACACACGGCTAGATGCAGATGTAAATCTTATCACGTATCATATCGCACAAGTGGTTTGACCACCGTCGAATTATGGCATACACACCCTAGGTACCGACGTTGATTTTACCACGCATGCGTATTATCTTTAAGAGTAAACGTGATGCATTACATAGTTAATAGAATTAATTGCTCTGCTGTACGATTATGTTGACCGTAAGATAAACTTAGTGCGCGATACATGTTTCGAACAGAACCATGATTTTCAAAATATATCTGCACAATTTGGAAGCGTTGTTGAGGCGTTAATCGAAGCATGTTGTAGTGTTAAAGCAGACTAAACACAAATCACTTAGCTAACAAAATGACCACTAGTTAAAATAGTGTTGCCAACTTTAAATTCTATAACTCTATAGAAAACAGCCACTATATTGTGACGATCATAAGCGAAAAATTAAATAAAATAATCTTTGTATTTTCTTTGGGTGGTCCCTTCAACAGAGTAAAATTACTTTCTATAACTAAGAAGTGGGTATGGTAAAGAGAAATAAATATTCAATGGATAACAGGGATATAATTAATCAGCTATTAATTAAAACATATCTGGCAATATCTGTCTCTAGTTGGCTCACAACTTTGCTGTCGGATCAAACACATTCAAGCAAAATATTTTTAACTCTTTTTTTCAAATAAATTTCATAAAAAATTGCACTTAAAAAGTCAGTTTTACTTTCTTGGTGTGAGTTAAATAATAATTTTATGTTTTTATTCTAAATAAATCAGATTAATTGACGTATCGTGTACTTGTGGTGTTGTTTTGCTTTTCAACACCACTAAACTAATAATTTTCGCTAAACAAATAACAACTTTACAAAACAGAAAATGCCACTTGAAATTTGAACAATGGCAACAAAAGCAAAAACACAAAAGTTCCCAAAGTAGTGAACCGGTGCAAAAAATATTATAAAAAAATTAACCAAAATCCTTAAAAGGAATTCGATTATTCGAAAAAAAAGAAAAACAATTCAATTGAATTGAAGTGAAATAAAGAATGAAATAAAGAATAAATATAAATCGAAATATATATAGAATATATATACAGAATCATACAAACACACACTTATTAACGTTATACAAATTATTGTTGAAGTTGTTGAAGTGTGTTTTGAAGTTAAGGACTTGTTGTTTGTTCATCTTGCAACATTTAGTACGCAGTTGAAGTTTGAAAGGAACAATAGAAAACGGCAGTTATTTACCAAATTATAACAGAAAAGCAAACACACTTGTGCTGTTACGCAACGAATGTTTTAACAGGAACCAAAACAAAACCAAAAAAAAAATACAACGAAATTCCGGTATAACAGAATTTAAACAAAGAAAAGGGAAACTGGGCTCATAGGCTTTTTTTACGTTAAGTTAAACAAGTTAAAACACTGTGACTGGCCGACTTTAGGAGAACGATTTTTTATTTATAGAAAAAAACGAAAATTTTTGTCAATATTGTCCTGCCCTGCAGCTGTGACATGTGGAAATTAAACAAATAAGAAAAAAACCTTATGGAGTTTGGAAAAGTGGACAGGCACATTATTACTTAGTGGCCTTGGAGATATAAATTAACAACATTTATTTAATTATTTTTAAGAGTCCGACCAAAGATTAGAGAACTTTTAAGGTGCATATAGAGTTATGGGCCATCCTTGCCCTGACTAAGTTTAAAAATTGTGTTATTCGATTTTGAGCTTTTATGCAATAAATAAGCACTAGAAACACTTGGCAGGTCCTTAATTAGAGCATGCGTTAAGCGGAGACACTCATAATCAAGGAGTCTTTATCTATTTTAATCAGCTAAAGCTACAAAGTGGACGTGACCCGCAAAATAATATGGGGATGATTAGATAGTCTTCCAAGCAATTTAGACCTAATCCAGAATTTTTGTTTGCTTTCTATAGAGGTATATAAAACTGTAAGTTGGCAACACTTTTTTAACTGGCGGTGGTTTTGCAAGCTGTCAAGCAATTTATATGTTGTTTAGTTTGCGATTTCACCATGCATACACTGAGGCCTGAACAACGTTCCCAAATTGTTAAAACTTGTTTTTAAAATCAAGGTTCTGTTCGAAATATGAATGCAGCACTACGTCCATTTTACGGTCAATACAGTCGCTCATCACATCAATTTATTAATTAGTTTTATGTATGCAACGTTTTACATACCACGCTTACTTCAAATGGTAACACGTATTTCGTGATAAGATTTACATCTGCACCCGGCCGTGGGCCCAAATCAGATGGTAGTCAAACCATTGTGAGTGAAATGCAGCACCACTCACGCCCTAGGAGGCCGAAGACTAATTCTAGCAACAGGTCCTTCCTAGTTGCAATTTCAGCGGTTCCAGAGCAGGGCTGCAAACCACTACTCCTTGCTGAAGACTATCCAACTCCTGTCCAGAACACATGACTAGCATGCTCACTGGATCTGGATCATTCGCCAGTGGTTGTTACCAAAGGCGAGATGATCCTGGCCACTTTAAAACAATACCTGCATGGGGCCCCAAAACCACAACCACCACGATGCTCCCAGGGCCAACCTCCTTGGAGTATAGGGTTGTGGTTTCGCGGCCCCATATCAGGTCTATTGTTTAATATGGTCGCCAGGATCATTTCGCCGTTAATGACACTCAAAGTGAATGATCCAGTCCAGTGAGCATGCTAGACATGTGTTCTGGACAGGAGTTGGAAAGTCTCCAACTCTTAAGCAAGGAGCGATAATTTGCAGCCCTGCTCTGCAATCATCGAAGTTGCAACTAGAAAGTTCTATTGTATAGAATTATGGCTTCGGCTTCCTAGGACGCGCATGACGTTCCAAATTATGCAGTGGTTTGGTCCACCATCTGATTAAGGCTTCATGGCCAGGCGCGGATGTAAATCGAATCACACAGTTATACCCCCAGCAACACAGGTCTAGATAGTCAAGTATTCTATAAAGGGTTTAGGGTTTAATTTGATTGCCTAACAAACTTTGGTTACAGTGAAATGAAGTGACTTGAACTTTTCTTGGTCGGCATTGTAAAGCAGACTAGGAAGCTAATAAAAAATTTTGATTTTGCAATCCAACATCACTTAAATATTGTGTTTTGCGTTTGTAAATTTTGCTTCAATTTATTTATTTTAAAAATTTCCAACTCTGCAATTGGTATTCAGGGAAAGATTCGTTTAAAACTATTTCTATGGTATCAATTACTTATTAGATATGAATACAGTTAAGACGGAAGAAGATATAATTTTACTGCAATTTATTTAAATACTGAAAGCATATTCAAATGCTGTACATTAATACCTGCTAAAGTTTTCGTATGCAAAATGTTACGATAATGTCAAGTCTGGCTAAATGGCAGCAATTTGTTTGTCCACCTGTAGCAAAATACTTCTCAAACATTCTGCAGTATCGATCTGATGACACGCCATGCAGTTGGATATCATTTGACACTGAAATCATGTGGTTGATAGTTAATCGACACCATGTTCAGCATATGCGGCATTTGAAATCGTTCAGTGTGGATTTATGGTTTATCAATTTTAGGTTACGAGACGGGTTATTATTGGCATACTAATACTGCATTACCTTCAGACTATTTTTGAAGGCTTCATAAAAATATACATTTGTGAAGAAAGAGATAACCTGTTGCGGGAAATTCACCTCCCGCTCCCCTTCGGGGGTACATTAATATGTTTTGACGGAATCTCCCCGTCATTACATGTGTCAACGGGGGTAAAAGTGAGCCCGTTTCCCTTCAAGGCTTGCAGGAGCCAACTGGACAATTCCACTATATTTCCATGGGAGTCAGTAAAGCACCAGAGTTCAGCTTTTTGGCTCTTTAGTTTTTTAGCTGTTCTCTGACTTATTATTGAGGTGGGCCCTTCGAATGTATCGTGGTGGTTGTGGTTTCGAGGCCCTCGTTTGAGTTGTGTGGGTCGGATCATTTGCAATCAACATAATGAATATTCCAAGACCAGTGAGCATGATTGCGGTTGTTTTCTTAATTTTTATTAAGTTTCATGCGTTCTGAACCAGGATTTGCATAGCCTCCAACTCTTCAGCAAGGAGTAAAGGATGCGGCCTGCTCCTGCTTGAAATTGCAACAAGGAGTGACTGGAATATATACGAATCTGAAAGCCTTCTAGGGCGAGGATGAAGCAACATTTCATCTACCGTAATATGGCTTACACAGCTAGGTACAGACGTAAGTCCTATCACCCATTGCGGGAAATTCTTTTAATAGTGATAGAATATATTATTATTAATCGTGACCGTATTAACTAGCAGCGGTCACTAAGTCGATATCAAGAAAGGAGGGTTTACTCACGACATTGAACACCAGCGACACTCTAAAACATAGTCTCAAAACATAGACAGAAAAAAACTAACAAATTTAATTCGAGCAGAGTACACAGACTTACTTTTACCTGCAGACATATTTTATATGGAATAAACTCGACGAACACCAAAAACAAGACTTACCGAACACATAGCCTCGTACAAACGAAAAAAGAAGACTCTAACTTTACACTTTGACACTCAGGGATGCGCACCAAGAGAAATATATGAATGTATGACATTATTAAATCCTATTGAAAACAAACATGGAAGACGTTTTTAAGTGACATAAATGAACAGGTAAACACGACCTCAAAGCACAATTTTTACACCACTGAACAAAAAAACCTTCAGACCCGCACAAAATGCCAGATGACAGGACATCTAACCTAAGTGAATAGATGCGGTCCTAATCAAGGAACGACCTAAACCCAACACTATTTATACTAACATATTTTATACTAACTCCCTAGTACTATCTAAAATGCGGTTTGATAATGATGTCATCGCATCGAAAGTGGTTGCTAATTGTACCAGACAAACACGCCAGTAACGACGGTTTTCATCGCAAGAATGACAACAAATTGAATATATGCGTAAATTTCCGACGGGGTTTAATTTACTTTTTGAAGAAACCGGTTTCGGCCGTTTGCCATCCGTGCTGTACGGAAAGAACACTGAAGATGGCAAACGGTCGAAACCGGTTTGTTCACAAAACAAATTTGACAAGGGTCGACGGAAAACCGTACTCAAATAAAAACAAATTAAATGTTTTTGTAGCTTAAATGTAATAAGTAATTGATACCATAGAAAAATTTTTATACGAATCTTTTCCCGAATATTAATTGCAGACTTGGAAATTGAACTGATCCAGGATCTCAAAATCAAAATGGTTGATTAACTTCAATTAGGTAAAGTTCAACTTACGGTAACCAAAGTTTACAGCAAATTTTATGTAACCAAATTAAACCCTCAACCCCAGTAGAAGGAGTAAATGAGATATCGTTACCAGATCATTGAGGCCATAAAATAACCTAGAATTTGGGCCCTGAGCGCGACATTCACTTACAAGATTATCTATTTGCACCCTTTCTTTTTGTAAACATCTCTGTAGTTGCGACAAAGAATGTTGTGGCGAAGTTCGAGTCTACTTGCATGTTCCATACCGGTCAATAAATAACTGCCATAGAAAGAGAGGCTTTTAAGCTTAACGGAATAAAAGAAATAAGTGCCATAATTTCAATTCCATAAGAAGGAAATGCCATTTAATTCACTCTAGAATTTATTACCCCGACAGGGGTAACGATCCCCTTAGCACATGGCTAATGGTTATGTTTTGTTTAATCCTTATTAAGCAGGATTCAAATATTTGAAAATTTTGTATCGAAAAAATTTCAAAAAAAAAAAATTATTTTTTAAAAAAAAGGATAAAAAGCCTGAAATGAAATTTTTTTTTTTATTTATTTTTGCAAATTATTTAAAAACAGTTTGAATAACTTCTGCCAGTTAAATATGTCATCATAATTATAATTTTTTTAAGACTTTTTGCAATGAATATAATAAAATATTATTTTACTATTGCTGCCTGTTGTAGGGTATACACTGCAAAAAAAAAAAAATAAACAATTAAAAAAATTGGAACAAAATGCCAAGAATGCTGAATACAAAAAAAAAACAAAAAGAAGAAAAATAAAACAAAATAAGAGGAATCACAACAAAACAATTGGATCCAACGAGCTCACACCCAGAGTGTATAATTACACAATCGTCATATAACAAATATCGTTTGTTGGTTGCTGTTTTCTTATTTGAATAAGTACGCAACGTAGCCCAAGTACTTGTACTTGTGTGTACTTTTTTTGATTTTGTTTTTTTTTTTGTTCCTTTTTCTTTGTTCAAATGAAATGAGTTTGAGATTGCACCATTTTAAGTAGATGCGCTACATTCACTGCTTAACTTCTTCTTCTTCTTCTGCAGCAAACGCGTGAGTGTAATTGCTGCTTGCTGTGTTGCTTGAACGGACGAAGCGGAAAAGGTTGCATTGTTGGTTGGGACCCTTTTGCATAACATCCTTTTGATCCTTTGATATCGTTTTTGTTTTATTTTCTTATTTTTTTTTTTGTATTCACAAATGTTGAGTTCTTAAGATTTGTTGGTATTTAGGAAAAATACAAAACATAAAAAACAGAAATTCATCATCATCATCATCAACTGGCTGGCACCTTTAGCTGCTTAAACATGTTCTAGTTTTTCGTTTTGTTAATTTTTTTATCCTCTATTTGATTTATAAAAATTCAACTGTTCAGATTGTGATGCATAGAATTTTATTGAATTTATTTTTATTTTATTCCTAAAAGCTGGGTGTGTCTTAAAATTTTTGTCAGACGATTTCCGGCATGTTGTTAAATATAAAGAGCAGGACAATTCACATGGTTCATGTTTTAAGATAACAAATTTTTATTTTTAAATCACAAAAATAAATGTTGCTCATCTGAACTATTAAGCAAACGAAGAAAATAAAATATTTTTATAAAATTTTTGTGACAAAAATTTTATTAAAAAAAATCATGATTTATTCATGATTTATAATTCCGCAAAAGCTTTTAAATGATTTTCCATAACACTTGAATATAATGTTCCATAACTATTTCCTTAGCTTGTGTTTATTTTAAATTATATCAAGAAAATTTTAAATTTAAATTTTAAACAAGAAGAATGTTTTCTAAAACAAAATTTTGATTAAGATAATTTAAATTTTTATTGTGTTATGAAGAGAAAAGTTCAGCTATTGTGAATGAAAAATAATATCTGGCAAATGTCTAACACGACCTGGTTGGCAGTTGACGATTTTGTGGTCAACGTTTTTGATCACTTTTTGGCAAAATGTCGGTCCTATTTCTTGAATCACACCAGCGATTTTGAGTTTAAGGCTGAAATCTATTCAATTAGCTTCCTATAGACTGTGTTAAGTCACACCACCTCGCTGGCCAATTAACTGCTGATTGTTGTGATCACGCCTCCAGACCACACAGCGCACCATGGAGTGACACGTTGAGCATGCAAAGTCTTCTCAATAATCGCTCTACAAATTTACAAAAGATGCCCCTGTAGGCTAGTAGGTAGTGTACTAGTTTACAAGACTGGGGGTTGTGGGTTCGATTCCCAACAAATACCTTGGTTTTTTTCACTACAAATAAAAATTGACTGTCGGTAGAGCTGCTCAGTGATGAAGGCATGGTCACTGGTCACTGTGCTCTCTTATACGACAGCTAATTTCCGTAACCATCCTTCTACTTTTACCACCTGTCCTCTATCTCTTTCCTAAAGAATGTAGCACGGTACTTGACTAAATATACATCGTTGCCGGAAGTGTTACTTCTCTTTAAAAAGAAACAAAAAAGCCCAAATGCGGGAATTTTGCTTGTTGACACACCCTGACAAGTGAAAATGGGCTTCCTCTGAAAAAATGATTTTCCCAGAAAAACCAGTCGGTTGAGCAAATCTACGGCGATGTGAATGTTCGGCGGGCTTCAATTACTGCACTAGTTGAACCTTGTAATTCTTCAAAGTGAAATCCTTACGCAAAATTCACCATATGGTGGTTTTGGATAAACCCAATTGTTGAAAACGTCGAGGAATTAACAAATTTGGATCTGCTTCAACAATGCGGCTCACGGCTGCGACATTTTTAGTTGAACGACCTGATTGAACAGACGTTGACGTGCGCACATTCTGTATCGTGCCTGTCGATCCAAATTTAAACCCAATTATTAATAGCGGTCTCAGAAGGATGATTATGTTGTCTGAAAATATCGCCAATTTTACGAAATATAACTTTAACAGGAGCACTACCATTTTCACAGTAGATTTCAATTATTTTAAAGCGATTTTCTTGTGAAATTGAATTCGTTGTTACAACTGCCAATGGATCTACTACGAATACGTCAAAAACCAAAATGTCAAAAACTGTCATGTTGTTTTTGTGTTGCCACAATTGAAAAACAAACTTTTTGTTGAAAAACCCGATATATTAGAAAGTTCAATTTATTACAAATAATGCTGATAAAAATTAATCTATTGAATTTTAAAATTTATTTAAGATTAAGTTTGCTCCCCGAAAAAAATTAATGAAAACAGAAGTTGTTGTATCAACCCGTTACAGCTGTAATGTTGTCATGCAGTCCAGTGTCCACCAAACCATAATTTAAGAATTACAATTTTTTTAATTTAGTGTATTTAAAATAACTGCATTTGGATTTATCTTATAAAGAGGTGAATGGATATCCAACTTAATTAAAAATATGGAAAACCCGCAACGTGTATAATTTTTTAACTTGGCCACTATATAATCATAAAAAATCGCCAAATTCCATTTAAGCTGTCCACCCTATGAATTAAGGAAACTAAAAAGTGTCCAATAATTTTCTTATACGAAGGTGGATCTGTTTGAATTTCCTGCCTTTTAATCGAAGTAGCACAACACTGCTCGTGTCAGAAGTTGACTGCTGCTTAAATTTGACAAAGCTGCCCTATTTACTTTGTCTTTGGCAGCCGGTGATACCAGACTACATGGGAATTTGGCAGGAAAATGGATAAATGTGAATATCCTGGTGTTTGTTGCTGCTATTTTGTCTACAGAGTGTTTTGACCAGGGTTACGAAATAGCTGAAAAGCTCGTTCATATTGACTGGATCCACCAAACTAGGTTAAAGATCACACACTTTTTTTTTGCGTAGACTCCATGTCCCACAGTTTTTAGGTTAATTCGCTTTTAAAATTTAATTTTTATTCTATTAACCTGCATTTAGTTGAAGTGGTTGTCAAAGGATATTTAATTTATGTTAATTTTATAACATAATTTTTTAATATGAACAAAAAGTTGTCTGGGCCTGGACCACACAACTCAAATGAGTGCCTCGAAACCACAACCATCACAACACTCCCGAAGGGCCAACCTCAATAATCAGTAAGAGAACAGTTAAAAGGCTAAAAAACCAAAGAGCTGAACTTTGTGGCTTTACTGATTCCCGTGAAAGTAAAGTGGAATTGTCCAGTTGGCTCCTGCTAGCCTTGAAGGAGACTGGGCTCCCTTTTACCCCCGTTGACATTATTTTTGGTTGTGCTTTGAGTGTTGGTGGTCCTGGATTCATTTTCATCAGTGAACATTTTGCAGCGTTTTCAATACAGAGTATTGGATAGGCGTCAGGGATATTCGACTTCAACGTTAATTCGGCTGGTTTGCCGGGCTATACATATATGTGATACGATACAAGAATTACTTCTTGTTTGTACCGTTTAATCGTTAGTTCAGCGTCTTTCGGCCTCAATTCATAAGGCGTCCAAATTTTCTGCTTTCTAATGAATTCCAATGCTTTTCTTTTTTTGGAAAGAGTCAGGTGGGCAATTTTTAAATTCAATGCAATTGATCTATCGTATTAAGTGTTGTGTTTTGTCTACATAATATATTTTGTACAGGGTATCCGTATCCCTGCGGATACATTAATTATGACAGTTTATATTTGGCAGTCGTGAAGTAGACACGTGACAAATTTATTATGGAAAAATATTCGATAAACCAACGTGTTTTAAGCTTTAAAACATTTTATCCAAATCAATTATCAATTACTGTGGCGATGAGAAAGTTACGTGAAATTTTTGTGGAGAAGCAACATACCAACAAAATGCACTATTTATCGTGGTGTTAATGATTTCGAAGAAAGAGGCCCCAGCGTGGACAACAACGAACTGCAAGATGGGCTGAAAGCATTACTGTTGCTTAAGAAATTGTTTAAAGCAATCCGTCAACCTCAATACGACGCCGTGCTTAGGAGCTAGGCCTTCAAAGTACAACTTTGACTCTCCCCCCGGGGGCACATTATCGGTCTTTGTGGAGCAACTGGGGGAAAAGGGAGCCCAGTCCCCTGAAGTCAGCAGGGGTACAACTGGAAGCTCCACGTTATTTCCACGGGAATCAGTAAGCCCCAGAGTTCCGTTATTTGTCTCTTTAGACATTTACCTGTTCTTTGGCTGATTATTGAGGTTGGCCCCTATATGGGAGTTTCGTGGTGGTTGTGTTTTCGCGGTCCCATAACAGACAGGTCAGTTTTTTATGGTGGCCGGGTTTATTTCAGCTTTAATAACACCTACCTGGTGAAATGTTCCTAGATCCGGTGAGCATGCTAGACATGTGTTCTGGACAGGAGTTGGATAGTCTCCAACTCTTCAGCAAGGAGTGGTGACTTGCAGTCCTGCTCTGGAATCATTAAAGTTGCAACTAGGAAAGACCTGTTGCTAGACTTTGTCTTCGGCTTCCTAGGACGAGCATGACGTCCCTATTTATGCATAGTGGTTTGACCATCATCTGATTAAGGCTCCATAGCCAGGCGCAGATGTAAATCTTATAACGTAGTACAACTTTGGCCACAATTTAGCACAAGGACTTGCATTTGTTTTTGCATATAAGATTCAGTAGACACAAGAGCTTCTTCCAAAAGATCATTCACAGCGCCATGCATATGCCAATAGGATGTTACAGCTCGTTTGTGACAACCCCAATTTTCATGAAAAACTCATAATGAGTGACAAGGCACATTTTCATTTAAATAGATATGTGAATAATAGAATAGGTTCTGGAGAATGGGAAATCCTGAGTGCTGAAAACCATCCATCAACCTCAATTCGACGCCATGCTCACGAGCTTGCTCTTCAAAGAACACCTTTGGCCACAATTTTGCACAAGGACTTGTATTTGTTTCCATATAAGATTCAGTTGATATAAGAGCTTCTTCCACAAGATCATTTGCGCGGCCGAAAATATGACAATAGGATGTTACAGCTCGCCCATGACAAACCCTCTTTTCAGAACAGAACAGAACAGAATAGTAAGTTCTGGGGAATGGGAAACTCCCAAGTTAGTCAACAGTCACTTTTGCATTTATTAAAAGTAACAGTCTGGTGTGCAATCTGGTCAGGAGGAATCATTGGACGTTACATCTTGGAAAATGTAAACAGCGTAACGGTAACTATGAATGGGGAACGATATCGTGATATTTTAAATGCCACAACTGCATGCTTTGGACTTGATTACTATGTGGTATCAACAAGGCAGCGCCACATCACATATAGCCAGAATAGCAATGGAATTACTGCGACACTTCTTTCTACAAGAAGTTATTTCAAGAAATGGGGATGTTGATTGGCCTCCACGGTGTGCAGATTTGACTGCTCTGGATTTCTTTTTGTAGGAATATCTGAAAAGCAAAGTTTATGCAAACAAACAACAACGCTTTAGTAACTCAAGCATAATATTCGTGATGAAATTAATGAAATATCGCGTGAAGTGTGTGGCAATGTAATTAAAAATGTGTTTAAAAAGGCCTGTATTTGTGAGACTAATAGAGACGGAAATTTATTTGATATTGTATTCCATATATAATTGCCGATATTAAATAAAACATTTATCAATATCAGATTCATTTTCTTTCATTGAATCAAAAATTATAAACAAACAAAGTAGTAAACCTTTTCAGCTTACACCCTGTACATTACAATAGCCGTGTTTCCTTTCTCCACTTTTGTAATTAATAGGTCATTGTTTTCTTTTTCTTCTTCTTGCAGTGTTTCCATCATTTGGTTTCCCGTCCCCTTGCTTTGGCTGATCGATGATTAGGCCGGCTTCTAAATATTTTTCTTTTTTCTTCATTTTCCTAATTTTTTCTCACTGTTTCGCCTAACGCTCTAAAATCCAATTCATAACCCAATTTAAGAATATGCTACATAAAACGTATTCTAGTATGAAGAGGGGACAATCCAAAGTCGTATGCTGCCTTAAAAGTCTCATCTTCTGAAACTGGATGGCTTAATTGACTTGATGTCTTTATCCATATAATGCAGCTTGATGATGCTTTTGTATTAGTTAAAGCTTGTGCAACTTTTCCATCAATCATTGTGAGATACATTTTAAAATTTACTTCGATTTCCTGTTCAGCAACAGTAAATATTACAGGTTGAAGGTCTTTAATTTCATATTTTATTTTTTGGACTTCCTTAGTTATGACATTTTTTGTTTCTTTTTGAAAGTAAATTTTATTGACGGCTCTAACCCGGTATAACTTTTTATTAAGCGCAATAGAACAAATGTTATGATGCTTGTACAATCTGTGCAAATCAATTTAAAAAGCAAAGTACATTGTGACCTCCTAATTATATCAATTTACGTTATTCTAAATAGGCAAAATATTTATGTGACCAACTGTGCATGACTTTGAAATTGACTAAAAGTTTTTTGTTTTTTTTTTTTCTTAAAATACGAATATTTATCTAAACAATAATTCTTATAAAGGCGATTTGAAGTATAAATAAAATGCCTACAAAATAGCAAAACTGAAAAAACATTTTTTTAATTTAATTTTCTAATTCCATTTTGCAAAAAATTTTCGACCTTGTGTCAGAAAAATGGTTGTGGTGCTCACGGTCGCATCGTGCCAGGTATATAATGAGGTATAGGCGTGTAGGGGCTATGACACAGTGTTAATGCTTTCACATTGCTTAACGAACTTTAGAAGTTATGCTCTATTAAGTAAGAGAATTTAGAAAAAAATTGGACCTCCCAAAAAGAAAAAAAATAATTTCTAAAACTCAATTAATAACTTTTCAGTTTTCTAAAACTAATAGCTAATAAATTACGCTATTATACAAAGATTGTCTCGTTTAAAAAGCTTGTATGGCAAAAAATTTATAAATTTTTAAAAATCAAAAATTTACTAAGAAATTTCTTATTTTAGCAAAATACTGAAAATGCTCATTTTTAATCACCCTGTTCAGTGGGATATAGTTAAAATAAAGTTTTAATTTTTTGGCTCCCGAGGTACACTAATATCTACTTTCGAAAGAACTTTAAAATTTTATAATTGGGGACCATGAAAAAAGGGCCTTTTGGCCGCCTTTTCGTAAAAATGATCCACTGTGCGCTGGCAGAGATTGATATTTATCTGATATTGTATTCCATACATAGTTGCCGATATTAAATAAAACATTTATCAATATCAGATTTTTACTCTTTCATTGAATCAAAAACTATAAATAAAGGAAGTAGTAAACCTTTTTGGCTTACACCCTGTACATCACTACAGTCGTGTTTCTTTTGTCAGCTTTTGTAGGTTATTGTCCTGAAGCTTTGCCCGTATTTGTTTAGCAGTTTTTTAATCGTTTGGATTGTGTTCTTTTGCGTTCTTTTATCGTTGTTTTCGAGTATGTCGGTTATTTTGTGTCTGATGTCTTCTTGTTGGTCAGTTGGTAATTGGGCAATAGTTGGTTCGGTTTCTACAATTTGTGTTCCAATGGTTCTTTGTATCTTGTCAAAAGGTAGATTATGTTTTAGTCCTTTCTCAATTAATTTTCTCTCATTGTCATTGAATTGTATGTTTGTTAAGTTTTTGATGCGTGAGTGAAATTCTTGTGTGATGTGAATGTTCGTCTGTTTTGTTAATTTTGTAAATTTCCGTTCCATCCGTTTGTATTTTTCATCTCGTCTGATTTGTAGCATACCGCGTAAATTGTGTGAAAATGGTGGAAATATATAATGTAGATTATGTCTAGTCAATATATCAGCTACCGCTGAGTTCTATATATTTCCTTGTTTAAATTTGTTATGTACAGTGAGCGTATTACGAAAGATGGAGTTTTAAATTATACCTCAGCCTAAAGTTTCATATGCTAAACTTGCCGAATTACATTCTTAATTGAAATTAATTAAAGATGATAAGAATTTTAAATGATTTTATGCAAAAATAAAAAAATTATAGTAAATATGTGATCATTTTCATATTCAACACCTCCTTTTAAAAAAAAAAAACTCCATAATAAGTCAGAAAGCAAAGCTCCACTTTTATAAACATGTTAAGAAAAGAATCAAATGCGTTTACACGAAAGCTTATGTTGCCATTAAAACGAACACCTTAAAATGCAAGAAAATAAAACAAGAAAAGAAAAAAGAAGAAGGAAAAAATAAACTGAAAAAGATGGTGAACAAATTAAAAATAAAAAATTTAAAAAAGTTATGAAAAAAATACGAAACTAGTAAAATGAAAACAGAAAAAGTATTATGAACAACAAACGCCATACAATGGATACGTGTATATGCAGCATAAAGATACTTAAGACGCCATTTTTAATGATACACCTTCGTTCAAAGAATTTTTATACTCATGTTTTTTGCCTTTTTTTTGTTTTTGCATATTTTTTGTAAAGAGTTTTAGGCCTTTAACGATGTGCGGTTATAAGTTGGGATATAATAAAAAATCTACTTTATGAAACCGCAAAAATTATACATAAACTGCACTTTTTCTTTTAAATAGCCTCTCTACATGCTAGAAGTGTTCAGCCAGTCGCTAATAGTGTTCAACATCTAAGAAATTTTTTAAATCAAAAAAATATTTAAAAATAGGATGTGACTACAAGACTTAAAACATAAATAATGGCAGTGTTTAATATTCGACCAGATTTATACGAGGTTATTTATGTTATCTTCTTTAAAGTATCAGCGAAATTCATCGTGCTTTTAAACGATGCAATTTTTTATGCACTTAAAACTTATTAATTTGGCATTTATTTTAATATTAATACACTTAATGTAAAAAGCTTCTTCAAAATTCATGTCATGCCATTTTATTCGCCCCGCTTTCGTGTCTACATCACTAACCAGCCAACCGATATTTTCATGCAATTCGTTTTATGAAAAATTTCTCCGTGTAATTCCTCTCTTAAGCATTTTTTGAAAATTACTGCCCGACATGAAAAAATAATATAAAAAAATAACAGTGTTGATTTAAAATCTTAAGAAATCTGTTTATAAAATTTTTACAAAATTTTTAATTTTGTAATTTTAAAGGGTCTGCCATCTAACTTTTCTTTTTCAACTAGTGCTCATTTCATGAATGGCAACACTTAGCTCAGGTTTGATTTGACAGATAATTAGTTTTATGCTTACGCTGAACGAATATGGTTGTGTATACGCTTGAACAAAGCTGGGAAATATTGCGAAAATCATATTAATGTTGTAGAATGTGTGCGAAAATTGCTTACGAATTTTGGAAGAAAAAAAACACCGTCAGCTCCGTATGTTCGTTATCTTGTGAAAAAAAGTAAAATAAACTGGCATCCTTATCGATAAACCAAAGCGTGAAAAGCCAAAAACAGTGCGTACACCCGAGAATATTGCTGCTGTGGCAGAAAGTGCGTGTGCGTGAAGCGCCATCAACTTCAATTCACAGTTGTAATTAACAATTGAACATTTCAGAAACATCATTGAGACAAATTTTGCATAAAGACCTTGATATGACGCCATACAACGTCCAATTGGTACAGGAGTTGTAGCCAAGCGATCATCCAATGTTTTCGCTTCAATAAGTGGGCCTGCCATCGACTTACAGAAGATGCCGATTTTGCAAAAAAAAATCATCTTTTCAGATGAAGCTAATTTTGATCTTGGCGGGTATGTAAACAAGCAAAATTGTCGCATTTGGGGCACAGAAAATCCGCACGCATACATTGAAAAGCCAACGCGCCCAAAACGATTAACTGTTTGGTGCGGATTTTGGTCCAGAGGCATAATTAGGCCATTTTTCTTCAAAAATGAGCAAGGAGAGGCCGTTACAGTCAATGGCGATCGTTACCGGACCGGGTTGAATGAATTTTTGTTCACAAAAATTGAAGAGGAGGATATTGGAAACATTTGGTTTCAGCAGGACGACGCTACGTGTCACACAGCCGAAGCTACACTCGATATTTTGCGCCTTATTTTTGAAGATCGCATTCGCACTTCGGAGCAGCGATTTTTTTTTTTTTTTTTTATAAAGAGAAGTAGCACTTCATGCAACAATGTCTATTTAGTCAAGTACCGTGCTACATTCTTTTAGGAAAGGGATAGAGAAGAGATGAAACAGGTGGTAAAAGTAGATGGGTAGTCGGAAATTAACTGCCGTATAAAGACAGCACAGCGACCAGTGACTATGCCTTCATCGCTGAGCAGCCCCACCGACAGTCAATTTTTAATTTTGTAGTGAAAAATACCAAGGTCTTCGTTGGGAATCGAACCCTCAACCCCTATACTGACAAGCTAGTACACTGCCTACTAGCCTACCGGGGCACTAGCCACAGGGACAACGTTGGATATTATTTGTGGAGTGCCGTCAAAGATAAGTGTTACGCCGACAAGCCAAAGACAATTGACGCCTTAAATAACAATATTCGTGAAGCCATTGGTGAAATACAGCAGCACATAATCGATAATGTGCTTCAAAATTGGACCGATCGTGTAGGCCACTGCATGGCCTGTCGGGGCAGCCATTTGAATGAAATTATTTTCCATTATTAACCCGAAGGATTGTACTTTCAAACAAAAGAAGAAATTTAAGAAAATATTAAGTAGTTTTGTTTATAGCATTTAAAACAAAAATAAAAAGTTATTTGGCGGACCCTTTATAAAGTTGCTAACAAGTTTCCAAAATAACACAACGACAATTCTAAACGTAGTACTTGTAACTAGAGGGGGGAAAACTTACGTTGCTCATTATTATTAAAACTTTAATAATATATTAATATTTTTATTACCTTCACCACTGAAAAGTGTGGTGTACATAGTAAAAATAAAAAAATATAAAAATTTGCTGCCTCGTTGGATGCATTGGAGGAAACGTGTGCTTGACAAAACAGGAGGAAGTATATCCTAGGTTCAAATCCCAACGTAGCTTTGAATAGAAGAAAAATGACTGTTATTAAATAGCCGCAGTATATGAGTTGTGTAAAGGCTAGATTCCGGAGTTTTGATTACAAGGTGCTTAACAGTATCAGCGATATAAATACAAGCTCCTCTTTATGCATAAAAACAGCAGTTAATATGATAAAGATGTACATTTAAGCAAGAATTAATAAGCCAAAGTTCCAGCCTTAGAGAGAGTAAGTGTGAGAGAGAGGGAGAGATATAGGAAATTGAGAGCTTACTGTTTTGTGGTTGGTAAACATGAGTTCACATCTCATTGAAATCACATAAAATGTGGTATGCATGAATCACAAAAATATTAAAATCAAAATAAGGCTGAAAGGGGCCCCCGTAGGCTAGTAGGTAGTGTGCTAGCTTACATGTGTGGAGGTTGTGGGTTCGATTCCCAACAAAGACCTTGGTTTTTTTCACTACAAATAAAAATTGACTGTCAGTGGGGCTGTTCAGTGATGAAGGCATATTAACTGGTCACTGAGTTGTCTTTATATGACAGTTAACTTCCGTAACTATCCTTCTACTTTCACCACCTGTCGCATATCTTTTCTATCCTTTTCCTAAAGAATGCAGCACGGTACTTGACTAAATAAACATTCTTGCTGGAAGTGCTACTTCTTTTAAAAAAAGTTTATGTTATCCGTTATTAAGATATCGAATTTTGATCGGCAAGAGCAGCGTTAAATATTTTAATAACTTTCAGCACTAAAAAAAGTGGTATATATGATAAAAATAAATATAATACTTGGCGGCCTCCTTGTGTTCAGAAATGGCAAAACGAGCAGCAGTAGCAAAGCTTTGAGCAGAATTAAAAATAATTGTTATTTAGTAGCCGCAGTATATGAATTGTTTAAAGGCTGGATTCTGGATTCTTGATTATATGTTGCCTCGACGTGATAGCGAAATTAATAAAGGCTTTTTGGTATATATAAGATAAAGACTTATGTTTAAACATGAATTTATAATCCAAAGCTTAGGCATTAGAGAGTGAGAAAGAGGGAGAGAGAAAGAGAAAGAGAGGAAATTTGCCGCTTAAAAAGTATTGGTATTGTTTTGTGGTGTCTAAACATGAGTTTACATCTCATTGAAGCCATAAAATATGTGATATGGATGGCTACACTTATACAAATGGCATGATTGGCAACCAAGTCATTATAGTTATGGAATGTTGTGCGAAAAATATGACATAATTTCTATAAATTAATTAATTTTCCATCCAGATATTGGGCAGATAGAAGCTTGCGCAGTTGTCATCATTTTTAATAGCGACTGCTATTATCCAAAAAGGAAATATTAAAAATATAATGAACTCCTTTATAGTTTGGCAGAATGTTGGCTGCACTGGTATGCTGGCATTAAATTCCATTAGTGCTCGCCAACTGGAAATAATTCTTGCCAAGATATCTGATTATTTTTATCAACATCTACAAACAAAGCCAATTTTATATCGATCAAAGAAAGTTGACTAGAAAGATGATTAGAGCCAGAAAGCTAGCGGGTGTTCTGCCAGAAACAATCCCTCTCATTTGAAGTTTTCAGACTTCACCGCGTCATTGTAATTTGAGCAATTTGGAGGTGCCGTAATTAGTACTAACTATGCCTGCAGCTTTTATATTGGCCCTACTCACCGCGAGGCCTTTATAGCATATGTACATGCGTAATAAGATTTACGTCTATACCTAACTGTGTAAGCCATAACCAGATGGTGGATCATACCACTGTGGATGTAATGTAGCGTCATTCTCGCCCTAAAAGGCCTTCAGATACGCATATCCTCCAGTCACTGCTAGTTGCAACTTGTGACGGTGATTTCTTATGGCTAGAGTATAACTCGTCGGTGTCCAGGATTTGTCATAATACAATTTCTTTAATCTTTCGTGACCCTCGGGAAGAGAACGGACAACGAAACTACTTTGTTACAAATTCACTTTATTTAAACGAATTTACATTTGGATTAAAATTAAACTTAACATTTAATTAGAAATGCCACAGGAGAAAAACGCGCTAAACCTTTACGTCATTATGGTTCGTAGGTTAGCACCTACAGCAATTCCTCTCGTTGGGCAAAATCACTGCTTAGCGTCCCAATTCCCTTGCTACTGTGAAGTCTATAGTACAGGTTAATCAGAGCAGTCAGCGGGACACCACCAACAAGCTATGTTTAGCCTCATACTGTAACTCAGGGCAATATATTATAAACAGCGGGACACTACCGAATATAATCGTCTTACCCCTCCTCCCCCGGGGGCACATAAATATGGTCTTTGTAGAACTTCGACTATCTAGACACAGTGCAACTGGGGAAAAAAGGAGTCCAGTCCCCTGAAGTCAGCAGGGATACAACTGGAAACTCCACTTTATTTCCACGGGAATCAGTGACCCGCCGAGTTCCGTTATTTGTCTCTTTAGACACTTAACTGTTCTCTGGCTGATTATTGAGGTTGGCCCTATATGGGAGTATCTTGGTGGTTGTGGTTTCGCGACCCCATAACAGTATAATGGTTATTATGGTGGCCAGGATCATTTCGCCGTTAATGACACGCTAGGTGAATGATCCAGTCCAGTGAGCATGCTAGACATGTGTTCTGGACAGGAGTTGAAAAGTCTCCAACTCTTAAGCAAGGAGTGATGATTTGCAGCCCTGCTCTGGAATCATCGAAGTTGCAACTAGAAAGTTCTGTTGCGTAGAATTATAGCTTCGGCTTCCTATGATGAGCATGACATTCCAAATCATGCAGTGGTTAGATCCACCATTTGATAAAGGCTACATAGCCAGGTGTGGATGTAAATCGAATCACACAGTTGTCTTGCCACTCCTCGACACTTCCCTAACTATTTGTTAGTTATAGTAATTGTTAAACAAAATGGTCAGCGGGATACGCCAACAACTTTGTTTAGCTTTCCTATTTAACTTAAGGTAATATATTATAAACAGCGGGACACCAACGAATATAATTGTCTTACCTCTTGAGCTTTGCTCAAGGAACAAGCCCCCACAATACAAACGACTGCTCCTTTTATAGTGATTTTCTGCTGTGGTTTAAAGTTGTAGCATTTGGTACTTAATTTTTCTTATAGATGTATTTTTTGTAATGGTTTATAGCTTAGTTGCGAGTTTGAGATAAAGATGGCGCTGCTTAAAACAACGAACCGTTAAGTTCAAATCAAATAAATCAATTAATTCAAGCAAAATAAATCTAAAAATAATAATAATAAAAGTAAAAATAATAAAAATAAAAATAATATTCATAATAAAAATAATAATACCAATATTTACTAAAAGTAATAGATATAGCAAAAATAATAATTAATCCACTTGTTGCGGCAAAAACAAGCCACGCACCGACTTTTGCCGTCAGAAACGACAAGAGCTCGAATCAGTACAACGCCTCCACTCTTTGCTGAAGACTTGGAGACTATCCAACTCCAACTAATATAATTTAAGAACACCACTGCAATCATGCTCACTGGACCTGAACCATTCATTGTGTTTATTGTAAATAATCCGACTCACACAACTCAACCACCACGATACTCCCGAAGAGCCAACCACAATAATCAGTCAGAGAACCAGCTAAAAGGCTAACAAGACAAATAGCTTAACTCTGCGGCTTTACTGATTCCCTTGCAAATAAAGTGGTGTTGTCCAGTTGGTCCTGCTAGCCTCTTAGGGGATTGGGCACCCTTTTATCCCCAAAAACACATGCAATGACGGTGAGATTCCGTCTAAACATATCAATGTGCCTCTGGAGGGTATAGTATATGGACAACTTGATATGGATTTATCAACACGGCATAGTTTCAAGTGAGACTAGGCTTTAAAAGTGAATTTTGTGAATTTTGAAAAAAAATTTTAAGCAAGTTTATTTATTCCGCTTAAAAAATTTGCAACCTAACGAGCTATGACCTAAAGCCTGATACTCTGTTCATAATTTCGTGCGAAATGCCGTCAAAGCCCATATAAAAATAATTGGTACGAAATAAATAAGAAATAATGTTGCTAAACTAGTACTCTGTTTATTTTTGAAAATGTCATGAAATGTTTCTGGCCGCATGTTTTTCTAAATGAAAAACGTTTAAGGCAACATTTTTTTTCAACTACGAAATAATATGAGCAGCACTTTTTTTGCACGGAATTGTGAGCAACAGCTGATCAGTTAAGTATTTGAATTTTTAATTTTAAATTTGTTGTGCCAAAAAGTAAAAGTATGGAGAAAAGCGTAAATTTATTAAAAAGTAAAAAAGAAAAAATAAAATTTAGTGACGTAGAAAAGCGCATCCTTATTACTGCAGTAAAAAAAGAAAACTTATTTGGGATAAGTACCAAATGATATATTCTAACCGCAGTGCCGCGAAATCACCGTGGATGGATATTGCTAAAGAGATTGGAAACCCTGGTAACGTTTGTATGATCTTTTTTGATTATTATTAGATGAAGCATGTAAGTAAAACTGGAGGAGTATTTTGAGTAGCAAACGGTATCACAACCGTGATACCGTGGCAGTTTTCAGAGAACTTCACTGAGACGTCGGAATTAAGAACGTAAGTGTTATTATTCTAACTTATTGTTGCTTATTGTAACTTTCGTAAGTGATGAAAATTTTGATTGTAGAACCAGTTGCTCACAGCTTTTAAGCACGCCAGATCGGCATCATTTTGTTTTAGAAAAACACAGCAGTTTCATCGAAAAACGTATGTGAGCTGGTGTCTCAAAGGTGGCAGATGTGATGACAACGTTGGTGGATATGGCAAAACAACAAAAATAATATCAACGCGCCTTTCCTCAATTATATTAATTCCTTGTAGTTAAAATTGTCTAATGAGATTGGTGAAAATGTACGATGATTAGCAACTAAGCAACTTATTTTTAATATTAATGCATAATAGCAATTTTTACATAGTAAAATAAGAGTTTTCAAATTTTTTCAAGACTGGCCACACAAAACAAAAGGCTGAATAAGTATATGATTTTTTTTATAATAGCCAAAGTTTTTCTTTTAATAATAGTATATGTTTATATTATTCTTTGCAATAAAATCTATTGCCTTACGTATCCACCTTATTAAAAGTTATTTAATAAAAAAATTTTTTTTTTGTTTAAAAACAGATCTTTTTATTACAGCATATTTATAATTTTAATTATTTTTAAAGCCTCTTTAGTGAAATTATAAATTTTTTATTTTGTAAACTATTTTTAATTAGGAATCAACGAATTTTCGCTGCCAAGTAACAGATGTCGGAATTAAAATAAGTCATAATATTATTGCGAACAACACGGTCAGATTCATCTTGTCTGCCGTAATGCGCAACATTAATATTAGATAAAAAGAGAGAATCAGCTGAATAGAACTGCAAGTCGCATCCACACCAGATTTTTTGATGCTTTTTTTTTTGGTTGTAATACCGTTTGCTACTCCAAATACTCCTCCAGTTTTGCTCACATACTTCTTCTAATAATAATTAAAAAAGATCATACAAACCTTACAAGGTTTTCCAATCTCTTTAGCAATATCTATCCACGATGATTTCGCGGCACTGCGGTTAGAATATATCATTTGGGACTTATCCCAAATAACTTTTCTTTTTTTTACTGCAGAAATAAGGATACACTTTTCTGCGTCACTAAATTTTCTTTTTACTTTTTCACTTTTTAATAAATTTAAGCTTTTCTCCAAACTTTTACTTTTTGGCACAACAAATTTAAAATTAAAAATACAGTTGTTGCTCACAATTCCGTGCGAAAAAAGTGCTGCTCATATTGTTTCGTAGTTAAAAAAAAATGTTGCCTGAAACGTTTTTCATTTTGAAAAACATGCTGCCAGAAACATTTCATGACCTTTTCAAAAATAAACAGAGTACTAGTTCAGCAAAACTTTTCAAAAATAAACAGAGTACTAGTTCAGCAACATTATTTCTTATTTATTTCGTATGAATTATTTTTATATGGGATTTGACAGTATTTCGCACGAAATTATGAACAGAGTACCATGCTTAAGGTTTGGAAGTAAAATTGTTCAACCAACATGTTGATGTAAGTAAACATGAGGCCAAACAACATTTGATTCTCTTTACAAACAGAATTTAGTATCACTTTAGCAACATTATGTTTTGTAATTTATCTCTCCTTAATTGACTTATATGGGCTTTTTGAAATATTTAGCACGAAATGCTAAACATAATTAATTGTAGAAAGTGATCTTAGAAGTGTGAAATTAATATTTTAAACATTTTAAGAAATTTATGTTACTTTTCTAATTATGATTCAGAATACTTAACTACAATTAAGCTGTTCGATAGAAAATATATTTAACTTACTTTCGTTATCAAATAAAAAAAAAAAAAACAACAAAAACAAAAATACAAAAATACTTTATTAAATGCCATATAGAAGTTCCTAATAAAAAATCAAGAGCAACGTAAAATTAAATTCAATGGCTGTAAAACATCTTATTATGCTTTTAACATTTACTTACCAGCACATCACAATATCCAGCGTTTTGCGCTTTAAATGTGTTTTATAAATGAAACTGAAATCAAGTCACGTATTTTATTAAAACATGGCTGCTGCCATGTTAAACAATGAATTGAATTTCCGTTTAAAAGTTATTAAACATGGTAGGACACATACAGACAGGCCCACTCTTTCATTTAGACTTTATACACTTATGGCGTCTACATTTAATAATTTCTTTATTTTTCTTTCCATTTTAATTTTAATTTAGTTACAAATAAAAAAACGTAGAGCTTTACGAGCGAAACAAAGATACGATAACTAATATCATCAATATTTAACGATAATAGTTATTTTTAAACATTAAGAAAACCACTTTTAAAAATGGATATGAGGTCATAGAATCGTTTATATAGTCCACTAAATAATAATCTTCTTTTACACTTATTTTACATTCTCTTGTTATGGTGAGGAAGTAAATTGTCTGTTAAATGATTAAATGTCAAGAACTCTGCTGTCATTCTTTAACATTTATGTATGTAAAATATTGTAAAATTTTAATCATAGAACGTTACACTCGTGACCACAGTATTTTAATAATCAAAATGGTGAAAAATTCATTGTAGCACTTACAGCTTTTCTTCGTAATCGGTCGCCTTTTTATCACTGTACACAATTTAATCCCTAAATTCAAGGCTCACGGCAATACACCAAATCATTATGCTCACAGTGTCCATAGCAATGCAAACATAAAAGCTTTGCGGTAAAATGTTGATAATGAGCCTGGAACAAAAACTCGTTAACGTTTGCAACAATTGGCCATTACTAATGACATGTTGTGCAACATTTCACACAAAGATCTTTATCTTCATGCTTCTAAAGTTCAACTCGTTCAAGATTAAAAGTCGACCAAATATTGTTTGCATCGAACGTTTGTGAATTGACCGTTCGAAAAACTAAACGAAAGAAAATCATTTTTTGTAATGAAACTCATTTTCTATTTGGCGATTTTGTCAACAAACAAAATTTTCGCATATGGAGTTCACAAAATCCACAAACAGTCCTCAAGAATCACGTGTTATATGTGATAAGATTTGCGGCGGTACCTAGCTGTGAAAGCCATAACTCGACGGTGGATCAGACCACTTGGGTGATATGTAGCGTGTGTGATAAGATTTACATCTGCACCTAGCCGTGTGGGTCAATATCAAATGGTGAATTATTACCACTGTGGATGAAATGTAGCATCATCCTCGCCCTAGAAGGCGTTTGGATACGTATATCCTTCGGTCACTCCTAGTTGCAACTTAACTTAAGCCCGGAGCAGACCGCAGCCTTCAATCCTTGCTGCAGAGTTTGAGACTATCCAACTCCTGGTCTAGAACGCATGAAGCTTAATATAATTAAGAACACGGCGACATTCATACATACATTGTGATTGAATCGACCCACAAACTCAAACGAGGGCCTCCACAGATACAGCCACCACGATATTCCCAAAGGGCCTACCTAAATAATCAGTCAGAGAACAGCTAAATGCCTAAAAAGACAAATAACGGAACTCTGGGGCTTTACTGATTCCCGTGGAAATATAGTGGAATTGTCCAGTTGGCTCCTGCTAGCCTGTTAGGGGACTGGGCTCCCTTTTAACCCCACAAGACACAATTCTAGATGGTTGTGTGATCCATAAAGACTTATAAATGTGCCCCCGGGGAGAAAACCACGCGTTATAGAAGGATCTAAAACAAGTGAAAGTATGGTGCAGTTTGACCGAAAATAAGCCCTTGCTCATCGTAATTCTCTGCGCTACCAAACCATCACCGCAAATTCTCCTAAACTCCTAAGCCATGATAACCAAGTTTTTATGCAACAATTGGCTAATGTTGTCATCAGTGTCCTTTGGCCACACAGCCACCTAAACAATTCAGTTATTTCATGAGACATTTTCCAGTTGTGTAATTTCGCAATTTGGCTATGTCGGGTATCTGTACCGTTCTTCTGGTTGTTTTATCTGGAGCGATGTAAAAGACCGGGTTTACAATGCAAAGCAAACCATAAACAACTGACGCTATGAAAGATGAAAGTCGGCTCTGCATTGTGCTTCAAATTTTTGTGAGAGAAGCAGACGTCTGCCGAAGCTCTAGAGATGGACATTTGCCCGATATTATGTTCCCTTAGTAATTTCCATATTTATACTTTATATTGATTTTAATGTAACTAAAGTTGTTGAAAAATAGGGTGGGTATTTTAAGACAATTTACTTTCTAAGCTCAAAATTGCCCGCCCTTTAGTTTTGAAAATATCTTCGAAAAGCAGACAATATCTTCGAGAAGTCTGCCATGGATTAAGAAAGAAATGCAGATTTTATGGGCAAAAGTATAAAAAAGTGAAAGAAAGAATTTTGGAATTATTGGTCCAAAATTTGGGAATAAAGAGTTTTTAGTCAAAATTTGGATAAATTCGAGAAGTCTGCCGCGGATTTAGAAAGAAATGCAGACTTTATGAGCTAAAGTATAAAAAAGTGAAAGAAAAAATTTTGGAATTTTCGATGCAAAATTTGGGAGTTGCGAAATTCGATGTTTAAAATTCATTTTCCTTTTAAAATGATGAAAAATAAATGTTTATTTACGTTCGCAAATATTTATAGTAGAAAAATTCGAGAAGTCAGTAAAATATTTCAGTTTAAGATTGGGGAAAGAGATGAGCTGGTTTGATTGGCACTACAAATAAGAACCAATATACGGGGTGTTTTTTTATAACTTTTGACTAAATGAAAGTGGAGGGATCTCATATTGATAAATGTTTTATTTAATGTTGGCAATTTTATGTGAAATACAATATCAGATAAATTTCCGCCTCTTAAACCTTTTTAGAACATTTCTCATTAATGCGAACACATTTCACGGGATATTTCATTAAATTCATAACGAATATTTTGTTTGAGCTGCTCAAGCGTTTCTGGTTTGTGTGCTTAAACCTTGCTTTGAAAATACCCCCGCAAAAAGAAGTCAGAAGCAGTCAAATCAGGTAACCGTGGAGGCCAATCACTATTTCTTGAAATAACTTGTTATAGAAAGAGGTCTCGCAGTAATTGCATTGATTCCATTGTAATTCTGGCTATATGCAATGTGGCGCCCCCTTCTTGATACCACATTATAATCAAGCCCAAAGCATGCAGCTGTGGCATTAAAAAGTGTTCAATAATTTCACGGTATCGCTCCCCATTCACAGTTACCGTTACGCGGTTTTTACTTTCAAAAAAGTAAGGTCCAAAGATTCCTCCTTGGCCAAATTGTCCACCATACTGTCACTTTTAATAGATGCAAAGGTGATTGTTGAATAATTTGAGGGTTTTCCATTTCCCAAAACCGATTAGTCTGTTTATTCACATGCCATTCAAGTGCCTCGTCACTGATTATGATTTTTCAAGAAAAATTTTTTTTTTCATGGGAGAGCTGTAACATCCTATTGGCATATGTACGGTGGCGTAACTGGTCTTGTGGCAGAAGCTCTTGTGTCAACTGAATCCTATAATGGCAACAAATGCAAATCCTTGTGCAGAAGTTGAGGAAGCTCCCAAGCACTCATGCTCACTGGACAAATGCAAGTTCTTGTGCCAAATTGTGGCCAAAATTGTTCTTTGAAGACCAAGCTATTGAGCATGGCGTCGAATTGAGGTTGATGAATTGTTGTGAACACTTTCTTAAGCAGCAGTAACGTTTTCAGCCGATCTTGCAGTACGTTATCTCCATGCTTCGCCCTATCATCTGCAGTCTTTTTTTCTGCGAAATCATTTATTACACAATAAATAGTGCCTTTTGTTGGCACATTGTTTCTCCCAAAAATTTCACCTAACTTTCCCATCGTCACAGTAATCGATGATTGATTTTGATAAAATATTTGAACGATTAAAACACATTGGTTTAACGAATATTTTTCCATAATAAACTTGTCACCTGTCTACTTCACGACTGCCAAATATGAACTGCCAAGACAAATGTTTACCAAAATGGCGGCAAAACCAAGTAGTATGTATCGCAGCAGATACCCTGTACTTGCAAATTCAGGGGCATATATGTGTTAAGTTAAGGAAATAGTTAATTAATTAACAAATTCCCAGCTTTTAAAACCCGTTTTGAAATGAGGCAATATTGAAAAAGAGCTCAGGCCAACCACAGCTACAGTACAGGTAAGGCTTCTTCACAAACTGTGATGACTAATAAATAGCACGAAAATCCTCTAATGCTTCTATCAAGTTGTCAATAAACAATGTTGAAGAGAAAAACAATGTTTATAAACATGTGAATACAACAAATATTTATATTCTTTCGTTAAATAAGTTCAAGAAAGTTTTCAAATTCGTTTTAAATCTTTTTAACAGTTTCTATAACTATTTTTGCATCTCATTGTAAACATTGAATCGTGTATGCTAAGGGAAATAACTACCAATGAGCTGCATGCTAGAAGTTGACTTCCAATTGCTTTTTTTTGTGTTGTTGCCGTTCAACGACAGCTAGCAACAACAACATAGCATTACATCAGTAACATCAGCAACAACAATCACAAGAGTACAGCTTGAGGTTTTCGTGAATAAATTTCGTGTTTGTTGTAACGTATAATCATCGCACATTTCTATGGAAATGTTCAAAACAATACAATGGGAAGAATTCTGTTGTGTTGCGGTGTTTTTCTTTTTTGCTTTAAATCGCTACCGAAGAGAAAATAAATGATCCTTTTTGTTTTAAGGTTTGTAACGTTTTTAGCCAAATATTTGTAATGAGAAATAAAGTTTCTATAATTTTATCTCACCTTGGTAATGTTTTTATTTGTTGTTATCACATAAGAATCACTAGAGATGGACGGGGCTTTTAAACTGTGGATCATATCACTTAATTTCGTTAGTATTTTTCCTGTAATAATTAAAATTTTTCTAAAGAGTACACTGTCAGCAAATACTCAGTAAAGTAAAGAAAACCTACAAATATTTATATATTTTAAAAGATATATACATATTTATAAAAGTACCTGTTAAAAAGTACCCCTGAAAAGAAATATTATGAAGAACTACAGCTTAAAACGTAATTTATAAAAAATGTATTTATCAACTAGTACTTTTAAGAATCGTCTGCCTTGCGTAAAATAGTTTTAGAAAAATATGTTATAAAGAAATTTACAAAAAAGTATTTTTAAGGGGAACATTTTTACACTCAAATGAGAAAAAAATTTTTAATAGGAAGTAATTTTAAAACCTAAGTTCTTATGCTTCTGAAAAACAACAGCTTTTTTTATTTATCTAAAAAAATAACTTTTACGCGAATATAACAAAACAAAAGAATTAAAAATAGTACTTTTTTACAAAAAAAAAAAAAAAAATTGCCTTTCACAAGAAATTCTTTAAAAAAGTGACTCCTACAAGACTACCTTTTCTAAAAAGCTTTTTGGGAAGAGCCCTATAAGCAAAATGTTTATTGAAATATAAGATTTTAAAGAGGAATCTTAAAATGTACCTGTATTAGAGGGAACTGTTTGGAAAATGTGCGGTTCCTTAAACAAAACTATCTTTGAAAAAGTATATTATTATTTGCAGTATGTGCTAATTAAAGCAAGGAGTTTTAAACAAGTCTATAAAAACATACGTTTTAAAAAGGTACTTCTTGAAAAGGTACTTTTTGAAAAGGTACTTTTTGGAAAATTTCTTTTTAAAAAGTATTTTCAGAAAATTCTTCTTTAAAAAAGTACGTTTAAGAAAAATTCTGTTTAAAAAAAGTACTTTTTATAAAAGTCCTTGTTAAAAAAGTACGCTGAAGTATATAACAGATAAAAAAAGCTTTTGCAAAAGATTAATGAATATAAATATCTGTAAATAAACATATTAAAATCAGAAATTCAGAGATTAGAAAGCAACTACAATATAAACAACGAGCGAAATATTTATGACATGCAGCGTGTTTGAAATAGACATTTTCATTAAAAGTTAACACTACAAAAAGACCAAGCATGAACAGACAAAAAATTTAAAATGTTTTATTAGGAAAATCACAACTTTCTTTTTGTTTTCTTATCGAAGGGATGTTACAAACAGCAGGAATAATTTATATGTTTCATCTAACTGTGATAGTTATTTGATGAAAGGTTTTTGCCATTAAATACATGTATACATGGTGCCAATAGTGTTGACTTTCAAAGATAAAAAAACATACACACCTACACACACACAACAAAATAAAAATATACAAATTTACACACTTTCCAAAACGATAGGATTTAAACCAAAGCTTTTAAGCTCTTTTTGTTGCAGTTATTGCTGTTGTTGCTATTATTGCATGATATAAACGAACATGTAATTGTTGGTGTACGAACAACATGTTGTATGCAAATATGCAATTAGTAGTTTCATTTCTTAATTTTTGTTTTTTATTTGTTTGTTTTACTTGTAACAACAACATTTGATTTGAAAATGTCGCTTTTGTGTTTTTTTTGTAAACATTCGTGGTCACAGTATATAATCATGGCTTTGTAACACGTTTTTAAGATTTAGTATTTGTGCATGTACACGCTCGTATCAATAGGTATGAGATTGTTGTTGTTTGTTGTTCTATCGTAATAAAATAGCATAAGATGAATATTTAAGTCATATTTTAAAATTTGATTGCAAAAGTGTACGCATTATGGAGGTACATTTATTTTACTATATAGTGTTACGTTTATACCTTTTATAAACGTTTTATTGGGAGTTCTTTATTGCAAAATAAATAACACCAGTTTTTAGAATTTTTAAATTTATAACAATTTTATTAACTTAAACTACACAAAGTTGATACTACAAAACAATTCACTTAAGATGAACGTTTTTACTTTACCAGATTTAATTTTACACTGACTGACTATAGACTCAGACGATGCCCTTTTATATTTGTCCATTAAAAGTTTAGAAAATTTAAGAATCTTCTACTCCTTTGTATCACATTTTGTTGTTGTATGTTGTTTATTTAATGTATAGGAGACTGTATGGCTGTGTGTATTTTTGTTCTTGTTTTTATACTGATAAATTTTCTTTTTGGAATTTATTTTAAGATATTTCTTGTTGTCATTTGTAGAAACGGTTTCTTAGAAAACTACGCAGATGGTAAACAGTATACATTTTTGTTGTTGTCTTGCATAGAGAAAAAGTTTGCTTCTGTAAAGCGTAGCATAGGGGAAGACCCAAAT
The DNA here is from genome assembly GCA_030448955.1 of Trichopoda pennipes. Classification (NCBI taxonomy): domain Eukaryota; kingdom Metazoa; phylum Arthropoda; class Insecta; order Diptera; family Tachinidae; genus Trichopoda; species Trichopoda pennipes. The sequence continues at coordinate 11,103,517 of JASKUP010000052.1, read as the reverse complement.
CAGTGCTGCCTGCCATGGTGAACAGGAATTGAATATGTGTCCATTAATTTTATGAAAGATTTTGCGGAAAGATCTTGATTTGCGTGCTAACAAAATCCAACTTTTGCAAGAATTGAAGCCAAACGATCACAACGATCCCCATTTTCATTAGCGACTTTTTTTAGCGATTAAGCTTACTTTTATTATAGAGACTAGAGACGCTGTATTTTCTGAGTTGGTTTAAAAACGATGCGGATCAAAACGTGACAGTCAATAGTGAGGGCTTTAGATCCATGACTATCGACTTTTTCGTTCAACAATTTGAACAACCATGATGTGCGGGAGGAGCTGATGGCGCAATATTTCACGTAGCTCGTCTGTCTTGAAGGAAGCGCATAGTAAATTTCATGTTAATTTTAAAAAATAATCTTTGTTTTATTTCATTTTAAAATTTGTTACCTGTGTATAAAAACACCCTATATGTATTGGGTGGGGAAATTTGAGGATAGTAAGTAAATTGGCAAAAATTGTTTTCACAACTTCAATTTTATTGATATAAATGTAAAGTGAAATTATGGGAATTAATAACGGTCTTTCAAATGGCTCTAGAGATAATCCAACAGCGTTGAATAACAAGAGCAGGCGGCCAAATGACATTACCAAACTGCGAAATAACGCAACCGGAAAATTTTTCATGCAATAACTGAATTGTGGCAACGTCTTACTGAAACTAAAGGCTACTGAGGCCAACATGACCACATTGTGGCAACAAAAAATTGATTCTTATGGTTTTGTAGCGCAGAGAATTTGCAGTGACACAAACCGTGCCACACGGTCACTTTCTTTGGCTGTATGGTTTTTCGAAATCTATTTGTAGATTTTATGAGCCCCATATGTAAACTGCATAATTGAAAATGAGCCTCGTCTCTAAAGATGACTTTGTTGAAAAATGTGTTCTTTTTGTTCAGATTCATAGACAGCCAGTTCACAAACGTTCGACGCAAACAATGGTTTGGTCAGTCGGTTTTAATTCATGAACGTTTTAAAGTCTATAAGAGTAAAGATGAAGATCTGTAGTGATTGCCAATTGCTGCGAACATCGACGTGTTGATGTTCCAGCGTCATTTTCAGCAATGCATAATTTCACTACAATCAGCAGTTAAGTGGCCAGCCAAATCGTGTAACTTAACGCCACTGGATTATTTTTTGTGGGGTTATGTTAAGGACTGAGTCTATACAGAATCAATCGAATCGATTTCAGCCTTAAAACTCAAAATCCATGATGTGATTAATGAAATAGCACCGCTATTTTGCCAGGAAGTTATTTAAAACTTTGATGAAAGAACCGATATCTGTCAGCGAGGTCATCATGGTGGTCAGTTGCCAGACATCATTTTTCATTCGTAATTGCGGAACTTTTCTTTCGTAATCTTAATCTAAATTTTTTGCTTTATTGTGTTTTGGAAAACAAACCTCTTGTTGAGTAAGCCTTTTCAATTGTTTATCTGAACGACTGGTTGTAGTTTTAGGTAAAAGGTACATGTTGCAGTCTGTTAGGATTAAGGATTTAAAAACTAAATCAATAAATAAATAAATAAATAAATGAAATTTCTCAAATCACCCGCTTGCAAATTATATGTTTCAACAAAAACAAAATTTTAAAACAATTTTTATGTGTACAAAAACAACAAACGCTATTTATTGTTCATAAAAGAAATCTTAATACTTCAAATATAAAAAATATAAAAAAATAATAATACTAAAATTATTTAAAATAACGAAAAAAAATAAAATAAAATAAGCAGCTAAAGACAGGCCAACTGCAGTCAGTCAGACAGGCAACATTTTGTGTTTTATCAGCGAAATAAAATCAAAATTAAAATTTTGGAATGGCAGGCAACTTAAAGAATATTGAACATTCAACAAAGTTTTAACACAAGTCTGGTAACAACCCCCCCAATAGCCAGGCGGCAACAGCAGCAGCAGCAATAACAACAACAACAACAACAAAAAACTAAAAATAGCAACTTTTTGTTTTGTTGTACATAAATACAAAAACTTATCGATGGGGAGTTGAAACTAAATGAAAGCAAAAAACAAAAAAAAAATGTTGCGCATGTTTATTTACCGCCATCATTGAAGTCTCTCCAATACAGCCAACAGTCAACAGCGAGCGTGTGGAATATTAAAGATTCTAAACAGTAGAGAAAAGAATTTTAAAAATGGATATTTTTATGTTTATTTTTATTTAGTTTTTTACTGGTTACCATTGAGGTATAGACTTTTTCCATATGCCCCATGTATTTTTTATGGATTTTAGTCATGCGAATGTTGGCTGACATAAAAAGAAAAAAATATTTTTTTAAAGCTATAAAATTCTTATGTAAAAACTTCATATAGAAATTATATTGTTTTTGTTGGTGCATATTTTTATATAAGAATTTTTTTTGCGCAAATCCAGAGCAAAAAAATAATCTTTGGGTGTTGGCAAACGTAAATTTTTATTTTATGTACGATATTGATATTTTCATAATGGCATCCATCATATGATTAAAAGGTTTTAATAAGAAGGCAAAGTAACATAAAAGAGAATTTTTAATACTGAAACAAAAGATATGAGGACTACAATGGCTTAACACAGAAATATTAAAATATATATTAGGGTGGTATATATTTTAAAAGATTTTTTACGACGATATTTAATACAGATATAGAAATATTGGTACTTTATTGTTTAAAATTTTAAATTATTTAAAATAAAAAATTTATTATTTGGAATTTGTTTTAATTTAATCTTCCTTAATTGTACTATAATCCCTTAAACAAAAATATTTTCTGATATTCTTTCTCATAAAATATTTATTATTCAAAACTGGATTGTGTCATATATTGCCATATGGATATGCTTTCCCTACAGCAACACATTTCAATTTTTGAATAATAAATATTTTATGAGAATATTATAAAATATTTGTGTTTAATTATTTAAACAGATTTTTCTGTATGCCATACCAACCAAGTGAAATTTTATGATTTGTGATCGATTGGCCAGTGAATCGCACTACGCATTACAGGGATAATTCGTTTTTAGCAGAACAATTCGTATGTGGAATAAACTCCCTTCAGAGGTCTTCCCTCTCACTTTCAATGTAGAAAAATTCAAATCGATTGTTCACAAACATTACACCCTCTTTCCTCCTTCCCATAACCTAATTTCCTAGTTTTGGTACAATGAATTGCATGACCCCTACGGTCATCCCCTGAGTACTGGTCCCAACGATAAAAAAATTTGTTTATTTGTTTGGCTATTTTTCTTGCAGCTAAAGCTACTTACACCAGTGGGCCCATATGCCTAACACTTTTGCAGCTTTAATGGTTGAAATTTATATCCAAAGGCTCAACTACCAGGGTGATAGTTTTACCATTAAGAGTCTAGCGACAAAAGTTTACCTATCATCACTTAGACATAATATATGTATGGCCTAATCTGACGGTGGTCTTATCACTGGCTGTAGGAAGTGCGCTACAACGCATACACGTCTTAGTGGCACATTTTTGGTGCACGGTAGAACTTCCGTGCCGCCGCACCTCGCTGCCAACATCTCGTCCAATTTCCTAAGATAAGGCTGCGTTAACATCTATTCGCAAGCTTTTTAAAAGCAACCGATTAAATCCACAACCACCACGTAACTCCCCAAGGAGTCTCTCCAGTAACCAAAACAGGGACGCAGCCTTGCGGGTAACTGGTTCCCGCGGCACCAGTGTGTGTGTATTAAGTCATAAAAGTCCACGACGAACACGCTGATAGATGTCAATTCTTTCATAAAATTGTTTAATCACTTTTTAGCAAAATGGCGGTCCTATTTCGGTAATCATATCACGAACTAGCAGTTTTAAAGCTGAAATCGTATCGATTGGCTCCGTATGAACTCTGTCCTTAAAACAGCCCCACAAAAAATAATTCAATGATGGTAAATCTTCCAGTTTGGTATCACCTTTTACCCCTGAAAGCATATGTGAAAATCGGGAAGAGATCCATCCAGACTGAGTGCCCCTGGAGGGAGGGTTTAATACTAAATAAAAGGTTGATTCCTTTTGGATGTTGTAGTCGCACAACATACCAGCATTCGTCAATTGTTTACAAAGAATTATTAAATCTTGCTGATCTAGGGGAACACTAGTGACCTTTTTTCTATATTCTAGTTAGGCGTGGAACTTACAAAATATAGCAGTTACCTAAGTTTCTTGCACAAGAAATAACTATATTATTAGCCATAGCTATAGCCAATTATTCTTAGGGCGTGGTGCCTCGCACGACGTTTATCTAGAGAACGTAACGCGTCTTGGGAGTCTTGCAATAACTTCAAATAACTTAAAGTTACTTCTATATTCATGTTTCTGATCTAATAAAAAAAACTATCTGGGCTGGTTAAGTAGGCGTGAAAAAGTGAAAAATAATTATCGTTTACCAAGGGAACTATAACAGGCAGCATCTTAAAATATCTTAAAATAACTTCTATATTCATGTTCCTGATTTAGTAAAAAACTAATTGGACAAAATAAGTAAGCGTGGTACCCCCCACACAATATTATTAAATATTATTATTATTGTTATCCATCTAGTGAATTGAGCCTTAAAAATTTGTACTAATATTTGACTTAATAACGTGTAGAGCCAAGCAAAATACAGGCTGAATTGAGACAGTGAACGTGGTACCACCTTTAAAAAAAAATTTAAAAGTTATAATCTTGAACCTAAAACACCTATCGCACCTGTGTGTTCCAGTGTCCTATAGCATACTCAAGCACAAAAAACTAATCTAATCGAAAATGTGGGCATAATAGTATAAAGAGAACACTGAAGATGACAAATAGCCGAAACCGGTTTATTCACAAACCAAATTTGACGAGGGTCGACGTAAAACTGTACCAAAATAAAAATAACAGCTCCTATTCGAAGTGAAAAATTATCATCGTGAGTATTTTCACCCATAGAGCCATGAGTATTTGTATCAACTACAAAAAAGAAATGGTTGCTGGGATTGAAACAGTGATCGTGGCACCATCCATAAAAAGTAAAATATAAAACAAACACAAATCAAATATCTCGCCAGCCAGGTGAATGATGGCTCGGCAACCCTTTATAGATTAAGAACACCCTTTAATTATTTTTCCTGCTGTTTATCGAAATAAGTTAATAGAGTTTGTTAAATAGGACTCATTTTACTACTGATCGCTAAGTATACAAATCATCATGTAGGGGGGGAGTGCAACGGCTTAGAGCTAATTGCACAGGTAGCTTGGGTTCATATCCCAGCCACACTTTCCAATGAATTTTTTATTACTACAGCTCCACAATACTAAAAAATAAGTAAATAAAAAATCTATTGCAGTTTAACACCAGAGGCGCTGTAATAAGATTTTAAATAATTTCGTGCCTTTTCAAACATTCATATTCGTCTTGTGCTCATACCTGTTTTAGTATATAAATCTTTCTAAATCGTATTTAGCAATGTTTTTGAAAGCAAAAAACAACCTAAACGGTAATTTATGCACTATGGAAAGGAGGAACGGTAAAAAATTAATTTGTCATGGATATAATAGAGATGTAAACGAGTTAAAATTTTGAAATCTTAGTGTATAGGGTTTCCGAAGCCCCGACTTTAAGAAAGGGTCAATTTGAATATATAAACAAATGTTATTTACGTCAAAGAAGAAATTTCATTTGACAAAGTAGTATTCGAATTTTGGTTTTTGTTTGAAATTGGTCCTTTTTTCACTTGTAGCAGAATCAAAATCATGGCGTCTTGGTTATGTTAATGTTTTTATTATTTTTCCAAATTATAAATTTCTTAGTTTTTAAATTAAACGAAAAATGTTAAACTGAAAAAGTACTTCTATGCTATCTTGATTAATCCCAAAACCAACGAAAAAATTAAAATGATCTTGATGTTCATGCTTTCGTACCAAAATATCGTATTGAAAAAATACATTTAAGCCGGACACTACAAAAAAGGTACTAGAAAACTGTTAACTTAATTCAAAATTCACCTTATGTATTAAAGGAACATAAAAACCAAAATTGTTCCTAAATGTCTCAAAATACATTTTTACGACTTAATTCCACCTCAACGATAATCTTGAAGACAACCACAAAACCACTAAAGATCCATTAATATGAAGTTCGGCAAAACAAGAAGTTTATTTTCTAAAACAAAATAAAACAAAAAATTTAGATTAAGAGGATTCAAATTTGTATTGTATTACGAAGAGGAAAGCTCGGCAATTATGAAAATGATATCGGGCAAATGTCCACCACGAGCACGATGACAGTTGTCGATTCTTTCATCAAATTTTTTAATTACTTTTTAGCAAAATGGCGGTTTTATTTCGTTAATCACATCATCGTATATCGTATCGATTGGATCCTTATAAACTCTGTCCTTAAAACAGCCCCACAAAAAATAATCCATTGATGTTAAATTACACAATTTGTTTGCCCACTAGTTAAGTGGGCAATCAGCAGTTGCGGATTGCCGTGAAATTATGGAGTTGAGAAATTTGGTTTGCTATAAACTGATTGTTTCATTGGCTGTGTGAGATGTGGCACCGGCCTGTTGAAACCACATATCGCTAATATCCACGTTGTTAATAATAGGATAGAACTGATTTGTTAGCATCTCACGATAGCATGATTCATTGAACGTTACCGCATTCCAACTTCATCTTCGAAAAAAACGGCCAAATCACGCCTCCAGACCATATAGTGCACCGTACAGTGCCACCTTGAGCAGGCAATAGCCTCTCAATAATCGCTCTAGGATTTTCAGAAGCCCAAATGTGGCAATTTTGCTTGTTGACTTACGGAGACAATCAGTAATGGGCTTTGTGTGAAAAAATAGTTTTTTCAGAAAAACCAGCCGGTTGTTCCTGAAAAAATTGAGCGAATTTACGACGATAAAAATGATAGGTCGGCTTAAATTCCTACACCAGTTAAAGCTTGTAAGGCTTTAAAGTCATTAGGTGCCCCTGTAGCCAAGTAGGTAGTGTACTAGCTTGCTAGTCTGGTGGTTGTGGGTTCGATTCCCAACGAAGACCTTATTTTTTTTCACTACAAAAATAAAAATTGACTGTCGGTGGGGCTGCTGTGCTGTCTTACACGGTAGTTAATTTCCGTAACTATTCTTCTACTTTCACCACCTGTTTCATCTCTTCTCTATCCCTTTCCTAAAGAATGTAGCACGGTACTTGACTAAATAGGCATTGTTGCCTGAAGTGCTACTTCTCTTTATACAAAAAAAAACATACTTACGCACAATTCGCCATGTGCTGCTCGTTTTGGTTGACCCCAATTGTTGAGAAGTTTAAGGAATTCACAAATTTGGACCTATTTCAACACTGTGGCACACGACTGCGATGTCTTCAACTGAACGACCCGGTTGAATACGCGTTGGTGTTCGCACATTTTGTATCGAGTTTGTCAACTCATATTTAACGACTAAATTCTTAATAGCAGTATCAGAAGGACAATTATGTTGATCGAAAATATTGCAATTTTTTTTAAAATGTAACTTAGTGGATTGTAATGCGTTTTTCGTGGGAAATTTAATTGATTGCAGCAACTGCCAATGCATCTACCACAAATACGTCAAATTACTAACTGTTATTGGTGTTGTCACAATAGAAAAACAAACTTCTTGTTAAAAAACCCAAATATTCCTTTTTTGGGTATGCTCCCACTGTGTCAAAGAAATTTTATAGCCCTTCGGCAATTTGAGCGATTTTAACAATGGATCTGCTACATTTCGTTATTTGTTTTGTAATTTATTTTGGTCTTTTCAAAGATGCAGCCTAAAATTTTAAACATTGAAAATAATATTGTGGAACATAAAGCAAAACAAAATTTGTGTTTAGAGATAACATATCCTCATACTCTCTTCATTTATAATAACGTTCTGGGACCATCAACAACAAAGTATTAACATTTTTATTATTTTCTATTAGATAATTGTTTTGCCTTGCTTCCGTTGCCACCATTACACCACTCCCATTTCCCTTTTTTTCTTAAAGCTATTAAACCTTTCATAAGTAGTTGGTAAACATTTCATTAGATGTCCAAAGATTAAAATTCCAAAGGTTTATGACCAGTTACTTATGTATATACAGGGTGTTTTTTGAAATGGAATTAATTTAAAATGAATTATTTAAATTGACATGAATTTTACTTTATTCGAAGGATAACTTTCGAGGATTATAATTTTAATATGACTTCGTGCATATCATTGCTACAACTGGCTTGGTGCCAGATTAACTAGAAGATCCAATTTTCAATGACTTTTTCCAACTGTTATTGCTATATTTTGGCACTAACGCGAAGAATGTTGTACTCCAAGCGATTAATCATTTGAGGCTTATAGGCATAGACCAGGCACTATATATATCCTCACATAAAATAGTCTAGCGGCGTTTAAATCCACGGGGATTTAAATGTAATTTGAAATGGAAAATTCGATTACCAAGCGTTTACCTTAATTGATCAATTGTAACACGAGCTGTGTGATATGTTGCAGTGTCGTATTGAAACCACAGCCTCTGCACATCATGGTTTTTTAATTATACTAAAAAGTCAGTAACTATGGCTTGATAGTGGTTAACAGTGACTGTAACATTTTGAAAAGCATCGTTCTCAAAAAAGTACCAACCAAAAATTCCAACAGGCCATAAAGCACGCCAAACAATAAATTTTTCTGGATGTAGCAGTATCTCAACATACACTTAAGGATCACTCCAGTAACAGCAGTTTTCACTATGGACGTATCTATTCAAACAAAAGTGAACTTCATCGCTAAACAAAATTTGATTATGAAAATCGGGTTCACTGACTGACACTTCTTCTAGGTCAAATTTGCACAATTTTCAAGCGTTCTTCAGGCGTCAGTCTATTCATGCATAACTGTCAAACTAAACATAAATTCCTGCTACAAAAATGTTAACCAATGAAAAAAGTGTTCTCAACTTAAAGTTATATGCCTCTATAAAGAACACCTTATATAAAATATGGTGCTATGTAGATACTCTGTAATTAATCTTATAAAATCAAGTTAAACAAATTAAGATAATTGATGATTTGTTTGCTAGATACCACTAACTTCCGTTTCATTTCATTTATTGCAACTTAATATCGTATTAACATGATTGATAATTTCATAATTAAATATATAATTTCAGTTCAATTAATTAGTTAAGTGAACAATGTATTAAATTTGAAAGCAAGGAATGTGCTGTGAACGCGTGCTTGAATTGGCTATTAAATTCTAATTTCATAACGTTTGTTTTTACCCAGCCATTGCTATTAAGTTGTTAACATTCATTTAACAGTTGTTAAACAAAAACTATTTCATACAACTGTAACATCAATCACTGTATGGTGGCTACTATTTAAATGCAAATTAACGAAAGACATTAAGAAGAAAAATATATGTGCTAATATATTTGAAATAAATTAGATTTTCTAACTAGAAGGTTGCTGACAGATGACATATTAGCCTTACTATGAGGAGAGACTCCTTGAGAGAGTCCTATGAGACTCCTTTTCACTGTCATTCTAATGCTTATTTTTGTGCAAAGAAAGAATGCTACAGCAAATATTTAGCACAAAAATGCTATAGCAATACTATAATAATACTTTTAAAAAACATGGCATATCACCCTATAACAAATGGTATAATAAAATTATTATAAACAAATGCAAAAATGCTATAGAAATTTTTATAACCAAACAATATGACAAGCTTTAGAAAAGTGTTAAAAAAAATTGGCTGTGACATATATTTCTCTTCAAAAATATTTGCAGCATAAAATTATTAAAAAATTATGCTTTTCTTCACTTTAAGCATTAAATCTTAAAAATCAAACCCATAGCACAGTTTTCATTAAAAAAAAATTCTCAGCATACAAAAGAAATTATAACAAAAAAAATTTTTTATACTTAATATTAAAACAAATTGCATTTTTTTTGGAATATTAAGCATTTTACAGTTATATTTTTAAAAACATGAAAATCGCGATCAACAAAATAATTTTTAAAGGGTTTTTCAACAAGAAGTTTGTTGCTTTCAATGTTTTTAATCACTTTTGTCGAAATGACGGTTTTGTTTCGTTAATCACATCCGTCCCGTTGAAACCACATATCAGTGATATCCAAGCCGTTAATAATAAGCCAAAATTGAGTTGACGTGATAAGATTTACATCTGCACCTGGTCGTGGGCCTTAATCAGATGGTGGATCATTACCACTGTGAATGGTATGTAGCGCCATCCTCGCCCTAGAGGGCCTTCGGATACGTATATCCTCCGGTTACTCCTAGCTGCAACTTTAAAAGCCCGGAGTAGGCCGCAGCCTTCACTCCTTGCTGAAGAGTCGGATACTATCGAACTCCTGGTCCAGAACGCATGAAGCTTAATATAATTAAGAACACGACGGCATTCAAATTCACTGGACCATTCATTGTGTTCATTGTGATTGAATCGACCCGCAAACTCAAACGAGGGCCTCGAAACATACAGCCACTACAATACTCCCGAAGGGCCTACCTCAATAATCAGACAGAGAACAGCTCAATGCCTAAAGAGACAAATAGCGGAACCCTGGGGCTCACTGATTCTCGTGGAAATATAGTGGATAGTCCAGTTGACCCCTATTAGCCTTGAAGGGGACTAGGCTCCCTTTTTACCCTCCAAGACACAAGTCTAGATGGTTGTTGTAGGATCCATAAAGACTTAGAATGTGCCCCCGGGGGGAGCCAAACTAGAGTTGTCAGAATCTCCCGGTAGCGTGATCTATTCACCGTTACCGTATTTCCAGTCTCATCTTTGAACAAAAAAAAACGGTCCAATCACGCCTCCAGACCACATAGCACCTCATAGAATAACACGTTTAGCATGCAAAGGCATCTCAATTTTCGCTCTAACATTTTCAAAAGTCCAAATGCGACAATTTTGCTTGTTGACACACTCCGACAAGAGAAAATGGATTTTATTTGAAAAAATTATTTTTTCCGGAAAACCCAGTTGATTTTTATTAAATGAATTGAGAGAATCTAGGGCGATGTGAATGTCCCGTTGGCTTCAATTCATGCTACAATTGAACCTTTTAAAGCTTCAAAGTTAAGTTTTTACGCGAAATTCGCCATGTGGTGGTTTTGGATAACCCAATTGCTGAGAACGTTGACAGATTTGGATCTGCAACAACACTGTGTATCATGGCTGCGATGTTTTCAGTTGAACGACCCGGTGAAACACGCGTTGGTGTTCGCAAATTTTGTATCAAGCCTGTCGACTCAAATTTAACGATCAAATTCCTAATAGCGGTCTCAGAAGGACCATTGTGGTGTTCGAAAATATTACGAATTTTAGAAAATCTGACTTAAACAGAATTACCGTTTTCATAGTGAATTTCAGTTATTTTAAAGCGATTTTCTCGAAATTGAATTCATTGTAAAAATTGGCAATGCATCTACCACGAATACGTCTTTTTAGTTGACAACACTCTTTTAACTTGCGGCCATTTTGTCAGCTGTCTAGTAATTTATGTTTACTCTGATTTGCTTTTGTACGTGAATAGACTGAAACCTTAACAACGCTTCCAATTTGTGCAACTCTATTTTGAAAGTCATTGTTCTGTTTAAAAAACGTATCGCGTACTGCGTCGACTTTGCAGTCAACATAATCATTCATCAGAAAAGTTAACTAAACTTACTGTGGAAGGTATCCACAGAGAAGTTGTTCAGTACGTATAGAAGAAGGCATTGCTGCGGTAGACCGTAGTGTAAAGAAAAGATCAGTCTATCCACCATTGTGCATAGGAATTTAATATGTGTCCACTCACTTTATAGAAGATTTTGCGGAAAGATATTGATTTGCATGCTTAGAAAATCCAACTTGTGCAAAGTTACATAGCAAGAGGTGATGCGATAAATGAACGCAAAATACTATTGCTGTTGATTCTGTTTTTCATAAGCAATCTTTGTTAATCAATGACGCTCACAGAACTTTGTTGGAGTGATGGTACTCCTCAAGTGTGTGTTGGGACATTGGTACATCCAGAAAAACTAACTGGTTGGTGTGCATTATGAGCTGGTGAAATCATTGGCTTCTGTAAATACAACGCTAGTCAGTATGTTACCATAATTACTGCCTTTTTCGTTCACCTCGTGCCACAATTGATTTATAGAAGAAAATGTTCGGTAACTGCAGAGTTCCATGTTTCGACGCCATAAATTGACCTTCAAGATCGTGCAATTTAACCCCGCAACGCTATTTTTTGTGAGGATATTAAAAGACGCCCATCTGCGCCGTTAAGCCCAAAACCATTAACCCCTTGGGGAACACTGTTGCTATATTATTGCAACTTTTTTTTTTTTAAAGAGATATAGCACTTCAGGCAACAATGCCTATTTAGTCAAGTACCGTGCTACATTCTTTAGGAAAGGGATAGAAAAGAAATGAAACAGGTGGTGAAAGTAGAAGGATAGTCGGTAATTAATTGCTGTATAAAGACAGCAAAGCGACCAGTGACTATGTCTTCATCGCTGAGCAGCCCCACCGACAGTCAATTTTCATTTTTGCAGTGAAAAAAAAACCAAGGTCTTCGTTGGGAATCGAAGCCACATACTGACAAGCTAGTACACTACCTACTAGCCTACAGGCGCACGCCCACAAATATTAAAAGAAATCATCGAAAATTGCACCTCCAGATTAGACTTTGACCAAGCCAGCCGTGGTGGTCATATGTCTGGTCATATTTAAATGATAATGCCAGAAAATTATCTTTCGAATAAAGTAAATTTTATGTCAGAATGCTAAAAAGAATTATGTAAGATAATAATTTTAAAGGAGGCCATTGCTATTTTATTAAACTGCTGCAGATCTTATTATTAAATACAAATAATACGCAGCGAAATAAAGCATATTTCATATGAGACTAAGTTTATATCATGTGTAAGCATGCTATTGCTACTATAAATATTTTCAACGAAACAAATTTTATATCATGTTATAGTAGATTTTACAAAAATGTATCAAGTTGTAGCAGCAAGTTTGTATTTAGCACTATTACAATTAGCATTTAAATATTGCATAATGCTGTAGCAATTTTTATATGATAAAATATGTACGTATCATATTAAGAAAGTTTACAGCTTGCTGTAGCAAATTCACGATAAAAAAATATTGTATCATGCCAAAATAATTTTGTGAGAAGGACAGCCTTAGGATACTGTAGAAAAATTTTTATGGCAGTAAAATACCACATGTAAATGCTACAGCTTATTTTTCTTATTTTTTAAGTGCTATAGCATGCCATTAAAATGGCTAATATTATATTTCATATCTGCTGTAGTAAAATTTCTATTTTCAACTGTGACAGCTTATTTGCTCACAAAATGCTTTAGCATCATATAGCCTGCTATAAAAGTTTCTCGGACTAAAAAATTTTGTTTTTTATATTTTTGCCTGAAAATCCTGACAGTTACATTTGCTTTTTTAATATGAACTTAATTTATAAAATGCTGTTATCAGTTAATATGTTTAAGTGTAAATCTTTTCCACTTAAATAATTAAACTAATTTATTATTATGTATTTTCTTCTAAGAAATATTTAGATTCATTTCAACATTAGTAAAAATTTCCATAATTGTACGAAACTATTATGTTGAATAAATTACCATGATTATTTACCATAATTATTTACATCTGTTTTCATTTTTTACTTTGCTAAACAGATAAATGTTATCATAAGGAATGTGCTAGAAAGTAATCAATTTAATGTCAACAACATTTATGAATGCCATATATGCGGATATGTAAATTGCTATTTAATTTTTATTGTTTATAGTCGTAACGTTATTTGAATTTGAGATCATTATGTTATGAATTTCTTCAATTTAACGGTTTTATTAGCTTTTATAGCTCCAGCGACAAAGTAAGGAATTTCAATTTTTTTTATTTTTTTAATAAGTATGCTTGAGTAAAAATCAAAAATATTATGGCTGAGAATTAATTTTATATGCGGCAACTAATGGCTGGTCAAATTTGGGGTTAGTAAGCCTTTTTCGGACAACTCTAGTTTCATTTTTTTTTTCGAGCCAGCACTCAGGGATGACCCCTACGTATGCAAGGCTTTATGACAGAACTAGAAAATTAGGTTATGGAGAAGAGGAAACAGGGATTAGTGTTTGCGGACATTCAATTTAAACTTTCCTATATTAAAAGTTACAGGAAAGACCTCTGGAGGTACTTTATTCCATATACGGAGTGCTCGAATTTTCCCTGTAATGCGTAATGCGATTCAAATGGTCAATCAACCACAAAGAGATCCACTCTCAACGAATTTCGAGTTAAAAGCGAAAGCGAGCGAGTAACGTTTGAGCACTTACCATTGTAGTAACGATAAAACAGTGAAATACATCCCACATTGCGTAGATGCTCTAGAGAAACAACGTGATAAGATTTACATCAGTACCTAGCTGTATAAACCATAACCTGATGGTGAATCAAACCACTTGGGTGATATGTAGCGTCACCCACGCCCTAGGAAGTCGTTGAATATATCTATCCTCTAGTCACTCCTAGTTGCAAATTCGGGAGCTCGGAGCAGAGCCGCCACCTCTACTCTGGAGACTTTCCAGCTCCTGGAGGGCTTGCGAAACCACAACCACCACTATACTCCCCAAGGGACCAACCTCAATAATCAACAGCAACAGCTGAATTCTGGAGCTTATTGGTTCCCGTGGAAATAATGTGGAAGTTGTTCAGTTATCCTCTGCTAGCCTCTAGAGGACAGGACTCCCTTTTAGCCCCAGTGACACATGTCTTAATAGTGAGACTCCATTAAGATATATTGATGTGCCCCTGGGGTGGGGAGCTCTAGAGAAACAATATCCTATTGTCCCTAATGAGAGCTTGGCCTTCTCCTGTGCGCGGTTCAAGCAACTCGAAAATAGACTTTGGGACGCCGGCCCATACATAAGAATTGTAGTCTATTTTTGGACGAATACAGGTGGTATAAATAGTGCGGAGATCGGATGGAGTGAAGTATCTCGTACATTTTTTCAGGTTTCTAAAGAAACCTTAACAAAATGTGTTTAGTCGAACATCAAACTTCACACTAAATTTTAATGCCAAAAACAGCAAGAGCTTCCAATCCCATAATACCTATATTACCCATAGTAACAAATGCAGCACCATTTCCGAACATAAATCTATGCGTAATCATGCTATATTATGTCTTACGGGCATTAAAATCGCCTCTATTCACATGACCCTATTTTGGAATTGTTGAGAGATCGTAATTGAGCGTATCGTTCATGTTCTGCCTTTTGCAACTCACCTTTAACGGACTCGGTCTATTACTTAAGGAAATACGAATGATGACAAATGGTGTTGTCATCTGCGAAATAGTATATAGGGTTGAAAGTTTGACAAAGAAGGTAATTTAGAAAAATAAGAAATAGGGTAGGAGAAAGTACGGAGCCTTGTGTTACCCCTGATTTAATCTTGAACTCGTCTTATAAAATCCCCTCTATAACAGCTCATTTAGTGCGATTCCTAAGAAAACTTGATATAAATCTGAATAATTATCATTAGCAATAGTGTAAAGTAGAAATATGGGAATTAATAATGGAACATAATATCCGGTAAATGTCCACCTCTAACACAGCGGAAAAATAGGTGCCCCTTTAGGCTAGTAGGTAGTGTACTACCTTGTCAGTCTGGGGTTTGTGAGTTCGATTCCTAACGAAGACCTTGGTTTGACTGTCGGTGGGGCTGCTCAGCGCTCAGTGCTATCGTACACGACAGTTAATATTCGACTATCCTTCTTCTTTCACCATCTGCTTCATCTCTTCTTTATCCCTTTCCTAAAGACTGTAGCACGGTACTTGGCTGAATAGCCATTGCCTGAAGTTCTACTTTTCTTTAAACAAAAAAAAAAAAAAACGTCCGCTCTTAAAATTTTGAAACACATTTGGCAACAAAATTTCGATTTATCTCGTCAAAGCAACACGTGTGTGTTGTTCACGTAAATCTGATCTCTTAGTTGAACAGTGAGGCCAACTAAGAAATTACGGGACAGGGAAATTACTCATATAATATGGTTGTACCACACACACGCACACACACGCACAGTCTTGCTAAAATTAAAGGTCACTAATGCCAACATCAACCAATTGTGGAACCAAACCAAAATTGGTTATAATTATTTGGTAGCCTCGAAAATTGCTCATTTTTGTAAAAAGTATGGACCAGTGATGCCACCTCACCACAAATCGTACGATACGGTAACTTTTTTTGGATAGATAACAATGGATAGTAGTATAGACCTTTAGAATAAAATAAAGTCAAGACGAATTTTTTTAATTGAAACAAAATTTAATGTATTCGAAAGATAATCTTCTGGCATTATAATTTAAATATGACCATGCATATGTAATTAATTAAATTAATTATCACACGACCTGTGTGACATGTTGCGCCATCTTGTTAAATCTCCTCCCATACATCTGAATGTTGAAACGATAAACGAAAGTGTTAGTAATCATGACTCTATAGCAGTCACTATTGACTGTAACGTAGTGACAGAGAAACGCAGACCAAATGATTTTATCAGCCCAAATATAACACCAAACAGTATATTTTTGGGTGTCTCAATAAACACTTGACGGTTACTAACGCTCCAAATATGGCATGTTTGCTTATTGGCATAATAACTTAAGCAAAAGTGACCTTCATCGCTAACCAAAATTCGCTTATAGAAATCGGGATCAATGGCAATTTTATTCTGCGTCCAATTTAACCAATTTGGAAGGCCTGTTCAGGCGTTAGTCTATTCATGTTGGAATGCAACACCAAACAAAACATAAATCACTTAACAGCTGTTAAAATGGCAGCCACTTAAAAGTGTTGCCAACTTAAAGTTCTATAGCTCTAACACAATACATTCTATTTCGTCTAAATTTTTTAGGATAAAAATCTATTGGGATAAGCATTTATTTGGCGCCTTTGTCAAGGCACAGCTGCCCACCAATTTTTAAAGACAATTTCCCCCTTAAATAAAATATTTCAGAAACACCTAAATTACAAGGAACATGGTCAATTAATAGAAAGAAGAGAAATCTAAAAAATTACGAAAGGAAATCTTAATATAATTTTGCTTGTAAGAACATAATGCGCCTTAAAGTAAACAAATTATTCATAACTCATGTTTATAGCCACTCAAAGGATATTGAAGAATTTTGAATAACAAGTGTTTCCATTGCCTTTATTTTGTACATAATATTTTAAGCCATTTTTGTTTTCTTTTGGTCATTAGTTATGCAACCAACCCCCTAAAATGTTCGAGTGTGGCATGTAACGAATATGTTTAGTAATAATGTTTCTTTAACTCGCAGCATGGTCTAGGAACACTCACATGTGTTGGGGTATGGAGTTCAAATTAAATATTGTCGCCTGACATATTTTCATTTTTTGTTTTGTTTTTTTTGGTTATTTTTTGTTTTCATTTGTCACAGAACATGACAAGACGAAAAAAAAGCACGCAAAATATTGTGGTCATAGGAAGGGGCGTTAACAAATATGTAGTCTTCTAACACTAACACAACTACATGCCTACTTGTACATAGAAATACACACAAACACACACACAGATATTAATATTTTATATGGAATATATGGATGAGAAAGCAATAACCCAGCGAATTTATTGAGAACACAAAATTTTAAAATTTTAAATAAAAAAATTATTTATTTTATTCTGCGTTTTGCTTTAATTAAAGTGCTGGATATAAAATAACCTAAAAGCAATTTATCTAAAATGGATAGTAAATTATTAAATTAAAAATATAAATTTATTGTTATTTAAAGACAACTGTTTCTGAAGAGAAAACTAAATTCATAATTAAATATCATAGCGCACTAGAATACTGCAAATATCGCGTGTTTTTATAGATATATAAAGAACTTTAAGTAAGCAACACTTGTCTAACTGGCCGCCATTTTGTCAGCTGTCCAGCGATTTATATTTAAATTGGTTTGGCCCTTCAGCAAGAAGAGAGTGACGTCTGAACAATGTTTCCCAACTGTAGAAATTTATTTTGGAAATCATGTTTCCCCGATCTCAGTTTTATACGCGACTTTATTTAGCGATGAAGCTCACTTTTGTTTGAATGGGTAGGCCAATAAACAAAACTTACATATTTACGATGATGATAATCCTCAAGTTTTTGGACACCGTTTCATCCAGACAAACTGAATGTTTGGTGTGGTTCATGGGCTGGAGGAATTCCTGGTTCGTACTTCTTTAAAAACTATGCTGGCTGGTCAGAATGGTGACCACTATAAAGCCTGACTTTTTTATTACTGGCTTTTTTATTCATCAATTGAACGACCATGACATGCAGCAGCTGTGGTTTCAAACAAACAGCGCAACATGTTGACAGCTCGAGCCACAGTAAACTTATTGAAGGAAACATTTGGCAACCACATAGTTTTGGGTTTTATAGCCTCCCCACTCATGTGATTTAACGCCGCTAAACTATTTTCTATGGGGATATATGAAGTCGCTTCTCTACATCGATAAGTCCGTAACCTTTGACCACTTGAATGGCATTTGCCGTATTATTACCGATATGTCACAAGTGTTGAGAAAAGTCATCGATATTTGGACCTACAGAATAAATATCTATTAAATATTAAAACGATTTATTAAATATTAAAACGGTCAATTAACTATAAGAATTTATACGTATCTTTATTTAAAACAAGCAAAAACAAATTTTGAAAACATTCCATTATAGTTTGCAATAACATATTATCAGAATAATTTTATTCGAATAATATTATTCGAATAATAATAATAATATTCGAATATTTTATAAGTCGAACAATTTTATATACATATTCCATTAGTCCAATAATATTGGCGGCGCAATCACATCTCCAGACCACATAGCACACCATACAGTGACGCCTTTAGCAAGCAAAAGCCTCTCAATAATCGCCCAAATGCAGCAATTTTGCTGGTTGACATACGCTGACAAGTGAAAATGGTCTTCGTGTGAAAAAATTATTTAACCTGCTGGTTGTTTCTGAGTAAATTGAGCGAATCTATGGTGATGCGAATGGGCGGTCAGCTTCAATTTCTGCACCATATGCAAAATTCATCCTGTGGTGGTTTTGCATTACCCCAATAGTTAAGAACGTCGAGGAATTGACAAATTTCGATCTGCTTTAATAGTATGGCTTACGGCTGCTATGGTTTCCACCCGACCAAAAACGCGTTGGTGTTCGCAAAGTTTATATCGAACCTTTCGACCTAAATTTAACGACCAAAATCTCAATAGCGGGCTTTAGACGAACGACTATCTTGTCCGAAAATATCACGAATTTTACGAAATGCTACTTTAATAGAACCACCATTTTCAATGGTGCGGATTTTAGTTATTTTAATGCGATTTTCGTGCGAAATTGAATTCAATGTAAGAATTGTCAATGCAGCTACTACGAATACGTCAAAAAACTTAATATCAAAACTATCATGTTGGTGTTGCCACAATTGAAAAGAAAATTTCTTGCTGAAAGACCCGATATATTTCTAAAATTTTAAAATTTAATGTTAATGCATATTTCGGTTCATTATATTTACTGCCATAGCGGACATAGTTTTACATATTCGTAGCAAATTTGACAGCTCTGCCTAGCACGTTTGAAGAAATGTGAATATCATAACACTTTCGCAACATCCAATATATAAATAATATACACCTTCCGTGATAGTTTCAAGAGCCTAACTACAAGGATCTAAAGTTACAGGGCTGTAATGGATGGAAAGACATCGTGGCTAGAATAACAGGATTTAGTCATTTTGTGTACAAAACTCCAAAAAGCATTTTCTGTTTTAAAAATGTCGTTGGTAAATTATCTACAAAAAAAATCCAAAGGAATTAATGTAGGCAACACAATACGTACATATGTATGTAAGCTAACATGTGTTAATATACAAACCCAAAAACATACGCTGTAGAAATCCCAACTCCCAACCAAATCAACTATGCAAATGTTGACGATGGTTTTAACGAATATGCGGGGACACGGTCTATTTCTATGTAAAAACAATTTTCTTTATGACAACATTAAACAAAAAAAAAACAAAATGGGCTCGGGCTGTAATTTTTTTTCTCCAATTTGTACACAAAATTCCTTAAACCTCCTTCTTTTTAAAAAGAAACTAAAGAAATAAAAGATTTTTTAGAAAAAAAAACGAAGTGGAAGCATGTAAAAAATGAATATTAAAATATGGGGACAATTATTATTCTTTCAATGGTAATCATATCATAAATAATTTATAAATATAGGGTGTCCTTAATGGAGGTATAGAACTTTAGGTTGGTAACACTTTTTTTAATCTGACGGCCGTCAAGTGATATATATTCAGTTTAGTTTACCATTTTAATATGAATAGACTGACGCGGCTGAACACGGCTTCTAAATTGGGCAAATTGGGGCTAAAGCAGCACTGCCGTTAATCCCAATTTTCATAAGCGAATTTTGTTTAACGATGAAGCTCTCAACCGCATTTAAAGTGAAAATTATTGTCAAATGTATGTTGACATTGCTACATCCAGGCCAACTACTTGTTTGGTGTTCTTTATGAGCTGGTGGAATCATTAGGTCCGTCAGGTTTTCCTTGCTGACACTATAACTCCAGAACGCACGAACCGTTTTCCACGGTTTTGAAAGGTCTTGGTTGGAAAGGTCTTGGGCTCCTTGAGGTTTATAATAAAGAAAATTCAGGAAAAATTTCAAGAGAAAAGCAGGAAAACAGGGAAAATCATTTTTCACATACAGCGCCATCTCTGATGAATAGCATGTACAACAAGGGCACCAGTACTTGGTGTGTGAGTATCCCTCACGAAAATAAGTACCTTTCACTTTAAGTAGATGGCGCTGGTGCGTGATACATTGTTTGACAGCTACTCAGGCGTACGTGAAATTGAGGTTAAAGTTATTTGTTTCCTGACAGTTCAATTGGAAACTTTCAAATCAATCACGCGTATTGTGCAAATTTTTATTCAACTTCAACTGCAGACATTTGTTCTTAAGGTGGTAAGTTGAACTGTGTAAATTATGTGGATCGTGCATTTGAGGTTAAATTGACCAGTCTGTCCATAGTCCAAAATGCCGAGAGGATGACGTGCGAACATCGGCCGCCGCATAACACATGCAAGCTAGCAGCAAGTATATTGACATAACTTAAGCGAAGAAAGATATTGTTGGCAGACGATTTCAGGCAGACGTTGCCAGTAATTTCCCATGCAACGCCTGCAGATGAATTGAATGCTTGCCTGAAGGCATCACCTTTGTGAAATAACCGAATAACATTACCGCTAGCAACTAATATGAGAGTTCAACTTCAAAATGATCAAAGTGCTGTACAATTTTCAAACAATTGTTAGCTGTTGGAAATGGAAAGGAAAACAAAAAAAAATAAATTTTCTTTATTTTTTTATCTCCAAACGAAATGTTACAGAAAACGAAGCCATCTGGTGGCAAACGTGGTGCCGGGTTTGCTAGTAGCTAATAAATGTTGATAATCTATTACAAAACCCTTTACAAAATTTGTGAAATAATTCAGAAACACGAGAGAGATAAAGAGAGAGAGAGAGACAGACAGCGGAGTTTGGGTTCAAAGCAAATTAATTGAACTTGGGAACTAGAGACTGTTTGATGAGATTTATACAAAAGGGACTCCGAGAGGTGTTTTCACATACAGAAAAAATTTAGAAATATATTTTTGCTTTCTTTTCAATTTCCAAGTTTATGGACATTTTATGAGCAGACAATGGTGAAACCTCGACTTTGTTATCAACCAGTTTTGGCGCAAATGGTGACCAAGTATTTTGCGGATGATGCATTGCCATATGTTTATTTAAATATCGGGTAATTTTTATAAAGCTATAAAATTTTAAGTAGGCAACACTTTCTTAATTGGCGGCCATTTTGTCACCTGCCCAGTGATTTCTATTTATGATTTCTGTTTAATTTGTTTCGGCATTTAAAACATTTCCAAATTGTGAAAATTGGGCCTAAAACAAGATTCGCGATTTTCATTATTTTTCTTAGCGATAAAACTCATCATTGTTGGAGTGGATTTGTTAATTAACGAAACTGCCACATTTGAAGTAATTAGAATTCTCAAGTGTATGCTAGGACAAGGTTATGTGCAAAAGAAACCGACTGCTTGGTGTGCTTTATCGTTTTTGGAATAATTTAGCTGCTACTCCTTTAAATACGATGCTGGTTAGAACGGTGCGTGTGAAGAGCCATGGTTGCTGTTATTTTCGTTCATCAATTAAACAAACATTAGGTGCGGGAACTGTGGGTTTAAAAGGACGCTGCTAATGTCATACAATTCTTGTCACATTAGATTTATTGAAGCAAACAATTGGTAACCGTATAGTTTCCAGTTTCCTATATGTGAATTGGTCTCCAAGATCGTGCGACTTAGCAGTGCTAGACTATTTCCAGTGGGGATGTGCGAAATCGTTTAACCCAAAACAATTGATCAGTGGGAGAAAAATACGTGTTGCATCATTGTCGATATACATTCATACATTTTGGAAATGTCATTGAAAATTTAACCTCCAGATTAGACTACGTCCGTGCCATTTGTGGCACGAATAAAGTAAATTTGTTTCAAATTCGAAAATTTTTATGTTATTTCACTTCAAAGTCCTATACCTCCATAAAATAAACCCTTTTATAGTACTGCCTTATTTCATTATGAAATATATTTCAACTAAAATTAGAACGACATTAGCTTTACTATTGAAGAACCCTTAGGAAAAGAAACTAAAGGGTTTTTCGACAAGAAGTTTGTTTTCTAAAACAAAATAAAAAAAAAAAAACAAATTAAGATTGAGATGATTCCAATTTTTTTTTTGCATTAGGAAGAGAAGGGTTCGGCAATAATGAATGAAAAATGATGTCTGGCAAATGTCCACCACACCACGACCAGTTTTAAGGCTGAAATCGATTCATTTCGCTCCGCATAAACTCAGCCTTGAACATAGTCCCACAAAAAATAATCCAGTGGTGTTAAGTCACCCCATCTGGCTGGCCACTTAACTGCTGATTGTCGTTAAATTATGCGATTGGGAAATTTGGTTTGCAATAAATTGATCGTTTCATTGGCTGTGTGAAATGTGCCACCGTGTTGTTGAAACCGTGAAATCCACGTCATCAATAATAGGTCAAAAATTAGTTGTTCGAATCTTACGATAGCCTGATCCATTGACCGTTACCCCATTTTCGGCTTCATTTTTGAAAAAAAAAGCGCCAATCACCCCGCTGGACCATATAGCGCACCTTACAATGACACGTTGAACATACAAAGGCCTCTCTCGCTTTAGCAGCAATTTTGTTTGTTGAAAAAATAATTTCTTCCGGAAAACCAGCCGCTTGTTCCTGAATGAATTGAGCGAAGGTATAAAAATGTGAATGGTTTGTCGGCTTCAATTGCTACAAATCAAAGTCAAATCCTTACACAAAATTCGCCATGTTGAGAACGTCGAGGAATTGACAAATTTTAATTTGCTTCAACACTATAGCTCACTGTTGCCATGTTTTCAGTTGAACCGCCCGATCGAACACGCGTTGGTGATCGCACATGTTGAAGCAAACCTGTCGACTCACATTTAACGACCAAAATCTTAATAGCGGGCTTTAGAAGAACGATTATGTTGTCCGAAAATATCACGAATTTTACGATATATAACTTTAACAGAACCACCATTTTCATAGTGGATTTTAATTATTTTAATGCGATTTTCATGCAAAATTGAATTCATTGTAACTACGAATGCAGCAAAAAACTAAATGTCAACGCTATCATGCTGTTGGTGCTGTCACAATTGAAAAATCTCTTTACAATACAGAGTTGTAATTCTTTATTTAAACAAAATATTTCGTTTATGATTTCTATGCTCTGAAGAAAAACTTCGGAATTTCTGTGCTCTAGTGGAAATTTTTACACATTTTCCTGTTTTAATTTTGAGTTTATTCATACTAAAATTATGCAGTTAGACAGGCAAAATATTGAATAGACTCTTTTATCGAACAAAAAATAAATGATTGAAAAATGTCATCATCATTCATTTTTAGGTCCTGTCAATAAAATATGATAAAACTGTTTCCTAACTTTATATGCACCGTTTTGTTTTTTTATTCTAATTTAGCTAATTTTTATTATATCTTTTTTTATTTCTTATCAAATGTTCATACAGAAAGGATTTTTCCATTATCTCTATTACAATTTGCCTCAATAACATTTTATTAGGAAATTTCAATTTTAATTAGATGGGAGGTGTTATTGGTAATAAACTTTCCTACTCGTATATACGAACATGTTTGTTTATTATTTAATGATATTAATAATTATTTTATCATCATGATTTTTATTTTTTAATTAGTTTCTATAAAGTCATGTGTCAAAAAAAAGTAATCAAATATTATGTGAAAAAATACAATAACAAACATATAATACAAACAAACAAACGACCAACCAGACTTTATACAACAATTTTGTTAGAATATTCATTAAATTGTATGATGAAAATTAGCTTTTATTGGGAAATAAAAATAATTATAATTTTCAATATTTAGTTAATTTGTGTGGATTTCAGCAGCTTTATAATTATAATAATTTAAATAAATAATAACTTTATTAATTGGATAACAAGAAAAAGTACACGAAAAATTAAATAGAAAAATAACTGTGACTTCGCTGATAATTCCTCAAGGTGTCTGGGATTTTACTAAAATTCATTATTTAAAAAATGATTGGAAAGTAGTTTCGTGAATTTTTATTTAATTCTTTTATAGAAAATAATTTTGTGTTGCCTAATTTTAATATTATTGTTGACAAACTAATATTTTTTTATCCTTATTGGTGTAAAAAGAACCCACAAATTATGTCTAATGTCACCTAATTATAAGTAATAAAATTATAACAATTTTGGCTTCCAACGATTTCGTTTGGAATAAAGACCCAACTTGTATTATCAAGAAGAGGAAATAAAAAATAAACATAACATAAATTTTGACTTATTGTTCCGAATGATGCCACACAATGATGTGGTGAAAGATAGAAAATAAATTTATTTTTTTTACATTGTCATTTTTATTCCTTAAAGTGCCACCCAAAAAGTGTGGCAAAATATCAAAAATAATATTTTTACCTTGAACTAAACAAATTAACTAGAAAATTTTTTATAATTTTTATTATTTCGTGTTATTTAACAAGAAGTTTGTTTTTCAATTGTGACAACACCAACAACATGATAGTTTTGGCATTTACTTTTTTCGCGTATTCGTAGTAGATTCATTACCAATTATTACAATGAATTCAATTTCGCTTGAAAATCTTATTAAAATAATTAAAATCCACACCACTGAAAATGATAGTTCTGTTAAAGTGACATTTTGTAAAATTCGCCACACTTGCAGACAACATAATCGTTCTTCTGATAATTCCTCAGCGTTATCCAAAACTTCTGCATGGCGAATTTTGTGTAAGGATTAGATTTTGAAGCCTTACAAGTTTCAACTGGTGTAGGAATTGAAGCCGACCGACCATTCACAACGCCGTTACATTCGCTCAATTCATTCAAAAACAACCGGCTGGTTCTTCTAAAAAAATCGTATTTTTAGACGAAGTCCATTTTCACTTGCCATGTTAAGTCATAAAGCAAAATTGTCACATTTGGGCTTCTGAAAATCCTAGAGCAATTATTGAGAAGCCTTTGTATACTCAACGTGCCACTAGATGCTGCTCTATGTTGTTTGGAGGAGTGATTAGGCCGTTTCTTTTTTGAAGATGCGGTAACGGTCAATGGATCACGCTAGCGTGAGATGCTAACAACTTAATTTTGGGCTATTATTGACGACGTGGATATTACTGACATGTAATTTCGACAGGACGGTGCCATATGTCACAGAGCCAACGAAACAAGCAATTTATTGCAAACCAAATTTCATGATCGAATAATTTTACAACAATCAGCAGTTAGGTGGCCAGCTGGATCGTGTGATTTAACACCACTGGAGTATTTGTTGTGGGGCTATGTTAAGGACAGAGTCTTTACGGAGCCAATCAAATCGATTTTAGTCTTAAAACTTAAAATCCATTAGATGATTAACAAAATGGGATCGCCATTTAGCCATTTAGGTGCCCCTGTAGGCTAGTAGATAGTGTACTAGCTTGTCAGTTTAGGGGTTGTGAGTTCGATTCCCAACGAAGACCTTGGTTTTTTTTTCACTACAAAAATCAAAATTGACTGTCGGT
Source organism: Trichopoda pennipes (assembly GCA_030448955.1). NCBI lineage: Eukaryota > Metazoa > Arthropoda > Insecta > Diptera > Tachinidae > Trichopoda > Trichopoda pennipes. Next base: position 11,077,140 of record JASKUP010000052.1, on the reverse strand, counting down.
GGGTTGCTCAGCGATGAAGGCATAGTCACTGGTCGCTGTGCTGTCTTATTCTCTATCCCTTTCCTAAAGAATGTAGCACAGTTCTTGACTAAATAGGCATTGTTGCCTTTAGTGCTACTTCTCTTTATAAAAAAAAAGTGATAAAAAACTTTGATGAAAGAATTGACATCTGTCAGCCTGGTCTCGGTGGACATTTGCCCAATATCATTTTTCATTCATAATTGCCGAACTTTTCTCTTCGTAATACAATAAAAATTAGAATCCTCTTAATTTAATTTTTTTGTTTTATTTTGTTTAAAAAACAAACTTCCTGTTGGAAAAACCCTTCACTTTGGTTTTTAGGGATTTCATTTTGAATAAAGATTCAATTTGTATCATCAGGAAAGAGAAATAAAAATTTATAAAAAAAAAACTATATTTTTACATTTATTATTCTGGATTGTGCCACACAATAGTGTGGCGAAATATCAAAAACAATAATAAAATATATAAAATTCTTTGTTTTTATTTTTATTTATTTAATTAAAAAATTTTAAATAATTTACATTTAACATTTAGCATTTACCCTCCTGGGGCACATTTATGGTCTTTATAGTACGTAACAGCTATCTAGACCTGTGCAACTGGGGAAAAAGGGAGCCCAGTCCCCTGAAGACAGGCAGGGAGTCAACTGGAGGCTCCACTTTATTTCCACGGGGATCAGTGAGCCCCAGAGTTCATTATTTGTCTCTTTAGACATTTAATAGTTCTCTGGCTGATCATTGAGGTTGGCCTGTATATGGGAGTAACGTGGTGGTTGTGGTTTCGCGGCCCCATATCAAGTTTATTGTTTAATATGGTGGCCAGGATCATCTCTCTGTTAATGACACCCTAAGTGAATGATCCAGTCCAGTGAGCATGCTAGACATGTGTTCTGGACAGGAGTTGAAAGTCTCCAACTCTTTCGCAAGGTGTGATGATTTGCAGCCCTGCTCTGGAATCATTAAAGTTGCAACTAGAAGGTTTCTGTTGCGTAGAATTATAGCTTCGGCTTTCTAGGACGAGCATGACGTTCCAAATCATGCAGTGGTTAGATCCACCATCTGATTAATGGCGATTTATTTTAATTCAAGTGGAGCAATTATTTGTATTGAGAGGTTCGTAAAAGAGAAAAAGGAGCTTCGGCTGCAAATAAGTGATTCATAACTAGAATTAGTTCTAGTTGCTAGAATTAGTTTTCGACTTCCTAAGGCGTCAATGACGTTGCTTTTCATTCCCAGCCGTTTGACCACCATATGATTACGTAATTACAGTTGGAAGGATTAAGCCACTGTAAAATACAAAATACAGACCTGTAGCTCAGAATTATTCCTTCTAATGGAATTTTTGTGACACGATAAAATGTCCCCTTTATTACAGGGTTATAGCAGTCACCAGAAAATGCTTCTAGTTACTGTTTTCTGGGTAAGCCGGAACGATGAAGAATAACCGTAAAATAATCCACCTATTTTTAAGAAATTACATAACTATACATCAAAAATAATCCTTCCATTTTCTACTTTCAAAAATTTTTCTGTAGATAGAAAAAAGTATTTTCACTTTTAATTATGTTTTTAATTGGTTCAATTACATATTTTATTGAAAAAATAAACAATTTTTTAATCAAATAATACAAAAAAAATAAATAATTCTTTTAATTATAAGTTTAACCAAAATAAAGGAATAAAAAATAATTAAATAATTAATTAAATGATATTTTTTAATTTATTAAAACTTTAATACTCTGGAAAAAAGGTGTTATGGGGTAAAGCTCTTGACTTTCCGCAGATTATATTCCAACTGATTATAACCATTATCATACCTTATCAGAAACATATTTGGTTATAAAGAAAAAATGGCCATTTCTATTGCTTTAATATTTTAATAGATTTGAGAGTTTTCTTTAAATCAATTCTTCTCTAAGTTTGTCTGAGTTTAAATTTTATTTCCGTAGTCTTTTCTAAAGTAACGCGTGTAAACCCATATATTTTAGCTTAATATAGCTTTATTTGTTTTACCTTGATTTGTGAATGTCAATTGTTTATTATTCGACATTGTTATCGGTTAATAGATTTTAAAAATTCTTTTTAAGCAGCTGCACTCTTTGTGCAGCTTTGAAGTTTTTGTTTAATGATTGTGTTAACAAAAATGAAAATTACCCTTGGGTTAGGTTTTTAAGGCAAGCGATCTGGCAACACTATATATAGTATACAGTATACAGTCTCCAAGTTAGGAAATATTTTTAATATTTTAATTTCTTTTAATACTTGTAACAATACTTCATACAGGTACAACCGGCTGAATTTGAGTGGAACTATCAGAGGTGGGCAGCAGAACATATTGGAGAGAGTAGAGTAAAGGTATATGTGGAATGTTTTTAATCTTTTTTCAACTACAATAGAATTAGTTTAAAAAAAATCACGAAATTATTCTGCATGCACCTATTAAAGATTTATTTGTCTCTTTAATTAAATTTTTAATTCTCACAATTATATATTTAATTAAAAAATAAATACAAAATTTAATTGAAAAAAGTAGAGAATTTAATTTGAAAATAAATAAACATAATTACTTCTTCCAGCTTTTTTATATTTAATAAAATGACAAAAAAAAATTTTTTATTAAAAAAATAATTAAATATATTAAAATATTAATTAAAGTGAATTAACTGTAAATAAAAAAAAAAAAACTTTAAAAGTTTAAAAATGCTAATTTTTAGGGTACATTGCCCTAAACCGCAAAACATATTTTATGCAAAATTTTCTTTTTCTTGTTCAATTTCTATAAAGTTTATCTAGACCAACATCAATTTCAATAGAATTAAACAATAGAACAATTAATTGTTTCAAAATATAATTTCTTTATTCTTCTTCTTTTAAAATAAACCACAACCAAATCTTTATAAGGAAAAGTTTGTTCGAAAGAAAGTTTCTTTCAAAGAAACTTTCTTTTAACTCCCACTTAATTAAGCAAGGAAATGTTAAATATAAAACAGACAAAAAGTATTACAAAAAGGAAGCTAAAAAATCAAATTTAAATTAAATTAAATAAAAGCAATTGTCTCATATAAAGCAACCGATTAAAGGACCTTAAGACCTTTAAATACAAACTGTTAGGAAAGCAGAAATAAATAAATTTTAAAATATTTTTCTTATACCTGTAACGCAGCTATTTACATCTGCTCTTGTCTTTGGTGGTAATGTCAAGGGCCAATCGTGTTTGAAAGGTCGCTGAAAAGTATGAAAAAGAAAATAAGATTAAAAGAAAAATATTATTTAAAGAACTAAATTTGATAAAAACTCCCCAATAATAAAAACAAAAGAAATGTACGGCAACACGCACTATTTACATGTCATGTTTAAGTAGACACTATTTGACACACGCACACTTGGAGAAGACATATGCCACGCAATTTCCCATACACGCACACAAGCACACACACACATATGCATATAGTTAGACACGCATCTGTAGACGTCTTTACAGTAGCTAACTGAATAGAAAAAAGTTGATTTAAATTACAAAAAACCTGGCAAACGTGCCTTTACTATCTGCGAGCACTGTAGAATAAACTTTTTCTTTTTTTGTTTTGCTTAAATTTATTTGTATCTGATTACTCAAGTCTAACGACATCATTAGCGTCACATTATGTCACAATGTTCTTTTCAAAATAAGGCAACAACAATAACAACAGCCACCATAATGCTACAAATTAGATACCAATTGAATTTTATCAATATTTAAAATTACACATACAAACTCGCATACACACTTAGATAAAAGCATAAATACACACAAACACACAAATCTTTCCGTGAACACCTCTTTCTTCAATTTCATATTTGGAGAGAAGTTGTTAAAGAATTGAAACAAAATTTTGTGAACAAATTTTATGTCCTTTAAGAAAAATGTTGTCTAGATTTTCTAAAAATTTTAATAAATATTTCCCGAGGAGCTGGCTTATATATTTATTTTTCCAACTTTTTAAATTTAATCAAATATTATCGATTATAAGCATGTTATCTCAATTCAATACTATTAATTTCCAGAAGTGATTTTAAAGCGTGGGCAATTTTGAGGTTAGAGAGTAAATTAAAAAAACACAACTTTAACAACTTCACTAACTTCACTAAACTAAAATATAAATATGAGTATGATGTCGGCCAAATGTCCATCTCAAGTATGTTGCCAGACATACTCTTTCTACACAAAGTTTTCAAATACATTATGCAACAAAGTTTCGCTTATTTGCTTAATGCAATGACAAATATCGGAATTTTCAACAAGAAGTTTGTTCTTCAATTATGGCAACGCCAACAATAGTTTTGACATTTAATTTTTTGACGTATTCGTAGTAGATGGAATAGCAATTGTTACAATGAATTCAATTTCGCAACAAAATCACAGTAAAATAATTAAAATCCACTTTGAAAATGGTATTTTCGGACAACATAATCGTCCTTCTGCGACCGCTATTAAGAATTTGGTCACTTAATTTGAGTCCATTGTCTCCATACAAAATGTGCGAACATCAACGCGTGTTCGACCGTGTCGTTCAACTGAAAACATCGCAGCCGAAAGCCACAGTGTTGAAGCAGATCCAAATCTGTTAATTCCTCGACCTTTTCAACCACATGGCGAAAATTGCGTAAGGATTTGACTTTGAAGCCTTACAAGGTTTAACTGATGCAGAAATTGAAGCCGACCGACCGTTCACATTGCCGTAGATTCGCTCAATTCATTCAGAAACATCCGACTGGTTTTTCTCGAAAAAATCATTTTTTCAGGCGAAGCCCATTTTCACGTCCTAGAGCGACTATTTAGAAGCATTTCCAAAGTGTGACTGTATAGTGCACAATGAGGTTTGGAGGCGTGATTGGGCCGCTTTACTTTGCAGATAAGGCTGGAATTGCGCTAACTGTCAATGGATCACGCTATTGTGAGATGCTAACAACTCAATTCGGATCTATTATTAACCACGTGGATATCACTAACATGTGGTTTCAACAGAACGATGCCACATGTCAATCAGCCAACGAAACAATCATTTTATTGCAAACCAAAATTCCCAGGACGGTGACACATTTTACAGAGCTAATGAAACGATCAATTTATTGAAAACCATAATTTTACAACACCCAGCATTCAAGTGGTCAGCCAGATCGCGTGATTTAACTGGATTATTTTTTGTGGGGCTATGTTAAGGACAGAGTCTTTACGGAGCCAATCAAATCGATTTTAGTTTTAAAACTCAAAAGCCGTGATGTGATTAACGAAATAGAACCGCCATTTTGTCAACAAGTGATTAAAAACTTTAATGAAAGCATCGACATCTAACAGCGTGGCGGAATCGTGGCGGAATTTTGCCGAACTTTTCTCTAAACTTTTTGTTTGATTTTGTTTTTAAAAGACAATTCTTGCTGAAAATCCCTTTATTATCTTTCAGAGCTTAAATTGTTTGAAGGATGTACACGTGCGCAAACAGATGAAGCTGTACTTGGCGTATGCAAGAGAAAAATCCTTTGTAAAATATAACGACCAGTTTGTATAAGTGGAGACTATCGGCATCGCATGAATCATGAACTATATGAGCTGTACGCTGACACTGACATTGTTAAGCGCATAAAACTGCAAAGACTGGGCTGGCTAGGACATGTTGTGCGAATGAGTAAAGAAGTTCCGGAATTTTTGAATAAAAACCAAAGGCGATCGGAGGAGAGGACGGCCAAAACTCCGATGGAAAGATCAGGTCCAACGATATCTCTTAAACCTAAATGTTAGAAATTGGAGAAGAAGCGCAGAAAACCGAAGCGCATGGAATACTATTCCCCCTTCGGCCTTAGACTCACCAGGGGGGTTGTATATGGCAATTTAAGAAGAAGCAGAACAAAAGAAAAATGCTGCATAGCTGCATAATTTTAAGTTTATGGCCCGTGAGTTGGCCTTTAAGATCGTGCAATTTAATGCCGCTAGACTATTTTCTCTGGGGATATGTAAAGTCACTCGACTACGCTGAAGAGTCTGAAACGATTCACCACATGTCGCACATAATTTGTTGCCACAACATTTGTCATCTGCTGCGTCTTACAACGGCCCAGCTTTTAAGAACTGCTGACAACGACAGCTGCTTTTTTACTTAGGTGGCCGAATATATTCATCGAAGTACTCACGCCATATGCGAAATGCAGTTTATGCAGCACAAACCTTTGCGTTTAAATTATGTATCACCTGCAGACGTTTTGCAACTGGGCGTTCAGGTAGACAACACAAATAAATGCTGCCCCCACTAAATCTCCATTTACTATCACATGGCTCAGTTTTATTTTATCGTATTTAATTTTCATTATTATCTCACACATTTCCTGTGCTTGCTTAATTATTTAATGTTGCGGTTATTTTATTCCTTGAATGGACAACTTTAGAAATTTTTTCGGTTTTGTTTTCTTCCAGCCATTTTTAACCTTTGCCTTTTCAGCGGCTTATTTTTCTTTCGAATGATTTCAAACTTTAACGCACTGATTCTAAGGCACACATTTAAGTGAATTAACTTGCATGGCAGGAGTAATGAACTACGCTCTCATATTTATGTTTCATCAAAGGTCCATTAGTCCATATTCAGATCTATTCAAGTGTAAAACAAGCCTTTTATTCAGGCATCACACAATACAAAATAACGCAACGCACATCACAATCAACACATCATTAAAAATGTGTCATTGTGGTATTTGTGTTGTAGAAATAAATTTACACAGCGTTTGTACAACAGTTGCCTGATGGCAACATGTAACGCTTGACATCCTTTTTTTTCTTTCTTTTTCTCTTAATTTCAAACTTCATATTGAAAAGCTTTTAATCACACATTTACCCATACATACATACATACTTGCTTGTTTACACACACAAGACAGAATGTGCTTAAATCAGTGCGTGATGTTTCAAAAACTATTCAGGCATAGAGTCTTTTTCATAGAGGTAGAGAATTTTGAAATGGAATGAAACGAAGATGAATTTTTTAAATTGTCATGCCATTTAATTTATTCGAAAATTAAGCTTCTGACCATCACACCTTGACATTTATGGACACACGTCAAAGGAAATAAATAAATATATGACAGTACTACATCCTAGCGAAAAAAGGACAAAGGCTAGTACTTTTCAAAACAGGAACTTTTAACAGTGACATTATAAACAACGAGGTCAATACCACATCAGTCTACTGAACTACTACTCATACACTCTAACAAATGAGAAACACCTTTAGACGGACACACTTGCCTAGCTAGAAATAAACGACGGAAAAATTAAACAAACCCCGTATATAATGCCGCATGGCGGACAATATTCTTACCTAAATAAACGGTTTTTCAACAAGAAGTTTGTTTTCTAAAACAAAATAAAGTAAAAAATTTGTATTTTTATTGATCCTTCCCGAGGGAACATTGATATGTTTTGACGGAATTTCACCGTCATTACATGTTTCACCGAAGGTAAAAGGGAGCTAGTCCGCTATAAGGCTAGCAAGAGCCAACTGAACAATTCCACTCCATTTCCACGGGAATCAGTAAAACCCCATAGTTCAGCTTTTTGCTTTTTTAACCTTTTAGCTGTTCTCTGACTGATTATTGAGATTAAACCTTCGGGAGTATCGTGGTGGTTACGGTTTCAAGGCCCTCGTTTAAAACGTGCGGGTCGGATCATTCACAATGAACACAATGAATGGTCCAGGTACAGTGAGCATGATTGCGGTTGTGTTCTTAAATTTAGTTAAGCTTCATGCGTTCTGGATCAGGAGTTAGATAATCTCTAACTCTTTAACAAAGTGTAGAGGTATTGGCCTGCTCCGAGCTCTTGAAGTTGCAACTAGGAATAATTTAAGCATAAACATATCCGAAGGCTTTTTAGGGCGAGGGTGACGCTAAATTTCATCTACAGGGGTATGATCCACCGTCAGGTTATGCGCGATAAAATTTACACCAGTACCGACCGTAGGTCATAACCTGGTGGTGGCCGAACCACTGTGGGTGATTTTACCGTCATCGTCGCCCTAGAAGGCCTTCAGAAGCGTATATCCTTCGGTCACTCCTAGTTGCAACTTTAAAAGCCCGTAGCAGGCCGCAGCGTTCACTCCTTGCTGAAGAGTTGGAGACTATCCAACTTCTGGTCCAGAAAGCATGAAGCTTAATATAATTAAGAACGCGACCGCATTCATTGTGAATGATCCAACCCACAAACTCAAACGAGGGCCTCGAAACACACTCAATAATCAGTTAGAGAACAGCTAAAAGGCTAAAAAGACAATTAGCGGAACTCTGGGGCGTTACTAATTCCCGTGGAAATATAATGGATTGTCCAGTTGGCTCTTACTAGCCTTGAAGAGGACTGGGCTCTCTTTTACCTCCGAAGACACAAGTCTATATGGTTGTGTGATGTGTCCCAAAGAGAAAAATGATAGATGGAAAATGTCCGCCAGGGTTACGCTGACAGATGTCGATTCTTTCATCAAAGTTTTTAACCACTTTCTGGCAAAATAGCGGTGCTATTTCATTAATTACATCCTTAACATAACCTCACAAAAAATAATCCAGTGGTGTTAAATTACACGATTTGGCTGGCCACTTAACTGCTGATTGTCGTGAAATTATGCATTTTGCCAAATGTCGCTCCTATTTCGTTAATCACATCACGGCTTTTGAGTTTTAGGACTCCGCATACACTCTATCCTGAACATAGCCCCATAAAAATAACCAAGCAGTGTTAAATTACACGATCTGGCTGGCCACATAACTGTCGCTTGTTGTGAAATTATGCGATCCGGAAATTTGGTCTGCAATAAATTGACTATTACATTGGCTGTGTAACGTTTGGCAGGGTGCTATTGAAATCGCATGTCAGTGATATGCACGTCGTCAATAATAGGCCAAAATTGAGTTGTTAAAATCTCGCGATAGCGTGATCCATTGACCGTTACCATATTTCTAGCCTGATCTTCGAAAAAAAACGGTCCACTCACGCCTCCAGACAATATAAATCACCATATAGTGACACGTTGAGTATGAAAGGACTTCTGAATAATCGCTCTAGGATTTTCTGAAGCCCAAATATGACAACTTTGCTTATTCACATACCCTGACAATTGCCTTAGTGTGGAAAAATGATTATTTCAGAAGAAAACCAGTCGGTTGTATTTAAATGAACTAAGCGAATCTACGGCAATGCGAATGCTCGGTCGGCTTCAATTCCTGCATAACTTACGCAAAATTCACCTTGCAATGGTTTTGGATGACCCCAATTGTTGAGAACGTCGAGGAATTAATATATTTATGATCTGCTACAATACTGCGACTCAAGGCTGCGATGTTTTCAAGAACGACCCGGCTAAGGCCTGTTGACTCAAATTTAACGATCTAATTATTAAGAGCGGTCTCAGAAGGACGATTATGTTTTCCGAAAATATCACGAATTTTACAAAATGTGACTTTAACAGAACCACCATTTTCTTAGTGGATTTTAATTATTTTAATGCGATTTTCGTGCGAAGTTGAATTCTTTGTAACAATTGTCAATGCATCTACTGCGAATACGTCAAAAAACTAAATGTCAAAACTATCATATTGTTAGTGTTGCCACAATTGAAAAACAAGGATCTTGTTAAAAAATCCTATAAATACGACCCTCATGAAAAAACTACCTAAAGCCAACACTTTTTCTCTTAACACACATAATTCTAACTATCCAGTACTATCTGAAGCGCTGCTTGATAATGATGTCATCGCATCGAAAGCTCTAGCCAATCGTACCGAACCAATAGTGAGTAATGACGGTTTTCTCCGAAAGGTGTGACAGCAGTATTCTGGCATTATAATTTAAATATGACTTCTGATATTATTAATCATACGGCTGGCTCGGACGTTGCCTAGTTGAATATGTTGGCAATAACTCGGTGAATATTGTCTTATAAGTAATCTGTCGTTTCGGGCTTATCGACCTAGACTAAGGACTTCACATATCTCCGCAGAAAAAAAATAATGGCGTTAAATCACACGATCTCGGAGGCAAATTTACGGGTCCGGAACTACACGGCTACCAAAGGTTTTCTTCAATAAATTAGTTCTGGCGTAAACACATCATGTTTGCTCAATTGGCGAACGAAAAGTTTAGTAATCATGGCTCTATAGCTGTCACCATTGACTCTAACGTTTTGACTAGCATAAATTTTAATGAAATAGCGACCAAATGATTTCACCAGCCTATACAGCACACCCAGCAGTCAGTTGTTGTAGATATAACGGTGTCTCAACTTACATTAGAGGATTATCATCACTCCAAATACGGCAGTTTTGTTGATTGACGTCTCTATTCAAACAAACAAAAGTTAGTTTAATCGCTAAAAACAAAAAAATCGCTAATAAAAATGCGGATCAACGGCAACTTTGTTGTGGGTTCATTATGATCCTTTGCCTTCAATTCTTGCACGAATAAAAATGCGGATCAACGGCAACTTTGTTGTGGGTTCATTATGATCCTTTGCCTTCAATTCTTGCACGAGTTAGATGTTGTAAATCAAGAACTTTTCGCAGAATCTGTCATAAAATGGATGGACACATATAATCAATTCTATGGCGGATAGGACTGATTCCGATCTTGCTCTATCGTACACTTTACATAAGCAACGGCCTTTTCTCTTTGCACTGCTGAAGGTTTCGGTGAATGCGTATTATCATTTAGAATAAACGTCGTGCAAAAACGTTTCATAGGTTATCAAATGAATGAGAACGGAGAGGTAAATTTCTACCTAACGCAGATGCTATCTGGACACGGTTATTTCTGTAAGTACCTGCACGATAAGGGGAAGTGCAGCACTTGCTTCTGCATTTACGAGGATGACAATGTGGTAGACGACGCTGACCACACCTTTTTCAAATGCCACCGCTGATATGGATACCGCGCGGAAATGGAGGCACAAACTGGGCGAACGACAGCAACGAATATAGTGGACAAAATGGTTAGCAGTCGCGAAAACTGGACTGCCGTGGCAAACTATGTGGAGCGAGTATTTCGCATGAAGACACGTGACCTAGACATGGTGACGATGAACCGGCACTGATTTAGTGCTCAATGTGGGTGCCTGGACGCAGGCTTAGTGGGACAAGGCCATACTGGCCAAATAGTGATCCTCCCAGAGGTCATGCGAGACCAGTACCGGGAGGTCAAAATATCCTAGACTTAAGGTGGGTTTTTAGCCGGTAGCCGTAACGGAGTCCGACATACGGTGGAATGACGATTCTCGCCAGATACGTAATGTATTTTCCCATCTTATACCCATAAAAAAAAAATTGTTTATCAAATGTTGTTGCTCCGATGGAGGATTATATTTACTATAATGCGCTATAGGAATTTCGAACAGTATCATGATTTGGAAAATAAATTTGCACAATTTCAAAGCGCTGCTGAGGCAGTCAGTTTAATCACATTAAAATGCTAGTCTAAACCAAACACAACTCGTTTGACAGCTGAAAAAATGGCTGCTAGTTAAAAGAGTGTTGCCAACTTAAACTTTTATATATCTATAAAAAATAATAAATAATACAAATTAACGGGTGGTTCGAAAGTAAAGTGAGATTAATAAAAAATATTGTTATTTTTTAACTAAAAAAATTCAATTTAAAAGGTTACCCAAAAATATCTTTAATTGACGATGCTTTGTTATTGAACGACTGTTATAAAAGATTAATTAAGAACATAGTGATGTGATATTAGCGTATATGATTGTGGTGTATAAAAAATTATTCGGTTATGAAAATAAGTGTAAAAATTTAATGTAAAACTTTAAGAGTGTTTCCATAGGCGACGTAATTTTGACAAAGATGGAGTTATTTTTTGAGTCGTTATAGGAAGGCGCTAGAAATTTGCACAGAGTATATTCTTAGCTGCTAAAGAAAAAATTACCAAAAGATGAAAGTATAATTAAATTAAAGGTGTCCCGATAGTAATGTGATTATAACATTTAGTAGCTTATATATTAAATACTAAGATGAAGGTATCCCTTCATTTCTAACAAATTGACAAAGTTAAAAATATAAGATAGCTCATATTGATACTTGGCGAACTTATTTCTTGTGTGTTCTAGTCTAGTCCTAGTGGCAGGTAACTATTGAGCCAAAACTCTAGCTATCTTTCAGCAGTATTCAAAATTCTTTTTTATTTTTATTTTTCTTGGAAGCGATATGGAGGTTTCAGTTTATTCATGTTGCCAAACCAAACTAAACATAAATAACTTGGACCAAAACTCATGCCGAAATGTCAAACCAAACTAAACTTAAATTATTTGACAGCTGATAAAATGGCCGCCAGTTAAAAAGTGTTTAGATCTTAAAGGTCTATACCTCTGTAAAAAATAGTCTTTATTTTTCTTGATACATTATCGTACCCCTAGTGCGTCTGTATTGCTTTTTTATCTGTGCTCGTGTTTAATATTTGTGCGCTTTTTTTATAACTTTATCATCCGCATCTGCTACAACTACAATTCAAAAGGCATTAACTTTTGGAAATCCTTTTCAATTTCCATTGCAACATTTAGTTTTTATTTTTGTTCGTATGGCTATTTTGTAAATTTTTTTTTATTGCGTAGCTGTTGTTGTTGTAGTTGTTATTGTTGGTCTTTGCTAGATACAACCTTTTTGCATTAATTTGTTCCGTAGTTTACCAAATTCAAAGGAGCATTCTAAAGCCTATTTTAATACAACATGCAAGAGTGGTAGCCCTATGCGTTTAATGCCTTAACTGTTATTTATTGAATAGCTGCTTGTTAGTTCATTGAATTCCCACTAAATAGTTGATATTTATTTCACTTTATCATTTTTCTAAAAACTGGGTACTTGTTTATATGTTGATAAAGATAAAGATGTGAAAGCACTGTAGTCTTAATTAAGTGAAACAAGTTAATGAAGCTTCAAACCATGTGGCACCCTGAACTTTTAATGGTCTTGGAAGAAGTTTATATATAAGTGACTACAAGGTTATTGAAAAATAATTGAAAATGTTTCTTTTCATTTCTTAATAATCAACGTTAGGAAATAGTATATTTGTCGAAAATAAACATTTTTACAAATGATAAACGTCACAGGAAGCAATGTATCCTCGCAGGGGCTAAAATTAGCAAATAGTTACTATCTCACACAGTACTCTGTGCGAGCTTGTGAAATATGTTGCAGCAACACCTACAAAGCGATTAAGCAGAATCAATTGCTTCTAGGAAAACAAATGAAAGAAAAAAGAAGAAGAAAGAAGAAGAAGAAATTAACAGACCCATATATATGAAACTAAAATAATAATATTTAAATAAAATATTCAAAATAGATATTCGAATTATATCGCCTGCATGTGCCGGCTTTTGTACACGGGCTAAAAAAAAATTGGGCAAATTTGAGGTTAGAAGTAAATTGGCTTCAAACACACACTCCTTTCAAACAACTTCAGCTTTTTTTATAACCAGCGTAAATTAGAAATATGGAAATTAATAGATGTGAAACAAGATATCCACTTCTAGCCCGTCGGTAGACATTCGCTTTTTTAACAAAATTTTGTAACACATTTTGCAATAAAGCTTCGCTTATCGCGTGAATGCAGCGCTGAATTTTATCTTTCAGAGCGTCATTTTTTGCTGGCTTGTTCTCCTGAACCCGATATTTCTAATTGCCATATAGAAAATAATTCACATAAACGAGGCAGTCAATTGACATCACCAAATTAAAGAAAAATACGTGACTGAAAAATACTTCAAGCAATAATTAAATTATTTAGGTGGCTGTGGGTTTGGGGTGTCGTCTTGCTGAAACCAAATTTTCCTGATGTCAACATTAGCCAATTGCGGGCTACAAAAATTGGTTGTCATGGTTAGATAGTATATAAAATTCACCGTAATTGCATTTTCCGACCGATGATGCAGCCTGACGCACTATAACGTCACTTTCTGTGGATGTCAGGGTTTTTCGAGGACTATTTGTGGACTGTGTAAGCATCATATATAACAATTTTATTTGATTACATAGTCGCCTAATTAAAAATGAGCCTCATCTCATTTCGTTGAAATATGCGTTGTTTTTGTTCAGTTTTTCAAACAGCTAATTCACAAACGTTTAACGCAAATAATGATTGGCTTACCGGGACCAGGTGAATTTTTATAAAGGTAAAGATGAAAATCTTTATGCAAAGTGACTCTAGTGATACCCAATTGTTGCGCAGGTGATGTTCCATGCTCATTCTCAATACCAATTCGAGGATACGAAAGATGACACTATGCGATTACCAAATGTTTCCCTCAATAAATCAATTATGTTACGAGTTGTGTGCCTTGTTGCACCATTTTGTTGAAACCACAGCTACTGCTAAACATCATGGTTATTTAATTGATGAATTTAAAAGTCCGTAATCATGCGGTTCTATAGTGGTCATCCTGGACTGATACATTCTGACCAACATTTTCTTTTTTTTTAAGAAGTTCCATTCAAAAGCTATAAAGCACACCAAATAGTCAGGTTTTGATTTGGACGTAAACGTGTCTCATTATCATACCCTTAGGGATTCTAATCACTTTAAATATGGCTGTTTTTTAAATTGAAAATTGGAATTAATGGCAATCTAGTTCAAGGCCAAATTTTAACAATTTCGAAATGCCTTAAATGCCGCAGCAAATTAAACAAAAATCACTTGACAGGTGACAAAATGGCCGTCAGTTAGAAAAGTGTTGCCAATTTAAAGTTCTATAGTTTTATAGATATTATCCGCAATTTAAAAAAACATCTGGCAATGCTTTATACTCAAAACACTTGACTAAAAGTTTGTGCCAAATTAGTAACAATTTTCACAATTTAGAGACATTGTTTAGGCTTCCAAATTGAATAGAATGGAATAGAATAGAACAGTCATGTTTAAATGCCAAACGAAACTAAATAGAAATCAAGTGACAGCTGATAAAATGGCCGCCAGTTAACAGGTGTTGCCAATTTAAAGTTCTATAGCTTTATAAAAATTACTCAATATTTCTATGAATAACTGGCAATGCTTCATCCGCTAACTACTTGACTGTCCCAAAACTGGTTGATAACAAATAAAAGGTTGTCCACTCATAAAATGGCCATAATCAAGGAAGTTGAAAAGAAAGCAAAAATACTTTTTCCACATTTTTATATGAAAAAAAACACCTCTGAAAACCCCTCTTCCATAAAACTATTTCTCAATTTACATTAATTTGCTTTGAAGCAAAATTCCGCTATAAATATAATTCTCTGTCTGTCCGTCAGAGAGAGGCATCTTTATATCTATCTCTCGTTTAGTTGGGTGGCCCTTTATTTGCATATTTTGTTAAGGTTTCTATAATAGATTATCAACACATTTATTAGCTATAATTGCATGGCAATTAATTTATTTTTGAGTCCACCTACGAAATAATGATCTGAAAAGTAAGAAAAATTTATACACAAAATTTTAGTTCCTCTGTGCGCCGAAATAACATCCGTTTTTAAGGGGCATATAAATGACAACGATGCTTATGACCTTCTAATTGTTACCACTGACTTAAGTATCGCATGGGGAACAAGATCTTGAAAATAAATTTTAAATGCAACAATAACACTATGAAAGGGAAAATGGAAAAATGTTTTTCGTTAACGAACGGCGAGCAAAAAAATTTAATCTTTAAAGAAAAATAATGCGGCATATAATTAGTGTCAGTTCCGTAGTCACATTTAGCTGCTGCATGTTAACGCCTTCTTTTACATTTTTATATTAAGATTCACATACACACTGTTAATGTTTCTTGTATACACACATACATATATGCAGCTATACATAAGTAATTCATTCATTCATTCATTACAAATTCATACATATGTCATTCATTTGTAATTTTAAGGCTTTGACTAGTAGACGTGTTTGATGGAAGTATTTTCTTGTTTGTGTTGTGTTGTGTTGTGTTCTCTGGTAACTTGTTCGAAATCATTGAAGCATGAGATGTAAAGGACTATTTTTCCCATTTCAAAATGTTATCTGTTTTTCTGTCTATTCTACTGCTGCATGTATGTATGTATGCATGAAGGTGTGTGTGTTTGTGTTTATGTGCATGCATGCAACCACCAATATCGGCTTTGATCACAGAGTTTTAAATCAACTAACACTCTTCGACAGTTGGCTAGAAATAAAGTCTATTATTCTTTTTCATACCACGAGTTATCTATCTCTTTATGTAAACATGTATGTATGTATGTGTGTATAATATTTTCTTGTAAAACAAAATAATTACAAAAATAAACACAAATGAGCGCAGGTTAATGCCAGAACAAAAGAAAATATGGTGTTTCAGTCAGATATATTGTAAGAAAATATAAAAAAGAAAATTAAATTAAAATTCGAATTTTTTGGATTCTATTTCCATTACAAATAGCGATACGTTTTCCATAAAAACTCTAAAATTCATAATTTTTTATTTTCAGCTTGTAACGCCAAAAGTCCAATAACGTTTTTGGCAAAACAAATGACTGATCATCGGCGGGACATACTCCTATGAATTTCTGTTTTATGTCTATATCGGTATCTTTTATATGGATTTCTGTTTTATTTATAATAATTAACATTTAGCAAACGAAACGGAGGTCCACCGTCACCATGGTGGGCGACCAAAGCATTGGTCAGTTGAGCGGGGATCTTAACCCAGCCCGACTCACAGTGTACCGTGGAGCGGTCACAAACGAAGCGGAATTTGTGTCCACCGTCGCCACTGTGGATGACCAAAGCAGTGGACAGTTGAGCGGAGGTTTTAACAAAGCCCAACCTACATTGTTTTGATTATTTCCCTCGGTCACTGACCGGGATACGTAGAACCAAGACAACGGAAACCGCCGCACTCACACACACACACACACACCAGTGTACCGTAGGCGGAGCCGAGAAGCGAGCTGCCGTCAAGCGGAGGATTAGTGGCGCATAAAGTCTAAGTTATAAACAAATCAAGCGAAACCTTTTATTTTTCCTAACGACACTACACGACCCTGGACGCAGCACACTGGGGATTTTAGTATGGAGGTGGGGAAAAAATATATTTGTCAAAAAGTGTAGTGATTTCATCACAAATTTAATTTTGTTTATACAGTAGTACACAAAAGTAATGAAAATAAAGAAAGTTAGAGAAATGTCGATCGCTACCTGCAATGTAAAAAGCCATAACTAACAAAAAATTTTTAATAATATTTTTAAAATTTTTAATTTATTATTCTAAAAGAGCCTTAAGTTCGTCGCTTATAACACTGTGCTTTTTCTAGGTAAATAAAGGCGTCAATCATGGTACCTGTTGTTGCCATCATTCGGTGCACAATATCTTCGTTCGTGGAAATTCGACTGCATTTTCTGAAGTGTCTAAGGCGATATTTTTTATAGCCTTTGTTACGACTTTCCTCAGTCTATTCGAATAGTAGGCCTACAGAAAAAATACACTTTTCAATTATATCCTTTCCGTGAATCAAAATTTTGTGACGGTTAGGTGGCATATTGTACCACTCGTACAGTGCAACAAACTCTTTTCTCCAAACAAAAATCACCAAACTTTTTTGGATCTATTACCTCGGTGATTGTTATAGCTTCGATAATTATTGAAAACCTCTTGATTATGCTTTCATCTAGACCCGAGATTTCGGAAATCAAAGCTGGATTAGCAAATAATCTTCGTGAATTTTTCATACCAGAGCCTTGCTTAACAGTATTAACCTCTATGCTTTATCAAACATTTTCGGTCTTCTTCTATCGAACGAGTATTTGACTCGACTCTCCCACGTTTAAATTCAATATTGTAAGCTGCATGCAAAGACACCCATAGACATGCATATCTCGAGCAAATTTTTTAAATTCATACCTTTACTTAATTGCGCATAAGAGCGAAACGCGTTATAACGATTTTCATGAGTTATGTCTAATTTTGTTCATAGGTTATACGACTTTACGTGAAAGTAATAGGACTTGAAAATTTTTATACCGTTTTGGGTTTTTTATGAATTAAAAAACAAAAAAAATTAACTTTTTAGGCAAAAAATATTTATTTTTCTTCATACATTTATTTATAACTTCGAAACTGTCGCTTATGTAGCAAAACGTTATATAAACGGATAAAAGTACTTATAATTCTTGAATTTTCTAAATTTGTTTAAGTAAAATCCGTTTAGTGGTTCTTGAGTTATTTTAAACAAAAGGGGCTTATCACAATTGAGTTGCGAATCAATCAGCTGAAAAATGTCGTACTGTGTAATGCAACAAATTGAGAGGTGGCACCTGGTGGCACATGAAAAATGTGAAAACAGATATGAGACAATGTATTAGTAGTGATTTCCAACTGTGGGAAAGTATGGCTAAAATTGCAGGTCCAAATATTTGGAGAAAAAAGGGATTTTTTTTATGTTCATAAAAATAAACAAACAAAAAAAACTTAAGTCTCTGCAGAGTTTATTTTTTCAATTTTAGTATACTGAAATATCCTACTTTAAATAGAAAATAAAAAGAAAAACGTTAGCTCACATAATAAAATAATATTCGTTTTGAAATTCTTTGGCTTAAATGAAGTTGGTTCAGTAAAACATACAAGTACTGAGCTTGAGACGGCTAAAAAAAAAAAACTAGCAGTCAGATCGGAGTAATTCTTTTTGATTTGATTGTACCATTTAGTCTAAAATTTCATTGCACAACAGCCAAGAAAAGTGTGTCGTTACAAGCTTTAAAGCAAGAGTTGACTTCCAAACTGCCTTTACTGGTTTTTAAAATTTATAATTAGTCTACTCTAGGAGCTCCACATGAATAGTTTAACTCTTGAACAAAGCTATCAATTTATCCAGATTTATGTTAAAAGCAATTATTCATTCATTTTTGGTTAATAAATAAAACTGCTGCTTATTGAGTGCAACAAACTTAGAGCACACCCTTTAAATCCAGAAAAATGCAATATTTAATGAGCTCTGCATGCTGATGGCATCAGCGCACATAATGGTCGACGGATCGGTGCCCCTGTAGGCTAGTAGGTAGTGTACTAGCCTGTCAGTATGGGGGCTGTGGGTTCGATTCCCAACGAAAACCTTGGTTTTTTTCACTACAAAAATAAAAATTGACTGTCGGTGGGGCTGCTCAGCGATGAAGGCATGGTCACTGGTCGCTGTGCTGTCTTATACGGCAGTTAATTTCCGACTATCCTTCTACTTTCACCACCTGTTCATCGCTTCTGTATCCCTTTTCTGAAGAATGTAGCACGGTACTTGACTAAATAGGCATTGTTGCCTGAAGTGCTACTTCTCTTTATAAAAAAAACAGATTAACGTCAGTCATATGGCCGTAACCTGACAGTGATGGTTTTACCACTGTGGAATTACAATGCGTCTACTGCCGAGGTGCAGCATTCACACTGTGTGGCAGAGCAAGCAGGGACGTGCCCCACTAGCTGATTGAGAGCCGAAGACTATTTAAATTCCTGTCGCTGCTCAATAGCAACATTCTGTTTATAATACAACAACACATCTGATAGTAAATTTGGGTTTAAAATTTTCCTCCACGATCAGGCTTCTGATAGCTTAGGCGATTGGTAGCTCTATGAGCTACTAGCCCCTGTAGTACTCGTCGTTAGTCACTGGCCAGCTTTCGAAAGTCCTTTTCCTTTAGTTTCAGGCTCCTGATAGCCTAGGCGACTGGTGTCACCTTTGAATGCCAAAAACTTCAAGATGAGAAGGTAATCACTAAGACTATGTGCCGAGGTAAGAAAAGTCGACAGATGGATGGCATTGAGCAAGATGAGATGTGGTTACATTAACATGGCACCATACACCCGCCGTTGCTGACAACGTATTAAAATTGTAAAAAATGCACCTGTCAATTAATGTCCAAAGTCATGTTATTTAACTTCTCTTAATTATTTCCTAAAAGACCACATTAAGTCGATATTTTATGCTGTTTAAACAGCAACAATTGAAGCCTTGCAGGTCAATGTTATTTCTGTTATTAGTGACAAGGTTCATAAAAGCGACTCAATATTCGAACTTCATAACGTGCTATGTCCCGAATCATTTTTAAGTGCTACGGCTGAGATTTTCTGGGACTTAAAAATTTAAAGAATAAAAACACGGACAGATTAGTAATAAGATTTGAACACAGTTACTTTGGAGTCCTTAAGCGGTTATTTGGGAATCTTCAGTGATACAAATAGCGGTGTGCCGCGATGACGTGGAATTAGCTACAGAAATAACAGTGGTGCTTACACTTCTTCGCTAAAAACGCGGCACTAGTCGCCTGGGCTAGCAGAAGCCTGAAACTGGTAGAGACATAGGACTCTCGAAATCCGACAAGTGACTTATTATACACACACGCACTGATACCACGGAAACCAGGTATCCTCAGGGCTATGGCCCTTTTTTGGTGAGGCCCCTCGTGGAGCAAGGTGATGGCTGCGTTTTAATCAGGCTTTGAAGAAAGTTCCGAAGGGATGTTAACAAAAAATTTAACATACAAAGTCCTAGTTTTCACATTCAAAAGGACTAGGAGTGGAATAGTCTGCAACTCTTTAGCAAGAAGTCGGACCACGGTCCTGCTACCGTGCAGCGGCAACCGCGATTAAGGCGTATATTCACCTAGGTATATATGCATCTTAGGACGCAAGATGAACCATGTGGACCATTACCAGATGGTGGATCATTACCACTATGGATGATATAACGTGATAAGATTTACATCTGCGCCTGGCTATATAGCCTTAATTAGATGGTGGTCATACCACTGGGAATGAAAAGCAAACGTCATTCACGCCCTAGGAAGCCGAAGACTAATTCTAGCAACAGGTCTTTCCTAGTTGCAACTTTAGTGATTCCAGAGCAGGGCTGCAAACCAACACTCCTTGTTGAAGAGCTGGAGACTTTCCAACACTTGTCTAGCATGCTCACTGGATCTAGGAACATTCCACCATGTAGGTGTTATTAAGGTAAAATGAACCTGGCCACCATATAAAACTGACCTGTCTGTTTTGGGGCCGTGAAACCACAACCACTACGATACTCAGTCAGAGAAACAGCTAAATGCCTAAAGAGACAAATAGCGGAAAGTCTGCATGCTACTGATTCCCGTGGAAATATAGTGGGTTGTCCAGTTGGCTCCTGCTAGCCTTGAAGGGGACTGGGCTCCCTTTTACCACGCAAAACCCAAGTCCAGATGGTTGTGTGATCAATAAAGACTTATAATGTGGCGGGGGAACGCTATGTACTTATACATACACCCAGCAGTAAGACCTCCGTCAAATTAAGGCCTTGCAGCCAGGTGCTAACGCTAAACATAACACGTATCACTTCGCTAAGTGATAGGAGCATGAACAACTTTGTTAATCATGTCACAAAAAATAACAGACTATACATGATGAGCCAATAATCACGCGACCTGGCTTAATTACAATAACATAAATAATGGCTCTACCTTTGGACTCAAATTACTTTAGTTACCTTAAAAACACATTTAAGAGACAGAACATCACAATTCTGTTAGCGAGTCGAGTATTATCCAAGAGTTTTAAGTTGGCAGAAGCAAGTATTAAAATTCAGTTAATATAAAACATTCAATTTGTATAATTAACAAGCAACAACAACAAAAAACAAAAAATCAAAAGCAAATGCATATTATTACAATTGACTTTAATTAAGGATAACACAAATTACAAGCAGTTGCAGGAGAAGTCGTTGAAAGAAACAATAAACGCCCTGTAGTCAAATTTCTAGAACTGTGCATGATACATGATGCTAACAACTGCAATGCACAAGTTCTCATGTTTATGTTCCTATTCGTATCGCTGGAAAAGAAATATTCTCATATAAAAAATACCGAGAGATGCATGTGCATACACAAGTGAAGGTACCCAGCATTTCTTGTAGCAATTCATTTGCCACTAAATAGTTTCAAAGCTACGGTGCTTAATACTACGATAAGGCTCTACATTTCTTGTGATTATCGATGCTAAAACATTTCATTTAAGTGTTTTTATAATTGCTATAAAACAAATAAAAATTAAAGGGTGTCCCATAGATATAATTTATTGGCACTTTATTTGTAAAGCCATTGCAGCCAGACACTTCATCTCGACGCATACTATTCTTTACTTCATTCTGTTGTGTTCGCTACACTAACAAGTAATAAAAATTAAAATTATTTTAAAGGGTGCGCCAATAGAGGACTTATTTTCCTAAATATGGCTTTATGCTTTTAATAATTACAAGCAGACACCTAAAATTCATACAGAGTATATAGTATTTATCCACTGTAATGATAAGAATAAAAAATTAAAATTTTAAGTCATAAGGTGGTTCCATAGATGATGTGAGTTTTACAAATGTTTTCTTATATTTGCAACCATTAGAGGCATTTGAAATTTATATAGAGTATGTAGCACTATACAGAGTATAGCACTATTAAGAGAAATAAAACAAGTGATATTAAAAATTAGAGGGTGTTCCTATAGATAACGTGGTTGTGATGAATATTGCCTTATCGTTTATAGTACATAGCAGTAAATAGGCAACCACAATTGATACAAAGTTCATAGTATTCTGTACACTATAAGAAGAAGTAAGAAAAAAATAATAAGGCGTTTCTATATCTAATGTAATTTCGACAAATAATGCCCCAGAGTTACGCAAAGTATGTACAATGCATCAAATTCTTCACGCATAAGTCCAACTTACTCTCAGGCCTTTTTATTAAAATTGTAGTGGTCGTCTTAGTTTAAATATTTTTACAGCTCCACCAATACAATCAAACCAAAAAAGCTTTAATTTTTTAGGTATGCCAAAGATCGTATGAAAACTAAAAAAAATTATTTTTAAAAACAATCTTTTATGGACACTTCACCAAAATAATAAAATAACGATACAATAAAATTAAACCAATTTATCTATAAAATTTAAATCATAGGATGGTTCCATTGATAACACGATTTTGACTTATAGTGTTTTATTATTTAAATCGTTAGTGGCAGACACTTTGAATTTACACAAAGGATGGAGGACTGTGTTTATTATAACCAGACTATCTGGACCTGTGCTGCTGGGGGTATAAGGGAGCTCAGTCCAAGCAGGGAGTCAACTGGAAGCCCCACGTTATTTCCACGGGAATCAGTAAGCCCCAGAGTTTCCGCTAATTTTCTCTTTAGACTTTTAGCAGTTTCTCTGACTGATTATTGAGGTTGGCCCTTAGGGAGTATCCTGGTGGTTGTGCTTTTGAAAGCATGAAGTGATTTATGGTGGCCAGGATCATCTCGCCTTTAATAACACCAACGGGTGAATGATCCGAATCCAGTGAGCATGCCAGACATGTGTTCTGGACTAGGAGTTGGATAGTCTCCAGCTCTTTAGTAAGGAGTAGTGGTTTGCAACCCTGCTTTGGAACTGCTGAGATTGCAACTAGGAAAGATTTGTTGCTAGAATTAGTCCTCAACTTCCTAGGGCGTGAATGACGTTGCTTGTCATTCCCAGTAGTTTGACCACCATCTGATTAAGGCTTACAGCCAGGTGCAGATGTAAATCTTATCACGAAATAACGAAAACTATAACTAGTGAAATTTCAAGATATAGAGTGGTCCCATAGATATAGCAATTTTGACAAATATTTTACAGTCTGCTATCCCCTATAAGATAGATAATGTGACTTTGACTTATATCAATCATCTAACACTAAAACAATGAATAAATAAGTGAATTTAATCTACTTTTTTTTTAAAACTGCTGGGTATAAAAATAAAATTAATTTGTATGCATGTGTGCGTATGTGTCCGTAATATTGTCAGTGCTAAAAAAATCTTAATTAAATTACAATAGCAACAAATTGAGGTTCAGCATTACAACGAAATAACGTGAAATGAAAAAAAAATACAGTATTAACTTTTGACTCGGCTAAAAGTTCAACTATTCGCCAAATGATGACGAATAGCGACATGAATGAAAAGAATAAATGAATCAAAGAATGACTGACTGACTACAGAAAGAAACAAAACAAAGAATTGATTGTACAAATGAAAAACTCGTACAAAAGATTAAAGAGATGTGGATAAATAAAGAAGCGCAGCAAAGAAAATCATCAAATGTCGTTGAGAAGTCATTGAAACGTGTAATCTGTAGCACGTGCAGACATCAAAATAAAAACGGCAACAAAATCACACATATACACACATACAGATACACACATAATGATGTCGATAATAATAAATGGGGTTAAGAAAATTATTGGCCAACAACGATTACAAGCAAAGTTGATTAAAACAGTTGAGGGGTCACAAAGCTCAGAGACGGGATTTTTTTTTGCAACTCCTTGCTTATTTAAATTATTACTTTATTGATATGATTTTAAGAACAGGACTAGATTACAAGTATTTTGTAGCGGGCCTTGGTTAAGATCTTTCGCATAAATCAAGCATATAATTAAATGGTTCATCTAATGGATGGGCAAATTTAAGGTTAGGAAATAAATTATCTGGCAAATGCTTAAAAGTTAAGAACTAAGCTGTCATCTGGCATTTATTTAATAAAAATTTGGCAAATTTTAAGCATGAAACGTCACTATCTTAAGCAAAGAATTTTAATTCTGAAAATCTACTATCAAAATGGTGAAAATTTTACAGTATTAATATGTAAAATTCGAGCAGCTTTTCCTCGTAATGAGGCTTCTTCTGAGACCGCTGTGGTTAATTTAATAGGTTAATTCAAGGATCACGGTAATATTGCCGACAATAGTATGCCAAAATAATACGCACGTAGTTGCCAGACTGATGCAAATATAGCCTCTATGCAGCAAAGTATTGAGAATAAGCCTGGAACATTAACTATCGAGTTTCGGCAGCAATTGGATATCACTAGAGGCACTTGGTATAATATTTTGCATAAAGATCTTCATTCTCATAAGGTTGAACTCGCTAAATAATTAAAGCCGCCTTATCATTGCTTGTGTGAAATGTTTGTGAATTGGTTGTTTGAAAAATTGAACGAAAAAAAAAAACGCATTTTTCAACAAAATCATCGCCATTGTTGAGGCTCATTTTCTATTAGGCGGTTTTCTTAGCAAACGAAGTTATCGATTAAGGGACTAAAAAAATCCACAAATCATTGCGATCAAAGAAATTAGCCGTAAGCTGCTGTTTTGTGGTCACGCCAATCATGCGGGCCCGTATTTTTGCCATAATGAGCAAAGAAATGTCGTCATCATAAATATTCTGAGCTACCAAATCATGATAACCAATATTTTGTAACCATAATTGGCTAATGTTGACATCAGTAAACATTTATTTAAGTAAGACAGCGCCACAAGCCATACAACCACCCAAAATATTTCACTTATTGCATGAGAAATCTCCCGCTTGCAGTACTTCGCGATTTGACGATGTCAACTAACCGTCTCATTCTAGTGATTTTCTGCCGTTGGACTATTTTCTGCGGAGCCATTTGATTAATCGGAATTTACGTGACGCAACCAATAAACAACTAATTTGCGGAAAGATGACATTTAGCGCTTTATTGACGAGATACGCCAAGCTTTCTTGCAAAATGTGCTTCAAAATTTTCTGAAAAGAGTGGGCGCCTGCCGACTTGATGGTGGTGGACATTTCTCCAACATCAGATTTCATTATTAATTTCCATACTTTAACTTTACATTGATGTTAGTAAAACTGAAGTTGTCGCAAGGAAGTGTAAGTTTTAAGAAAATTTACTTCCTAACTTCAAATTTGCCCGCCCATTAGTTTTCAGCAGAAAACAAACAGCCAACAAGATTATGTGAAATGTGAGCAAAATAGAAATTAGAACGTGACAAATTTCAGCTACGCTACATGATGAACTGATTAGAAATGGCAAAATTCAGTAGCATTCCATTTAGGACTTAAAAACCTGCATAAGCTTTCATTTAGAATCGTAAGAAGGAAAATTAGCCCTTAATTGTATTGTCCCCGAAACACGAGCTTTTTAAAATGTCAATAAATTGATGATGAACCTATTTACGCTATTTCTACTTTACTCAGGTAACAGCGAAACTGAAATGAGGGGTTAGGCTACTTACTCCCTAACCTCAAATTTGCCCATTAAAAAAATTTTTCAATGCTGCTTATTTTATGTACACCACTGTTGTTATTGCTGAAGAATATATTTTACAAATGATATAGAAAAATCCCCTGGATGGCGTAGTTTTTTATTGTAGTAGCTGTTGTTGTTATTGTTGTTTACTCAACCCTAATGAATAGAGGTTGAAAGAAAAAATTTGTTTATGAATTGGCATCAACGTCAAAACAAACCGCAGTAATTATTAATTTAAATAAAATTGCAATTGATTAGCAAAAGTAAATAAAGTGGAAGATTATTCCAAAAAGTCGTCTAAATTTTTGTAGATTTTTTTTTTTTTTGTTTTTTTTTGTAACATGACCCCCTTCCAAAATGCCTTTGCAAAAGCAAAAGCAAGTGTTATGGTGAGAGACAAGAATAAATCGACCTCGACCTAAGAACTTGGACAAGAAACCACGAAACAAAAACAAAATACAATAAATAAAGACCGCAAATTCACAAACAAAAAAATGACAAAATTAATAAAAAAAAACAGAAAAAAAAGACCAACGAAAGAAACCTTTATGCCGCATGCACTCACTGGCGGTTTGTTGGCAGTGTTGTTGCACAAATTCTTCAAATGCCAATAATTGTGGTCATACAAAGAAACTTAAAAATATGGATGTGTACACCAGTTGTACTTGATTGTAAGAGTACGAACCTTTTGAAAAGAAAATCCAACCAGGTATTCCTTTACTCTCAGCTGCTTCAAAGACCGTTTCGTTGGCTAAAGCTGACTTAGGAAATAACGTTTGACTGGTATTCTTCAGTTGATGCGGCCAAAGGAAACAACAACAAAATATTTAGTTCGTTAGTTATGTAGGAAAGTATATATTTACTTTTACCATGCTGCTTTATTCGCCACAAGAATGTCTTTGAAGTGCGGCCGCCATTTAACACATTCGTCAAACGGTTAAAATGTCACATACAACTGAAAATATGCACAAATAAAGAACAGAAGAAAGAAGAACTAATGAATATTTTTTTACATAAAATCATCATCATCATCATCCCAGGCAAGTTAATGTGTATGGAAAAATAGTTTGCTTTAGTTATAGTTGAATAAATGAAAATAAAATAAAAGTCTCCTGATTATAGGAATTTAAGGAAAAGCTGCTTGAAAATGCCCGAATGAAATGTTGAAGAAATGTTGTTACTCCTTTAAACAGATGAAATGAATGAAACAGTTGTGATGTGTTAAATTGTGACAGAAATTGTGACCACTGTTTTCTTTAATTGTCATTTAAATAAATTATTTTTCTTGTTAAATTTGCTTTTGTTAAATATAATAAAAAAAAAATAAAGAAAGTCCAAATGAAAAGTGGAAGCAAGAAACCGCGTTTTACTCTAAAGGAAGATGTGACTCTGATGATCAAGTTTTTTAAATAGATTGAATAGAATCAGAAGATAACTACTTAATGAAAAATGACATCTGTAAAATGTCCAGCACGACCTCGCTGAAAGATTTCAATTCTTTCATCAAAGTTATTAATCACTTTTTGACAAATGGCGATGCCGTAGATTCGCTCAATTCACAATTCACAAATGGCTGGAGTTTCTGAAAAAATAATTTTTTCAGACGAAGCCGCTTTTTTACTTGTCAGAGAGTATGTCAAAAAGCAAGATTGCAGCATTTGGGCTTCTGAAAATCCTAGAACGATTATTGAGAAGCCTTTGCATGCTCAACGTGTCACTGCATGGCGTGCTATGTGGTCTGGAGGCTCGAATGGACTATTTTTTTTAAAGATGAGGCTGGAAATGTGGAAACGGTCAACGGAGCACGCTATTTTGGCTATTTAAGGCTTAACATAGTCCCACAAAAATTAATCCAGCGGTGTTAAATCGCACAATCTGGCTCGCCACTTTACTGCTGATTGTCGTGAAATTATGCACAACGGAAAATTTGGTTTGCAATAAATTGATGGTTTTATTGGCTATGTGATATGTGGCACCGTCCTGTTGAAGCCACATATCAGTGATATCCACGTCGTCACTAATAAGCAAAAATAGCCAAAATAGCGTGCTCCGTTGACCGCTATCACATTTCCAGCCTCATCTTAAAAAAAAAAAACGGCCCATTCGAGCCTCCAGACCACATAGCGCGCCATATAGTGACACATTGAGCATGCAAAGGCTTCTCAATAATCGCTCTACAAATTTTCAAAAGCCCAAATGTGGCAGTTTTGCTGGTTGACATGCCCTGACAAGTAAAAAGATTTTTTCAGAAACCCCAGCCGGTTGTGCCATCATGAATTGAGTGACTCTAAGGCAATTTAAATGATTGATCGGCTTCAATTTCTGCACCATTTAAACCATGTAAGGCTTCAAAGTCAAATGCTTACGCAAAATTCGCCATGTGATGGTTTGGGATAACACCAATTTGGATATGTTTCAACACTGTGGTTCGCGGCTGCATTATTTTCAGTTGAACAACCCGGTCGAACACCCGGTTGGTGTTCGCCCATTTTATATTGAGCCTGTTGACTCAATATCTGAAATAATTACGATTTTTACGAAATGTAACTTTAACAGCACCACCATTTTCATAGTGGATTTTAATTCTTTTAATGTGATTTTCGTCCGAAATACAATTCACTGTAGCAATTGCCATTGCATCTACAATGAATACGGCATGTTGTTGGTGTTGCCACAATTAAAAAATAAACTTCTTGGCGAAAAAATCCGATATATTAATACTATTATGCTATTATACATCCAGCATCAAAACCCCTTCACATCAGTTGACAGAGCAACAAATGAAATTTTTCAAATTAATTGAGCTGAAATGTCTAAGCACCGTTAAGTTAAAATTTGATTTTAAAAAAGCCTAAAGCAGCGATATTTGATGACTCCGAAAGTTGTAAATTCAACAGAAAACCAAATTATACTAGTCCACAGTATATGATTATCGAAGAAAACTCTGTCTTTGCTTGGACATCTATAATGAAGGCTACTACCATCTTAACGGCCGCTGATTTTATTTTCCAAAAAATTTCAGTGACTTAAAAACAGAGATAGCAAGGCCTTCCCTGTTCGCTTAAAGATAATATATCCCCTGTTATATTAAATTGTTTAGTGCTTTAAAAAAAATTTATATTATGTCACTTTACATCGAAACATTGAGAAAATATTGTGCCATCACACAAGAGTGAATAATTTATAGCATGCTTTTAGAACTTTTGCAAGGTCTCCTATAAGAAACCCTGCATTAACCCCTCCTTAATGATTATTTATTATGGATTATCATTTTACATCAAAACATTGAGAAAAAATTGTGCTATCACACTTGAGTAAATGATTTACGTCATAAAAATTTTAGAAGTTTTGCAATGTGCCTTATAAGAAACCTGTGTAAAGCCCTCCTTTTTGATGAATGATTATCGAAGAAATCTGTGTTCTTTAATTCTGCATCTATAATGAAGCAGCCGTGGATTTTATTTTCCAGAAAATCTCAGTGACTGAAAAACATAGGACATAGCAGATAGGAGCAGATTTTCTTTATTATATTAAATTTAAGCTTTTAAGGCACATCTTTAAAGGAATGTTAATGTTAACTCACTTTACACCGAAAAATTGTTCTATCACACTCGAGTAAATGATTTTTATCATAGAAATTTTAGAATTTTTGTCTTTAACTCTGAATCTAAACAGCCGAAAACAGAGATAGGAACAGCTCTTTCGTGGTCGCTTAAAGATAATGTATTCTTTATTATATTAAATTGAATTGATTAATGCATACCTTTAAAGAAACGTTTATATTATGTCACTAGAAATCGAAGCGTTTAGAAAATATTGTGCTATCACACTGGAGTGAATGATTTACGTGATAAACCCTTTAGAATTTTGCAATGTCCCTTATAAGAAAGCCTATGTAAACCCCTCCTTTTTGTCGCATGATTACCGAAGCAGTCTCTGTCTTTGATTCTATATCTATAATCAAGCATACCTTCTTAACTGCCGCTGATGTTATTTTTTGGCTTAAGAACAGAGTTAAAAACTTTCAAAGTGAAGCGAGAACAATAACACTTCCGTGTCCACATAGTGAATCCTTTTTTATATTAAAATTAACTGATCAGTGAATAACTTCTAAAAAGTATTATATTGCTTTATACAGAAACACTTGTGAAAAAAGAATTGTGCTATCACATTCGACTGAATGATTTATGTTATAAAAATTTTCAAATTTTTACAATCTTTCTTCTAAGGAACCCTTTACTTATTGCTTAGTTTTTATCAATTTTACTATTCATACCTACAGTAGCTAAAATATTAGAATTATTGGAAGACTTTAAAGATACTTTTTGCTCTTCCTTCTCCAGAAGAACAACTTGGAAGGAAGTTTGAATGATCTTAATGCAAACTATATTGTAATTGAGAAAGACTAAGGTGCAAGCCATGATGTCACACTTGCAAAATATTCTCGGGCAGGTTGCAAAAGAATTCTACTTATTTAATCGCAACGGAGCACGAATCTCTAAGTGATTTTTTGGTATCAATTTCGTTAAAATAAGGAAACACCTAACAGGACAGGGTAATACAGATACGACAGTTCAAATTAGACAGCGCATATCGTGGTCGTATATTTTTGCACACGTGTATTTAATGGATGTGTTTGTTGTTAATGAATCGCTACTTATGCGAAATATTCAGTTGTTGTTCCAATCAGTCCACCTATCATCAATTCAATAAATAGTAACATTTTTATAAATATCACGTCACTTTCGGAAGATATTTTGTTTTTTTTTCTATTGTAATAGACCGGCTCGAATATAGTCTAATCTGGAGGTTCAATTTTCGATTACTTTTGACAGTAATTCTGGCTGTATGTAGGCATCTACATATATCGACGTAGATTAGGAACTTTACATATCCGCAGCAAAAGTAGTCTGGGTAACATTTCGTGATAAGATTTACATCTGCACCTAGCCGTGGGCCTTAATCAGATGGTGGAGGCTGATGACTAATTCTAGCAACAGGTCCTTCCTAGTTGCAATTTCAGCGGTTCCAGAGCAGGGCTGCAAACCACTACTCCTTGCTGAAGAACTGGAGACTATCCAACTCCTGTCAAGAACACATGACTAGCATGCTCACTGAATCTCGATCATTCACCAGTAGGTGTTATTAAAGGCGAGATGATCCTGGCCACCATAAAATAATATCTGTATGGAGCCGCAAAACCACAACCACCACGATACTGCCGAAGGGCCAACCTCAATAATTAGTCAGAGAAACAGCTAAATGCCTAAAGACACAAATAGCGGGAACTCTGCGGGCTACTGATTCCCGTGGAAATAACGTGGAGCTTCCAGTTGACCCCTGCTGCCTTCAGGGGACTGAGTTCCCTTATACCCCCAGCAGCACAGGTCTAGATAGTCAAGTATTCTACAAAGACCGACAAATGTGCCCCCGGGTGGGAAGTAGTCTGAGTAACCAATTCAGGGATCCGTTAAATGCAAAACCTTGCGGTTACCAAACGTTTCCTTCAATGCAACAAACTAGCTGTGTTACATGTTACGCCGTCACCACAGCTCCTACACATCATCATGGTTGTTTAGTTGATGAGGACAGTTATCATCGCTCTATAGTCACCATGACTTTAACGTTCTGATCAGGATTGTCCTTAAAGAAGTACGGACGAATATCGCGTTAGCGCATAGAGCACACAAAACAGTCACGTTTATTGAATGTTACGGTGTCTCAACGTACAGTTGTAATAGGGTAGCTACGTGTATGAAAACATCATGATCCAAGCTGTTACAGTCAGTTGCATTTACGATGCTACATAGCAACCTTATACTTGAAAATATATGGAAGGTATTCTCTAAAAGATTTTCGGATATCTTCAGGTATCGAGCATTATGTCAAATGACCCCTACTCATGCAGTGCATTGTATTTTTGTGATAATGGGCAAGGAAATGCCTTCATCATGAATATTCTGAGCTACCAAATCATGGTAACCAATTTTTTGTGACCTCTGTGACATCTGCGAACATTGATTGTAATAAGAAAGCGCCACAAGCCATACATACAACCACCTAAAAGATTTCAGTTATTGCATGAGAAATTTCCCGGTCGCAGTATTTCTCCATTTGACGATGTCAATTGACCGTCACATTCTTGTAATATTACGCCGCTGGATTATTTTCTGTTGAACCATTTGAGTAATCGGACGTTATGTGACGTAACCAATAAACAACTAATTTGCGGAAAGATGACATTTGGCGCTTTATTGACGAGATAAGCCAAGCTTTCTTGCAAAATGTGCTTTAAAATTTTCTGAAAAGAGTGGAGGCCTGCCGACTTAGTGGTAGTGGACATTTGTCCAACATCAAATATCGAGAGCCATCGAAATGATGTATGGAGTTGCTCCATTTTGCCGACAAGAAAACCAACAAATCACCCGTAGAGTGCCTTCCTACGGAAAGCATACTGTCGGTTACCAAGTAAGCCTTTGGACTCCAGGGACTTCAGCAGAAGAAAATTAGTCATGGTTCACATCACCTTAGAAAGTGCAAAAGAAATTGAAATTGGGCGGTAATTTTAAGGGTTGTTAGGCTCACCCTTTTTGGGGATTGGCATTGCATTAGTAACCTTCCAACACTTTAGACAAGTGTTGGTATTCCATACGGGCCAGCACCCCCCTCGGGGGCACATTTATGGTCTTTATAGAACGCTCGACTATCTAGACCTGTGCAACTGGGGGTATAAGGGAGCCCAGTCCTCTGAAGGCAGCAGGGGTCAACTGGAAACCCCACGTTATTTCCACGGGAATCAGTAGCCCGCAGAGTTTCCGCTATTTGTCTCTTTAGACATTTAGTTGACCCTTCGGGAGTATAGTGGTGGTTGTGGTTTCGCGAGCCCATAATAGACAGGCCAGTTTTAAATGGTGGACAGGATCATTTCACCTTTAATCACATCTACCTGGTGGAATGATCCTAGATCCAGTGAGCATGCTAGGCATGTGTTTTTGACAGGAGTTGGATAGTCTCCAGCTCTTCAGCAAGGAGTGATGGTTTGCAACCCTGCTCTGGAATCATCAAA
Source organism: Trichopoda pennipes (assembly GCA_030448955.1). Lineage (NCBI taxonomy): Eukaryota > Metazoa > Arthropoda > Insecta > Diptera > Tachinidae > Trichopoda > Trichopoda pennipes. The sequence goes on along the minus strand of JASKUP010000052.1, from coordinate 11,043,948 downwards.
GTTGCAACTAGGAAAGACCTGTTGCTAGAATTACTCTTCGGCTTCTTAGGGCGTGAATGACGTTGCTTTTCATTCCCAGTGGTATGCCCACCATCTGATTAAGGTGCAGATGTAAATCTTATCGCGTAATCCGGCCCAGCAGACTTGACCTAGAGGTTGAGAACTGCCAAAACCTCGAAAGAATATATTCGGCATAGTAACGGGTACTCTGTCGAGCTTGGGCGGTGGTTGACTACTTTCCGGGCAAAATAAGAATTATTTGCAAATATACCAGCCAACTTGGAAAACCGAAAATGACTGCAATCAATTTTATAAGAAGCCAAAATAAAGATCGCGTTAAGTTATCATTCAGAGATTTTGCTTTTTTTTTCCAAATTCATTTCATTTCCTTTGTCTGAAATCTCTTAGCCTGTTGTCAACACAAAAATTCTTTAATATTCGTTCAACAATTTACAATTATTAAACGCAGGAAATTTTTATATTCATTTTGTCAAGTTGATAACACTAATTAAGATCTTTTAAAACAGCTAAATTTCTAATTTAAAATAAATAACTTTGTTACAACTGCGACTAACTTCCGATAATAGAAATTATAAAACGATTCGATGATTTGAGTTTGCAAGCATCCTTGCGCAAACGCGCTCACATGCACTCACATGCACTCACATCTTCTCATGCCACAACAATTCGTGATGAATGGCGCATTGAAGAAAAGCAGCAATGCAAGTAGATTCTATTAAAAATAAGAAGAAGAAGAATAAGAATAAGGAAATTCTCACAATTCCCAAACGTGTATAGTCACAATGAAACTATTTAAAAAAGCCATCAAAGACAATGGAAAAACTGCAGCGCAAAATTCGTCGGTAAAACTTTTGTTCAAATGACACGTTGTTTTTTTTCTTTGTTGTTATTGTTGTTGTTTTCTCTTATTGGATTTCAATGCAATAAGATGAATAGATGGATGGTTGGATGGATGGATGATTGGATGGATGAGCACGAAACAGATGAATGTCAAAGACAGCGTACAGTTAAAACAGCAAAAATAACAGCGAGTTTTAATGCAAAAGACTCTGCACTCAGTTACCATGTACCAACTTGAATGAATGATGATCAAATAACTTTGGACATTTGTCGTGTACATGATCAACCCAAAAATAATGAAAAATAAAATTGTTAATTTTCTTCCTCTTTTTACTTTTTACATTTTGTTTTTGTTGTTTGTCTTCTTGTTATTTTACTTCATTTGAAGAGTTGCATTCTTTTAAGATTTTTCACGTAAAAATTGTGCTGCCTTGAATTTATGTTTGCGCTCATTAAAATTTACTCTCCCATAAAGCTCGTAAATCCCATTTGATCTTTACTCAATGTCAACATCATGCTGATGTTTTTAGCATACGATGATGCTTTTACCAAAATGGTTAAAACATGATGATAATAGTTCGTTATCCAGCAGCTATTTGAGGACAAGTTGCCAGGTTTGCATTTAAAAAGTTAATTAAATGAAAGTTTATTGGAAAGTTCATTGGAGTAAGAAGTCAGGAATTGGAAGTTATTGTTGCTAAACTCTCACATTTCTTATATTATTATAAAAAAATTTCCATCAATCCAAAAAAATATAGCAAATAAGCCAAAGCGCGCTATGGGAATACAGTGTCCTGTTAAAAATAACCGAACATGGGCATTCCCTAAAATATTACAGTTCCTGTTAAATTTTTAAATCTTTAAATCCGATTGAAACAGTAAACGAAATTTTTAATCCTCCTAAAGAATTAACATCGACGCTGTGTCTTTACTTTCGACCTATTGTTCCTCTCTTAAAAGAACTGGAAGTCTCCGAATCAAAACCTAGCTACTGCCATTGAAATTCTTTCGTTTGAAAATTTCTGCTTTCCTTTTAAAATATAGTAGACTTGAGGATGAGTGAACCCAGAATTGTGACAACTGCTCGTTCAAGAAGAAAACAATACTGTGTAGAGGAAACGTCGCCGTTATTATGTGACGATAGAACTCATTTATGTGAATCTAGTGGCTTTAACAGCTTTAAAAGTGAACAAAATTTTTTTTGCAGGGTAAAAATTATGCGACAGCCTACAACCCCAGACCATTTTCACATTTTAATTTTTTTAAAGAGAAGTAAAGTAGCACTTCAGGCAACAATGCCTATTTAGTCAAGTACCGTGCTACATTCTTTAGGAAAGGGATAGAGAAGAGATGAAACAGGTGGTGAAAGTAGAAGGATAGTCGGAAATTAACTGCCGTATAAAGACAGCACAGCCACCAGTGACTATGCCTTCATCGCTGTGCAGCCCTACCCACAGTAAATTTTTATTTTTGTAGTAAAAAAACCAAAGTCTGGGAATCGAACCCACAACCCCCATACTGACAAGCTGGTACACTACTTACTAGCCTGCAGCGGCACCAAAAACTATTGAAGTCTACTAACTACTTACTAAAAGCCAAAACAACACCATGACTTTTTGATTTTTCCATTCTTTTAGCTAAAAGAGCAACACTGTTTTCGTCACTTGTTTCTTGAGACGATTTGAATAAGCTGCGTAATTAAGTTTCTTGTTACCAGTTATTGGAAGCACTATCTCGATTGCTGTTTGGTCTCCACGATTACCAAACAGCGGAAAAACTCATGCATATTGTAGCGCAACAACGCAAGTCGTTTAAGCGAAAGTATGATTAATTCTGAGCACACCAAATTCATTTCTTTCCATTTTTCTTCTCACACCACCATGGATGTGTGCTTTTTAAAGTTTTAACTGGAAACAGACTGATAGAAATATGTTAACAGGAAAATTTTTGCTATTTCAGTTAAGAGGCAGAAACTTCCTAGAGTCACGATTATGTTAACCAGCCTTTTAACATTTTTTTATGGCATTGTTGCTAAATCGCAAAAGATCCGGGAAGAGTCCAGAGTCTTAGTTTAATTGATTTGCAATCGTAGCATTTCCTATAAAGGGTTTGTCAACAAGAAGTTTGTTTTTTTCAAAACAAAGTTCAAGCGCTGACAGATGTCGATTCTTTCATCAAAGTTTTTAAACACTTTTTCCCAAAATGGCGGTGCTATTTCGTTAATTATATTACAGATTTTGAGTTTTAAGACTGAAGTCGATTCGATTGGCTCCGTATAGACTCTATGATTAACATTTACATAGACCAACTAAAAAATAATCACACGATCTGGCTGGGCACTTGTCGTGAAATTATGCGATCGGGAAATTTGGTTTGCAATAAATTGGCTGTGTGGCATGTGGGCATCGTTCTGTTGAAACCACAAGTTAGTGATATCCACGTCGTCAATAATAAGTCAAAGTGGAGTTGTTAGTATCCCGCGAAACCTTGATCCATTTACCGTTACGCATTTCCAACCTCATCTTCGTTGAGCATGCAAAGGCTTCTCAATAATCGCTCTAGCATTTTCAGAGGCCCAAATGCGGTAATTTTGCTTGTTAACACACCCTGACAAGTGAAAATGGGCTTCGTCTGAAAATATTATATTTTCAGAACAACCAGCGGGTTGTTACTGAATGAGTTCAGCGATTCTACGGCGATGTGAATGGTCGGTTGGCTTCAATTCATGTACCCGCTGAACCTTGTAAGGCTTCCTAGTTAAATTGTGATGTAGGTGCCCCTGTAGGCTAGTAGGTAGTGTACAAGCCTGTCAGTATGGGGGTTGTGGGTTCGATTCCCAACGAAGACCTTGGTTTTTTTCACTACACAAATAAAAATTAATTGTCGGTGGGGCTGCTCAGTGATGAAGGCATAGTCACTGGTCGCTGTGCTGTCTTTATACGGCTTTTAATTTCCGACTATCCTTCTACACCACCTGTTTCATCTCTTCTCTATCCCTTTCCTAAAGAATGTAGCACGGTACTTGACTCTAACTAGGCTTGTTGCCTGAAATGATACTTCTTTAAAAAAAAATTTGCCCTATGATGGTTTTGGGTAATCGCAATTGTTGAGAACGTCGAGGAATTGAAAAATGTGGATCTGCTTCAACACTGTGGGTCAAACTTCTTGTTGAAAAACCTGATAATATTGAGTCATTTAAAGTTAAGTTATTAAAACTTGTAGACAGTTTTCGTTAGCCGGACTTATTTAACCAAATTTGCGATTTCTTTCGAGAGAAAAAAAAATAAAGTCACTTGCTGTATATGGGACTACATATACCTGCCTTCAATTTAAATTTTAAACTAAATTCCATTCATATGGTCACCTTAAACACCATTGCCCATTAACAGTCAGGCAGTCAGAAGAATTGTTGCTTACAATTGGCAACCAAGCAATTTGTGAGACACCAACCAAAATATATAAGTGTACAGCGCATTTTATAGTTCATTGGTTCATAGAATTTGCATCTGTAAGTTTTTTTGCACTTCACAAGTCTTTATATTGCCGTTCCAAAAATGTCACATATTTGATGTTGTTGGTAAAAAACGAATGCGCATACAGGATTTATGTACCGAATGTGGTGAGAAACTATTTTTGTTGAAAATATAATTCAAGATTTAACCAGCACCAGCTACTCAATGCTGAACTTGTTTAATACAATTAAAGTGAATCTTCTCCATCTGAGATTCTGAGCAAGTTGGATGGATATTCTTTAGAAAGTACACTGTACAAACAAAATTAAATTTAAAGTTGGCCACTAATTTAATTAACAAGTATGCACCACCTGGCACGATGAAAGTTTCTCATAAAACGGATTTATAAATAAAAATGCTTCCTTCCCTGTTTGCTAGATTGAAATAGCATAGCGAGCTGCTCAAAGTTATGTTTTTATACACCAAGAAATTCGCCAACGACAGTATAAGGCATCCACCATCTGACTCCTGTTCTTGGATTAGTGATGATTTATTCTACGTTGAGTCTACTAAACCAAAAGCTAAAGAAATTAGTTCAGAAGCCACTTGTTTAATGTGAGTTATGTCATCTTTACTAAAGTCATTACAAGAATCATCAGGAACGTTTATTATCCCGCAAATAATTGCCAGCGTCCTCTTATTTATTGCGAAAACTACAAAAATTCTATTCAAAGTGTGTTTGTGCTTATACACTGAAGGAACTATCCAGCTTGCAAACGGAGTATAAAAGAAACATTTAGAATTAAAAGCTGCCATATCTTATTATTTTAAAAGAATCTAAACGTTTTATATCGCCTGGAAATATAAATTGAAGTTGCGATGGGCATTGCATTCCCAATGTATTATTCTATAGCACTAGATTCGTTTTTTTTTTTTAACCGTCGCATGTAAATTTTTTACTCAAAGTTCAAAAGTTTAAGTTTTTGTGGCCATGTAAGGCACCATGTATTTGGTACAGGGTGTCTGCCGGAAAGTTATACTATTTTGTTTTGTCACCATTTTGGCAATCATTAATCTTGGCAATTCATATTTGGCAGTCGTGAAGTAGACACGTGGCAAATTTATTATGAAATAATATTCGATAAATCAAAGTGTTTTAATCGTTAAAACATTTTATCAAAATCAAGCATCGATTACATCGATAAAGTTACGTAAAATTTTTGGGAGAAACAACGTGCCAACAAAACGCACTATTTATTGTGCAGTGAATGATTTCGAAGAAGGAGGGTCTATAGGTGATAGGCGCAAGCATGGTAACGACGTGCTGCATTACCGCTGCTCAAGAAAAAATTCCAAACAATCCATCAACCTCAATTCGACGTCTTTTTTTTTTTAAAGAGAAGTAGCACAGTGGGATAGAGAAAAGATGCGAGAGGTGGTGAAAGTAGAAGGATAGTTACGAAAATTACCTGTCGTATAAGACAGCTCAGTGACCAGTGACTATGCTTCTTCCACAAGACCATTAACGCCGCCATACATATGTCAATAGGATGTTACAGCTCGCCCATGAAAACTCCGATTTGCGTGAAAAAATCATAATGAGTGACGAAGCATATTTTCATTGCAATGGATATGTAACGAGACGGAATAGTCGATTCTGGGGAATGGGAAACCCCTCAAATTATTCAACAGTCACTTTTGCATCCATTAAAGGTGACAGTCGGGTGTACTATTTGGTCAGGAGAAATCCTTGGAACTCTAAATGAAGAGCGATATTGTGATATGATTGAAAACTTTTTAACGTCACAACTGCATACTTTGGGCTTGAGTAACATGTGGTATCAACAAGACGGTGCCACATCGCATGCAGCCAGGATTGTAATGAAATTACTGCAAGACCTTTTTCGACATTTTTCGAAGAAAAATGAGCAAGGAGTGCCTCTGGACCAAAATCCGCACCAAACAGTGACTCATTTTGGATGCTTTTCAATGTATGCGTGTGGGTTTTTTGTGCCCCAAATGTGACAATTTTGCTTGTTTACATACCCACCAAGATCTTCTGTAAGTCGATCGCAGGCCCACTTAGCGAATCAAAACCGCATTCGATGGTCACTTGGCTTCAACTCCTGAACTAATTGGACTTTGTATGGCGTCATACCAAAATCTTTATGCAAAATTCGTCTCAATGATGTCTCTGAAATGTTCAATTGTTGAAAAGGACAATGAATTGATGTTGACGGCGCTTCACGCACACGCACTTTCTGCCACAGCAGCAATATTCTTGGATGTACGCACTGTTTTTGGCTTTTCACGCTTTGGTTTCACAAGCTAACGAACATACGGACCTGACGGTGCAGCTCTACTTCCAAAATCCGTACACAATTTTCGTACACATTGTGCAACATGATCATGATTTTCAAAGTAATGTCGCAATATTTCCCAGCGTTTTTCAAGCGTATACACAAACCATATTCGTTCAGCGGAAGTATAAAACTAATTATCTGTCAAATCAAACATGAGCTAAGTGTTACCATTCACGAAATAAACACTAGTTGAAAAAGAAAAACGTTAGACGGGCCCTTTAGAAAGGTAGTTATGGAAATTAACTGTCGTATAAGACAGGACAGCGACCAGTGCCCATAACTTCATCACTAATCAGCCCCACCGACAGTCAATATTTATTTTTGTGGTGAAAAAAACAGCCAAGGTCTTTGTTGGGTATCGAACCCACAACCTCCAGACTAGTGCGCTTACTAGCTTACTAGCCTACACGGGCTCCTAAATACATCATTTAATTCATCATCAAAACTTGTACAGGCTGATAATTACCAAAAAGGGTTTAATTGGCAGTGCAAATTCCCGAAAAAAATTTTAATTGAAGTTGACTTCCCATTTTTCCTGTGCACGTCACTGATAGTAAAAAAGTGGCTGCTTAACAGGTGCCCTAAAAACATCAAAGCACCTGCAGAAAGTCTAGATATAAACTGGGACATCGTATACAAAACAGATTGTGCAGTAATAAGAGCCAGCTTGGGGCCGCATTAAAGGAGATGTGAATCTAAATAACGCCTGATGTATGCAAGAAATCTGTAGAATCTATTCCAAGAAGATTAAAGGCTGTAGAAAATCAAAAGTGATTTGTAATATTAATTAAAGCATAAAAAATTTAGTTTAAGGACTCCCCGACTTTCAGTGTGAACAGAGGTTTAAGGTCTTTTTTGTGTTATTACTTCTATTGTTATAAGGCTGAAGTACGTAGGTTTTGTTTTGAGTCATTTACTAATGCGCGGAATAAGGATTTTAATGAAATATTTTGCAAATTGGCCGCCCGATTTTCGATGTGAGGCACTGTACCTTGTTACAGATATGCAGTTATTCTTCTTCTTTTACAATGTTTTGTAAACAGACACACACATTTTTTTCGTTCGTTTAGTTCGATCGATTATTTCTGTATTTATTTATTTAAATTGTAATTCATTCTTCACATTTTCTAAGATTAATTTCATCTAAAACACACACATTCTTGCCTTTGAATTTCATTTTTAATTCATATTGAAGCAAGTGAACGCCCTCTGTTGTCTGGTAGTAGTACTTTAAACACTTATAATTAAGTCGGTAATGCAGTTCCTTTGCACAGTGTATATTAAATTTGAACATGTTTCTTGAGATTTAACAAAAATTTATCTTTTGCATTTTTTGGTTGCATGTTTTAATACTATTAAATACGAAAAATATATATTAATCAGTGTGTTGGTATTACCCATTCATTCATAAGCACACATATTTACATGTGGAAATGTAGAAAAGTGTACATTTGTACTGCCATTAGGAAAATTACAAACAGAGTTGGAAAACTGAGATGTAGTAATGAAAGTTAAATTAAAATAATAATGAACTTCAGCAAATTTGTTTACACTTGAAATTGCATTAAATTTAATTTAATTAATAAATAAATTAAGTTTAAGGTATTCTTAATAAATTGATAGCATATCTGCAACTTGTGCTATCAAAACAAAAAGGGAAATAAGGTGAGCGCTTAACAAGCATTTTTTTTCAAAGACAAGTAACACTTTAGGCAACAATGCCTATTTATTCAAATATCGTGCTACATTCTTTAGGAAAGGGATAGAGAAGAGATGAAACAGGTGGTGAAAGTAAAAGGATAGTCTGAAATTAACTGCCGTATATAAGACAGCACAGCGACCAATGACCATGTCTCACCGGCAGCCAATTTTAATTTTTGTAATGAAAAAAGCCAAGATCTTCGTTGGGAATCGAACCCACAACCACCAGACTGACAAGCTAGTACACTACCTACTAGCCTACAGGGGCACCTGCTTTATAAAAAAATTAAGATTTGAATTTTTTTATCGAAAATATCAACGATAAGTCGAAATTTAATTTTACAAATATGAAATATTGTTAAATACAAAAACAAACAAAGGAAAAGGTTTTATTTTACTTTTATGATGAAATGCTAACAATCGGTGAGAGTGTTATAGAAACAATTATAGAATCGGTTTCTAGTAAAATATTGTTCTGAAGATGCTTAGTTTAAGTTATATAAAAAAATAATTATCACTAAAATAGTAAAGTGAAATGACCTATTGTGACTGTTAGCAAAGAATTTTTTAAAACTTCTTGAATGTTTCTTTCCAAAAATTTATTCTTATTTAAGACAAAACAACAACATGCTACATTAAAATTCCACGAACTAAGTTTCATAGTCAGGAAATACAAACAAATAACACAGAAGAAGAAAGATGAATACCCAAGCAGGCGATAACACTAAGTAATGATAACAATGTCATTACATTCAATGTGATGAGTAAAGGCTAATATAGAACTGATCAGCAGAAATAGAATATAAATGCTCCTTTTCATGGAAAATACAGGTAGTTTAAGTGTAAACCTTGTCGAGTCAAAATATAACAGTTGCCAGTGCAGTTTAAATATGAACGTTGTCGAGTGAACACATTAAAGTTAATACTGCTTTTAGGCGTTAAAGTGTTAAAGTTATTATGGTGTATTTTTATATGGTTGGATTTTTTAAACATGAAGTCGAGAAGATATGACGATGCATTCTACTATGACTTAAGTTACTTTTAAACTGAAAGTGATAGATAATTTTCACCTACATTAACTGTGGTTTTAACAAAACAGGCTAGTATATCACCAAACTTATACAAGAATAAAGGGTCCGCCAAATAACGTTTTTTTTTTGTTTGAAATGCTATGAACAAAACTATTGAAATTACAATTCTTTCGGTTAATAATGGAAAATAATTTCTTTCAAATGACTGCCTCGCCTGGCCATGCACGATCGCTCCAATTTTTAAGCACATTATCGATTGCGTGCATTTGTATTTCACCAATGGCTTCACGAATATTGTTCTTTAAAGCGTCAATTGTCTCTGGCTTGTGGCGTAACACTATCTTTGACGGCACCCCACAAATAATAGTCCATCGATGTCAAACCGCAGCTCCGAGGTGACCAAACGACATCAGCTCTGCGGCTGATAATGCGATCTTCAAAAATAGGATGCAAAACATCGAGTGCAGCTTCGGCTGTATGGCACGTAGCGTCGTCCTGTTGAAATCAAATGTTGACAATATCATCCTCTTCAATTTTTTGTGAATAAAAATTCGTTCAACATGGCCCGATAACGATCGCCATTGACTGTAACGGCCACTCCTTGCTCATTTTCGAAGAAAAATGGCCCAATTATGCCTCTGGACCAAAATCCGCACCAAAAAGTGACTTGTTTTGGTTGCGTCGGCTTTTCAATGTATGCGTGCGGGTTTTCTGTGCCCCAAATGCGACAAATTTGCTTGTTTACATACCCGCCAAGATCCAAATGAACTTCATCTGAAAAGCTGTTTTTTTTTTGCAAAATCGGCATCTTCTGTAAGTCGATCGCAGGTCGCTTTAACACACGCAAAATAATAATAAAATGTATACAAATCTATTCATACTGTTACCAAAATGCTTAGTTTAAGTTATTAAAATATTGTTACGGATGTTGGGGCACATTTTGGCTTAATTGGTTTGTAAATAAATTAAATTGTCTCAAATGAATTAAAACCAATTCTTAGATTACTTTACACGCCCCTTTAGAAATATGCATTGTTTAGAATGGCTTGCATACTCTATTGAAATCCATTTCTTAAAAATTAAGTAAATTTCAAGTTACAGTTTATCGAGCTCACCTTCAGCATAATCAATAATTTTTTGTTATACAATATGGGTGTAATTAATCCAGCCAGAGAAACCACCAATTGAAATAAAATTTTAGCACGAAGTTTATTGCAAGAGTAGACCTGTAGCTTGGAGCCTTACGACTATTTCTGGTAAGGTCTCGTGAAAATTACCACTAACAACTGATGACTTAGAGGGTAGAATTCTTTTTATTATTGGCAAAATACGGACAACCATAAAATTACTCGATTAAAATTAAATAGTGAGAATGCGCTTCTTCAAAACCAAGCAGCCACCGTGGCCATATAGTGATAATTAAACTAAAAATATTAAAATTATTTAAATTTCATTTTTTCTTTTCTAATTTATTTACACTTTAAAATACTTCTCACAAAAAGGTTTTTTCTTTCCAAAAAGTGAGGTTTTAGGTTTTTAAATTATTGTCACGGATGTATCTTGCTTAAGTTTTAAAAGAAAATAATTAATCAATAAAGTAAACTACTGGGTATGTTGTTTACTAACTGCGTGGCTTGCACGCAAGACAACAATAAATTTCTGCCTAGTAATTTGTTACACGTAAGACAACAACAAATCGGTATGTTGTTTACTAACTGCGTAGTTTTCTAAAAAAAACTTATCTACACAAGGCAACAAGAAATATTTTAAAATGAATTCAAAGAAGAAACTTTATCACACAGGCATACAGGCGCCTATACATTGTATAGACAGCATACAACAACAAAATGTGATACAAAGGGAGTAGAAGATTTTTAAATTTTCTAGACTTTTAATGGACAAATATAAAAGGGCAAAGGGCATATGAGTGGATAGTTAGTTAGTGTAAAAACAAACCTCGTGAAGTAAGGATGTGCATCTTAAGTAAATTGTTCTGGCACAATGCATTGCATAGGTAGGGGTCATCCCCTGAGTGCTGGTCCTAAACAAAAAAAAAAAAAAAAAAAAAAAAAAATTGTTCTGTAGTGGTTAAAGTAAATAAATTTCTAATTAATTTAAGAACTCTAAAATCTGGTGTTATTTATTTTGCAATAAAGAACTCACAACAAAACGTTTATAGAAGGTATAAACGTAACAATATATATTAAATAATAGTTATAATTTTTTGACCTTTTTTAATATTTTTTACTAAAAAATATATATTAAATATAAAAAAATAAAAGTGGAGTGAAATGACCTAATGTGTTTGTTTACAAATTAAAAAATTTCTAAGATATCATATTAACTTAAAACAAATGACAACATGCTACATAATAGAAGTGGGATAAACTAAACCACTTAATTACAATAATACGAATCATAACTTTTTAAACTTCCTATTAGTTTCTCTTTTTAACAATTTAAAATTTAAATGATTTTTGTTTAAAGTTCGTGATGAAATCTATGATTGTATAGAATTTTCCATCTCTGAGTACTTTATATATAAAGATGCAAACTGGCTTACGTAGCCATATGAATGTGTCACGGCTCTTCTGCAAAACACGCACCTACAAATGAATGTTGTGGTATGCAACAGCAAAACTAAAATGTCAATAATCGCCATATTTTATTCTACATTTTAAATGATTCTCTGACATTTTAACATCAAAATCTTGGCAAAAATAAGGACTAGAAGGAAATAATAATAGAAAAAAAAACAAAAACTGTTGAATTGAATTATTTAAAACTTCAATATTTGTTTCATTCTGACATGTCTTTAAATATAATACGTACAAATAATATAGGGTGTCCGCTGGGACGGTATACTACTTTATTTGTTTATCATTTTTGATTAAATGAAAGAGATAAATGCTCGCCTCTGTGAGCCTCACAAATGCGAAAACTTTTCTGCACATTTTTCATTACATTCTCACACATTTCACGCGATATTTCATTAATTTCATCACGAATATTTTGTTTGAGTTGCTTAAGCGTTTCTGGTTTGTTTGCGTAAACTTTGCTTTTTAGATATTTCCACAAAAGTAAGTACGGAGCAGTCAAATCAGGTGACCGTGGAGGCCAAATCAACATCACCATTTCTTAAAGTATTTTGTTGTGGAAAGAGGTCTCGCAGTAATTTCATAGTAATCCTGGCTGTATGAAATGTGGCATCGTCTTTTTTTTGTTTTAAGGAGAAGTAGCACTTCAAGCAACAATGCCTATTTAGTCAAGTACCCTGCTACATGCTTTAGGAAAGTGACAGAGAAGAGATGCGACAAGTGGTGAAAGTAGAAGGATAGCTACGGAAATTAACTGTCGTATAAGAGAGCTCAGTGAACAGTGACTACGCCTTCATTACTGAGCAGCCCCACCGACAGTCAATTTTTATTTGTAGTGAAAAAAAAACAAGGTCTTTGTTGGGAATCGAATAAACAACCCCCAGTCAAGTAAGCTAGCACACTACCTACTAGCCTACAGGGTGTAGGTGTTATTACCGCATGTTAATCAATATTAGGTATCCCTGTAGGCTAGTAGCTATTGTACTAGCTTACTTGACTGGGTTTTTTCACTACAAATAAAAATTGACTGTCGGTAAGGCTGCTCGGCGATGAAAACATAGTCTTTGGTCACTGAACTGTCTTATGCGACAGTTAATTTCCGTAACTATCCTTATACTTTCACCACCTGTCGCATCTCATCTTTATCCCTTGCCTAAAGAATGGAGCAAATGTTAATACCACATGTTAATCAAGCCCATAAATTATCCAGTTGTGACGTTAAAAAGTTTTCAATCATATCACGTTATCGCTCCCTATTCATAGTAAGATGGAAGGTTCAATGATTCTTCCTGACCAAATTGCCCACCAGACTATCACTTTTAATAAATTCAAAGGTGACTGTTGAATAATTTAAAGGTTCCTCATTCCCCAGAACTGGCTATTCCGTTTATTCACATGTCCATTGAAACTAAAATGTGCCTCGTTACTCATTATGATTTTTTCATGAAATTCGGAGTTGTCATGGGCGAGCTGTTACATCCTATTGGCATATGTACGGCAGTGTTAATGGTCTTGTGAAAGAAGCTCTTGTGTCAACTGAATGTTAGATGGAAACAAATGCAAATCCTTGTTTAAAATTGTGGCCAAAGTTGTTCTTTGAAGACCAAGCTTCTGAGCAAGGCGTCGAATTAAGGTTGATAGACTCTTTTTAAACATTTTCTTGAGCAGCAATAATGTTTTCAGCAGATCGTGCTGTACGCTGTAGTCCATGCTTGCGCCTGTCACCTACAGACCCTTTTTCTTCGAAATCATTCACTACACGATAAATAGTGCATTTTGTTGGCATAACAAATTTGCCATGTGTCTACTTCACGACTACCAAATATTAACTGTCAAAACTAGTGTTTACCAAAACGGCGGCAAAACGAATTAGTCTACCTTTATGGCGGACACCCTGTACATTAATGTAATCGTCTGTATTCTTGTATTCAAATGATTCGATATACATTTTAAAAATACTTATTTAAAATTGTCATTCGTTGTTTAGAACATCTACAGTCTTGATTTGTATAGAAATAAATAGAAAAGGAAAAGACTTGCAGCCGTGTGATTGCATTCTCCATGTAAAATTACATTAAGAATTCATAAAGCAAAATTGTTATGAGAGTTGAATTAGTATATGTATGTATGTGCATACAAACGTACTTACATATTTGTATATGAATATACATGACTTCTTGCTAAGCGGCAATCAAAAGGTAGTGGTGGAAATTATAGATCTATTTTTCCTAAATTAAAAATATTTTAAGAATAATTTTAGTTAAAATTATAACAATTGTGAGGTAACAGTAGACTGTCCTTTGCCTAGCAATAATAAAGGGTCCGCCAAATAACTGTTTTTTTTTTTGTTTTAAATGCTATAAACAAAACTACTGAATATTTTCTCAAATATCTTTTTTTATTTGAAATTCTTCCGGTTAATAATAGAAAATAATTTTATTCAAATGGCTGCCTCGGCTGGCCATGCAGTAGCCTACACGATCGGTCCAATTTTTAAGCACATTATCGATTGTGTGCAGCTGTATTTCACCAATGGCTTCAAGAATATTGTCCTTTAAAGCATCAATTGTCTCTGGCTTGTCGGCGTAACACTTATCTTAGACGGCACCCCACGATGTCAAAGCACAGCTCCGAGGAGGCCAAACCACATCAGCTCTGCGGCTGATAATGCGATCTTGAAATATATGGCGCAAAACATCGAGTGTAGCTTCGGCTGTATAGCATGTAGCGCCGTCCTGTTGAAACCAAATATTGCCGATATCTTCCTTTTCAATTTTTGTGAACAAACTCTAAACTCGTTCAGCATGGCCCGATGACGATCGCCATTGACTGTATCGGCCACTCGTTGCTCATTTTCGAAGAAAAATGGCCCAATTATGCCTCTGGACCAAAATCCGCACCAAAATAGAGACTCGTTTTGGGTGCGTCAGCTTTTTAATGTATGTGTGTCAATATTCTGTGCCCCACATGTGACTATTTTGCTTGTTTACATACCCGCCAAGAACAAAATGATTCTTTCAGAAAAACTAGCCTAGCGAATCTAGGGCAATGTAAATGGCCGGTTGGCTTTAACTCATGCGTCAGTTGAACATTGTAAGGTTTCAAAGTCAAATCCTTACGCAAAATCGGTATGTGGGGGTTATAGATTTTTGAGATTTTTGGGAACGTCCAGGAATTAACAAATTTGAACCTGCTTCAACACTCTGGCTAACGGCTGCGGTGTTTTCAGTTGAACGACCCAGTCGAACACTCGTTGACGTTTTTACATTTTGTATCAAGCCTGTCGACTCAAATTTAATGCCCAAATTCTTAATAGCGGCCGCAGAAGGACGATTATGTTGACCGAAAATATCATGAATTTTACGAAATGTAACTTTAAACAGAATAACCATATTTTCATAGTGCTTTTTAATTATTTTAACGCCATTTTCGTGCGATATTGAATTCATTGTAACAATTGGCAATGCTTCTACTAGGAATAAGAATAAAAAACTAAATGCCAAAACTATCATGTTGTTGGTTTTGCCCTAATTGAAAAACAAACATCTTGTGGAAAAACCCAATAATTGTGTTATCGCTCAAGTTGCCATTTATATCTTGTAGTTCGTTATTAACTATTTTGTTCTTTTTGTAAAATTTAGTTAATTTTACATTATCTATTCTGTTATTATTTATCTTAGTTCTTGGTATTCTATATATTATGTTCATATTTATTGTTAATTATTTGTTTTAGTACAGTTATTTACAAGATATCATCATCTTGTTGTGCTGTTTATTATAATAAATAAATAAATAAATTCACCGCATCAATTAAGGAAATTAATCGGAGTGAGATGTGGTTTTAACAGGATGGAGCTTCTCAGCCATACACTTATTGAAATCAAAGTCTAGCTATAATTCGGTTGATTTCAAAAAAATTTAGCTCCCGATAGGTACCCAAGGCAGTGGAGTTAGATACCACGTGATTATTGGCGCTGGAGCCATGTGAAGTCATTGGTTGTAGCTACTAAGCCAGCAGCAATTGGCAACTTGGAGGCTATTATTCATGTTATTCCTGAAGTGCAGTCATCAGTGGTCGCAAAAATGGCTTTAAATTAAATGGAACATCCAGAGAAATTACGATAGCCTTATCGTCTCCCCCATTAGAATGCATTTCAAATATTTTTATTTTTATTTGAATAAATGTTTTATGAGAATATCATAAGATGTTAATTTTTTAATAAAAATTTTTGTAATAAATATTTTGTGAGAATATCATGAAATATTTATTTAAAGGAATCAAGTACAAAATAAAATTGCTTATAAAGTAATATTTAAAAAAATAATTTCTTGTATTTAAAGTTCTAAAGCACATAAAAGAATGTTATTTTTTATATTATCTAATGTTAATTAGAAGGAATAAAACGATAAAGACACAAAAGAATACAACTCTGAAATAGAATTAAATTGAAAGGACGATATTAAAAGTGATGCCTCATTCAAGACAATTCCTATGAAAATTTTACTTTAAATATTTCATTTAAATAACACACTTAGAGATAATGAAATAACACAACTTGACTAAAATGTTTGTGCTAATAGAAACCATAACTGCCATAATTTCGATCACTACTGCGGGTTTGACGTATGTGGCTTAGAAATCTATACACATGTGAATATAAAACGTTAGTTATCCTTATAATAATAGGTTATTTTTAAAATTTTTTTCGTCTGCCGTTAGCTGACATAATATCAATCGAAATAAAATATTTATTTGTTGTGAACTAAATCTTTTTCTATTCTTTTGAAACCAATAATTTATGTGATAAAACAACAAAGTTATTTTAAGAATTTCATTTATTTTTAATTCGTATTTAATGAAATTAGTTTAAAAAAAAATATTTAACTGCTTTTTTCATTTAAAAGGCTGGAATATTATCTCTTAACATATTACCAAAAAGTATTAAGTCAAATAGCGAAGGCAATTAGAAAAAAAATACCCACTTTAAGGTTAGTTTTTAATAAGCAGAAAGCCGATTCTACTTTGAATACAGTTAAGCTTCAAAAAACTGTTCACTAACAAGTTTCAATTTTTCATCAGTTGGGAACAGTGGTTATTTTTCTCAGCAGACCAACACTCAGAGTATGACCCCTAGACATGCAATGCATTATACGAATTCTTCCTGTAATGCGTAGTGCGATTCCCTGGAAAATCAACCACAAATGGATGAGAACTTAACGAAAATCGAGTTAAACGCAAAAACGTGCGAATATTGAGAACAAGTTCCCTAAATTCATTAGAGCATTTACTATTATAGTAACGACAAAATAGTGAAATGTAACCCCCATTACTTCGATGCTCTATACACTCAATAGCAATTGATACCCTACTGTCCCTAATAGGCTTCTTAACCCCCTCTTGTACTTGGACGAACAACTTTGGGAAAAAGACAAAAAAGACTTTGGGACGCCGCACAGTGGCTCAGAACCGTATTTCATTGGCCAAAACTCTGTAACTTTTTAATTAACAAAGATTTTTTAGAAATTCTTTTTTTAGTCAATAGATAACATCTTAAGCTTTCATCGAGTCTAGGTTTTATTAAGGTCGGTACAGCGCGCTGCACTTAAAATTATGCTTAACTATGCTTACATATTTTCTAGTTTTTGGTCAATTTTAAAATAAAACAGTGTAACTTAAATTTTCTTTAATTATATATTTATTTATTTATTATTATTTAATTATATATTTATTTATTTATAGTCATAAATAGATTGTAAATTAATAAATAAATGTTTAATATTAATATTTGTATACTTTATTTCATTCAAATATTAAATGCAAATCATAATTATTATTCATTTTGCTGGAATATTTCCAGTAAATATTTTATATTCTGCTCTGTATTACTAGTGTGTTGTAGCAATGCCTTAGCTTTGGCATGTAGGTCTAAATTATTCACTTTCCATTGACTTCGAATGCTAGAGATGAAGGGATCTGACGTTGTCAATAATATATGAAATAAATCTTCATTTGTAGAACTTCGTGGCATTTTTCTGGTATTATGTTCTCGTAAAATCTGTAGTCCTTATTTCTTTTTTCCTGGCTTCCTCTGATAAATCTTCAATTGGTAATAAATGGAGCTGACATATTTCTATAATTGTATTTGAATGTATATATAGCAACGGTATCCTTGGCATAATCACCAAATTTTCTAGTGTTAATTTGTTCCTTTTTTTTTATTTATTTCAAATAACGTTATAAAATTCAATATCAAACAAATTAACTTTAAAGCCCCAGCGCCAATAATGGCATTAAAGAGGCATAAGGCTACTATGTATCTGTATTAAACGTTTTAAATTTCATAACTCATATTAATTACTATTTGCATTTATATATAAATTAGAATTATTTAATTACGAAAGAAGTGTTCCTATATTATTAAGTAAATAACGTTTGAGTTCGAATTTAAATATTGAAATCGAAGATATGTTCTGTAGCACTGCAGGAAGATTATTAAATTCATAATGTCCAGCAAAGCAAATCCGCTGTTTCGATAACTCAAGGCGACATCGAGCTATGCTCAAATTGTGACTCTGTCTAGTGTTTCGATTCGTGACATGAATATTTCTTCTACTACACGCAACTACTTCAGTAATTGTTGTAAATCTTGAAATAACATCTATGTCAACACCTGTTATACCAGATGTAGTTTCGGGATCCAAAAAGAATCTTCTTGCGTTATTGCCATCGTTTGTATTGCCTGATCCTTGTTTTGGTTGATCTATAATTAACCCATATTTGAGATATGCACGTTGAGCTTGTTTCTTTTGCAATTTTCTTTTCTCTTTGTTGGTGTCATTATTACTTACTGATTCTGAAGATCCAAAGTCCAAATCATAGCTAATTTTAAGTACGTGTTCGATAAACCTTATCCCCGTATGTGGGGGTGATAATATAAATTCAAATGCATCATACTATCTACTGACTTTGTCGGTTCTTGGTTTAACCGGCTTTACATGTAATACAGCTCGATGAAGCTTTTGTATCAGTCAAACCTGGGCAGTTTTTCCGTCTATCATTGAAAGTATTAATCGGTAATTCAATTTAATAATCTGTTCATTTATCTCTAACTCTAATGGCTTTAGTGTTGAAATTTGAGCTCTAATATCACTAACTTCATTCTTAATGGTATCACGAGTTTATTTTTTATTCTCAAATTTTTATTAGTCTACAGTATTTCGTAGACGACGGAGTAGAGTTTTTCCAAATATAATTTGTTTGCATTGTGCTGGACGTAGGTTCCGAGTCTTCTAAGTTCTTTATTAATCGCAATGGCACAAATGACAGCATGAACATATTTGTGGCAGAAATATCTTCAAATAAAAGTTTTTTATATTGTTTTTCGCCAGAAGATTCATCGCATCCTCATTTACAAAAAAGAGTCAAATGCAGTTTAGATTTTTTTCAACTCACTTCCTTTAAGTGATTGTGGAATTCTTTCGGCTGTATGATCAAGTAGAGCTTGCAGTTGTAACTGCGCCGAAATTGGTGTGATTTTGATAGATTCCTTTGGACGATAACGTTTCTTTTAAGCTGCAGTTAGGTGCTGATATGATGGGTATAAATTGTACTTTATATATCTGTACTTTACTGAAATAAATTTTAAACACATTTTCCTATAATTTTTAACAGGTAATTGAAACATCTGTGCAAGAAAGCATGAAAAATTCTAGGAAATTTTTCAACCATTTGAAGAAATATTTATACCACTAATAACTTTCCTTTCTTTCTCCCTACGTTTTGCTATCTGCAATTTGTATTTATGGCAGTGAATAGTTTCTAAAGTAAATTTACTGGCAATTTTGATAGAATTTTGTTTGTAAAATTTTGAAGTATTTTCATTAAAATAAAAAAAGTGTTCAACGGGCGGGTCCGAGCGGGTGCAAAAGTATATATAGGCTTAAAGAAAACTCTTTTGCCTTTCTTTGGTTGGTTTCGATTTTTTGTCCTTTAAAAGTTATAACTTTAAACTATTAAACTTCAAATTTTACGAATATATGGTGGTTTCAAATTCAATTATACAGGGTGCTCAAATACCATTTGTGAAAAACAACAGTCCACCCATTATAACAAAAAAAAAAACCGCAGCCCATTATCAATAACAGTTTTCAAGAAATCGTAATTAATATGAAAACAAATATTACAAATTTTTTTTATTTCTAAATTAACTTAAATTCTTTGCATTTAGCAGCATGCCACGCCTACTACTGTGAATATTTTCCCAAAATTTTTTGGCTACCTAAGTTCTGATCTGTTTCCTTTCTGATGATCTAAAAATTTTAAGAATCCATATCAAGAAAAAATATAGGTTTTGGCCAATTAAAATTTATTCTGAGCCACTGTGCGCCGGCTCATACATGAGATTTGTATTCCATTTTTGGGCAGATGTCGGTGGTATAAATAGTACGAGGATCACGTGAAGTGAAAAGTACCCTTTACACCATTTTAGAAAACCGAGACACTTGAAAGCTTCTTCAGTATAAAGAGAAGACTGAAGATGGCAAATTGACGAAACCGGTTTGTTCACAAACCAAATTTGACGAGGGTCGACGTAAAGCCGTATCCAAATAAAAACTTCTTGAGAAACTTGAAAACTGTACTAAGTCAATCGAACATCACACTGGATTTTCATACCAAGAACATCAAGAGCTTCCGATTCCCTAATACTTACAACACCCATAATAATAGATGCAGCATCATTTCCGAACACATATCTAACCGTAAGCTTGCAACATTGAGTCTTAAAGGCTTTTAGCTTAAACGTTTTTCTTGCAAAGCGGATGAGTACTTCAGAAGTTCAATTTTTATATTTCTCTTATTTTGTTCCTAAAAGTCGCGGGTTAACTCTTTAGTTTTTTTGCATAGCCTTATTGCCTTAAATATTTCGGCATTTGTTGTAAGAACGTTTAATAAGAAAATTATAGAAAAATTGTTTAAGATGGTATTAAGTTCACATCCCAACCAATAGTGTTTGACAGTGAGAACTTTTTATAATTTATTAATTAAAATTGTTTGGTTACATAGATGATGCTTCTTCGAAAAGCACTTGTGCCAGCTTTTCTTTTATTCTATTGCTACCGACCAATAGATCAGTTGGTCTATTGATTGATTTGGAAGAAGATAATAAGCAGAATTTGAGATTAAGTTTGACTCTCTTTGATTTCATCATTCATTTCTGCCATCTGTAAAAGAAAGAAGAGAAATAAATGGAGCAAATAAGAGGAGTTGGGTAAAATAACTTCAGTTCCGAGTGCAGCAAAAGGGACAGTATAGAGAAGAATGAAAAGCTATCGAGCTAAAGAAACCATTTACTTATGAAACGAGCTCCGAAATTGCAATAACGTTTACTATCTATTATATAAAAATAAGTCGGCTTTTCCTTCCTGGCGCTATAACTTCAGAACGCAAAAACCGATTTCGGTTTTGCATTCGTTGGAAAGGTCACGGGCTCCGTCAGGTTTATAGCAAAGAAAATTCAGGAAAAATTTCAAGAGAAAAGCAGGAAGACAGGAAAATTCATTTTTTACATACAGCGCCATCTGTGATGCATAACATGTACTACAACGGCACCAGTACGTGGTGTGTGAGTATCACTCACGAAAATAAGTACGTTTCATTTTAAGTAGATTACGCAGTGCGCTAGGTCGCATGTATACGGTTCATCCTAGAAATGATGGATGTTTTCATTTGCGACAGCTGTTGGTAAATGTACGTGGACCAAAATCATTTGAACATTTAAAATTTGTGAATGGCCACCAATACCAAACATATCGAGAAGCATATCAACTATTGGGTTTGCTGGAGAACGATTTTCATTGGGATTTAACACTTGCGGATTCAGTTGTTCCATCAAATGCGTGCCAAATACGAACGCTGTTCGCTATTATCATCTTCACAACCAATTCAGTTATGGAAGAAATACAAAGACGACATATGTGAATATATCGTCTTTCGATTGCGCATTCGAACGAATAATCCCGACATGCAAATAACCAATTAAATATATAACGAAGGATTGATTCTGATTGAGGATCAATGCTTGACTATTGCAAACAAGCTACTGATTGAAGTAGGAATGATCGATCGATGCACGATGCATTCAACCAAGAATTAAATCTAGAGCTGCAATTCAATGTTGCTACATTGCAGGAATTCGTTTGAAATAATATAGGAATATACGAAACATTTATGAAAACGGTGGACAATAATACTGGTGGTTTATTCTTCCTGGACGCACCTGGAGGAACAGGGAAAACATTTGTCATTTCTTTGATTTTAGCCACTATTCGATCAAGATGTGACATAGCTTTGGCGTTAGCATCATCTGGAATTGCGGCGACTCTTCTAGATGGCGGTCGTACTGCACATTCTGCGCTTCAGTTGCCACTCAATTTAAACACAGTTGATACTCCAATATGCAATATTTCCCGATCCAGTGCAATGGGAAAATTGTTGATGCAATGCAAGCTCATTATGAGTGCACAGTGGCACATAAGAAATCACTTGAAGCATTAAACTTCACACTGAAGGAACTTCGGCGAAATAACAACATATTTAGCGGCTTGATGATATTGTTGGCAGGCAATTTCAGGCAGACGTTGCCAATAATTCCCCATGCAACGGAATAACGGAAAAACATTATCGTTAACCACTAATATGAGAGTTCAACTTCAGAATGATCAAAGTGCTGCACAATTTTCCAAACAATTGTTAGCTGTTGGAAATGGAAAAGTCCCAGTTGATGCGATGATGCAATAAATTATCCAACGGAGTTTTTAAACTTTCTGGAGTTACCAGCATTTCCTCCACATAACTTGCAACTCAAAATTAATTCAGTTATTATAACATTGCGTAATTTGAATCCACCGCGACTTTGCAATGGTACTCCACTTGCGGTGAAAAGACTTATGCCGAATTTGATTGAGGCAACCATTATTAACGGAAGGGACGCTGGTGAACGATTACAATTTCCGGTTCGCCTTGCTTTCGCAACGACAATTAACAAGTCGCAAGGCCAATCGCTTAGTGTTTGCGGGATAAATTTAGAAAATTATTGCTTTTCACATGGGCAGCTATACGTTGCGTGTTCACGGGTTGGGAAACCATCCGCTTTACTTGTATTAACGTCAGACCAAAAAACAAAAAATGTGGTCTACCAAAGAGCACTTCAATGAAACGGATAATTTGCGAACACGTACTCTAGATTCACTTTAATTTTTTACTTGGAGAAGTTCAACTAAATTCAATTTCATTTTTGTAATCGAAATGAATTTATTACTGTTGTGCAATGAAATAAATTTTTTCTTTTCAAATATAAAACAAAAAAATAATTTTTCTTCATCTTTTAATCTTCAAACGAAATGTTACAAAAAACGAAGCCAATTGGTGGCAAACGTGGCGAACGGAGTAGTTTTGGCCTGTTTCAATCATCACCATTGAAACAACGGTTTTTCGAGCAATATCGCTCTAAACCGTTAAAATGGGCAAAAGAATGGCCGTTAAATATTCTGTCATCCTATTTTTAAGGATGTTTGGCATGGCTTTACTGCTCTTAATGATGTATGCACATTTGGTTAGGAGTTTATTGGTACATATAAAATTATCCCTGCCAGACAATCCTAACTGTCAGCTGTTTTATCAGTCTGCTTTTTAGAGCAGAAATTTCCACCAGTTCGGGAATCTATATTGCATTTAATTGGCAATGATCATGCGAGCATGTGGTTTCCTGTGATGTGTATTGCAATCATTTTTTCGTGAGCTAGTTACTTAACTTGAATATGTTCTATGGAACTATGCCAAGTTATTTGTTCACTCCGCTAAAAAACAAACACTTTAAGAAATTGTTCTTCTAATAAAATCTGCTTTTATTCCTTCTTATACTTAATGTGCTCTTCGACAGGCTTACGCAGCCATTTACACCACAATAATTTTCTAGCAGTCGCCGTTCGTAAAATTCGTAAAATTTTCGACCAACATCATCGTCTTTCTGAGACCACTATTAAGAATTTGTTCATTAAATTTGAGTCCACAGGCTCGATATCAAATGAATACAACGCAGCCGTGAAACACAATGTTGAAGCAGATTAAAATTTGTCAATTCCTCGACGTTCTCAACAATTGGGGTTATCCAAAACCAAAGACTTGACTTTGAAGTCTTACAAGGTTCAACTGGTGTTGGAATTAAAGCCGACGGACCATTCTAATCGTCGCCTGATTTTTCTGAAAAAATCATGTTTCTCAGACGAAGTATATTTTCACTTGTCAGGATACTTCACCTAGCAAAATTGCCGCTATTGGGCTTCTGTAAATCCTAGAGCGATTATTGAGAAGCCTTTGCATGCTCAGCGTGTCACTATGTATGCTGCACTATGTGGTATCTAGGCGTGATTGGGCCAACTATCAATGGATCACGCTATCGCGAAATGCTAACAACTCAATTTTGGTCTATTGTTAACGACGTGGATATCACTGGCATGTAGTTTGAATAGGACGGTGCCACCTATCACACAGCCAATGAAATGATTAATTTATTGCAAACGAAATTTACCCATCGCATAATTTCACGACAATCAACAGTTAAGTGGCCAGCCAGATGGTGTGATTTAACACCACTGGATTTTTTTGTGGGACTATGTTAAGGACAAAGCAAATCGAATCGAATTCAGCATTGAAACATAAAATGCGTGATGCTATAACGAAACAGAAAAAAAATCGACATTTGTCAGCGTGCTTGTGGGGGACATTTGCCAGAAATCGTTTCTCATTCATAATTGGCCAACAATAAAAATTTGAATCATCTTAATCAAAATTTTTTTGTTTTATTTTGTTTTAGAAAACAAACTTCTTGTTGAATAGTTCTTGACATCCATCACAACAGCACAAGAATTGGTTCCCTTTTCCAATCGTGGCTGTAGAAAATGTGAGCTGATAGTTTCTATTTATTCATTTTTTAAGCATTTGTTTTTTTATATTAAAAAATCTGCCGGGCTTTGAACTCAAGCTCTTAAGTTTTACAGATTTTTAACTTTTATATATTTGCTTTTTGAACCATTTTTTTTAATTGGATTTGAACTCAAGCAAATAAATATCTGGGGACCTTATACAAAGCAACCATTTATTTCGCTCACACATACGTCAAACTAGTTATTTAAAGTTTCCTTATCTTCGACACGATCCAGCATTTTTCAGTGACAACATTCGTTTTGTTGTCACAAAGATAAGCAAAGCGTTGCCAGATCTAAAAAAATTATGATTTATTTTTTACTTTTAAATTTTAAGCAGTGAAATTTAAGAAACCACTTTTTTAGTTTAAATAACTCTCACTAATAATAGTTCGAATACAACAACAAAACACTTTTAAACGTTTTCTTTTTATTTTCACACAATTAAATTTGTTTTTAATTTAATAATAATTCAACATTTAATCAACACCCCATTGAAATGTTCTCTAAAACAATTTCGCCATTAATAATTGGGACAAAGTTTTCTTTGTTTTTTTTTTTTTTGTATTGCACGTAATAAACGTTTACGAAAATATTAATGGGAGTCGTCAACAAGCAAAGTGACAGACATGAGCGCAGACACGTACGTAAAAATACTCAACAGTTTATTATTGTATATTAAAAATCAATAAACGATTAAATAATTAGAAAATTGTGAAAATTACTATAATTTTGAAATCAATACAGAATGTGTGAAAAACAGCATAATACATCACACTCACACATGTGCAGTTAGGCTCTCATACAAAAATATAATCATCTAAAATAAACACCAAACCCAAACTCAAACTCTAAACTTGTGATGCGACGATAAGAAAAGCTGCCTTCAATTTATTTCTTCTACGTTTTATTACGTCCTGAGTTGAGGTGATGGATGCATCAGGGTAGACAGCAATTTTGTGCATCATCAATTCAAAACAGCTAAAAATCAAATTTATCATCGACATGTCAAAAACTTGATTACCTTCTCCTCTCTTATTCATTCATCAACGAACGATGAAATCCATATCGGATTTTTTATTGTTTTGTGTTCATGACCAACCGATACATCACAAATGATCGGATTTTTTATTATTTCTACTTTTAAAAATAGGAAGAAAAAAAAATCACATTATAATAAAATAATGAACCATAATTCCTTAATCAAAGTTTAGCCAGATCAAACAAGCTTTAAACCAGAAAAATTCTACAACGAACAAATATTCGCCGGTGTGGGTGACTACTTTTTTTTGTTTGCAACTGGCACTGAAAAAGTATAAAAAATGAGTTTTTTTCTGCCAATATAAAGGGTGTTTTTATAGAGGTATAAAACTTTGAAAGGAATAAAACAAAGACAAATTTTTGAAATTATTACTTTGCAGTCACCATTGACTGTAACGTTCTAACCAGCATTGTTTTAAAAAAAAAAAAAAAACTATGGACCAATGTTTCCCTCAGCCTATAAGGCACAACAAGCAGTCACTTTTCCTTGATGTAACTGTGTCTCAACATGCACTTGAGGCCTGTCATCACTCTAAATATGGCAATTTTGTGTATTAACGTATCACCTTCACACAGAAGTGAGCTTGATCGCTAAACAAAGTTCGCTTCTGAGAATCGAGATGAATGGCAAGCTGTTTTGGGCTCAACTTCTACAAATTGGAAGCGCTGTGCAGGCGTCAGTGTCTTATCTCATATATCCTGTTGCTCTTTAATAAATTTAATCTAAATTTGAAAAATAAATTTTAGATTCTTATAACTCCAGCTTGATTGACTAGATGAGAATTTTATTTACAATTTTTTATTACTTTTGCGTAATTATTAAATCACAAGACTGTCTTGCAACAGTTATTTTGAAGAATTTATTTTGACAGAAACAACAAGCACAAAAAATTACTGATGACAGCATGAGAATGGTGCTGAAAAGAACACGATTATAACAGCGATTGATAGAATCAAAGCGTTAATCGTCAATTAGCTTCTTTGATTTTGCCTGAAAGACAACTCAAGAGAAAAGAAGTTAAAAGTGTCTTCAAATTAAAAAATATTAAAGTATTCATGTGCTGCAGTCACTTCCTAATAGTGCAATCACAAAGTATTCAGCTTTGGGTATCGAGTACCCAGTATTTACAAATTTTTCGGTATACTAAAAACCCAAAGGGTATTTTTTGTAGAGGTATATAACTTTAAAATGGAATAAAACAGAAATTTAAATGCAATTTACTTTATTCGAAATATACTATTATGGCTTTATAACTGAAATATGACCACCATGGCTGATTCGGACGTAGCGTAATGTGAGTGCTCAAATTTCGTAACTCTTTTCAACATTTGTCGTGGTATATCGGCAATAACACGGCGAATGTAGTCCTACAAGTGGTCAATACACTTATCGTATGCTAACATATCGTACATTAACATTTTTTTTGTTTTTTTGTTTTTTTTTTTTGTAAAGAGAAGAAGCACTTCAGGCAACAATGCCTATTTTGTCAAGTACCGTGCTACCTTCTTTAGGAAGGGGATTGAGAAGAGATGAAACAGGTGGTGAAAGTAGAAGGATAGTTACGGAAATTAACTACCGTATAAAGACAGCACAGTGACAAGTGACTATGCCTTCATCGCTGAGCAACCCCACCGACAGTCTATTTTAATTTTTGTAGTGAAATAAAACCAAGGTCTTCGTTGGGAATCGAACCCACAACCCCCATACTGACAAGCTTGTACACTACCTACTAGCCTACAGGGGCACCTGGCGGTAAATTGCATGATCTTGAAGGCTAATTCACGCGCGTGAAACTATGTGCTTACCAAAAGTTTCCTTAAATAAATCAATTTCGGCACCAGCTGTGTGATATGTTGCGCCAGCGCATCATACATGCACAACTGATGAACGAAAAAGTCAGTAATCACAACTCTATAGTGATCACCATTGACAGTGACGTTCTCATCGGCACAGTTTTTAAAATAGTTTGGATTAAATGATTCCACCAGTCAGTATTTCTGTATGTAACTGTGTCTCGAGATAGACTTAAGGATTATGATCACTCCACATTCAAAAAAAGGTGCGTTTCATCGCCAAACAAAATTCACGATAACAATATCGAGATCAATTTGTCACTTTGTCATAATATGACACTTTGTCACAATATGACACCCTGTCTTAATATGACAATTTATAATGGCATAGCATTCTCTAATTTGATTATAATATAACACTTTGCTAGAATATTATATTTTGTCATCAGGTGGCATTTTGTCATAAAGTGACATTTTGTCATAATTTGACATTTTATCATTTAACATTTTGCCATAATCTGATACTTTGTCACATTTTAACATTTTTCTCCTAATTTTTTTATGACATTTCGCGGTAACAGATATATAATAAAAAATACTTTGTTAAAAAATGATTCAATTGTTTTTCTGTTTAAATCCTGTACGAAAAAGGCTGCAAAAGTGCAAATCATGTTTGTACAATTGATGAACGAAAACGTCAGTATTCATGGCTCTATAGAGATTACAATTAAAAATGACGTTCTCACCGTCATGGTTTTTAAAATAGTATGGATTAAGTGATTTCATCAGCCTATAAAGCGTACCAAGCAGTCAGTATTTTCGGGTGTAAGGGTGCCTCGATATACACTTGAGGGCTATGACCAATCTACATTCAAGCAAAAGTGAACTTCATCGCTAAATAAAATTTGTTTATCAAAATCGAGATGAATTTGTCATTTTGTCATAATATGACACTTTATTGTGAAATAACATTTTCTGATTTAATCGTAATGCAACACTTTGCTAGAATATTATTATTTTGTCATAAGGTGACATTTTTTCATAAAGTGACATTTTGTCATAATTTGTCAAATAAATTTTTTTATTTTTTGTTTTAAATGCTATAAAGAAAACTACTGAATATTTTCTCAAATTTCTTTTTTTATTTAAAATCCTTCCGCTTTATAATAGAAAATAATTTCATTCAAATGGCTGCCTCAGCTGGCCATGCAGTAGCCTACACGATCGGTCCAATTTTTAAGCACATTATCGATTGTGTGCATTTGTATTTCACCAATGGCTTCACGAATATTGTCCTTTAAAGCGTCAATTGTCACTGGCTTATCAGCGTAACACTTATCTTTGACGGCGCCCCACAAATAATAGTCCAACGGTGTCAAATCGCAGCTCCGAGGTGGCCAAACGACGTCAGCTCTGCGGCTGATAATGCGATCTTCAAAAATAGGGCGCAAAGCATCGAGTATAGCTTCGACAGTGTGGCACGTAGCGCCGTCCTCTTGCAACCAAATGTTGCCAATATCCTTCTCCTCAATTTTTGTGAACACAAATTCGTTCAACATGGCCCGATAACGATCACCGTTGACTGTAACGGCCACTCCTTGCTCATTTTCGAAGAAAAGTGGCCCAATTATGCCTCTGGACAACGTGTGATTAGATTTACATCCGCGCCTGGCCATGAAGTCTTAATCAGATGGTGGATCAAAACACTGCATAATTTGCAACGTCATGCGCGTCCTAGGAAGCCGAAGCTATAATTCTATGCAACAGAACTTTCTAGTTGCAACTTCGATGATTCCAGAGCAGGGCTGCAAATCATCACTCCTTGCTTAAGAGTTGGAAACTTTCCAACTCCTGTCCAGAACACATGTCTAGCATGCTCACTGGACTGGATCATTCACCTAGCGTGTCATTAACGGCGAAATGATCCTGGCCACCATAATATTTATTATACTGCTATGGGGCCGCGAAACCACAACCACCACGATACTCCCATATAGGGGCCAATCTCAATAATCAGCCAGAGAACTGTTAAGTGTCTAAAGAGACAAATAACGGAATTCTGCGGGTTACTGATTCCCTTGGAAATAAAGTGGAGTTTCCAGTTGTACCTCTGCTGACTTCAGGGGACTGGGCTCCCTTTTTCGCCCAGTTGCACTGTGTCTAGATAGTCGAAGTTCTATAAAGACCATATATATGTGCCCCCGGGGGCTATATGCCTCTGGACCAAAATCCTCAATTTTTGCTTTTTCAATGTATGCGTGCAGGTTGTCTGTGCCCCAAATGCAACAATTTTGCTTGTTTACATACCCACCAAGATCAAACTGAGCTTCATCTGAAAAGATGATTTTTTGTTTGTAAAATCAACATCTTCTGTTAGTCGATCGCAGGCCCACTTAGCAAAGCGAAAACACATTAGATGGTCACTTGGCTTCAATTCCTGAACCAATTGGACTTTGTATGGCGTCATACCAAGGTCTTTAGGCAAAATTTGTCTCAATGATGTCTCTGAAATGTTCAATTGTTGAGAACGAGAGTGAATTGATGTTGATGGCGCTTCACGCGCACACACTTTCTGCCATAGCAGCAATATTCCCAGGTGTAAGCACTGTTTTTGGCTTTTCACGGGAAATTAACATTTTTTTTAAAACTTTTACTTTATTGTGTTGGTCACCCCTGAAAACAACACAAAATTTACATATGACAATTTTTTTTTTTTATATTTGCTTTTCCAAAAATATTTTTTACTTGGTCGCTTGTAATTAATATTCTAACGGAGGAAAGAACAGGGAATTTTATTATAAAAACACCTCCAGCTGATAAAGTGTTTTAGATTTCATTCATATTCATAACATTTTTTACACTTGGGACATTTATAGTGTTTTATTGTTGTTGTTGTTGTTTATGTTATGAGCAGATATAAGGGACAGCTGTTGGCTGTGATGTTGATGTGGCATAAGAAACCAAAAGTTTAGAAGTAAGACTCCTATTGTTGAGGAAGAAAGGTTTCTTCTTTTGCTTGTCCTCTTCATCATAGAAGCATCAATCATTTTCTTTCATTATTTTTGTTGCTATCGTTGTTGTTGGAGTGTGTATGCTTAAATTCGATGGCAAACACTCGATTAATATTGACTACAATTTGCAATAAATCATTGGCATACTTTCGATTAAACACTCAGTTCATTTAAAGGAAGGAACTGCTCTGCTTATGGCCAACCTTTGAGTTTATAAAAACATTTTTTTTTTGTTTTTTAATAATTAAGGCCTGGATACGCTTAAAATATTTATTAATAAGAAAATAATACTTTAGTTAGTCATTTTCTCTAACATCTCTTTTAATCTTAACTGTGGCATTAAAACAAATGATTTATTAGAAAGACAAAAGAATTCTCTTTCATTTTAATATTTTAAATCAAAAATTAATTAATTAAATAATTTAATAAAATTTTTACGAAAGTCTCCTTAGGTCCCTAAATATTCGATTAATTGTTTTCATGTCTTTAAATAAATACTTTTCTTTAAACGATTCATTAATAATTTTAATTTTTGCCAACGAGGGCCTCGAAACCACAACCATCACGATACTCCCCTAGGGCCAATCTCAACAATCAGTCAGAGGACAGCTAAAATGCAAAAAAGACAAACAGCTGAAGTCTGGGGCTTTACTGTTTCCCTTGAAAATATAATGGAACTGTCCAGTTGGCTCCTGCTAGCCTTGAAGGGGACTGAGCTCCCGTTTACCTGCAAAGACACATGTAATGACAGTGAGATTCCGTCAAAACATATCATTAAGCCCCAAGGGGGGGGGGCTACTGGGTACTATACAATACCCAAAAAGGGTTTTTAGAATTAAAATTAAACGAATATTTACTATTTTTAATTACTATTTATTACTATTTCCCTAGGGGGCGCTCTACGGTTGATTTACTGACTTAACTATCGCAACAGTAGTGCAACCCCATACATCATTTTGGAGAAGGTAAGGTGGTGGCTTTAGATATTTCCTAGGCGTTTGATACCCTGTGACATAATGCACTTTCGTCAAAGCTTTTTGCTTTTGGTGTCGGTGATATTTCCTTCAGATTTAAAGCAAGTTTTCGTGGCAGCTTTGTTGGTATAGATGGGATTTCATCAGACGAGTTAAAGATTAATTCAGGATTACCGCAAGTCTCCCTTATTTCTCCTATTCTCCCCCCGGGGGCACATTTATCGGTCTTTATGGAATACTTGACCATCTAAACCTGTGCTGCTGGGAGTATAAGGGAGCCCAGTCCCTTGAAGACAAGCAGGGAGTCAATTGGAAGCTCGACGTTATTTCCACGGGAAGCAGTAAGCCCCACAGTTCCGCTAATTGTCTCTTTATATTTTTAGCTGTTTCTTTGACTGATTGTTGAGGTTGGTTCTGCGAGAGTATCGTGGTGGTTGTAGTCTTGCGGCCCTAAGCATAAACTGATTATGGTGGCCAGGAAGTAAGTGACATTAGAGCTCAAATTTCAACATTAAAGCCATTAGAGTTAGAGATAGATGAACAGATTGTTAAATTGAATTACCAATTAATACTTTCAATGAGGGAGGGAAAAACTGCCCAGGTTTTGACTGATACAAAAGCTTCATCCAGCTGTATTACATGTAAAGCAACAACAAGTCGGTTAAACCAAGAACCGACAAAGTCAGTAGATAGTAACCCAAACGGGTGAATGATCCGGATCAAGTGAGCATGATAGTCATGTGTTCTGTACCAGGAGGTGGATACTCTCCAGCTCTTCAGCAAGTAGTAGTGGTTTGCAACCCTGCTATAGAACCGCTGAAATTGCAACTAGGAAAGACCTGTTGTTAGAATTAGTCCTCGGCTTCCTAGGGCGTGAATGGCGTTGCTTTTCATTCCCAGTGGTTTAACCACCATCTGATTAAGGCTTACGGCCAGGTGAAATTTCTGCTATCCTATTTCTTATTTTTCTTAATGACCTTTTTTGTTAAAGTTTGAAACCTATATACTCTTTTTAAGATGACAGCACCATTTGCCATTTGTGTGCGGAAATCATGCTGCATCTGTAACTATGCGTAAAACAGGGTGTTCGCCGAAAAGGTATTCTAATTTGTTTTTCCTTCATTTTGGTAAACAGTTCATATTTGGCAGTCGTAAAGTAGACACATGGCAAATTTATTATGGAAAAATATTCGATACACCAACGTGTTTTAATCGTTAAAACATTTTATCAAAATCAATCATCGATTCCAGTGACAATGAGAAAGTCACTTGAAATTTTTGGCAGAAACAATGTGCCAACAAAATGCACTATTCATCGTGTAGTGAACGATTTCCCAGAAAGGGGATCTGTAGATGATAGGCACCAACATGAACCACAACATATTGCAAGATGGGCTGACAACACTACTGCTGCTCAAGAAATTGTTTAAAACAATCCATCAACCTCAAGTCGACGCCGTGCTCAGAAGCTTGGTCTTCAACGAACAACTATGGCCGGAAGGATTTGCATTTGTTTCCATATAAGATTCAGTTGACACAAGAGCTTCTTCCGTAAGACAATTTACGCCGCCATACAAAAGCTAATAAGATGTTACAGCTCGCCCATGACAATCATAATGAGGGACGAGGCGATATGTGAATAAATAGAACAGTCGGTTCCGGGGAATGGGAAACCCTCATATTAATCAACAGTCACCTTTGCATCCATTGAAAGTGATAGTCTGGTGTGCATTTCGGTCAGAAGATATCATTGGACCTTATTTCTTTGAAAATGAAAACGGTGTAACGGTGACTGTGAATGGAAAGCGATATCTTGATATGATTGAAAACGTTTTAACGCCACAACTGCATACTTTGGGCTTGATTAACATGTGGCATCGACAAGACGGTGTCACTTCGCATACAACCAGGCTTACAATGGAATTACTGCGAGACTTCTTTCAACAACAAGTTATTTTAAAAAATCGTTATGTTGATTGGCCTCCAAACTTCTTCTTGTGGGGATATCTGAAACACCAACAACATGATAGTTTTGACATTTAGTTTTTTGACATATTCGTAGTAGATGCATTGCCAATTGTTACAAAATTAATTAAATTTCGCACGAAAATCGCCTTAAAATAATTAAAATCCACTATGAAAATGGTGGTCGTGTTGAAGTTACATTTCGTAAAATTCGTGATATTTTCGGACAATATAATTGTCCTTATGAGACCGCTATTAAGAATTTGGTCGTTAACTTTGAATCGGCAGGCTCGACCGGGTCGTTCAACTGAAAACATCGCAGCCGTGAGCCATAGTTTTGAAGCAGATTTAAATTTGTCATTTCCATTCGCAACAATTGCGGTTATTCAAAACCACCACATGGCGAATTGTGGATAAGGATTTGACTTTAAAGCCTTACAAGGTACAACTGGTGCTAGAATTGAAGCCGACCGACCATTCACATTGCCGTACATTCGCTTTATTCATTATTCAAAAAATCTATTTTTCAGACGAAGTCTATTGTCACTTGTCAAGCCAATGGCTTCTTAAAATCTTATCCTAGAACGATTATTGAGAGGAATTTACATGCTGAAAGTGTTATTGTATGGTGCGCTATGTGGCCTGAAGGTGTCGTTAGGTAATTTTTGCAGACAATAGACCGAAAGAATACGTTCGTAGAGCCCATAATGATGCAAACAATGCTCTGTAGAGAAAAGTATTTGAAATGACTCCGGAAATTCGTCGAAATTCGCAACAATTAGACATCAGTTAACGCACTTTGCGCAAAATTTTCCATAAAGATCTTCATCTTCACGCTTATAAAGTTCAGTTCTTTCACGAAAGCCGACCTTTGTTTGTGTGAACTGGGTGCTTGCAAAAACAACGCAACAATTTTTTTTAAGGATAAGCTCTTTTTTAATTAGGCGGTTATCTAAGCAAATAAAATTGTCGCATTTGTGGCTCCTAAAGTCTACAAACGGTCCAACAGTCATCGGCCCATATTTTTTTCGAAAATTAGCAAGAAAGCGCCGCTACCATTAATTGTCTGCAGTGTCCAATCATGATAACCCTTTTTTGTGGCCACAATTGTCTAATGTCGTTGTCAGCGACCCTTGGTTTCGGCAACACGATGCCACTAGCCACCCGAATAATTCAGTTATTGCATGACGAATTTTGCGGTCGTGTAGTTTCTTTGTTTTTGTGATTCAACGCCGCAGGATTATTTACTTTTGGGAAATTTTAAAGACTCAACTTACTTGAACAGACCACATACAATTGCCACTCTAAAGGACGAAAAGCGAACCTTTTCTGTTGCAAATGTGGCTTAAGAATTTTGTGAAAAGAGCGTCCGGCTTTTTAAAATTTTTCCAATTTCTTACAACAGTTTTGATCGATGCTCTTTAACGAGATCTGTGTAATAGAGCTTCAGGTTTTTTCCTTCGCCAATTTCCTCGACATATGATTTCTTGCTCAGAAAGCAACCTTTTTTCTAAACAGCTTGCGAAAAGTGCAGCTGTCGACAAATATTATTTGGGGTACTGAGCTAACTGTTTCTACCGGGTGTCCCAAAATTTTCAGCCATTTGGGCGGTACAGTGTTTCCAATCAAAATAAAAAAAAAAAAGCGTGACAGCTGACAGTTCAGGGTTATTAAAAATGGAGTGTTACATAAAAGAACAACGCATTTTTAATGTTGAGCAATATTTTGTAAATAATAAATGCTTGGCAGCAACAGTTCGCTATTTTTGTACAAAATATGGTCGAAATAGTGATTTAACTTCATCAACTGTAAAGAGACTAATTCAAAAATTGAGAAAGACTGGATCAATTAGAGTGATCTTAAACAGTCTGGCCATCCCTCAACAAGTCATTCAGCACAAAACATTGAAGCAGTTAGAGAGAGTGTTGCTGAGAGTCCAGGCTCATCAATTCGGTGCCGTGGTTAAGAATTGGTCATTTCGAGAAGCTCTCTACAGCGTATTCTTACGAAAGATTTGCATCTTCATGCTTGACTTAAGAACTGAAGCCTCCTAATCACGCATAGCAAACAGAATTTTTTGAATGGATTATGGAACAACAAAAAGTGGATGCTGATTTTTCGAATAAAATCATTTTCAGCCATGAGGCTCATTTTCATTTTGATAGTTTTGTTAATCGACAAAATTGTTGAATTTGGGATGCATCCACAGCGTGTCACGGTTTGGTGCGAATTTTGAATTGGTGGCATCACTGTTTGGTGCGGATTTTGGATTGGTGGCATCACCGGACCATTATTCTTCTTCGAAAATGCAGCTGGTGATCGTTATCGCGACATGATAATCCAGATGGCATGTGATTTTAACAAAACGGTGTCACACGCCATACAGTCCAAGAAACAATTCAATTAATGCATGAGTCATTTCCAAGTCGTGTAATTTCCCGTTTTGATAATCAGCATTGACCGCCCAGATCATAAGATTTAACGGCGTTGGATTTTTATCTTTAGGGTTTTTTTAAGTCTAAGGTTTATATCAATAAGCCCACGACCATCCACGCCTTAAAAGAGAAAATTTATCAAAACGATCATGGAAAATTTCAACAAAAGAGTGAATATGTACCAGCAAAGTCGTGAAGGCCATTTATCCGATATTTTATTTCATACATAACCCAATACTGTATTCTATATAAATCAATCAAACAATTACAATTTTTAATTAAAAAACCTGTCTTTTCTATCAAAATTACTTCTTGTGTGAATTTTAGGACACCCTTTACAAGCTGTCTAAATTTCGTATTTGTAAAAATCAACTAGTTTTGACTTCATTTACTAGCTGGACCATTCTGCAACACCGTAATGCTATTTGCGTAAGCTTTTACGTACACCTAATTAAGTCCAAGCTTCGACTAAAGCCTACACTGAAAGAATTATTCCTGCTCTTCCTCTCGCGTGTTCTCCTACATTATTGTTGAAGTCTAAAATCTAACAATACTTTTGAAAGATTGGTTTCAACAATAAATTCATTTAATTTAAAGTGTTCAAATTTAATATTTGAAAAATTTCATTTTGCGAACTTCTTGTGTCTGTCCCTATAAAATATACATTTTTTTAATTAAACAAAGAAATAACGAGCATATTTAGACGATGCCGGTTTTTTGTTATGGGAATTGAAAAAAAAAAATAAAAACACAAATGGAAAAAGTGCTAGGAATTCCATTTCTAATGCAACGCTGCTCTCCAACATGCAAACACATTCCTTTCAAACAACCAGTCAAGTCTCCTACCAAATGTCTCACGTCAATGTACGAGTCTTAAGCCCTTTCGGCAACTATTTCCACCAATAGACAAATTATGGTTAAAATAAAGAAAACAAAAAAAAAAAAAAAATAAAAGCAAAAAGTTGGCAACTTTATTTTGCATATGCCAACAAACAACACGATGTATGTTGGCATATGTGTGTTGCATGTTGTTCGCTTGTTGAATTATGTATTTCTTGTTTTTCACATTTTTCTTATACTTATTTAAAATAAAAATAAAAACAATAACAATATTTTTTTTATTAAGGATCGACTTTATTTTTTGCAAAAAAACATTTGCCACACCAAAAACAAAAACAAAAAAAAAATATGAAAAAAAGCTGAAAACCTCAAACTGTCCATCAACTTGCGGTTTTGTTGGGTTGTGCAATCAACCAGCAAAATATTGGGAGACTCTATGCAAAAAGAACCAGCAGTAATAATCATTAAAAAGTACGTACGATTTCAAGTGTTGGTGGCAATGGCAGCAACAGCAGCAGCGGATACAACAACTATAGCAACAACAACAAACTAAGGTAGAAATTCTAATAAAAACTAAACGAACATTTTGTATTCACTTTTGGTTTGCCCTCTTTTGTTGCTGTTGCAAATTGCATGTGGCAAAGGCAAAGGCATAACAGATACACAAACATACAGCATTAGTCCCATACATTAGTGAAAGACCTTTAAAGGAATAGGTTCTTTTTAGATATTCGCTGGGCTGAATTTTCAAATCTAGTAATCACACAATGTCTTTTTTATTTCGTGATAACGAGATTTTGTTTCCCAAAGGCCGCAATTAATGAAATTAAATGTCCACATTTTGCCTCTTCCACTTTTTCTATGCTTAAAGTTTCTTGGAGTCCGAAGATCTTTTTTGATTTCCTTTTAATTTATTTATTGTTCCAATTAAAGCTTTTTACCTGATAAGAATTGGAACCAAAGGACCATACATCCTTCGCTTATGATTTAAGTGATATTTTATTTGAGAAATTAAGGTAAGTTCCTCTGCAGCAAACGATAATATGGACTTGAATTCAATGCTTGCAACTATGATGGTGAAAATGGCTGCAAAATTTTACAAAATTCAACAAAGTTTTAAAACCCGCAGTACTAAAATTGATGTCACAAACGCTTAACTTCTGTTTAACATTGGTGGAAGACAAGAAAACTCTGGAGCCAACGGATAAAGGCGGTAAACAAAAATATCAGAAGTCTTCGGCAAAAGTGTGGAACAAAGAGTCAGCAAGTTTGACGAAAACCTGTCCGTCCTAGAGAAGAAAATAGAAGGAGAATTCCATGAAATAAAAACGCAAGCGAACGATATTCATATTCGAGATCAACCTCTCCCTAGGGGTTTACACAGTCTTGGTGGATCTCTTCCTTATCTTGACATGTACCTTCGGGGGTAAAAGGTGGCATCAGTCCCCTGAGTAAGCAGGAGCCAAAAACTCGAAGAGACATAGGACTCTCGAAGTCTAAATAGGGACTTTATGGACACACTCTAATAACACAAGAATCTCTTACCCGCAGAGCTATAGTGCTGTTCTTTAAAGAAAGTTCCGATGTAATGGTAACGTAGAAAAAAAAGTTAACATCCAATATCTTAGCTTGTGAATATAATTGGACTACGAGTTGGATAGTTACCAACTCTTAAGCAAGGAGTGGGAGCACGGCCCTGCTATCGTGTACTCAACTAAGGCGTGTATGCACCAAGGTGCATAGGTGCCCCTGTAGGCGAGTAGGTAGTGTACTAGCTCGTCAGTATGGCGGTTGTGGGTTCGATTCCCAACGAAGACCTTGGTTTTTTTCACTACACAAATAAAAATTGACTGTCGGTGGGACTGCTCAGTGATGAAGGCATAAACACTGGTCGCTGTGCTGTCTTATATACGGCAGTTAATTTCCGACTATCTATCTACTTTCATCACCTGTTTCATCTATTCTCTATCCCTTTCCTAATGTAGAATGTAGCACGGTACTTGACTAAATAGGTATTGTTGCCTGAAGTTCTACTTCTCTTTAAAAAAAAAAAATGTGTATGTGTCTTAGAGTGTGGATGGACGTTTTTTCCTACACTTAATGGTAAGTCCACCGCCAGATTAAGGCCTGACGGCCAGGTTGATCCCATCACATATCATTCGCTCTTGCACTGGATATTGATGTGTCCCTTTGGGGAGTAATGTGGCGGCTGTAGTTGGAACCCAAAAACCGCGAGAAGATGTGACCTTATCCTAACCGATGTGCCATTGCATTGCATCAAAATGTCGCTATGCTGGGCGAGACAGGAATTTTAGATAGGCTCCGGTTCTTACAAAAAAAAATTTCCACTTAATTTGTGTTATGCACATTGGGGGTATTGTTAAAGGGCCCGCGAAATAATTTTTTTTTTTGTTTGTTTTAAAACAAAACTACTGAATATTTTCTCCAGTTTCTTTTTTTATTTGAAAGTGCAATCCAATGGCTGCTACGGCTGGCCATGCAGTAGCCTACACGATCACTCCAATTTTTAAGCACATTATCGATTGTGTGCAGCTGTATTTCACCAATGGCTTCACGAATATTGTCCTTTAAAGCGTCAATTGTCTCTGGCTTGTCGGCGTAACACTTAGCTTTGACGGCACCTCACAAATAATAGTCTAACGGTGTCAAATCGCAGCTCCGAAGTGGCCAAACGACATCAACCGTGCGGCGGATAATGCGATCTTCGAAAATAGGGTGCAAAACATGGAGTGTAGATTTAGCAGTGTGGCACGTAGCACCTTCTTGTTGCAACCAAATGTTGCCAATATCCTCCTCTTCAATTTTTGTAAACAAAAATTCGTTCAACATGGCCCGATAACGATCGCCATTGACTCTAACGGCCACTCCTTGCTCATTTTTGAAGAAAAATGGCCCAATTATGCCTCTGGATCAAAATGCGCACCAAACAGTGACTCGTTTTGAGTGCGTCGGCTTTTCAATGTATGCGTGCGGGTTTTCTGTGCCCCAAATGCGACAATTTTGCTTGTTTGCATTCCCGCCAAGATCAAAATTAGTTTCATCTGAAAAGATGATTTTTTTGGCAAAATCGGCATCTTCTTCTTCTGTAAGTCGATCACAGGCCCACTTAGCGAAGCGAAAACGCATTGGATGGTCACTTGGCTTCAACTCCTGAACCAACTTTGAACTTTGTATGGCGTCATACCAAGGTTTTTTTATACAAAATTCGTCTTAATGATGCCTCTGAACCAAAATTCGCACCAAACAGTGACTCGTCTTGGGTGCGTCGGCTTTTCAATGTATGCGTGCGGGTTTTCTGTGCCCCAAATGCGACAATTTTGCTTGTTTGCATACCCGCCAAGATCAAAATTAGTTTCATCTGAAAAGATGATTTTTTTGGCAAAATCGGCATCTTCTTCTTCTGTAAGTCGATCACAGGCCCACTTAGCGAAGCGAAAACGCATTGGATGGTCACTTGGCTTCAACTCCTGAACCGACTTTGAACTTTGTATGGCGTCATACCAAGGTTTTTTTATACAAAATTCGTCTTAATGATGTCTCTGAAATGTTCAATTGTTGAGAACGACAGTAGCGCTTCACGCACACTTTCTGCCACAGCAGCAATATTCTCGGGTGTATGTACTGTTTTTGTCTTTTCACGCTTTGGTTTATCGATGAGGATGCCAGTTTCTTTCACTTTTTTCACAAGACAACGAACATACGGAGCTGACGGTGCTTCTCTTCTTCCACAATCCAATTTTCGCACACATTCTGCAGCATTACCATGATTTTCAAAGTAATGTCGCAATATTTCCCAGCGTTGTTCAAGCGTATACACAACCGTATTCATTTAGCGGAAGGATAAAACTAATTATCTGCCAAATCAAACATGAGCTAAGTGTTACCATTCACGAAAAAAGCCCTAGCTGAAAAAGAAACGTTAGATGGCGGACCCTTTAGTAATATTTGCCTAATGGTAAGAACACCTTCAGATTATAGCCAAGTGGGTAGATGCTGGCGATATTCTGTATCACATATATTCGGTGAGAGTCATCGCAAAGCTGAGCTTTGGCGGAAGCGCAACTTCTAATGTTTTTAAGTTTCATTTCAGAACAGTTACGAACAAAACTAGATGGGACAATGATGAAAAAGCTATGAATCTAACTCTGGTTTTAAAGAGTGCAGCACTTAAAATCTTCGGAAACTTTCAAACTGCCACGTAAATTCGATGGCGAGCATAAAAAAGAACTCTAATTAAAAAAACATTTAGGTTTAAGAAAAGACTTTATATCGCCGAAAAAAAAAGGAAAGCAATACGATCTTGAAGGCCAATTTATGGGTCTATAGAGTGAAACTATTCGGTTATCAAAGGTTTCCTTCAATAAATCAAAACAAATCAATTGTAGTACGGGCTGTATGACATGTTAAAGCCACAGCTTCTGCAAATCATGGCTATTCAATTGTAGAATAAAACAGACATTAGTCATGGCTCTATAGTGGTTACCATTGACTGTAACTTCAGATCAGCTTCGCTTTTTAATGCGCACCACTGATTCCATCAGCCTATAAAGCACACCAAACACTTAGTTGTCTCAACATACACTCGGGCATTATGATCACGGGAGTTTTGCTTATAGACGTATCCATTCAAACAATGACGTAACAAAGACATCGAATTTTTAATGGGACGGAATAAACGAATGTTGTTCAAATTCATATTCTGAACTGTGAAAGAAAGTATCAGAAAAGTACTCTGAAATCATTCTGAAGTTAATGTGAGTTAATGAAAGAAAAAGTACTCGCCGTATCATATTAATACAAATTGCTGACAATCTAAAAGAGAGTTCTCGATTACTTTATTCCTGTCATGTTATATTTTTAAACCACTTATTCGAATGATTTTCATATTTGTATTGAACTTAGTGTCCCATTTCGCTAAAAAAATATAATGGCATAAATTTAATAATACATTCTTTTACTAACTGCCGCATTGTGGTATTGTTGTGTGCATGGGTACGTATGTTTGAATATGTGAATTAATGAACGGTGCATTAATTTTCCTGTATTTATGCGGGTACAAATAATAAAAACACGAAAACTTTTATAAAGTTTGCATATCGGAATAAAAGGTTTTTATTTTTATTTTATTTTTATTTTTAATTCTTTCATTTCGTATTTTTGACAAACCTCTTTAAATGGCATGTGAAACTAATGTATTGAAATGCAAATGTCTGTTTTCACTGTCTTGTCTGTCCATTCATCCATCCATCCAACCGTTCAATTCATTCATTTGTTATTTGGTTGAACGTAGAGAGTTGTATGTTGTCATTCGTATGAATATAAATGGGGTGTTATGTTGTTGTTGTTGTTTTAGTTGCTGTAGCTCTATTTGTTGTTGCTGTTTAAACCACCAATAAAATTGTCATGCGATGACAAATAACATGGCAGTCATGTGGTCTTGACTTTTAATACAAATAAAATTTTATTTCGAATTTTAATCGTTGCTGCCTTTTTGATTCTGCATTTTATTTAATTTAATAAATTGTAAAAATTATAATTCTTTTAATAACATTATTATAGTTTTAAAGGACTAAAGTGCTACAGGACTACTAACAGATACGTTTATTTTATTTAATATTATTTAAATTTTTTAAATATTCAA
The DNA here is from genome assembly GCA_030448955.1 of Trichopoda pennipes. Lineage (NCBI taxonomy): Eukaryota > Metazoa > Arthropoda > Insecta > Diptera > Tachinidae > Trichopoda > Trichopoda pennipes. The sequence continues at coordinate 11,001,240 of JASKUP010000052.1, read as the reverse complement.
TTCCCTTTTTCTTATTATTTTATTTTAAACTCTGGCCTGGCTCAAGCAACAAATAGATGTGATAGAGAGTCACGTCAGCATTTACCCGTTTTGCCCTTGTCTGATGGTAGTCAGGGTGAATACGATACGTCCATCAACCCACAATGCACATACACTCCTTAGATTAACCCACCCCACTCCTTACTCTAGAGTTGGACACTATTCAACTCCTTGTCCTATTGCATACACATTTCGTAATAAGATTTATATCTGCGCCTGGCCGTAAGCCCTATTCAGATGGTGGTCAAACCACTGGGAATGAAAAGTAACGTCATTTACGCCCTAGGAAGCCGAGGACTCATTCTAGCAACAGGACTTTCCTAGTTGCAATTTTAGCGGTTCCAAAGCAGGGTTGCTGGGACCTGGGTTCGAGAAGCAACGTCATTCATGCCCTAGGAACCCGATGATTAAATCTAGCAACAGGTCTTTCCTAGTTGCAATTTCAGCGGTTCCAAAGCAGGGTTGCAAACCACTACTCCTTGCTAACTAGCATGCTCACTGGATCCGGATCATTCACCCGTTGATGTTATTAAAGGCGAGATGATCCTGGCGCTCAAAATCAAATTCATGCGAGGGCCGCAAAACCACAACCACCACCATACTCCTGAAGAGCCAACCTCAATAGTCAGTCAGAGAAACAGCTAAAAGTCTAAAGAGATAATAAGCGGAAACTTTAGGGTTTATTGATTACCGTGGAAATAACGTGGAGCTTCCAGTTGAACCCTGTTGCCTTCCGGGGACTGGGCTCCCTTATACCCCCAGCAGCACAAGTCTAGATAGTTAAGTTTTCTATAAAGACCGATAAATGTGCCCCCGGGAGGGGGACCTATTGCATGCACAAGCATCGTACATTCGATGTTACCAGCTGTATCAGATCCACAACACCTCTATCGGAGTCTTTAAAAAGTAACCGATTTAAATCACAGCCGTCAGCTGGCTTCCCGTGGGGCCTCCCCACTAACCAGAAGAGGGACGTAACACTGCAGTGTCACTTAGTCACTAATCGAATTTCGAGAGCACTTAATTATTTCTCTTCCTGTTTCTGGCTACTGCCAGCGTCTGTTGCCGTTTTTATCCCGAAAGTAAATGTCAAGATGGGAAAGAGATCCATCTTGACTACATGCCCTTCCTAGCAGGCATCAAATGAACGAACTCTGTTAAAAATGGTTTTATGAACGCCGTTTTGATAATGGGATCTTACATTGACATAGTACCAAAGTCCGGCAACGTTGATAAAGGTGACAAGGAGTATCTGATTAAAGTCAGTTAATTAGTACGAAAGAGCACAGGCGCCTATTTTGGTATGTGACTTTTTAGTCTCCCATATTTCTTGCTTTCTGTCTGTCCATTTACTTAACTCAGCTCTCATAAACAGCCACTAATTGCGATTTCTGTTCTGTTTAACACAAGCACCCTTCGTTGGCATGTTAAGTTTATTCAGCTATTGTCCTAACCGACATATTTTCATTCAATACTTTTGGTCAAGCACAGGATTATAATTATATTCGTTCACAGCATTTAAAAAAGGAACGCTGTTTCATTTCAAGCAAATCCTTAAAAAATATGCGACATTATTATTGCAAAAGTGATGCACTGCATTATCACAGCAATCGTGCCAAAAACAGACTCTGCATTATCGCAAAAAGAGACAGAGTTGTTTTTTGAAGGAGTTAATAAGAGAGTTTTGCAAGGTGGCCCTTTTTCGTAACGTTTACGTACTTTTATGACTTTTATAAACTCCCATCTTAATGCAATCATTCTAAAAAGAAGCGTTACATCATCTTACAAAGCGATGTGGCTTCATATCAAAAGAAGACACTGCCGTAATCTAAAAGGAGGCAAAGTTATTTTCGATGGAGTTACGAGAACCTTGTAAGAGCGAAAACGTCTGCCCATTACAGCAACTAACTACTTTCAGGAGTCTTTTGAAGCGAATTCTCAATTCCGTTCTAAAAGTTTCTTAACTCCTTAAATTTTATAAACCTTTATCTCGCCAATAGTCGTGTTGCAGTTTTCATTTTTATTTTCTTACAAATATAGACAAGTTTTACAATACGGATTTTCGCTTATTGCACCATTTTGTTTTCTGATATTCGAGCTATCACAACAAGGGACATAGGGACGAAGCAAACCCTACTGATCTTAACTTTAAAGCAGTAGATTATAAAGCAGGAGTGACGAAATGCTTCCTATAGTTAAAACAGTTCTCTTGCGACCATCAACCAGTTCCTATCGTCATCTGGTAAATAAAATATGAGGGTTTCCCTAGTTCGTAATTATACTTTTTCAGTTCAATGATGAAATCAATTTGATAGTCATGAGCACAACCCCTCTCGTTGTCGACAATCATTCACTTTCAGTAAGAATTCAAGGAGAGCCCAACACAATTCTTAAATTATGAAAACCGAACTGATTGACCGATAATCCATTGGCATTTTTGGCGCACTTCTAAATCTTTGCAAATAATAGGTTCCTGAGATTTCATGACATCACCATTTTGATATATTGATGTCATAGAAGCGGGTTAAATTTTCATGGCCATGGAACTAATCTTTGTAACTAAAAAAACGTTCCGTCATCGTTGAGTTCAAAGTTCGTAAATCACTCAAGCTCTGTAGCTCTGTCGCTTTGTTGTTTAGCAATATTTTTAAGATGAAGTATATAAACTTGCATTCCAAGTCATATTCTGCGGGGAAAATAAGTTAAGCTAAAGGGACGAAAAAGCGCCAGCATCTCTTTGGGCAATTATTTGAATTCTGCTATCCACCTTAAGCCAATAACTTATATTCCAGCAACAGCACGCTGATTTCTCTAAGTCTGTTTGTAGCACTTCCACTGTTCAGTTTCAGTTTTAAATTTCATACTTATCGCTCGACACCCTACAATGCTTACATCTTTCTTAAGCTTCCTGGAATGCAAACATCCCAAACGGTCTACACCTCAGTTCACCATCGATAACTTAGTCCGTTAAATAGCTTCAAAAAAAGTTCTTAGATTCCAAACAAAATATAAAACGATTATTCCAACAAATTCGAATCTGTAATAAAAAAATTCTCTTTAAGTTTATCCCGTTCCATTCGAAATATGGATACAAAATAAAGCTTTAACAACAACAACACGAAAAATGGCGGCTGCCACAAAAAATGGCTTAAAAAACGTTTCGTTAAAATCAGCAAAAAATTTGCCAGCAATATGCTGCTCATACATTAAGCTCCCACGCCTTCAAAAGATGTTAACAAACTGTACAATAACAACAAAGCATTAAACATTTATGGTGAGTAAGAAATATTCGTTAGTGTACTCGAACGAATAATGTTTTTAACCGGAAAGTTGCACTGCAAAGAAAAAATGGGGGAGAATTATTTACAAACGTTTCGTATGCGAAAATGCAAGGAAAGCAACAAAAACTGCCAACTTAAAATTATTATGTGATGGACGGACAGACAGGCAGGCAGACAGACAGACAGGTTAACAGACAGGAATGGCAAAATACGAAATAAATTTGTGTTGGTGGTTTAAAGTTAAAAAAAGAAAATAACTACAAAACGAAAATCTTTAAAGTGAAAAGAAACAAGACCACGTCCAATACAATGAAGACAAAAATTAAGAAGTTTTGTTTCAGAAAATAAAAATTGCTATTTTTAAAGCACGAGGTGTGTTATCAGATTTTCCAGGGCAGCACTCGATAAGATTCCTTGACATTTTTCTGTTATAACCAAATGGTGGATCATACCACTGTGAATGAAATGTAGCGTCATCCTCACCCTAGAAGGCCTCCAAATACGTATATCCTCCGGTCATTCCTAGTTGCAACCCCAAGAGCTCGAAGCAGGCCAACGCCCCCACTCCTTGCTGAAGAGTTGGAGACTATCCAACTCCTGGTCCTGAACACATGAAGCTTAATATAATTTAAGAACATGACGGCGTTCGTGCTTACTGGACCTGGACCATTAATTATGCTCATTGTGAATGATCCGACCCACACAACTCAAACGAGGGCCTCGAAACACACAGCCACCACGATACTCCCGAAGGGCCTACCTCAATAATCAGTCAGCGAACAGCTAAATGCCTAAAGAGACAAATAGCGGAACTCTAGGGCTTTACTAATTCCCGTGGAAACATAGTGGATTTTCCAGTTGGCTCCTGCTAGCCTGTTAGGAGACTGGGCTCCCTTTTACCCCCGCGAGACACTAGTCTAGATTGTTGTGTGATCCATAAAGACTTATAATGTACCCCCGGGGGGAGGCCAGATTAATATGTAGTACCACTCCTAATCGGAAGCGCACTTCTGCACGTCTGGTATGGTGAAATATCCAGGTGTTATCGTAGACTCTATACTATCGCAGAATCTTAAGAACCCGAATATGTTTGGCGGACTATTATTGTGAAAAACCGTAATATTAGCACTACGAACACGTGGTTCCAAATGGTTTTCTGCCGTGCACTTGAAATTTTATTCCACTTTTGGTTCCCCCCGGGGCACATAAATATGGTCTTTATAGAATTCCACTATCTAGACACAGCGCAACTGGGGAAAAAGGGAGCCCAGTCCCCTGAAGGTCTTTTGTTTAATATGGTGGCCAGGATCATCTCGCCGTTAATGACACGCTAGGTGAATGATCCAGTCCAGTGAGCATGCTAGACATGTTTTCTGGACAGGAGTTGGAAAGTCGCCAACTCTTAAGCAAGGAGTGATGATTTGCAGCCCTGCTCTGGAATCATCCAAGTTGCAACTAGAAAGTTCTGTTGCTTCCTAGGACGAGCATGACGAGCATGGCTTGACCACCATCTGAGAAAAGCTTCATGGCCAGGTGCGGATGTAAATCAAATCACGTCATGCACCTGGATAAGCCTTGAACGCTTTTGACAATCTCCCATCTGTGATGCTTCAACAAAATCGATATAAACTGGTGTAGGCGTTAAAGAGGAGATACAACATGTTATGAGAAACTAGCTGGGAGAAATCTTCACCACCAACATTTACCCATTGAAGGCTCCGCAAGTCTTTCTAGCTCGTCATAAACCAACGGTAAGCAATTGAAGTTAAATGAGTCTATAATTCAAATTTAACACCTGATCCTCGTATTGCACCAAGCAGTGGTGTTAGTAAATTTTAAAGTGTGCATGTATCGATACATTAAACCTCTTCTCTCCTCCCACCATCACTGTTTAGCTGAAACTCTTAACAGTCAAATGCAACAAAATCATCCATTGCATGGCCAAAGAGGTTACATGCCAACAAGGCTCAAGGGCCAACCAGGTATTAAAACATGGTTTCAAATAAAACAATACAACGAGAAGACTACATAAAAAAAAACAATAACAACAACAATAACAATAATAATAATAAAAAAAAAATACTTTAAGCACAACTAAGAAAACGTGCAAAGATTTACGAAAAATGATAAAGCATCGAATGGATGGTTAAAGCTAAGACAGTTGCAATAACAACAATAAACAACAAATATTATCTACCTACAATAATAAATGAACTTGAAGGCACACACAGCATCATGACGTTTTGGACCATGACGCCATTTTCGTGGTTTTGATTGCAGCTGTATGTTGCAATATGGAAAAATTGATGGACAGACAGCTAAAGCAAAAGCTTTCAATTCTATTCGCATTGAATTACTGATGTTCTGAAATGAAAATAAAAAACATAACAACACAAACAACAACAACAATTTTTTGAACCTTTACTCGTATTGGTTTCAAATACCAGCAGATATTTAAAAAAAAAATTTTTTAAGTTGCCTGAGTTTTTTTTTTGCTTTTTATTTTAAGACATTCAATTCACATCAATCACGCTAATCTTAACACCAACAACAGCAACAACAATAGTAAAAAAAATTAAAAATAAAAACATATTTGGCTTCAACAATTTTTCATTTTGTATTACAGAGTTGTTGAACACAAATAGTGAAATACAAAATGAACGTTTGTCGGTTGCTTGTATTTTAAAATTTAATCTCCCCCATAGTGTTTAGGTCACTCTATATAATTTTAAACAAAGATTGCATTTATTGTTTGATACGTAACATTTAGATAAAGTGTTGACTGTTTACAGAGATCAAGCACAAATATGAACAACTTTTATCTAAAAAATTCGCTTCCTTTCGGCGGGGTTAAAATTATATTTTCTTAAACTCCTTAAATCTATTCAAATTTAAGTGATCTCTCGGTAGTTTAAAGCACATAGGAAGCAACAACAACAACAATAATTAAGCGACAGCACTTATTCTTTAAAGTCACACTGCGCTGAGGAGTTCAAGACACATGAATGCATAGTTTCTTATAATGGGTGGGCACATTTGAGGTTAGCAGGTAAATTTGCTTAAAACACACACTTTTTTTCGACAATTTTAGCTTTAATAATGTCAGTGTAAAATAGAAATATGGGAATTATAACGGTATGTGATAATGGACAAATGTCCACGTTTAGGAAACTGGTAGGTGTCCGCTCTTTTCTCAAAAAATTTGAAGCACATTTTGCAACAACACTTTGCTCTACCAAATTTCACCTTTCAAAGCGTCAGTTGCTTGTGGATTGTTCAGGTAAATCCAGACTTTCAAATGGCCCTAGAGAAAATAATCTAGCGGCCTTAAATCACTAGAACGAGGCGGTCCATTGAAATTAGCAAATCGAGAAATTATGCATTGTGAAAACTTCCTCTCCAATAACTGAATGGTTTCGATGACTTGTGGCGCCATCTTGCTGAAACCAAAAATCATTGATGTCAACATAAGGCAAACTGAATATTATGGTTTGGTAGCACCGAGAATTTACGATAAGGACGTTTTCTTGCTTATTTTCAGAAAACCAGAAAAACAATTAAATTGGGGCAGATTATGCTGCCTGACCACAAGCCGCAAAATATGGTCGCCTCCCTTTGGATGTAAGAGTTTATCGAAAACTATTTGTGAATTTTGTTTGTTTGCATTACTGCCTAGTTGAAAATGAGCTCCCATCACTAAAAATGATTTTGTTGCGGAATGTGATGTTTACGTTCAGTTTGACAAACGTCAAAAATAATCGGTCGGCTTTAATCCTTAAACGAATGGAACTTTATAAGCAGGAAGATAAAGAGTTTTATATTAAATGTTACGCAAAACAGCTCTAGTGATGCTCAAGTTTGTGAATGTGTACGAGTTAAAGTTTCAGGGTCATTCTCAAAACTTTGCTGTACAGCGATTGCCTTTGCATCGTTTACGCCCACTATAAACGTATTGTTTCGGTCTATTGTCAGTAACAATACCGTGTGTGCCTCGAATTTAACAGTCAAACTATGCACAGCGGCCTTAGACAAAGCCTTATCACAAGAAAAAGCTATTCGTAGTTTAATTGAATTTTCACCATTTTGAAATTTGACCATTAAAACTAGCTGCTCAAGAGTCCCCCCCGGGGGCACATTGTAAGTCTTTATGGATCACACAACCATTTAGACTTGTATCTTGCGGGGATAAAAGGTAGCCCAGTCCCTTAAAAGGCTAGCAGGAGCTAACTGGACAATCCACTATATTTCCAAGGGAATCAGTAAAGCCCCAAAGTTCCGCTATTTGTCTTTTTGTGTTCTCTGACTGATTATTGAGATAGGCCCTTTGGGAGTATCGTGGTGGCTATGTGTTTCGAGGCCTTCGTTTGAGTTTGTAAGTCGAATCATTCACAATGAACACAGTGAATGGTCCAGGTCCAGTGAGTATGAATGCCGTCGTGTTCTTAATTATATTAAACTTCATGCGTTATGGACCAGGAGTTGGATAGTCCCCAACTCTTCAGCAAGGAGTGAAGGCTGCGACCAGCTTTGGGCTTTTGAAGTTGCAACTAGGAGTTACCGGAGGATATACGTATCCGTAGGCCTTCTAGGGTGAGGATGACGCTGCATTTACAGTGGTAATGATCCACCATCTGATTAAGGCTTACGGCCAGGTGCAGATGTAAATCTTATCACGTAATCTGCTCAAGAGTGTAATGGGCCATGATTAAAATATCCAACTTTTTACAAGATGATAGTTCAAATCTTGATATTTAATCACTGGGTAGACTATTTACTATCTAACCTCAAATTTGCCTACCCTTTTTGAGCATATTCGTAGTATGTTTAATGGCACCTACCTTAACTTAACAAAATTAGGCAAACTACCGTGATACCAACTGCCTTAGTAATCTATGAAGCCATTCAAACAAAAAATAGTTAATAACCCTCGTATATCTGAAGAATTATAACAGTTTTAAAAGTCCGAAGAATTATAACAGTTTTAAAAGTCACCCCAAAAATGATAAGACGTGGTAATTCTAGTGCATAAAAACCTTCTTTGCAGCAAAAGCGTTTTATTCAATAGAAGCGTTTTTCACGCTAGAAAATACATATAAAAGCGAAAGAAAAATAATAAACAATTCAGAATAACAGGGCGACCCCAATACTTCTCTTGTGAAACTTGTTATCGTACTACCAAACTTAGTTTTATCAAGCGGTTTTGTTAGAACATCTGCAACTCGTTGGTTCGTACATACATAATTCAGTTCGAAAGCTTCTTCCTTAAGAGTATTCTGAATTAAATGGTACCGTATATCAATGTGACATAATGTGACATAATGACACCTCCTCTACAAAGTTCGAATTTTCAAACATCGATATATAACCTAAATTTAACGCATGAATATCTTTTCTTCTAATTGTTTCTGAATGAATTGAGCGAATTAACGGTGATGTGAATGGTCGGTCGAGTTTAATTACTGCACCAGTTGAAAACTGTGGTTCGCGGCTGCGAAAATGCACATTTTGTATCGAGTCTGTAGACTCAAATTTAACGGTCTGAGAACCTGTGATTAGATTTACATCCGCACCTGGCCATAAAGCCTTAATAAGATGGTGGATCAAACCACTGCATAATTTAGAACGTCATGTTCGTCCTAGGAAGCCGAAGCTATAGTTCTATGTAACAGAACTTTCTAGTTGCAACTTTGATGATTCCAGTGCAGGGCTGCAAATCATCACTTCTTGCTTAAGAGTAACGGTCCGAGAAGGACGATTATGTTGTCCGAAAATATTACGAATTTTACGAAATGTAACTTTAACAGAACCACCATCTTCAGTGGTGTGGGTTTTAGCTGATTTCATTTGGATATTTTAAAAAATCATAACAATTGAAAGATAGTGTTAAATATAGTCACCTCGAACAACAATTCAACTATAATATATACGTGTGTATATATATGAATGTATGAATGTCTGTATCATTTTGTTGCATTTGAAATTCACGCTTTTTCAGTTTAATTCATTGAAATTGCATTCAATGTAATTTTATTTTTGTTTTTTTTTAAAGAAATATTATTTTTTACATCAGATATTTTGTTACAACAAACATAAAAAGTCATTTTGAAATTCTCAAGATTTATGGCAACAATTTTATTGCTGGCTTTTAAATTTAATCCAAATAAAACAAAATTGCGAAGAAAGTTGATACAAAGACATAATAAATATTTATCCGAAGTCTAGATCTGATTACACATTAATAAAACAAGAGATTATCAGCATTTGCTAAAGCATTTAACATTTAAGCCAGAAAAAGTTTTGTGTCATACAAATCAGGAACGTTGGCGAAGTAAAGGATTTTTCAACAAGAAATTTGTTTTTTAATTGTGGCAACTCCAATAACAAGCTAGGTTTGACATTTAATTTTTTGACGTATTCGTATTAGATGCATTAGCAATTGTTACAATGAATTCAGTTTCGTATGAAAATCGCATTAAAATAATTAAAACCCACACCACTGAAAATGGTGGTTCTGTTAAAGTTACATTTCGTAAAATTCGTAATATTTTCGGACAACAGAATCATCCTTCTGAGACCGTTAAATTTGAGGTCACAGACTCGATATAAAATGTGCGAACAACAACGCGTGTTCGCAGCCGTGAGCCACAGTATTGAAACAGATTTAAATTTGGCAATTCCTCGACGTTCTCAAGAAATTGGGTTATCCAAAAACACCACATAGTTCAGCTGGTTTAGTAATTAAACTCTACCGACCGTTCACATCATCGTTAAATTGCCCAATTCATTCAGAAACAACCGGCTGGTTTTTCAGAAAAAAATCATTTTCCATTTTCACTTGCCAGGATATGTCAACAAGCGAAATTGTCGCATTTGGGCTTCTGAAAATTCCAGAACGATTATTGAGAAGCCTTTGCATACTTAACGCGTGACTGTATGATGAGCTATGTAATCTGGAGGTATGACGTGATAAGATTTACATCTGCACCTGGCCGTGGGCCCTAATCAGATGGTCGATCATTTCCACTGTGGATGAAATGTAGCGTCATCATCGCCCTAGAAGGCCTTCGGATACGTATATCCTCCGGCCACTCCTAGTTGCAACTTTAAAAGCCCGGAGTAGGCTGCAGCGATCACTCCTTGCTGAAGAGTTGGAGACTATCCAACTCCTAGTCCAGAACGCATGAAGCTTAATATAATTAAGAACACGGCGGCATTCACACTCACTGGACCTGGACCATTCCTTGTGTTCATTGTAAATGATTCGATCCACAAACTCAAACGAGGGCCTCGAAACACACAGCCACCACGATACTCCCGAAGGGTCTACCTCAATAATCAGTCAGAGAATAGCTAAATGCCTAAAGAGACAAATAGCGGAATTCTGGGGCTTTACTGATTCCCGTGGAAATATAGTGGATTTCCAGTTGACTTCTACCTTTTACCCCGCAAGACACAAGTCTAGATGGTTGTGCGATCCATAAAGACTTATAATGTGCCTCCGGCGGGAAATCTGGAGGTGTGATTGAGTCGTTTTTTTTCTTTCCAAGCTGAGGCTGGAAAAGCGGTAACGGTCAATGGACTCAATTTTGGCTTATTATTGACGACGCGGATATCACTGACACGTTGTTTCAACAGGACCTTGCCAGATGTCATACAGCTAATTAAACGATCAATTTAATGCAAACCAAATTTCCCGATCGCATACTATCATGACAATCAGCAGTTAAGTGGCCAGCCAGGTCGTGTGATTTAACACCCACATATGAAGGACATAGTCTATATTGAGCCAATCGAATCGATTTCAGCCTTGAAACTTAAAATTCATGATGTGATTAACGAAAGACGATCCCCATTTTGCCAAAAAGTGACATCTGTTCGCGTGAATGTGGTGCACAGTTGCCAGATATCATTTTTCAGTCATAATTAGCAAAGTTTTCTCTTCGTAATACAATAAAAATTTTAATCATCTTAATCTAAATTTTTTTGTTTTATTTTGTTTTAGAAAACAAATTTCTTGTTGAAAAACCCCTTCATAAACACTTTGTTTAAAAAACTGGCGGCAAATTGGCGAAATAAATTTTGCTTGTAACAGTGTTGGGAAAATGGTGGAATTTTAATATATTTTTTGTAATTGGATAAATCGATAAATCGACTCACGGTTGCAAAAGCGGTTGCCTTTTATATTGAGTTTAAAGATTTCGCCCGAAATAAAAATCTGTTTTACTTTTAATGTAGTTTTATATCAAACTCTAATTTAAGTGCCTGTATTTTCTCATGTTGACAACACTTTTAAAGTTTTTTTTGGAACTGAAAATCCTTAATAATAAACACGATTCAATAATAATAATTTGTTTAGAGATTTTAAATACCGGGTATTTTTACAGCGGTATAACACTTTGAAATGCAATAAAATCAAGATGAATTTTCTAAATTACCAATACTTGATTCGACAGAAAATCTTTTGGCAAGTGAGCGCCATGACTGGCTCGGAGGCAGTCCTATCTGCAAGGTCAAATTTTCCATAACTTTTTCCAACATCTAAGACTAAGAAAATAATATCCCTTCTTAGTTGAGTTGAACAGGATCTTGGAGGACAATTTACTGGTCCGAAATGTGAAACCATGCGGTTACCAAACGTTTCCTTCAAGAAATCAATTGTCACACGAGCTATGTGATATGTTACGCCATCTTGGAGATAGCTCCTCTATGATATTATGGTTGTCCAATTAATGAACAAAAAAGTCAGTAATCGTGACTCTATAGCAGTCACAATTGATTGTAACGTTTATAAAGAAAACTTGACCAGTGATTCAACCAATTCGTTTTTCTGGATGTAACGCTACCTTAATATACACTTGAAGTTTATTACTTCCATTACCGTAGTTTTGTTAATTAACGTATCGATCAAACAAAAGTGATCTTCATCGCTGAGAAACATTCACCTATAAAATCGGAATCGATTATTTCGCACAGAATTCAAAATAAATTTCTACAGTTTGGAAGCATTGTTCAGGCGTCACTCTATTCATGTACCAAACCAAACTTAACACAACCACAGAGTTTCATCTTGATCGTCCTTGAGCAAGTCGAGTCGAAGCACATTTATTTAATTTGTTGCAGGCTAGCAGGAGGAAATGCGTTTTGCCATTTTGATGCCATTTTGATGCGTTTTAAAAAAGCAACACTTTGTGGGCCCTGTGTAAAAGAACTTATAGTATTTTTCGTGCTTTCTGGGTGCAACTAAGAATTTTTCGAAACATAAAAACTAATGAAAACTTTAGCACACTTTCTCAAACGAAATATGTGGTGGCATGCACAGAAAAAAAGACCCGATAAAATAATCTTCAACCGTATACATATTGTAACGACGTGTTCTCACCATGCGCTAGGATAGGGCTCGCGACGTTTCCAATAACACAAGTGACACCTTTGTTTTTTTTATTTAATAATAATTTTTATTACAGTCCACTCTTAAATTTAGTTTAAAATTGTACTACACTGTCCTATTGAGCACGCCAACGACGAAGCACCGTTTCGCGGTCTTCAAGAGTTCTCGCAGGTCGAGACCTACTCTCCGCCTGCTAGCCTACTGCTTCTCACACTGGAGCGAATAAAATTCTGGTCCAGTCTGAGCAGAACAGTTTGCCTGTCCACCAATTTTCGAATAGTTGCGGTTCTCACGAATAATATTCTGAGACAATGTTTCCACGTCTAATTTGGTGTTAGCCTTTTTCACGACCTTGTCCGTCCTGTTCAGCAAACTCTCCTAAAATACTCAGTATACCGCTTTTATAGGCACACATACACACCAATACCACGCCAGCTGCTTCTGACTGTTTAGGGTTGTGTTTAATGGTATGTTTTCTTACAAATGTATCCTCTACATGTCAATAGGTGGCGCTTTTTAACGACTGTTCTTTGTCTTAAAATTAATAACATTATAATTTAAAGTATTTTATTCAACAATAAAATTAAACAAATAAAAAAAAACAATAAATGCAATTATAAAATATGAAAGGTGTACGATGGAATTCATTTAATAATAATGTTCTTTTTAAAAAATTATGAAATTCATTAAACAATAGAAATTAAGAAATGTGAAAAATGTATAGAGTTTAATTGATTGTCTTATGTGGTCCAAAAACAAGCCTGCCGACTTTTGGTTGTCACAATATACAGAAAAATTAAATTGAATCCAAGACTCTACTTTGTGGTATTAGTTTAAGTTGATTTAAATTTAAAAAGTCTCTACCTTTTAATAACAGATGTTTTTAAAGAGGTAAACAAATTTTTAAGTTGGTAACACTTTTTTTTCAAACTGGCAGTTATTTTGTCAGCTGTCTAGTGGTTTATGTTAAGTTTGGTATGTAATTTTGACATGAATAATCGGATACTTGAACAACGCTTCCGTGTTATGAAAGATACCGATTCCATACCGATACCGATTAGGAGCCCCTGTAGGCTAGTAGGTAGTGTACTAGCTTGTCAGTGTGGGAGTTGTGGGTTCGATTCCCAACCTTGGTTTTTTTCACCACAAAAATAAAAATTTACTATCGGTGGGGCTGCTCTGCGATAAAGGCATAGTCACTGGTCGCTGTGCTGTCTCTTATACGGCAGTTAATTTCCGACTATCCTTCTACTTTCACCACTTGTTTCATCTCTTTCTTATCCCTTTCCTAAAGAATGTAGCACGATACTTGACTAAATAGGCATTGTTGCCTGAAGCCCTATACTTCTCTTAAAAAAAAAAAAAAAAAAAACAAGATGGCCTTTGATCCCGATTCTTAAAAGCGGATTTTGTTTAACGATGAAGTTCACTTTTGTTTGAATAGATAAGTCAATAAATAACACTGCCATATTTAGAATGATGATAACTCTCAAGTGTATGCTGAGACATCCAAAAAAACTGAGTATTTCTTGTTTAAAAATGCCGCTGATCAAAACGTTTCAGTATAGAGTATAGAGGCATAGTTAATGACATTTTCTGTTAAAAATTCAATAACTTGGTTTCAACCAGAAGGTTCAACATGTCGCACAGCTCATGTCAAAATTGATTTAACCGCATATTTCGGACCCGTAAAATGGCCTTCAAGATCGTGAGATTTAAAACCGCTAGGGAATATTCCGTGGGGATATGTAAAGTCGCTGGTCTACAACATCGATTCCGAAATGATTAACCACATTATTACCAATGTACGCATTATTGCCGACATACGGCTACAAATGTTGGAAAATGCCTTCGGGAATCGGACGTCCATATTAGATTACGCTTTAGCCGCGGAAATCATATTTAAATTATAATCTTAGAAGATTATCTTTCGAATAAAGTAAATTTTATGACAATTTAAAAAATTCATCTGTATATTATTGCATTATAAAGTTCTATACCTCTATGGAAAATACCCTATATAAACTTCAAAGGTAATTAAATAACCTTTTAGCAGCTTTGAAAAGAATTTAAATAAATGTTTCCTTAACTAATATTATAAACATTGATACCATAGATTGTCCCTGAAAAGCGATATGCTATTTTTTACCTTAAAGACTATTTTTACTCCGTTTCCGAGCGTGTGTCGGTTAATATTAATATCGAATGCTTTTTTATTTATTCTAAATCAACACTTCTTGCCCTGAGTAGGCTTTAAATTATTAAATTAATAGTATTGGCCTGCTTCAATTACGGGCTAGTAGGTGTAAATGAAAATACCTTTGTGTAGTGCTTGTTTTTAGTTAGGCTGAAGTTCTTTTTCATATTATGTTAGATGTAAAAAAAAAATAGATAAAGCAAATTACAAGAAAAATTTCCTTTTTTAATTAGTAAATACTTTGTCAGATTCAGCTCCATAACCTTCACCAATTCACGAAAGGATTTCTTAATTTTAGCAGTCTTATTTCAAATCTTAAATTTTAGCTTCAATATTTTCTATTAATTAAGCTCCTTCTAATGATATGGAACTCCTCTTACATATCTAAAATGGAATTTAATTTAGCTCTACAAAGATGTTTATTTTAACAACATCACGGCTCCTTATTATTTTATTTTAATTTTACTTATGGATGAAAGCACTGTCCAAGGCCATTCTCTATTTGTATCCGCTACTGATATTCTGTGTTAATATATAAATATTTATTAGATGGACAATGCTTAATGCTTTAATTTAAGGACCGAAGTAAAAGCATCTATTCCAGACTGCCATCAGCAGCATTTAAGATTTTTCAATTCTTCATCAGATTTCAATTAGAAATTCAAATCGTAGACAAGATCAAGCAGGGACAAGAACCTAATTAAATTTTACTTAAAATGTGTTTGAGTGCAGAGGTTCGAGCCCCCACATGTAAAGTTGCTAATAATAAAACCACGTTTGTTATCAAAAGCATTACGAAGACTAAATTTATTTTTATTTTCAAAACTTCAAACTTCCGAAACAGAAACAAAATCTACTTAGTATATTTCATAACAAGTACAGGTAAAACATCACACGCTTTCATAAATATTTTCTCCTCTCGCACTTTTAGTCTATAAACTAAACATTTCTTTTCTACAGGGTGTCCGCCTGAAAGATGCACTACTTTGTTTTACCGCCATTCTGGTAAACATTAGTTTGGACATGTGCTTGGATTCTCCGACGGGGTAAAAATTTCTTTTGTTTGGGTACGGTTTTCCGTCGACCCTCGTCAAATTTGGTTTGTGAACAAACCGGTTTCGGCTGTTTGCCATCTTCAGTTTTCTTTTCGTACTTTTTGACAGTTCATATTTGGTAGTCGTGAAGAAGACACATGGCAAATTTACTATGGAAAAATATTCGATACACCAATGTGTTTTAATTGTTAAAACATTTTATCAAAATCAATCATCGCTTACTGTGACGATGAGAAAGTTACGTGAAATTTTTGGGAGTAACAACACGAAGAAAGAGTGTCTGTAGCTGCCACAACATATTGCCAGATCAACTGAACACATTGCTGCTGCCTAAGAAAGTGTTCAAAATAATCCATCAACCTCAATTCGACGACGTACTCAGGAGGTTGATCATCAAAGAACCACTTTGGCCACAATTTTGCACAAGGATTTGCATTTGTTTCCACAAAAGATTCAGTTGATACAAGAGCTTCTTCCACAAGACCATTAACACTGCCGTACATATGCCAATAGAATGTTACAGCTTGCCCATGACAATCCCGATTATCATGAAAAAATCATAATGAGTGATGACGCACATTTTAATTTGAATGGACATGTGAATAAACAAAATAGCCAGATTTGGGGAATGAGGAACCTTCAAATTATTCAACAGTTACCTTTGGATCCATTAAAAGTGATAGTCTGGTGTGCAATTTGGTTAGGAGGAATCATTTGGGCTTGAATAACAAGTGGCATTAACATGTTAATCAGTATTAGGTGCCCCTGTAGGCTAGTAGGTAGTATGCTAGCTTACTTGACTGGGGGTTATGGGTTCGATTCCCAACAAAGACTTTGGTTTTTTTCACTACAAATAAAAATTGACTGTCGGTGAGGCTGCTGGTCACTGAGCTGTCTTATACGACAGTTAATTTCCTTAACTATCCTTCTACTTTCACCACCTGTCGTATCTCTTCTCTATCCCTTTCCTAAAGAATGTAGCACGGTACTTGACTAAATAGGGATTGTTGCCTAAAGTGCTACTTTCCTTAAAAAAAAAAGACGGTGGCACATCTCATACAGCCAGTATTACTATGAAATTACTGTGAGACCTCTTTTCACAACAATTTATTTTAAGAAATGGTGATGTTGATTGGCTTCCATGGATGCCTGCTTTGACTGCTCCATACTTCTTTTTGTGGGAATATCTGAAAAGCAAAGTTTATGCAAACAAACCAGAAACGCTTGAGCAACTCAAACAAAATATTCGTGATAAAAATAATGAAATACCGCGTGAAATGTTTTAAAATGTAGTAAAAAAAAATGTGCTCAAAAGGTCTCGCATTTGTGAGGCTCACAGAGGCAGACATTTATCTGATATTGTATTCCATACATAATTTCCAGCATTAGATAAAACATTTATCAATATCAGATGCATTCACTAGCCGTGTATGCCATAACGTGACGGTGGATCATACCACTGTGGATGAAATGTAGCGTTATCCTCGCCCTAGGAAGCCTTCAGATTCGTATATCCTCCCTGTCATTCCTAGTTGCAACTTCAAAAGCTTGGAGCACTCCTTGCTGAAGAGTTGGAGACTATCCAACTCCTGGTCCAGAATGCATGATGTTTAATAAAATTTAAGAACACAATGGTAATCATGCTCACTGGACCTGGACCATTCATTGTGTTCATTGTGAATGATCCGACCCACACAACACAAACGAGGGCCTCAAAACCACAACCACCACGACTCTCCTAGAGGGCCAATTTCAATAAGCAGGCAGAGAATAGCTAAAAGGCTAAAAAGATAAATAGCTGAATTCTGGGTCTTTGCTGATTCCCGTAGAAATATTGAAGAATTGACTAGTTGGCTCCTGCTAGCCTTGTAGGGAACTGGGCTCCCTTTTACCCCCGTTGAGACATGTTATGACGGTGAGATTCCATCAAAAGATATCATTGTGCTTCCGGGGAGGCCTTTCCGGCAAACACCCTGTATATCGATTGAAATTTACATATAACCTCTGTTGAAATTTCCAGTGCATTACTTTGCTTCGGTTATTTGTCGTATAATCCGCCAACCCGGCGGACACCCGTTATTTTTTCTTATAGATAGCAGCCGATTAACACAGTCCCAAGTGACTTTAGCTGTCTTTTAGCCTACTTAGACGTCTTTGCATTTGAACTTAATTTGTTCTGAGCATGAAGGATAACAGAATAAAGACTGACGAAATTTGCGGCTGTGTATTAGGACACTTTATTTATTTCTTCCTTACAAATGTGAAATTTTTCTCACAATATAAGAAAACGATAACTAATATTTTTTATACTAAAGTTATTCGTATCAATACATCAAAGTCAGAAATATGAAAAAAAAACATTTAATCGGTTTTATTTCTAATGTGAATTATAAATTATACAAATAAATTTTAATCACAATCTTTAACTATTGACACCAAATATTTAAAATTTATTCGAATATTTGTATATTTTGCAAAAAGAAAAATTTAAACACTCTTACGCTCGGGGCGATTAAAAAAAAATATTTATTTTTTATTTGACCAAAAATTTGATTTATGAACAGAAATCAGTCTGGGCCATAAAGACACACAACGAATAAAAACCACAATATTTTATAAATATATTCAAAAATGCAAAAAATAAATAAACCAAAAAAAAAAATATCAGATCAATAAATTTTATGAAAAAATATTTAAGAAACGAACAAAAAAGAAAACGAAAATGGTGGAGGAAGGGGGGAAAAAGAAAAACTACCTACGCACTGATATTTAGATGGTTCATAGCAATTTGCAGATTGATACGTGACGGAATTTAACACGAGTGATATATGAATATTGATACTTAATTCGCATGTACAAATATATTGGAGCCCACAATAGCCAACCAGCCAGCCAGCCAGTCAGCCTTAGCCCGATAGCTTTTAGACACAGAAACAGAAATTCAGGCAACTATTACACCTAAACTGCCAAACAAAAACGACAACAACAAGAACAGCAACAATGAATAGTATGTTGAGTAAAGAAAATAAAAACCAGGATCATGGCTTAAACCTAAAACTGAAAACAGAAGAAAACAAAAACAACAACTGAAATGTAGAGTTAATAATCGGTTTCACCAATAAAATCCTCATACAAACAAAGAAGAAATATTGTTTTACAAGCTGTGTAGTTAAAACTTTGATTGTACTTGATCCAAAAACAACAAGAAAACTTTTATGTTTATTGTGCAACAAAAAACAACAACAGCAAAGAATACAGAGCTTTAAAGGAATTATATCCACTAGGATTTTGAAAAATCTATATTCCTTATTAAAAATCATCAAATTTAATTTAATGCTTAATTCCCATATTATTCAGAATATAAAATTTGCAACAACAAATCTATATCGAAATGTGTAGTTTCGTTACTTCCATCACTAACAAGTGTGGTGTATTTGTACACAATAAATGGAAAAGTAAGCTGGCATATTGCACCCCACAAATCAAAATAATTCTCGTTATTTAATCCTGCAGAACATAACTGTAGTTTTCCAGTTAAAGAAGATAACGATGTGAAAGAAATGTTTGAAGTTAGTTACAGATGTGTACTCTAAATTAATTTATGAAAAAAAGTCAGTTTAGGATAATTTTGATTTGGTTGATATTGTTAAATGCATGACCATGAGTTCAAATCCCAACATTTATGTATTAAAAAGTTTTAAGTTTTTTTTACTCAAGGATGGTATTCGCGGGGAAGATATGACTACAGTCGTGACAAATTTGTTATGAAAAATTATTGATTGTTATATTCACGACCGTGAGTTCAAAACCCAACATTTAAGTATTAAAAAGTTTTAAGTTTTTTTTTACTCAAGATTGGTATACGTGGGGAAGATACGACTACAGTCGTGGCAAATTAATATGAAAAAATATTGAATGTTAAATTCATGACCATGAGTTCAAATCCCAACATTTAGGTATTAAAAAGTTTTACGTGTTTTTTTACTCAAGGATGGTATCCGCGGGGAAAGATACGACTACAATCGTGGCAAATTTATTATGAAAAAATATTGATTGTTATATTCACGATCATGAGTTCAAATCCCAACATTTATGTATTAAAAAGTTTTAAGTTTTTTTTACTCAAGGATGGTATCCGCGGGGAAGATACGACTACAGTCGTGACAAATTTATTATGAAAAAATATTCGATAAACGAATGTATTTGAATCGTTAAAACATTTTATCAAAATCAAGCATCGATTACTGTGATCATGAGAAAGTTACGTGAAATTTTTGGATGAAACAATGTGCCAACAAAAGGCATTATTTATTGTGTAGTGAATGATTTCGAAGAGGGTGCTAGGCATAGTGTTCCAAACAATCCATCAACCTCAATTCGATGCCGTACTCAGGAACTTGATCATCAGAGTACTACTTTGGCCGCAAAATTGTGGCCAAGGATTTGCATTTATTTTCACAAAAGATTCAGTTGACACAAGAGCTTCTTCCACAAGACCATTAGGAGGGCTGCTATTTATATTTGTGTCCTAAGGATGAAAATACAAGCATTTAAAGACAAAATCTGTGCAGATATTAGAAACTGCTTTTGATGCACCTTAAAGCGAATTTCTGCAACATTTTCTTGCACCAATTAACACGAGCATCCTTTTGTGCGTTTGTCAGATTTTCTGGCACAACAACCGTTGTTGGACGACCTTCACGGGATTCGTCCTGGAGTGATTGTCGGCCACGATTGAATTGAATTGAAAATTGCCAGTTTTTAATGGTGCTGTAAGAAGGTGCTTCATTACCATATAAGGAATTGAGTTCATCTGTGCACTGTTGTCGTGTCAGGCCACGTCGAAAGTTATGAAAAATTATTGCACGGAAATGTTCACGAGTTAATTCCATTTTCTCCTAAGATCACTTTTTCAGCCTGCTATCACTAACACTAACAACAATAAAATGACAAAATGTTTTGGTTGAGGTTATGTTTAGCAATGTGAAGGTTGCACTGGAAACATCATCTGGTGCCTAGCAACAGTCAGTGTTGCCAGGCCAGAAATATATATAGCAGCCCTCGTAACACCGCCGTACATATGTATGTCAATAGAATGTTACAGCTTGCCCATGACAACCCCGATTTTCATGAAAAAGTCATAATGAGCGACTAGCCACATTTTCATTTGGATAGATGTATGGATACACATTATAGTCCGTTCTGGGAAATGAAAAACCTTAAAATTTTTCAGCAGTCACCTTTGCATCCCTTAAAAGTGACAGTCTGGTATGCAAATAGGGCGAAGCATGGAGTATAACGTACTGCAAGATCGGCTTAAAACATTACGGCTGATTAAGAAAGTGTTTAAAACCATCTATCAACCTCAATTCGATGCCGTGCTCAGGATTTTGGTCTTCAGAGAACAACTTTGGCCACAATGTTGCCCCAAGATTTGCATTTGTTTCCAATAAGATTCAGTTGACACAAGAGCTCCTTCCACAAGACCGTTTACGCCGCCGTAAATATGCCAATATAATGTTTTAGAAAACAAACTTCTTATTGAAAAACCCTTTCAAAGCCTATTAAACCAAGCGCTTAAGAAGACTATGACCTCATACGTGAGTTATAATTATATATTTAAAGAGTTGATTCTTTTAGAACTCTTGCTTAATTGTGGCGCAAAATTCAACTGCTATAGAACCATCACCCAGCCTACAACACAAATATATTTTTTTTAACGTTATACAGCAATGAATCCAAGGGACAGGGAAAATGAATAAAAAGTTAAAACAAAAAATAAATAAATAAAGGAAAACCCTGAGTAACATTTAGGCATCATGTATATGGCCGGCCATCAATCGTCTACTGTCATAGGGACCGAGCAAAGCAACATTTTTTTTAATGATAGGGGTGATCACAACAACTGAAACAACAACAACAACAGCAGCAATAAAGTGCTAGAATTCTTGGATTTAGATTTGCTTAAATTATACCCACAAATAATACTTTTTTTTCTGTTCTTCAGTAACCAACAAAAACAACAACAATAACAAAAGTTTTTTATAAAAAACAAAAGTAAAACTTTAATTTGATTTTTGTTTTTGTTTTTGTTCCATTTGCAACAAATCCTGTTTGAATAGTTTAATTACAAAGTTTCATTTTCGCTTTGTTGTTTGGTAAAGTTGTTTAAACATTTTGAATTCGTGTTCTCGTCTATCGCCAAACTTTAAATTTGTTACTTCCTTTCTACCAAAATCAAAAACATCCTTTTTGATTTTTTTTTCTTTTTGTCTACAAGGAAGTGAAAACGAAAAGTGGGGGAAGAGATATTTATTGGTTGTTTAGTTTGCATGTTAATCGACCATCTGCAATTTCCTTTAAATGAAATTGAGTTTCTCACACATTTTTATGGTTGGAAAATTGCAGCCAATTGCAATGTGGCAATAAAGTGTACAAAACGAACAAAAACATAAATAAAAAATGGCAAAAACAAACTAAATATTAGATTTTACATAAGTCTACATATTTGTAGATTTTTATTTTTTATATATAAATATTATTTTTCAACATTTTGCAATTGGCAAGGATTTTTGGCAGCGGCAGGTTCGTAGATGGAAAATCAGTTTTATTAAAGAAGAAGGAAAATCATTTATTATGGTTGTAATTTTTAAGCGAAGTTTTTGCACATTCACAATTTTATCACTTTTCTACCCAAAAAATATTAAAATATTTTTTTTCTCCATAAATTACATATTACGGTTAAGTGTTCCAGTCACTTAAAATAATTTGTAAAATTTGCTATATTTCGAATATACGCATTTCCCCTAGCAACTTCTTTCTTAACCTTTTGTAAGTATTTCACACTTAAAACTAAATCTTCCTTTAAAGTTTTGAAGTCCGCTTAAAATGTCACACACACACACTTCTAAAGGTCCGCTAAATAACAATTTTTTTGTTTGTTTTGAACGCTGTAAACAAAACTACTGGATATTTTCTCAAATTTCTTTCTTTATTTAAAGTACGATCCTTCCCTTAATAATGGAAAACAATTTCATTCAAATGGCTGCTTCGGCTGGCCATGCAGTAGCCTACATAATCGGTCCAATTTTTAAGCAGATTATCGATTGTGTGCATTTGTATTTCACCAATGGCTTCGCGAATATTGTCCTTTAAAGCGTCAATTGTCTCTGGCTTTTCGGCGTAACACTTATCTTTGACGGCACCCCACAAAAATAATGGTCCAACGGTGTCAAATTGCAGCTCCGAGGTGGCCAAACGACATCAGCTCTACGGCTGATAATGCGATCTTCAAAAATAGAGCGCATAACATCGAGTGTAGCTTTGACTGTGTGGCTCAGAGTGCGGTCCTGTTGAAACCAAATGTTGCCAATATCTTTCTTTGTAATTTTTGTGAACAAAAATTCGTTCAAAGAATGCCCAATAACGATCGCCATTGACTGTAACGGCCACTCCTTGCTAATTTTTGAAGAAAAATGGCCCAATTATGCCTCTGGACCAAAATCCGCACCATACAGTGACTCATTTTGGGTGCGTCGACTTGTCAATGTATGCGTACAGGTTTGCTGTGCCCCAAATGCCACAATTTTGCCTGTTTACATACCCGCCAAGATCAAAATGAGCTTCATCTGAAAAAAAGATTTCCTTTGCAAAATCGGCATCTTCTGTAAGTCGATCGTAAAATTGTTATAGTTACACATATCTAAAGCAGTTTCTACTCCATTTTAATTCATTTTAAAACTTAGTTCGAAATTTTCTAACTAGATTTTGATTTTCGAAATTTCAATTCGAAGATTGAAACTAAATAAAAAAAATTTTAATTATAATTTAAACATTTTCTTACGCCAAGATTTTGAATTAATATTTTTCCAGAAAAACTAAATAACAATTACTCTTATAAAAGTATTTAAACTTTTTCTATATTTCGAAAATCCGTCATGACCTTGAAACTAAAATTTCCTTTATAGTTAAAAAAATCGCTCAAAATGTCAAACATATTGTTCCAGTTATGCATTTTTAAATTTCCTCCATTTTAATATTTTTTGAAACTTATTTCAAAATTTTCGCACTAGATTTTCATGTTCGAAAATGTAAATCGAAGTTCGAAATTTGAAAACTAAATTTAAAAACTATAATTTAATTATTTTCTAAGGACAAGCTTTTGTATTAATATTTTTGTAGAACGACTTCATGTATGAACTTTTTCTATATTTCGAAAATTCGCAATAACGTTGAAACAAAATTCTCCTTTATATTTTCGAAATTCCCTCAAAATGTCACACAAACTTTTAGATGTATTATTTTTATAGTTACACATTTCTAAAGCAGTTTTTATTCCAATTTAATTGCTTTTAAAAATTAAAACAAAATTTCGAACTAGATTTTAAATTCGAAATTAAATTTAAATTATTAAAAATAATATAATTTAAACATTTTCTAATGTCTAATGCACACAAAATTCTAGATGCAATATTGTTATAGTTATGCATTTCTAAAACAATTTTTCTGCATTTCAATTTGCTTTAAAACTTAAAACGAAATTTTCGAACTAGATTTTGATTTTCGAAATTAAAAAACAAAATTCAAAAATGATAATTTAAACATTTTCTGTGAAGATTTTAAATCAATATTTTTGCAAAAAAACTTTATGATAATTGAACTTATAAAAATTTATAGACTTTTGTATATTTCGAATTTTCGCAATTACGTAGAAACTAAATTTTCCTTTATAGGTTAGGAATTCCGCACAAAATGTCACTCACACAAACTTTTAGATGCAATATTTTTATAGCTATGCATTTCCAAAACAGATTTTCTGCACTTCAATTCGTTTTAAAACTTAAAACGAAATTTTCAAACTAGATTTTAATTTTCTAAAATACAAATCGAAGTTCGAAATTAAAATACATAATTCAAAAATTATAATTTAAACATTTCCTAAGGACAATATTTTAAATCAATATTTTTGGAGAAAAAAATAATTGAACCTTTAAAAATGTATAGACTTTTGCATATTTCGAATTTTCGCAATTACGTTGAAACAAAATATTCCTTAATAGGTTAGGAATTCCGCACAAAATGACACACAAACTTTTAGATTCAATATGTTTATAGTTATGCATTTCCAAAACAGATTTTCTGCATTTCAATCCCTTTGAAAACTTAAAACGAAATTTTCGAACTAGATTTTAATTTTCGAAAATACAAATCGAAGTTTATAAATAAAAAAAAAAAACAAATATTATTATTTAAACATTTTTTAAGGACAAGGTTTTAAATTAATATTTTTCCAAGAAGACGTTATCACAATTCAAATTATATACTTCGAAAATTCGCAATTAGGCCAGTAATTATTATTTATTATTTTTAAAACTTTATTTCCATTTTATGATTTTTAAAAAATCTCAAAAAATGTTAGACAAACTTTAAGATGCAATATCTTTACAGTTATACATATCCCAAATAGTTTTAATTTCATTTTAACTCATTTGAAAACTAAGTTCGAATTTTTCGAACAAGATTTCAATTTTCGAAAATAAAAATGAAAGTTCGAAATTTAAGAAAAAAAATTAAAAAATTATTATTTCAATATTTTCGAATGTTAAATTGAATTTAACAAAAAAAAGATTTGAACAAAGTTTTTTTTCTCAAATAAATAATTGACCCACAACAACAGCTTTGAAAGAAGTCACATTGCAGCAGAAAGTTGTTTATCATTTTTAACGAAAATCATTTAAGGCGTCGACAATTTTTATAAATTTGATGAGAAGATCATCAAATAAAATAACGCTGTAATTTATAAAAAAAAAACCCTTTTCTTAATTTTTCTAAAAGTCACATTTGTTACAGAAACTCACATTTCATTTCTCATACAAATTTCTGTTGTCAATTATTTACAATGAGAAATCGATAATTACAGAAACTTTGATTACCTCAAGCAGAATGTTTTCAAAATTGTTGTGAGTGACGTAACGTGACTTTAAGTTAACCACAAAATGTAGTCTTAAAGGTTGTAAGAGTTTTTCATAGTTTCAATTTAAATATTCAATTTAACCAGTCTTGCCATTTAGCTGCAATACGTTTCGGCTGCAAAATGGAATAATAGCCCTCGATCGACTGAGATATAGATCAACAATTTCGAAAAGCCTCTAAACCTCACGGAGGTGACACGAAATAACCACATAGCATACACAATATTGACTCAATTAATTATTTAATTTTACTGTTTTCATTTCTTGCCATCTTTACTGGCTGTTTTTTCGGTATGAACGGCAAACGCTTTCGATGTGAAGACATAATTCTAAAGCCGTGTTCCGAACTACACTAGTAAGTCAGTGCTCGGGTTTAGATAAATAGCAGGTGCTCGCCATTTGGCATTTCATGTGGGGCTAATTTTATATTAAGTTTTTAATTATAAATATAATTGATTTATGTATGCTCTACCTTTAAATTTATGTCACTGAATTTGACTTTTCGAGATTCCAGTAGCAGCAGTAATTCCTTTAAAGAAAGACTTCAAACTGATCTAATAATTTTTATCTAAATTGAACTTGAGTACCGATTTCTGTATATTTGGTAGAAACAGGATGCCTGCAATGATGCGTGATAAGATTTACGTCGGTACCTAGCTGTGTAAGCCATAACTTGACGGTGGTACAAACCACTTGGGTGATATGTAGCATGCACCTAGCCGTGGGCCTTAATCAGATGGTGGTCATTACCACTGTGGATGGTATGTAGCGCCATCCTCGCCCTAGAAGGCCTTCAGATACGTATATCCTCCGGTCACTTCTAGTTGCAACTTTGAAAGCCCGGAGTAGGCCGCAGGCTACACTCCTTGCTAAAGAGTTGGAGACTATCCAACTCCTGGTCACGAACGCATGAAGCTTAATATAATTAAGAACATGATGGCATTCATACTCTCTGAACCTGAACCATTCATTGTGTTCATTATGAATGATCCGACCCACAAACTATCACGAGGGTCTCGAAACACACAGCCACCACGATACTTCCATATAGGGGCCAACCTCAATAACCAGCCAGAGCACAGCTAAATGCCAAAAAAAGCAAATAGCGGAACTCTGCGGGCTCACTGATTCCCGTGGAAATATAGTGGATTATGCAGTTGACTGCTACAAGTCTTGAAGGAGACTGGACTCCCTTTTACCCCGCAAGACAAAAATCTAGATGGTTGTTGTAGGATCCATAAAGACAATCATGTGCCCCCGGAGGCAAGTGATGCCTGTAATTTCGTGATAAGATTTACATCTGCACCTGGCCGTGTATCTTAATCAGATGGTGGTCAAACCACTGTAATAAAAAGCAACGTCATGCACGTCCCAGGAAGCCGAAGACTAATTCTAGCAACAGGTCTTTCCTTGTTGCAATTTCAGCGGTTCCAGAGCAGGACTGCAAACCACTGATCCTTGCTGAAGGGCTGGAGACTATCCAACTCCTGTCCAGAACACATGACTAGCATGCTCACTGGATCTGGATCATTCACCAGTGAGTGCTATTAAAGGCGAGATGATCCTGGCCACCATAAAAACAGAACTGTATGGGGCCGCGAAACCACAGCCACCACGATACTCCCGAAGGGCCAACTCAATAATTAGTCAGAGAAACAGCTAAATGTCTAAAGAGGCAAATAACGGAAGCTCTGCGGGCTCACTGATTCCCTAGGAAATAACGTGGAGCTTCCAGTTGTACCCCTGTCGACTTCAGGGGACTGAGCTCCCTTATACCCCCAGCAGCACAGGCCTAGATAGTAAAGTATTCTACAAAGACCGATAAATGTTCCCCCCGGGGGGTTTGATGCCTGTAATATATTTAGGCGACAAATGTCTCACTTTAGCTACAGATCAGAGAGACACAGCATGTTTTCACAACAATATCATTCGCCAAGTAAAGGGTGGTCATAAAGTAATAGTAAACTAAATTTACACTTTGGATTCCTCTGACTTTTATTAACGAACTGATGCTATTGGCATTGAAGTAGGACCAACTCTATTTATAGAAGATTTCCCTGCAGGCGTAAGTCAGTTGGAAAGCTAATATTCTGTTAGCTAAATGTGCCGAACCGTTGCCTAACTTGTTGTTATATAACTTTTGTTAAATGTTTAGGAACAAAACAAAGCCAAAAGAGTTAATATTTTTTTGCACCTCCCTCTTCTGACCCAATCAGTCACACTACGTTTATATGCGTGGGTGGGTGTTCTAATCACTATTTTCAAATAGAAAAAAAATTCTTTTTTATTTTCTTAATAGCAGACAGTCAATACTTTCGTTTTGCTAAATCCCTTTGCAAGCAAACTTCTTTTTAACACGCAAATGTTCATCTGCACTTACGTAACATATGTAAATGTAAAACATAAGTGTAAAAACACGAATCATGGCAGTGTAAAATTTAAATGAAGTTAAATTGTGTTTTAAATTCTTAAGTCAAATATAGAAACAAATATAAAAGAAATTAAATTAGTATAACTTTTATTTTATACAGGGTGTCCGCCGGGAAGGTACTTAGTGTTATAATTTTATACTTTTATTTTATCCAGTTTTACTATTTGTTTACACCAATCGTGGAAATGGCGGTAAATATATTTGGCTTTATCGCCGTATTCTTTCACTTTTTGAGCTGCCCAAAATATTTCTTTATTGAGTTAAAAAAGGATCTGCAATCTCAATTGATAGTGACAGGCTCCTGTATTAGTTATTTTATTATTAGAAGTACCTTTTGGATTTTTCATAGGCGCTTGACACGTGAGACCATTTGCTTCATTGGAAAAAATTTCATACATTTTTTATTACAGCACAGTGATTTTTATAAGCAAAATATTCTTAAACAAGAAGTTTGGTTTCTTAAACAAAATAAAAGGAAAAATTTCGATTAAGATGACTCAGAAAAATAATATCTGTTCACCACGATCACTCTGACAAATGTCGATTCTTTTAACAAAGCTTTTAATTACTTTCTATGTAGGCTATTGTACTAGCTTACCAGTCTGCGGGTTGTGGGTTCGATTCTCAACAAAGATCTTGGCTGTTTTTTCACTACAAAAATAAAAATTGACTGTCGATGAGGCTGTTCAGTGATGAAGGTCAGTGGTCACTGGTCGCTGTGCTGTCTGCGATACGATAGTTGATTTCCTACTATCCTTCTACTTTCCCCACCTGTATCATCTCTTCTCTATCCCTTTTTTAAAGAATTTAGCACAGTATTTGACTAAATAAGCATTGTTGCCTGCAGAGCTACTTCTCTTATTAACAAAAAAAAATCCCTTTCTGGCAAAATGGCCTTTTTTGTTAATCGGATTTTGAGTTTTAAGGCTGAAATCGACTCGCGTCGCTCCATATAGACACTATCCTTAACATCACCCCACACGATCTGGCTGGTCACATAACTGCTGATTATTGTGAGATTATGCACATCCGCACCATCCTGTTGAAACCACATGTCAGTGATATCCACGACGTCAATAATATTCCAAAATTGTGTTGTTAGCAATTCGCGATGCCGTAATCTAATGAAAAAAAACGCCCCCAGACTGCATAGCGCACCATTGAGCATGCAAAGGCTTCTCAATAATAGCTAGCAAATCAATTTTGGCCAATTATGGACAATGTGGATTTTACTGGTATGTAGTTTCACTTGTCACACAGCCAATGAAACGATCTCTTTATTGCAAACGAAAATTCTCGATCGTATAATTTCACAACGATCAGCAGTTAAGTGGCCAGTCATATTTAACACCACTGGATTATTTTTTGTGGGGTTATGTTAAGGACAGACTCTATGCGGAGCCAATCGAATCGAATTCAGCCTTAAAATTCAAAATACATAACGTGATTAACTATAAAGGACCGCCATTTTGCCAAAATGTGATTCAAAACTTTGATGGAAGAATTGACATCTAAAAGGTCCCCCATCTAACGTTTTTCTTTTCAACTAGTGTTTTTTCGTGCATAGTAACACTTAGATCATGTTTGACTTGACAGATAATTAGTTTTATCCTTCCGCTGAACGAATATGGTTGTGTATACGCTTGAAAAACGCTGTGGAATATTGCGACATTACTTTGAAAATCATGGTAATGTTGCAGAATGTGTGCGAACGGATTTGGAAGAAGAGAAGTACAGTCAGCTCCGTATGTTCGTTATCTTGTTAAAAAAGTGAAAGAAACTGACATCCTCAGCGATAAACCAAAGCGTGAAAAGCCAAAAACAGTGCGTACATCCGAGAATATTGCTGCTGTGGCAGAAATTGCGTGTGCGTAAAGCGGCATCAGCTTCAATTCACCGTCGTTCTTAACAATTGAACATTTCAGAGACATCATTGAGATGAATTTTGCATAAAAATGTTGGTATGACGCCATACAAAGTTCAATTGGTTCAGGAGTTAAAGGCAAGTTACCATCCAATGGGTTTTCGACTGGGATCGACTTGCAGAAGATGCCGATTTTGCAAAAAAAATCATCTTTTCAGATGAAGCTCATTTTGATCGTGGCGGGTATGTAAACAAGCAAAATTGTCGTATTTGAGGCACAGACAACCCCCACGCATACATTGAAAAGCCGACGCACCCAAAACTAGTCACCGTTTGGTGCGGATTTTGGTCCAGAGGCATAATTAGGCCATTTTTTTCGAAAATGAGCAAGGAGTGGCCGTTACAGGCAATGGCGATCGTTATCGGGCCATGTTAAACGAATTTTTATTCTTTTTTTTAGTGCTACATTCTTTAGGAAAGGGATAGAGAAGAGATGAAATAGGTGGTGAAAGTAGAAGGATAGTCGGAAATTAACTGCCATATAAAGACAGCACAGCGACCAGTGACTATGCCTTCATCGCTGAGCAGCACCACCGATAGTCAATTTTTATTTTTGTAGTGAAAAAAACCAAGGTCTTCGTTGGGAATCGAACCCACAACCCCCATATTTACAAGCTAGTACACTACCTACTAGCCTACAGGGGCACCTAAATTGAAGAAAACATTTGGTTTGGTTTCAACAGGACGCGCTACTTGCCACACATCCGAAGCTACACTCGATGTTTAGCGCCGCAGAGCTGATGTCGTTTGGCCACCTTGGAGCTGCGATTTAACACATTTGGACTATTATTTGTGGGGTGTCGTCAAAGATAAGTGTTACGCCGACAAGTCAGAGGCAATTGACGCTTTAAAGGACAGTATTCGTGAAGCCATTGGTGAAATACAGCTGCACACAATCGATAATGTGCTTAAAAATTGGACCAAATATGTAGGCTACTGCATGACCATCCGAGGCAGCCATTTGAATGAAATTATTTTCCGTTATTAACCGGAAGGATTGTGCGATCAAATAAAAAAAAATTTGAGAAAATATTTAGTAGTTTTGTTCAAAACAAAAAAAAAGTTATTTGGCGGACTCTTTATCAGCGTTATCGTGGTGGATATTTGCCAGATATCATTTTTCATTCATAATTGCTGAGCTTTTTCTCTTTGTAATACAAAAATTTTAATAATTTTAATTAACTTTTTTATTTCATTTTGTTTTAAAAAACAAACTTTTTGTTGAAAAACCTCTTAATTTACTTTCTAACCTCAAATTTGCCCAGTTCAAATATATGAAATTAAAATTGGCCAAAATAAATTAAGAAAAATAATTATAAAATATTTACTAATGAACTGTCAAATGTGCGATCACTGACTGGCGAATATTTAACGAATAAAAATAAAATAAAAATAAAATAAAATAAAATGAAAAGAAAAGAAAAAATGAAGAGGGAATAAATTAATTATGAAAACAATTCTTAACGTGTTTGGCTGCCAAATTCTTGAAAATATTTTCAGCTGTTAAGAGCATTCATTAAGTTGAAAATGTATTAGAAACACTATTTTAAAGTTGTCCGGTTCAGAATTTATTTAATTCTGTGAAATAAAATTTTACAGCGTTTGACTGAACACCCCGCCATTTTCAAACAGTGATTGTCGCAAGTGAATTATAATTCACCTTTTGTTATTTGCTCTCTAAATACTCCCACCAAACCCCTCTAAGAGGTTCATTAATTAAAAAAATTATTTTATATATATTTATTTTTAGGCCACTGATGAATTGACCTGTTCTATTCAATAATTACAAAAAACACAATATTTAAATTAAATTTTTGCACTTTTATCTTAATGTTTTGCTAAATTCATTATTATCGTTTTGTATTGGCACTTTTAATTAATGTTTTCTTTCCGATAACAATCATTTGTCATTTAAACTAAAATAACAAAATAAAATTAAAATAAAAAACCTTTCGATTCATTAAGAAAAAGTTCCAAAAAATAAAATCCAGAAAAACATAATTATGCTTAAGAGATATTTGACCCGCCCGCCTTTAAAAAAGAATAATGGGTGCTAAGCTAAGAATGACAGAAAAAGCGATTAAATTGGCACAACAACAAGACCACTTATTTACTTTATTTACTTTATAGCTACATTCAAGCCATTGTGCAATAGTTTCTTGAAATTTTGCTTTGAACTTATCCAAAGTATGTCGCTCCTCAGCACAAGCTAGACATTTGTCTCAGGCCTCACAAAAAACTTGAGGGTTGTTAAGTCATATGTGACAAGTTTCCCGTCAGTACCTGGCCGTTTGGCTTTAATCTGATGATAGTCTTGCCACTGAGTGTAGGAAAAACTCCCACCCATGACCTGAGACGCATACGGGTCTACGGTAGCAGGGGCCTTGATGAAGAGTTGGGCACTATCCAACACCTTGTCCTGTTGCATGCACAAGCTAGGACATTGAATTTTAAGCTTGCCTTAACATCTCTTCGGCAGCTATTTTCAAGGCAACCTATTAAACCAACAGCCTACACGTTACTCTCAGAAGGGCCTCACCAATAACAAGAACTAGGACGTAACCCTGCGAACAACTGGTTCCCGTTGTACCATTGTATGTATAGAGTCACTGCTCGCACCCCGAGAGTCCTATGTCTCTTTCAGTTTGGGTTTCCTGCTGGCCCAGACGACTAGTGCCGCCTTTTACCCCCGAAGGCACATGTCAAAATAGGGAGGAGATCTATTAAAACTGCGTGGGGAAATATTGTTAAATCCTAAAGTCACAACTGTGAAATGATGAAAGCATGCCTTTACGTGAGTCAAGTTTCCTCTTACTAATTTGATTTGTGGTTTTAGTCCGCCATCTTACTGCAATCGTAGCGTGTCACTCTAGCGACAACGTTTTACTCTATTTCAGTCCAATCTAGACCAAGTTAATGGCTTAAAAGTCAACTTCTCCCTGCTGCTACGACTTCACTAACAGCTAGCAATGATGATATTTCTTATATTTATCAAAGATCAGATGGCTTCGCTTTTTGTAACATTTCGTTTGGGGATTAAAAGATAAAGAAAATTTATTTTTTTTTTTGTTTTATATTTGAAAAGGACAAATTTTATTTCACTGCACAACACTAATGAATTCATTTCGATTACAAAACTGAAACGCAATTTAGTTGAACTTCTCCAATTAAGAAATGAAAGTGAATCCAAAGTAATTACTGAATCGAAGCGTTATACATGTCCGCAAATTATCCGTTTTATTGGAGTGCTCTTTGGTAAACCAAATTTTCTGTTTTTTGGTCTGACGTTAACACAAACAAAGCAGATGGTTTCCCAGCTCGTGAACACGCAACGTATAGCTGCCCATGTGAAAACCAATGATTTTCTAAATTTATCCCGCAACACTAAGCGATTGGCCTTGCGACTTGTTAATTGTCATTGCGAACGGAAGGCGAACCGGAAATTGTCATGGTTCACCTGCATACTTTCCGTTAATAATGGTTGCCTCAATCAAAATCTTTTCACCGCAAGTCGAGTACCGTCGCAAAGACGCGGTGGATTCAAATTACGCAATATCATAATAACTGAACCAACTTCGAGTTGCAAGTTATGTGGTGGAAACCCTGGTAACTCTAGAGAGTTCGAAAACTCCGTTGGATAATTTACTGCATCATCGGGATTTGTTGTGAAATCAACGGATTTGTATGTCACCAAATCGCCATCGATTTTTAATTGAATGGTGAAATTCAATGCGTGTATATCAGAATTCAATGCGTGTACGAGAATTGCTCGTTGACTTAACCATACATAATTCTGATAATTCTCACTAATGTTTTGAAAAACATTTTCAATAAGAGCTAATTAAGAGTCTAAAAATTGGCAAAAGTCGTTGGTAAGAGTAATTAATCCAGCTGTCGCATCAACTGGAACTTTTCCATTTCCAACAGCTAACAATTGTTTGGAAAATTGTGCAGCACTTTGATCATTTTGAAGTTTAACTCTCATGTTAGTGGTTAGCGATAATGTTTTTACATTATTTCACAAAGGTGATGCCTTCAGGCAAGCATCTGTAGATGGTGCATGGGGAATTACTGGCAGCCTCTGCCTGAAATCGCCTGCCAACAATATCATCAAGCCGCCATAGATGTTGTTATTTCGCCGAAGATCCTTCAGTGTGAAGTTAAATGCTTCAAGTGATGTCTTATGTGCCATTGTGCACTCATCCCAAACAATGAGCTTGCATTGCATCAACAATTTTCCCATTGTACTGGATCGGGAAATTATGTGCTAAGATTTATATCTGCGCCTGGCAGTGAGCCCTAATCATACCATTGTGAGTGAAAAGCAGCGCCACTCACGCACTAGGAGGGCGAAGTCTAATTCTACCAACAGGTCCTTCCTAGTAGCAATTTCAATAATTCCAGAGCAGGGCTGCAAACCACCACTCCTTGCTGAAGAGTTGGAGACTATCCAACTCCCGTTCAGAACACATGTCTAGCATGCTCACTGGATCTGGATCTTTCACCTGTGGGTGTTATTAATGGCGAGATGATCCTGGCCACCATATTAAACAAAACCTGTTATGGGGCCACGAAACTACAACCACCACGATACTCCCAAAAAGGGCCAACCTCAATAATCAGCCAGAGAACAGCTAAATGCCTAAAGAGACAAATAGCGGAACTCTGCGAGCTCACTGATTTCCGTGGAAATAACGTGGAGCTTCCAGTTGTATCCCTGCTGACTTCAGGGGACTAGGCTCCCTTAAACCACCAGTTGCACTGGTCTACATAGTCGAAGTTCTATAAAGACCTATAAATGTGCCCCCGTGGGGAGAACTGTGTATGATTCGATTAACATCCGCGCCTGGCCTTAATCAGATGGTGGATCAAACCACTGCATAATTTGGACGTCATGCGCGTCCTAGGAAGCCGAAACTATAATTCTATGCAACAGAACTTTCTAGTTGCAACTTCGATGATTCCAGAGCAGGGCTGCAAATCATCACTCCTTCCTTAAGAGTTGGAGACTTTCCAACTCCTGTCAAGAACACATGTCTAGCATGCTCACTGGACTGGATTATTCACTTTGGGTGTCATTAACAGTGAGATGATCCTGGCCATCATAATAACCATTATACTGTTATGGGTCCGCGAAACCACAACCACCACGATACTCCCATATAGGGCCAACCGCAATAATCAGCCAGAGAACAGTTAAGTGTCTAAAGAGACAAATAACGGAACTCTGCGGGTCACTGATTCCCGTGGAAATAAAGTAGAGTTTTCAATTGTACCCCTGCTGACTTCAGGGAATTGGGCTCCCTTTTTCCCCAGTTGCACTGTGTCTAGATAGTCGAAGTTCTATAAAGACCATATGCGTGATTTGATTTACATCTGCACCGACTATATAGTCATAATCAGATGGTGGTCAAACCACTTAGTTGATTGGACACCAACTACGCCCTAGAAGGCCTTCGGATACGTATATCCTCCAGTCACTTCTAGTAGCAATTTAGAAAGTCCGGAGTAGGCCGTGCCCTCACTCCTTGCTGAGGAGTTGGAGACTTTCCAACTCCTGGTCCAGAACGCATGAAGCTCTTATTTATCAAGAACACGCCAGCATTCATACTCACTGGACCTGAACCATTCATTGTGTTAATTTGAATGGTCCGACCCACAAACTCTCACGAGGGTCCGAAACCACAACCACCACGATACTCCCATATAGGGGCCAACCTCAATAACCAGTCAGAGCACATCATTGTCTAAAGAGAACAATTAGTGTACTCTGGGGCAACTGATTTCCCGTGGAAATATGTGGATTGTCCAGGTGACTCCTACTAGCCTTTGAGGGGCCTGGGCTCCCTTTTACTCCGCAAGACACAAATCTAAATGGAAAAGTAGGTTCCAAAAAGACTATAATGTGCCCCCGGGGAGACTATAAAGACCATACATATGGATCGGGAAATATTGCATATTGGAGTATCAATTGTGTTTAAATTGAGTGGCAACTTAAGCGCAGAATGTGCAGTACGACCGCCATCTAGAAGAGTCGCCGCAATTCCAGATGATGCTAACGCCAAAGCTATGTCACATCCTGATCGAATAGTGGCCAAAATCAATGAAATGCCAATTGTTTTCCCTGTTCCTCTAGGTGCGTCCAGGAAGAATAGACCACCAGTATTATTGTCCACCGCTTGCATAAATGCTTCGTATACTTGTTTTTGCTGTTCATTTAGCATCGGCACATTATTTCGAACGAATTCCTGCAATGTATCAGCATTGTATTGCAGCTCACGATTTAATTCTTGGTTGAATGCATCGTGCATCGGTCGATTTGGCGCAATCATTTTTATTGTTTTCGTTTCTGTCTCTTCGGCTTAGACTAGCGATTTCATATAACACCACAGAAAACAGCTCAACGGCAACAAATCGCACGATCGCACGTAACGTAAAACTATGCGTTTACCAAAGCTTTCGTTCAATAAATTTAACGTGAAGCGAATTGTGTGTCTTATTGAAACCGCAGGCCTTGCATATCATGGTTGTTCACTTGATAATGGCACTATAAGGGTCACCAACTCAACTTATAACTTTCTGAAAAGCTTCGATTTTAAAAATCCCATGCTCTGAAACGTGAAACTATGCGGTTGCCAAGCGTTTCCTTCAATAAATTAATTGTGGCACGTACTGTGTGACATGTTGCGCCATCTAGTTGAAACCACAGCTCCTACTGTACATCATGGTTGCTGAAGTAATGAACGAAAAAGTCGCCATTGATTGTCACGTTATGACCAGCATCGTTTTAACAGAAGTACGGACCAAATAATTCCACCAATCCAAAAAGCACACCAAACAGTCAATTTTTTGGAATGTAACAGTGTCTCAACATACACTTGGGCATTATTATCACTACAAATACGTAAGTTTTGTTTATTAACATATCCATTCAAATAAAAGTGAGCTTTATCGCTAAATAAAATTCGCTTACGAAAATTGGAATCCACGGCCCTGAATTATGGACCCTATTTGCACAATTTTGAAGCTTTGTCAGTCTATTCATGTTGAAATGAGAACCCAAACTAAATATAAGTTACTCGACAGCTGACAAAATGGCCGCCATCTTAAAGTTATATACCGCTACAAAAAAACCTGAAATAAGCCGCAAAGCAATTGTAAGCAACAGCAAACAATGCTGCCTATTTAAAGGCAATAAAAGTAACAGTTTTAAACATTTTTTTAGCAAAAGATGCTTCTGTGTGGTCCTCGGCTATTCCATAAAATTACTTCAATTGCTAAAGTAGGCTGCACACGTTCGATAAGCGTTTTGATGTTGCTCTCATCGGGAGTGTGTAAAAAAGTGACTTTAAATTTTTGCAGTCAATTTTTTGAACTTGGAGCTCTGATCGACTCCATAATTTCCAGCTTAAGTAAATGTACATTTTTCCTAAACAAAAAAAGTACTTTTTTATTAAATGTACTTTTTTCAAAGGTAATTTTTAGCACTTCAGTTTTTAAGCATATTTTTTGTTTAAAAAATAGATTTTCATAAATTTTATTCCAAACGTTAATTTTAAAGAAATTTCTGTTATGACATGTAAAGGGTTTTTCAACAGGAAGTTTGTTTTCTAAACAAACAATTTCGATTAAGGTGATTTAAATTTTTTACTGTTCTACGAAGAGAAAAGTTCGGCAATTATGAATAAAAAATGATAATTGGGAAATGTCCATTACCACCAGGCTGACAGATGTCGACTCTTTCATCAAAGTTTTTAATCACTTTTTTGCAAAATGGCGGTCCTATTTTGTTAATCACATAACGAATTTTCAGTTTTAAGAGTGAAATCGATTCGATTGACTTCGTATAGACTCTGTCCTATGTTAAGGACACCAAAAACTAATTCAGTGGTGTTAAATCTCACGATCAGGGTGAAATTATGCGATCGGGAAATTTGGTTTAGAATAAATTTATCGTTTCATTGGCTGTGAGTGCCACATGTCACACGTCCTGTTGAAAACACATGTCAATGATATCCATGTTCTCAATAATAGGCCAAAATTGAGTTTATAGCATTTCGCGATAGCGTGATCCGTTGACCGTTACCGCATTACCAGCCGGATCTCCGAAAAAAAGCGGCCCAATCTCGCCTCCAGGCCATATAGCACACTATATAATGATGCGTTCAGCATGCAAATGCTTCTAAATAATCGCTCTAGGATTTTCAGAACTCCAAATGCGGCAATTTGGCTTGTTGATACACCCTGGCAAGTGAAAATGGGCTTCGTCAGAAAAAATGATTTTTTCAGAAAAACCAGCTTGAACGAGTTGAGCGAATCTACAGCGATGTAATGATCGGTCAGCCCCAATTCCTGCACCAATTTAATCTTGTAAAGCTTCAAAGTTAAATCCTTACGCCAAATTCACCATGTGGTGGTTGCGGATAACCCCAATTGTTGAGAACGTCGAGCTAGTGACAAATTTGAATATGCTTCAACCCTGTGGCTCATGGCTGCGATGGTTTTTGTTGAACGAACACACGTTGGTATTCGCACATTTTGTGTGGAGCCTGTCGACTCAAATTTAACTACCAAATTCTTAATAGCGGTCTCAGAAGGACGATTATTTTGTCCGAAAATGTCACGAATTTTACGAAATGTAACTTGAACTGAACCACCATTTTTACAGTGGATTTTAGTTATTTTAAAGCGATTTTCGCGCGAAATTGAATTTAGTGTAGCAATTAACAATGCTTCTACTACGAATACGTCAAAAAACGAAATGTCATAACTATCATGTTGTTAGTATTGCTACAATTGAAAAAAAAAACAAACATTTTGTCGAAAAAGCCATACTTTCTCAGAAATTATTTTTAACGAAATCTTTTGAACAGATTTAGTATGAATTTTTTTAAGTACCATTTTGAAAAGGTACTTTTACAAAAGACTATTTTTTCAAAGATGGGCAGGTTTTTGTTGTTTCAAAACATTTTTAAAAATGTTTATTTTTACTGATGCGGTTATGAAAATTGTTTTTAAAAAAAAGCCCTTTATAAAAGTGGCCTTATAAAAATTTATTTTTATTAAAGTACTTGGTTGGTACTTTTTTCGAAAAAGCATATTTTGAAAGTATTCTAATTAAATATTTTTTGTAATAAGTTTTTTTGGAGTTGTAATTTAAAATAATTTGCTCAACCCCTAAAAGTTCTATAATAGAGAAAATCTTTAAAAGAGCTTTCACATAAATTCTTTAAGGAAGGCAAAAACAAAAATAATTCAAAAGTATTTTATTTATAAAATAACGCCATATTCATGTTAAAGTTCTAACAAAAAACCCTCTAAATTATTTAACGTGTTGTCCATATTAATTATTTTTGATGAAACCGTTAGAAATAAATTATGTATTTGTTGGCTCACGCAAAACTTGTATTGGGCAGACTTTAAAAGCTCGCAAATTGCGATAATCAAAAAAGCATTTCTAAAGAAATTTCCAAGTTAAAGGGTCATATTTCAAGTGTATTAACAGACATTTATAATTAAATCAAGTCGTTGTTTTATACAGTTGCGTCTTTTTTCTGTCCTTTTCTCTTTGCGGTTTGTCTGCCTCGTCAAATAACGCTTAAAGCATTAACGGAAATGATCAACCATTTAGAGCAAAAGTTTGTGGTTTTATGGCAAAAAAAAAATAATAAAACGAAATATAATAAAGCCACCTTAAGATACGACTAGTAAGCAGTAATTAAGCACCAAGAAACCCTTAAGATACAAATATCAACAAAAAGAACAACAACAACAAATCACATATTCAACTGAAACTTTTGGACACTGTAATCAGTTCACAGTGAATTTATTATACGCTATAATTGGAAATCTTGAATAAAGTTGGTAAAAACAAATTATCAGAGTCTTTAAGTGGAAAACATAACAGCAGAAAAAACACCAAAGTACTTACATTTCAAAAGGTACTTTACTCCGAATCCGATTTTAAAGCTTATTTAAAACGGTGATATTTTTAAATAGTACCATTTAAATAACTTTTAATAAAAATAAAAACACTTGTAAAGGTACTTAAAAAAACTTGTAAAGGTACTTTTTTAATATTATTTATTTTTTTTTTAAATTATACATTAAGAATCACAAGTTTAACTTTTTTGATATAATTGTTTCAATAAGTGATTTAAAATAAAAAAAATATTTTAGTAGATACCTTTTTCAAAGGGTACTTTTTGAATTTTTTTTTTAAGTGTACACTTTAGAAGGAACATTTTTTAAGGTTATGTTCTAAATATATTTTTTAAATATAATTTTTAAACACACATTTAATAACTTATTTTTTTAAAAGATAATTGATGTTAAAATAATTTTTTTAGATAAAATTTTTCGTAAAAAGTACTTTTTGTTTAAGTACTTTTCTAAAAGCCCACTTTATTTGAACTTGCCTTAAAAAATTTTCAATAATCTGTAAGATACGATTTAATGACTATTTTTGGATAGTACCTCTTCAAATAGTATTTTACAAGACACTAGGTAATTTGAGAACACTTGAGAAATTGAGTAAAATACACTGCGAATTTGAAATTTGGAAATCTTTAAAAACTTTTATAAAGAAAATTTTCGGCATCTATTCTGTAGCATGCAACTAGAAACTAAATCTTTTAGTGGAAACGGTCTTTCCAAAAAAGTACTTATTTTTAAAAAGGCACTTTTCTCTAAATTATTGCAATTTTTTTTGTATAATTTTAATTTATAGGCTATTTAAAAAACTAATATTTTTAAACATCATTATTTAATACTTTTTTTTCTTCAAGAAAAAAACTTGTAAAGGTACTTTTATAATATTTAAAAATTATTCATTATATATCACACGATTAACTTTCTAAATAAAGTTGCTTCTATTAGTGAATTAAAATGAAAAAAATTGTTTAAGTACATAATTTGTGAAAAAGGTACTTTTAAAAAATATTTTTTTCTAAAATGTACTTTTTAGAGGTAAAATTTTTTAAGGTTGTTTTCTAATTGCTGGTTTTAAATACATTTTTTAAAAAAATATTATATAAGTTATCTTTTTTAAAGTAATTTTTTAGAAACTATTTTTCGTAAAAAGTACTTTTTTAAAAATACTTTTTTTAAAAGTACTTTTCTAAAAGCTGCCTTTATTTGAACTTGCTTTAAAAAATATTAGCAATAATATTTGAAGCTACGATTAAATATCTCTTTTTGGATAGTACTTTTTTAAATACGATTTTTTAAAGGCACTGGGTACTTTGTAATTTTTGAACACTGTAATCAGTTTAAAAATTTAGTAAAATACACAGTGAATTTGTTAAGCACTATAAATGGAAAAGTTGACAAAAAAAATTATTGCCATCTATTCTATAATACGCATCGATAAACTAAATCTTTAAAATTAAATGGAAATGATTTTTCCAAAAAAAGTACTTATTTATAAAAAGGTGCTTTTCTCCAAATCTAAAGCAATTTTTTTGTATAATTTTATTTTATTGGCTATTTAAAACAGAATTATTTTTAAATACAACCATTAAAATAATTTTTGGTACTTTTTGTGAAAGGTACTTTTTATATAACATATCTTAAAACGTACTTTTTAGAGCCAGCTTTCTTAAAGTTGTTTTTTAAATGTTTGTTTTAAATATATTTTTAAAAAACACATTTTATTTGTTGTTTCTTTTCAAAAGTACTTTTCGCTAAAAGTACTTTTTTAAAAATTATTTTTCTAAAAGTTACCTTCATTTGAACTTGCTTTGAAAAAAAAATTATCAAAAATATTTGAAGCTACGATTTAAGGACTATTTTTGGGCAGTACCTTTTAAAAGGGATTTTTAAGTGGGCGCATAGTACATTTTGAACAATGTAATCACTACAGCCATTTAGTAAAATACACCCTGATTAAAAAAATACAAATATCTGTTTTGGAATACGCATCAGCAAACTAAAACTATAAATGGAAATGGTCGTTCCAAAAAAAAAGGACTTCTTCTTAAAAACGTACCTTTCTTTAAATACTTAGCAATTTTTTGTAATATCTTAGTTTATAGATTATTTAAAACAGTGGCATTTTTAAATAAAATCGTTAAAAGGAAGTTTTTGCAAATGTATTTTTTTAAAGGTACTTTTTTCGTACTTTTTTACAACTTGTTTAGTAAGAATTAAAAGTTTAATTTTCTTGATGAAGATGTTTTAAAAACTGATTTAAAATTAAAACACTTGTTTTAGTAGATGCTTTGCGCAAATTTACTTTCTAAAAATATTTTTTCTAAAATGTACTTTTTAGAAGGAACATTTTTGAGGTCGCTTTTTATATATGTTTTTTAAACACACATTTTATAAATTTTTTTTTCTTAAAAAGTTAAAAAAAAGTTATTGGCATCTACTTTACAACTTTTGTGGAAATCAATAAAAAAATACTTCTTTTTGAAAAAGTACTACATATTTCTCAAATCGATATAAAATTTTTTGTTATATTTTAGTTTATAGATTCTTAAAACTGTAATATTTTTAAATTAAACTGTAAATATGAATTCTTAATTTTTTGAAAACAATTTGTAAACGTATTTTTTAAAGGTACTTTTTTAATATTTCCCAATTTTTTTTATTAAGAATTACAAGTTTAAGCTTCTCGATAAAGTTGTTGCATAAGGTAATTTAAAATAAGAAAAAAAACTTGTTTTAAGAGATCATTTTTTAAAAAAGGTACTTTTTAAAAATATTTTTTCATAAATATACTTTTTAGAGGGAAAGTGTTTTAAGGTTGTTTTCTCATTGTGTGTTTTAATATATTTTTTAGACATACATTTTATAAATTCTGCTTTAAAAAAGCGTTTTTAGTTAAAAGTACTTTTTTTGAAAAGTACTTTTCGTTAAAGGTACTTTTTTTTAAAGTACCTTTTTAAAAGTGGCAAGTTCCAAGCTGCTTAAAAATAGTTAATAAAAACCATTTTTATATTTTAAAATTTATCACAACTAAGTTGATAATTCCACTAAAATGTTGCATGTAGGGCATTCCTAATGACTTAACACAAAAAATTAAATAAGCTGAACTTGTATTCAATAAATTTTATTTGATTGTGTTTTTATTTCAATTTTTTTTTTCTGAATATATTTTTATTTTAAGATTTCAAGTTGATTTTTGTCAGTAATCCATCATCATGAAAATCATGGCGTTATTAAGCCGATAACACAACATTAATAAATTTTACCGATTATTTGTTTCGAATATTAAACAAAATCTTGCTTCTTTCCTTCAAATCCTTCGATAAAATTGTATAAAAAGCAATTAGAAGTCGAGGATGTTGCTTTTTCTAAGTTTCGGAAATTTGTCGTGGTACGTGCCAAGCACGAGCATAACAGCATTTTTATTAATTTTGGTTGATGTGAGTGTGTGTATGTGTGTGTGTGATTTTGCAAAAGAATAATAATAAATTAAAAATAAAAAATAGATAAAAATTTGTTAATTTTTATTGACTTTTTATTGTCGTTTCATTTAAAAACATTTTAATTTATTTTTTTTTTTAATTTATTAAGACAAATAAGAAATTTAAGTTTCTGCCCGGTGGTAGCTGGTTGAGCATCTCAATTTAAGTCACTTAAAAACCGTAAATTGAAACTGATTTATTAATAAATTTAAACAATTCAGTTCAATTATTCTGACGATGTTTGCTCATGTTAAATTTCATCTGCTACAACAGGAGTTGTTGCACCTGTTAAAGGGGTGTCCCTATAAAATACTTTATCTTGACTAAAAAGATCTTATCGCTCTTAACTGCACGAGTCAGACTCTTTAAATATACAGTACAACATTTTAAGCTCATTGACTCATTGGCTCATTGAAGGTAACCTCAAAACTAAGAACTTCTACATCCTTCGTGCTGTCAAGTTGGTGGCATTAATAT
Source organism: Trichopoda pennipes (assembly GCA_030448955.1). Lineage (NCBI taxonomy): Eukaryota > Metazoa > Arthropoda > Insecta > Diptera > Tachinidae > Trichopoda > Trichopoda pennipes. The sequence goes on along the minus strand of JASKUP010000052.1, from coordinate 10,957,065 downwards.
TTTAATGGCGGTGGAATAAACAACCCTTTTTAATTAATAATAAATTAGTTTTTAAGACCAGAAGAACATTAAATATTTCAACATAGAAAATAAGAAGTCCCTAAATAAGATGCAGGACCTAAATGGCGGACATGATGAATCCATAAGCTACACATGCATAAATTCCGATTATGGATTGAACAACAAAAAAATTTAAAACAAAAGTATACGTTCGCGCTTTTACTGTTATACGTCCAGTACAGTAGGTGGTGTCCCTGCAGGCTAGTAGGTAGTGTACTAGCTTGGTAGCCTGGGGGTTGTGGGTTCGATTCCCAACGAAGACCTTGGTTTTTCTCACTACGAAAATAAAAATTGATTGTCGGTGGGGCTTCGCAGTAGAAAAGGCATGGTCACTGGTCGCTATGCCATCTTATACGACAGTTAATTTCCGACTATCCTTCTACTTTCACCACCTTTTTCATCTCTTCTCTATCCCTTTCCTAAAAATGTAGCATGGTACTTGACTCTCTTTAAAAAAACAAAAACAAAACACTTCCAGTACAACGCGCTTTTGTTACCTATTCACCTAAACCTCCGAGTATGGATATTGTGTCCCCCTATAAGCCGATACTGTTTTCACTAATCCAACCAATATGAATGATGTAAATTGTAAACCGGATACTAAAAATAATTAATAATTACATCGCGGCTAAAATGGGACTTTCAGAATTCAGAAAATTTTGACATCATTTTTTCGAAGCGTGTAAAAACTCACAGAACAACCTGCCAGCACAACATCATACCGAAAACGCAAAGCTGATTTTTAAAAATTTTATTTCGTTGACGGCTTTAAGACAAAATATGGAAATGGATTATATCGTTGGCGACAGTTCAGTTACAAGTCTGAAGACTGTTTTATTGCACAAAACTAACACAAAACCGTCCATTCCATTGGAATTCAGTACAACCGGGCTTTCAACAAGATGTTTGTTTTTTAACTGTGGCAACACCAACAACACTATGATTTTGACGTATTCGTAGTAGCTGCATTGGTCAGTTGTTACAATGAATTCCATTTCATACGAAAATCGCATTAAAATAATTAAAATCCACACCACTGAAAATGGTGGTTTCGTTAAAGTTAAATTTCCTCAAATTCATGATATTTTCACGACCGCTATTCAGAATTTGCGCGTTAAATTTGGGTTCGATACAAAATATCCGACCGGGTCTTTCAACTCAAAACATCGAAGCCGTGCGCCACAGTACTAAAGCAGATCCAAATTTGTCAATTCCTTCGATTGGATTATCCAAAATCAATATATGGCGAATTATGCGTAAGGATTTGATTTTGTAGCCTTACAAGGTTGGACCGTCTGTTAACACTGCCTTAGATACACTCAGTTCATTCAGGAACAACTGGCTGTTTTTTTTTTTTCAGAAAAAAATCATTGTTTCAGACAAAGCCCATTTTCACTTGTCAGGGTATGTCAACAAGTAAAATTGCCGCATTTGAGCTTGTGAAAATTCTAAAGCGATTATTGAGAAGCCTTTGCATTCTCAACGTGTCACTATCTGGAGGCGTGATTAGGCCAGTTTTCTTTTGTTCGAAGAAGAGGCTGGAAATGCGGTAACGGTCAATGGATCACGCTATCGCGATATGCAAACAACTCAATTTTGGCCTCTTATTGACGACGTGAATATCACTGGCATGTGGTTCCCACATATCATACAATCAATGAAACGAACAATTCATTGCAAACCAAATTTCTCGATCGCGAAGCCAATCGAATCGATTTCAACCTTAAAACTCAAAATCTGTAATGTGATTGGGAAAATAGGATCGCTATTTTGCCAAAAAAAAAGTGATTAAAACTATGATGAAAGAATTGACATCTGTCAACTTGTCAATAGACACTTGCCAGAAACGTAAAAACTTCAACTTGCCATCATCGACAATTTAGTTTCAAGTTTGAAGGCTGTGCTTTGTCCATTCTATTGGGATTCATCACAACTACAATAAATGATTCATTTACAGCTCTGTCAAATAGCTTTTTATGTGAGTGAAATATTTTAAGACTCTTTAACCGAAATGGGTGACCAGTTTCAGCTTCAAGAAGCAAAATAAAATTATGGAAACAGTAATAAAAACAACAAATAAAAACTTAAAAGTAAAAGAAGTGAAATTAATTATTTTTATAAAACAAAATTATTGTTAATTAATCAACTAATAGACTCGGCAAACTTTGTATCGCCTAACAATCGATTCTTTATTTTCTTTTAATACTAATTCTGCTATTCGGGATACCGGGACTGGCTGCCCCGGATAAAAAAATGAATAAAGAATTTTGATAAGTTAATAATTAGAAAAATGTCAAAAAATAAAAATTATAAATCACTTTTAATACTTTTAATATTCATTAGAAATCACAATGAAAATTACAATTTCCGACATCTTATTATGATGCCTTCTTATTATATTTTATTTTATTTTTACTTGTTCTAAATTAAGGTCCATTTTTATAGTACACGATATTTTTTGTTTGATTACCTGGCGCGTAAACAAACAGATCAGATGGTTTTCCAACACGGAAACAGGCATTATATAATTGACCATGCGAAAAACATGGGTTTTCTAGATTAATACCACAAACACTTAATGACTGCCCCTGGGCATTGTTTATAGTCATTGCGAAAGCAAGCCGTACTGGAAAGTGTTAACTTTTAAACTCGAATGGCATGTCAGTCGGAATCATTGGAATGCGGATTATCAAAACGTCTTCTCCTTTATACTTTCCTTTCAATATTGATTCTATTATGATATTCATTAATTTTTTTTATCGTTAATCGTGTGACGTTACAAAGTTTCGGTTAATATTTCTTAACATTATAACTACAGATCCAACCTTTAATTGAAGATTATGAGGCGGCAATACTGGCAAATCAAGTGAGTTTAAAAATTCCGATGGATTGTTCATGACATCATCTTCATTTGGAGTGCCACATCAACTGATTTATATATCCTTACTTCGCCAGTAATGCCATCTTGAATTTTGAAATTTAGTTCATTTACATCGGCAGTGTTTTGGTAGCCAATCATGGAAACACCTTATGACTGAATTCTACTTTTGATTGCTTTAACTGACAAAAACTATCCGGAAAAGTGATGCAGCCAGTCATCACATCTATAGGAAACTTGTCATTACCAATATCAATGTGTTGTTTACAGAATATGTCTTTAGGTTAATGATTTTGTAACATAAGGCTCTAAACACATAGACGCCAGCAAGCTACGTGTGTGATTAGATTTACATCCGCGCCTGGCCATGAAGCCTTAATCAGATGGTGGATCAAACCACTGCATAATTTGGAACGTCATGCTCGTCCTAGGAAGCCGAAGCTATAATTCTATGCAACAGAACTTTCTAGTTGCAACTTCGATGATTCCAGAGCAGGGCTGCAAATCATCACTCCCTGCTTAAGAGTTGGAGACTGGATCATTCACTTAGGGTGTCATTAACAGTGAGATGATCCTGGCCACTATAATAACCATTATACTGTAATGAGGCCGCGAAACCACAACCACCACGATACTCCCATATAGGGGCCAACCTAAATAATCAGCCAGAGAATTAATTAATGTCTAAAGAGACTCTGCGGCTTACTGATTTCCGTGGAAATAAAGTGGAGTTTCCAGTTGTACCCCTGGTGACTTCAGGGGACTGGGCTCGCTTTTTTCCCCAGTTGCACTGTGTCTAGATAGTCGAAGTTCTATAAAGACCATATATATGTGCCCCCGGGGGGTCTGTATGTGTGTATGTCACTGAATGAATTTTTTGTTTGCATGCGTTTGAGTGCCACCTTGGATGTTTTACATTCACAATCCAACCCGGCAGATGGCGCTGCATTCGGTGTAGAGATTATTCATTCACACTGCAACTACTCGACTGGATGGACTTGAATGAATTTTTGTGTATTCATTCATTTAATGCATTTAATTTTTTTGAGCGCTGTGTTTTGATATTATATGGTATCGCATTTACGTAAATATTGGGTTTTATTTGGGTACGGTTTTCCGTCGACCCTCGTCACGCCGCCAGTCGCCTCCAATGTGTATTGGCGGATAACGGTGAAAGCACAAAGTAATATGGACTCTATTACTTCCGCCGCACACTGGGCAAAATAAAGAAAGTTAGAGAAATGTCGAGCGCTACCTGCAATGTAAAAAGCCATAACTAACAAAAAAATGTAAATCATTTTTTTTTTAAATTTTTAATTTATTATTCTAAAAGAGCCTTAACTTCGTCGCTTACAACAGTATGCTTTTTCTGGCTAAATGAAGGCGTCAAATGTGAAATCATGGGATCTGATGTTGCCATCATTCGGTGCGTAATAACTTTTTCGTTCGTGGTAATTCGGCTGCATTTTCTGGAGTGTCTAAGGCGATATTTTTTATAGTCTTTGTTACGACATTCCTGAGCCTCTTCGGATAGTAGGCCTACAGGAAAAATACTCTTTTCAATTATATCCTTGCCATGAGTCAGAATTTTGTGAAGTGTAGGTGGGGGATATTGTAACACTCGTACAGTGCAACAAACTCTTTTGCCGCCTCCAAAGAAAAATCACCAAATTGTTTTGGATCTACTACCTCGGCGATTGTTATAGTTTCGAGATTATTGAAAACCTCTTGATTATGTTTTCATGTAGACCCGTGATTTCGGAAATCAATGCAAGATTCGTAAAGAATCTTCATGACGTATTTCCTGAATTTGTCGTACTAGAGCCTTACTTAACAGATTGATAACCTGTATTTCAATTTTCTCTCTAAGTTTACGCTTTTTCAAACATGTTTGGGCTTCTTTTGAGTGGACAGTCCCACGTTTAAATTCAATATTATAAGCCACATGCAAAAGACACTCACTCCAACAGCTTAATACGCGCATGAAGTGATAACATACCAATTGCTTGTTCATTTACGGGAATAGCTTGAACTATTTCGATTTTATTCATCTTGGATGTTGTGGCTCCATACATAAAATAAGAAGATGCTACTGGAGTTCCTGTTACTGATTGTGCTGTCTTGCCGTCAATCATTGTAAAATATAATTCATGTTTAACTTTAAAATTACGATTATTTACGATTATTTAATGTTAACTCAAATTCTTTTAGTTAAGATAACTCCTCATCGACTCTTCTCTTTTCTTCTTGTATAACTTGAGGTGTCTCTTTAACGTATGCAAACTATAGTGTTCTACAATACTGTGTGGAAGAAGGTTTATTGTTGTTCCATACTAATTTATTTATGTCATCACTTAAAAATAATATAAGTGCTACAGCTGATGTCATATATAAATGAGAGTTAGAAATTTGATCATCTGAAAACCTCTGTTGGTATTCGCTTTGACTAGATGCCCCATCACATCCCCATTTATAGAACATTATTAGATTTCCGCTTTGATTTGGTCTCTAGGATTCTTTAAGCAGTATGATTCAACAGATTTTGCAGAGGTATACTGCCTGAATTTTCAGTAATAGAAATTCCTTGCGGAGTTCTTTATATGATACGAGAATCATCAAAAAAAATAATCAATGTTGTTTTGTGCATATCTCGAGCAAATTTTTTAAATTCATACCTTTACTTAATTGTTCATAAAAGCGAAACGCTTTCACCAATTTTTATAAGTTATGTCTCATTTTGTTCATAGGTTATACGACTTGACACTTTTTTTTGACCGTTTTGGATTTTTTATGAATTAAAAACAAAAAAAATAACTTTTTAGGCCAAAAATATTTTTTTGCTTTATACATCTTTAATAAATATCTTTTTTCTTTTTTAAGATCTTTTTTATATATTTTTTCTTCTCGATATTTTGCTTTCCTTTGGAAAGCTTCTTCAGGAAAAAATTTTATATTTTTGAAAAATTAAAAAAAAAAAATTTTTTGAAAAAATATAAAATTTTTTCCTGAAAAAGCTTTCCAAAGGAAAGCAAAATATCGAGAAGAAAAAATATATAAAAAAGATCTTAAAAAAGAAAAAAGATATTTATTCAAGATAAATAAAAAAAGATCGGTTAAAAAAAAACTATAAAAATTTTCTTTATACATTTATTTATAACTTCGAAACTGTTGCTTATGTAGCGAAACGTTATATTTTTTTTTAATATTTACTTTTATTTGCAATCTAAAGGGTGTTTTTTTAAGCCCGATAGAACTTGAAATTGTAAAAAATAACACAAAAAATTAAATTGTAATCAAAATTTCTTTTTTATTCGAAGGATCAATACGTGACATTAACATTTGAAAATGATTTCGGGAATATGGGCACCGCGGCTGTTCTTGACGAAGCGCATTCTGGACGTCCAATTTTGGGCCACTTTTACGAGCACTGCTGGGCGTATATCACGAATAACACGAACAATGCTGTCCTCCAAGGCGTCAATTGTGGCTGGTTTATCAGCATAAACCAGTGACTTCACGTAGCCGCACAGAAAATAGTCGAGTGGTGTCAAATCGCACGACCTTGGAGGCCAATTGACAGGTCCATTTCTCGAAATCAACTTATCGCCAAATTTTGATTCCAATAAGTCGATGGTTGCGTTCGCTGTATGGCACGTAGCGCCATCCTGTTGAAACCACATCTCGTCCTGATCAATGTCATCCATATTTTAAAAAAAAAAATCATTGATCATGGTGCGGTAACGATCTCCATTGACCGTAACGCGTGCTCCGGCCTCATTTTTGAAGAAATAAGGTCCGATGATGCCACCAGCGTGAAAACCGCACCAAACGGTGCATTTTTCTGGATGTAATGGAGTTTGTAGGGTCTGTTGTGGATTGGTCTCACTCCATATGCGGCAATTTTGCTTATTAACAAACCCGTTAAGCCAAAAATGCGCCTCATCGCTGAACACAATTTTGCGATAAAACAACGGGTCAATTGCCAACTGCTCTAGAGCCCAATCGGCGATAGAACGACGCATATAATGGTCTCGTGGCTTCAATTCCTGCACCAGCTGGATCTTATACGGGTGTAGGCCGAGATCTTTGCGCAAAATTTTCCACGTAGTGGACGGACAGAGCCCCAATTCCTGCGACCGACGACGAATTGATAAATTTGGATCTTCTTCCACACTTTCGTTTACAGCGGCGATATTCTCTTCAGTACGCACATTCCTTCGACGTGTTGGTGTTATTGCATCCTCCAGAGAGTATGTGGTACGAAATCTATCGACAGTTCGACGAATGGCTTGTTCAGATGCACGATTATGTACGCCATAAAAATGACGAAGTCGTCTATAAGTTGCGCGAATCGACGACTGATTTTCAAAGTAAATTTGGATAATTTCGTAGCGTTGTTCAAGCGAGAGTCTATTCATGATGATTTGTCAGAGTATACTGAAACAAATAAAAAAAAAATGTTTCATCAAAATTTCATTTTTTGTGTTACTTTTTACAATTTAAAGTTCTATCTAGCTTAAAAAAGCACCTTTTATTTACAATGAAATAATAAGCAAATCCTTTAAGTATTTGAGATATTACAGAAAAGTTAAATTTTAGTGAACTTAACCAAAGACATATTTATTTGCATCTACAAACTTCTTAATTTATTGTTGTAAGACAGTCGAATTGCAAGTGCATTAGTCATGTTGTATTCCCAAGTTCCAGACATAATTTCGTAAAATGTTTTTAGTTTAAATTAGAAAAGGAAGATCAAGAACATGCAGTCTTTTTAGGCGTCTTATTTCTTCACTGTCATCTAAAAGTGCTAAAGCTAAAATGTTTTCATGGCTGCTAAGTCTATTTAAGTAATTCATACCATATTTTTTTTATTTCTTCCCTAACGTTAGAAATGTCAAGATCATTATGAATACTGTTGTTTCTAACAAACCAAGGTGCTTGTGTTATAAGTCTTAACGTTGTAGACTGATATTTTTGAATAATATCAATGTTAGAGTACGATGATGTTCCCCATAACTGAATTCTATAAGTCCAGATAGGCTTTAAAATTGTTTTATAGAGTATTAGTTTGTTGCTTAGAATCAACTCTGAATGTGGACCTAGTAGCCAGTACATTTTCCTTGTTTTTATATCAAGCTGCTTTCTCTTCAGCTGTAAATGATTTTTCCATGTTAGTCGTCTATCAATATTCATACCCAGATATTTAAAACAATTGGATTTCGGTATCAAAATCCCATTAAGATGAACAGGCGGGCAGTCACCCTCTTTAAGAGTATAAGTAACATGAGTTGACTTATTAGCATTGACTTTTATATTCCACTTTTTTAACCATACGTTTATTATTATAATCGAGCTGTGATTGAACAAGTGCTAAAGCTTCAGATGCTGATTCTTTGACTGCTAATATAGCAGTATCATCTGCATAAGTGGCAATCATAACATCTGAACTCGTTGGTATGTCTGCAGTAAGTAATGTATACAGAATTGGACCTAATACGCTTCCCTGCGGTACACCGGACTTTATTACTCCGATTTCTGAATTATCATCATTGATGTTGACATAAAAACTGCGTTCATTTAAGTAGGACTTCAACAAAAAGTAAAACGGTGGGGGCAGTAGTTGTTTTAATTTGTATAGCAGGCCATTGTGCCAAACTCTGTCAAAAGCTTGTTCAACGTCAAGAAATACAGAAGAGCGGTATTGCCGATTCTCCAACGCATCTCTTATTATTTTAACAACTCTGTGACATTGTTCAGGGGTCCCATGGTTACGACGAAAGCCAAACTGATGATCGGGTAAAATTTCTAAAGATTCTAAAATCGGAGACATTCGTTTTTTTAAAAAGCTTTTCAAGTAATTTGGAAAGAATTGGCAGCAGACTAATAGGCCTATATGAATCAATAGAATGTTCTGGTTTCGTTGGTTTTAGTATCATTACTACCTTCGCCTGCTTCCATTGGAAAGAAAAATGAGATAGCCTTAAAACAGAATTGAATAAAGTTGTAAGAAATACTAAAGCTTTCTGTGGCAAGTATTTAAGTACATTAGGGTCTATGTTGTCATATCCAGGTGACTTTTTAAAATTTAGTTTCTTAATTTCTGCCCCTGTAGGCTAGTAGGTAGTGTACTAGCTTGTAAATATGGAGGTTGTGAGTTCGATTCCCAATGAAGACCTTGGTTTTTTCACTACAAAAATAAAAATTGACTGTCGGTGGGGCTGCTTAGCGATGAAGGCATAGTCACTGATCGCTGTGATGTCTTATACGGCAGTTAATTCCCGACTATCCTTCTACTTTCACCACCTGTTTCATCTCTTCTCTATCCCTTTCCTAAAGAATGTGGCACGGTACATGACTAAATAGGCATTGTTGCCTGAAGTGCTACTTCTCTTTACAAAAAAAAAAAAAAAAAAAAAAAAAAAAAAAAAAAAAAAAAAAAAACTATCTCATTAAATTTAAAAGGTTTTATAGGACGACTCATTTGGCACGGAATATCAATGAACTCATTTATTTTTGTTGTTTCTTGTGCTGTGCTGAATGAGCAAGGAGTAAAAGTGTCTTCGAGAAAAGTTTTAAATGACTCAGCTTTGCTTAAATTCGATCTACACCAGACATTATTTATATCTTTTATTGATTGAGAACATTTGAGATATTTGGTTGCCCTCCATAAATTATGTTCTTTGTTGTCTGCTGGGCTTAAATTTATCAAAAAATTACGAACTGAATTATTTTTTAATTCTTTTAACCTTTTTTTTTACAAAAGGGCCTTATCACAATTGAGTAGCGAATCAATCAGCTGAAAAATGTTGTACTGTGTAGTGCAACAAATTGAGAGGTGGCACCTGGTGGCACTTGAAATTGATTTAAAATGTTAAAACAGATATGAGGCAATATATTAGCGGTGATTTCCAACTGCAGGAAAGTAAAGCTAAAATTGCAGGAAAAAAGGGATTTTTTTTATATCTTCATAAAAATAAACAAACAAAAAGAAGTCTCTGCAGTGTTTATTTTTTCTATTTTAGTATACTGAAATATCCTACTTTAAATAGAAAATAAAAAGAAAAACGTTAGCTCCCATAATAAAAAATATTGGTTTTGAAATTCTTTGGTTTAAATTAAGTTGGTTCAATAAAACATACAAATACTGAGCTTGAGACGGCTATAAAAAAAAAACTAGCAGTCAGATCGGAGTAATTCTTTTTGATTTGATTGTAGCATTTAGTCTAAAATTTCAAAATATCATAGTATGCTGACAATTTGGATTTTTTACGCGAAATCCCCAGTGTGCGCCGTTAAAACAGTCACGGTGACCATCGAGCTTTTTTGTTTGCGTTTTTTCTCTGCGATCTCACAAATTCGTTCTTAATGGGTCAGCTAGTATTAATTAAAATATCGTCACCCATATTATCTTTATACTTAAACCACAAATCAAATATACTTTTACGTGTCTTTTGTATGGGCGCATAGAAAAGTTTTGTTTTTAAAGTTTTTCAGGCGAATTTTTCTCCCCGTTAGATTCAAGGAATATTATAAAAAAAATAATTAACAAAATCGGTTCAGCTGTTCTCCAGAATTGCGCTTAGCAACAAGTTTAGCGTTTCATTTTTATATTATAGATTAGAAAACATATTCATGATTCTTAACTCTTATCGTTCTTAGCAACATTTTTAATTTCATTACCGCTAAATTTGCAATAGACAGTCTTTATCAAAACTTTTAAATGTAATTTTTAATTCGATCCAAACTGAAACTAATAAATTTATATGGTAAAAAAAAAACAAAAAATATTGTTATAAATAAAAAGAAACCTGCAATTAATTTATATGTCTGAACTAAATTGTTTGCATTTACACGCAATTATCTAAAAAAAAATGTTTTTGGCAGAAACGAAATGAAGAATTCCCACTAGCTCTGGGTCAAGTTCACTTTAATTTCTTAGGCTCGTTTTCAAGAAACGCAGGTAAGTGAAAAACGAAACCCAACATTTATGTATTTAAAACACTTAAAAAAGGAAGACAAAAAACAAGGAACTATGTACGATGTACGATATACGATGTTGACTGTTGTAATTATATAGTCTGGGCAAAATGTTCAAGCTGACATTAAATGTGAAATGAGAAAAAATATAGAAATTTCCAAAAAACAAAACAAAAAAAAGTTTAAAAATTTAAGGATGCAAGCACACGCATCTAAACACAAACATACACACGCATACACACATATACGCATACAATACATTGCATGCAACAAAATCAGGATAATTATGATCAATTTCCAAATAACAAGACTTTTTATTTTAAAATGGTGCTTTTCTCTTTTCTCAGCCTTTTTTGTACATTTAAATTGTTAAACTATTTTTTTTTTGTTTTTGTTTAATTTAAGGTTTCAAAAATGTGAGAAGAACACCGAACATGTTTGAATGGGGGGGGGGATAACCCACAAAGCAAGATTTTAATTTTGAAAATCAAATATTTTCCATATTAAAAAATTAAAAAATTTAAAAATTTTAAATAATTAAAAAATTCGAAATTAAAAACAACTTAAATGTTCAGCAATGTTTTTCACAATTTTTTTTTTAAAACGAATTTAAAATAAAAAGTTTACAATGTTACATGTGGAACACACTACTGGAGTATAAAAGACAGTTGCCGTCCCCGTAGGAAATATAATGTCATAAAACAAAATTTCTTGGTAACTACTATAATCATATGAAGTATACTGACAATTAAAACTATTCTTCAAAAACTTCTAATTTAATTCCCTTCTCCCACTTTTCATATACAAAATGAAACGGGTGTGATTAACTTTAATCAAACAAATTTAAAAATTTTAAATTTTAAAACACATAAAATTCACACACATTTTGCCTTTGTTCAATACATATTTTACACAAAAACATTACTCTCGAATACATCCGCATACAGGCAGTGTCGTACCTAGAACTTTTGCCAAAACCAATCAAATAGTGGTTTTTATAAATTAATTACACATAAATAAATTATTAAGCTATTTAATCAATATTAATTAACACACAGAGTAAATTTTTTTAGACATATTTGTATGCACTCGTAAACATTTTTATATAAAATCTACTCTTCTAGCTTTCATACTAGAAAAATCGTGTATAATGATCTCAAAATTTATATTATTTGTAGTTTCTTGTTCTATTGATAATATTGCAAGATTTTGTAGTCTTGATTGACTCATTGTAGAATGAAGATAATTTTTTATCAACTTCAGTTTTGAGAAGCTTCTTTCGCAACTAGCGACACTGATTGAAATTGTTAAAAAAATTCTTAACAAAATTACAATGTTGGGAACAGAATTTTCCAACCTATACTGCTGAATAAATTTGAGCAGATAAAGAGGGCCCTTCTCTCCGTTTTTCCAATGTTTTGCCTCTTATTTTAGTGTAGGTACAGCCATAAAAACCTGGATCCTTTTTCGTTCAATATGGAACTGTTCTTTATCAATGTCAATCAAGTAATTTATTTGACATTTAAATTCTTCATTTAGCAGGTTACACGGTATTATACACGAATATTTCCTTACAAGGCCATGCAACTGATCGAAGCGTTCTTTTATTTCTTTTATAATTCTGTCCATAAATGAAAACATTTCTCTTCGTACTTCTTCTTCTAAGGATAGCCCCACTTCTTGCGAAGTTTCCCCACTCATATTTTTTCTCCTTCTAACTCGACGCTCAGTTCGATATCTCCAACTCTTCAAAAATTATTTTGACTGCTATAACAGCGTTTTGTACAAAGAATTTAGTTTTCTATTGCATTGGTGAGACATTTAACCCTTTTATTTGCGGGTATTTTTGAGCGTAATTAATTTCCAAAAGGACGGGTTCACATAAATGAAAGTAACATAGAAAAGAAAAAGATTGGATAGAATTGAATAATATTCCAGCATCTGATCTCGTTTTACTACTTTCTTCTTCAGATGTTAATTTTTCCAAAGCGCTTAAAATGTAAAAAAAAATGTTTTTTTACTATAGTTACCGCGGCAGATCTGGCGCTCCAACGAGTTTCTACACTGCGTTTAACACCTTGACCGGTGACAGAAAGTAAAACATTCCATCTATGAGTGGAAGAAGAAAACAACTGAAACAACTGTTCGATAGTTCCAGAAAATGTGGTGGAATTGATAGCTGTAGAAGCTGCGTGTAAACATGCCAGGGTTAAAGAATGATTTGTACATGCTACAAATTCTGCATTTGGATTTATTTCTTTAATACGAGTTTGAACACCGCTGTGCTTTCCTGCCATGACGGCAGCATTCTCGTAAGCCTGTCCTCTGTAATTTTTTATATCTAAGCCGTCATTTTCTAATTTCGTTAAAATCATATATTTCATATATATTTCACCAGCAGTTTTTCCTTTGGTTTCTACAAAGTCAATAAACGATTCTACAACTTTAACTTCGCTACCATCAATAACTGCATATCTAATAATTTGACTGGTTTGATCTTTGTGTGAAATGTCAAAAGTGCTGTCAAATATAATACAAAAGTATTTAGCCTGCTTTATTTGATCCACAATTGTTTTTCTGACTGCGCCTCCCAATAGCTCTATAAATTCGTTCTGAATCTTCGGCGACAAATAAGAGATACCATATTTATTACCCATCTTAGTTTTTACTACGTGTTCTCGTAATACTGAATCGTACTTAGCCAATAAGTCAACAAGCTCAAGAAAATTTCCTCTATTTTCCATTGAATCGATGTTTTCCTGATGAACACTTTCACGATGTCCTCGAAACACCAACTTTTGTTTTACTAAGAATATTTAATAATAATTATATCAAGTATTCTTGTTAGAATTTGTTCCATTTTTTTATTTCTTTATCAATATTCTGTTGTTGTAGTTTGTCAATAGTTGCGCCACGTCCAAGTCTTATTTCTAATTCCTTCCATTTGGAATATGATCGAATGTGCAGTGGACTCACCTCATGTTGATTAATTTTGGGAGTAAGTTTCCACCATTTGTTAAAACCATTTTCCGTATTAAAGCGTGCTTGACAAAGATTATCAAACAGTTTACAGCAGAAACAATAAATACATTTCCTTGCTGGTGAATTCACCATCCACGATCTTAAGAGCTTTTCGCCATTAGGCAAAACTTGAAAAACCCAGTCCTGACCAATCACCATCTCCTGTGTCAGCAACAAAATTCGTGACGCTCTTATTTTGGTACAGTCTCAAGGTTACCAAAAAGACAGTCAAGAAAGAATTTTGCACAGAGGATAATATTCGAAATCATATATTTAATCATAATTTATATAAATCAAATATTAAACTTATAATAATCATAATAATCATTTATTATTCAAGAAAATAAATATGAAATGAATAAGTTGCTTTTTACAACTATAAGTAAATGTCAAAAATGCCGCCCCAAGGTAACTGGCGCCCGGTGCGGACCGCACCCACCGCCCCCGTCTAGGTACGCGACTGCATACAGGTATACATATTGAAAATATAACTTAAAAAACTTCGTTGGCTGGTGCTACAAAATCAGCTATTAAAATAAAGAAATTGTTAATAATATAATCGTAATAAAATTATTTCAGCAAAATCCTTTAGAAAACTGGAATTAGAATATTGCAGTAAGTCTTAAGTTCGTTATTATTATGACTTAACATTTATCACAGTACAGAGACAAGCGCCACCCATCAATTTCAATTAGCTAAACATCGGATAAATACAATTTCGGTTCCCACACGAAGTCTACTCTATTCTATAAATAGTCTAGTCTACTCTGCTCATAATCTAGCCTACTCTGTCTATATTCTAGTTTACTCTAAATATATTCTAGAATACTCTACCAATAGTCTAACTACTATAAATATAGTCTAGTCTACTCTTAATACAGCCCAGTATACCCTCCCATTAGTATATTCAAAATATAGTTTAGAATGCTCTACCTACAACCTCGTCTATTTTAAATATAGTCTAGTCAAGTCTACTATACCTACAGCTTAGTCCAGTCTACTCCACTCTAAATATAGTCTAGTCTACTCTGTCCATATTCTAGTGAACTCTAAATATACTCTGGCCTACTCTAACAATATTCTATTGTACTATAAATATAGTCTAGCACACTCTACCTATAGTATAGTTTACTCCAAATTTAGCCCACTCTAGTCTACCTATAATCTAGTCTAATTTACTATATATATAGTTTAGTCTATTCTAAATATAATTCAGTATATTTTATCATTTTAAATACAGTATACTATACTCTACCTATATTCAAAATATAATCTAGTCTACTCTACGTACAGACAAGTCTACTCTAAATATAGTCTACTCCACTCTAAATACAGCCCAGTATCTCTGCCTATAGTATATATAAAATATAGTCTTGAATGCTACACTTACAATCTAGTCCACTTTAAATATAGTCTAGTATACACTACCTATAGTCTAGTCTATTCTAAATATAGTTTAAGCTACTCTACCTACAGTTTAATATAGTCTAAGTAGAGTCTAATATACTCTAACTATAGTCTAGTCTATTCAAAATATAGTCTAGCGTACTCTAGATATACTCTAGTGGAGTACTAAGAGTCTCGTCTACCCCAAATATTTTCTAGTTTGGCCTGCGTATACTCTAATCTACCTTAAACATTGTCTAGTATACTGTTACTGCAGTCTAGTGTATTCAATATATAGTCTAGCCTACCTTAAATATAGCCTAGTCCACTCTAAATACAGTCTAGTATGCTCTACCTATAGTCTTGTTTACACCAAATTTAGCCCACTCTAGCGTACCTACAGTCTAGTCTAATTTACTCTAAATGTAGTCTTCTATAGTCTAAATGTATTCCAGTATACTCTACCACTTTAAATACAGTATAATATACTCTACCTATAGTGTTGTATATTCAAAATATAGTCTAGTCTACTTTACGTATAGACTAGTCTGATCTAAATATAGCCCAGTGTTTTCTGCCTATAGTATATTCAAAACATAATTCAGAATGCTGTACCTACAATCTAGTCCACTCTCAATATAGTCTAGTATACACAACATATAGTCTAGTCTATTCTAAATATTGTTTAGTCTATCCTAATAGAGTCTTATATACTCTAACTATAGTCAAGTCTATTCAAAATATAGTCTAGTACACTCTACCTATAGTCTAGTGTACTCTAAGTATACTCTAGTCGAGTACCTACAGTCTCCTCTACTCTAAATATATTCTCGTTTGGGTTGCGTATAGTCTAATCTGCCTTAAACATAGTCTAGTATACTGTTACTATAGTCTAGTGTATTTAAAATATAGTCTAGCATACTCTTAATATAGTTTAGTCTACTCTACCTATAGTGTAGTACACTATATATTGTAGTCTATTCTATACATATAGTGTAGTATACTCTAACAATAGTCTAATTTCCTCCAAATTTAGGCTTCCTACAGTCTAGTCTACTCTAAATATACTGTAACTTACTCTAATTGTAGTCCAATCTATACTAAATGTAATTCAATATACTCTACCATTTTAAATACAGTACAGTATACTCTACCTATAGTCTAGCGTCATCTAAATATAGTTTATCCTACTTTATATCGTCTCGTCTACTCTAAATATAGTCTAGTCTGCTCTGCGTACAATGTACTAGTTCCAAATAAAGTCAAGTCTACTCTATCTACAGTCTAGTATACTGTACATATAGTCTAGCATACTCTATCTACAGTCTAACATACTCTAAATATAGTCTAGTCTGCCTACAGTGTAGTATACTCTAAATTATGTCTATTATACTTTACTTGTAGTCTAGTTTGTTCTAAATATAGTCCAGTTTACTCTATGGTCTAGCTCATTCTAAATACAGTCTAGTATACTCTACATATAGTCTAGTCTACTAAAAATATAGTCCAGAAAACTTACCAAAAGTCTAGTCTACTCTTAATATTGTTTAATCTACTCTAAATATAGTCTACTTTCCCTATACTCTGATCTACTTTAAATATAACCTAGTCTAATCTACCTACAGTGTAGTCTATCTTTACCTTTACCTATAGCCTAGTCTACTCTAAATACAGTCTGGTATGCTCTACCTAAAGTCTAATCGACTTAAAATGTAGTTTGAAACGTTCCACTACAGTTTAGTCTACTCTAGCAGGTAAATTTTTTTTTCTGCTAAATTTTATAGCGGTTATTGTTGTGTTGACATGAACCTCAATATCACCTCTTATATGAAAAAACTTTTTCATCCTAATTAATGTCAAAATCTGGTCTTCTATGGGAAGCCTCTTTAGGTTTGAATTAAATTTTAAGTATTTGCGATTCTTAATACATTACAAAACGCAGTTTCGGAGTTTAATTTAATTTGTTTGAGTCAATTTCAAGTGTTTTCCTATAAACGGAAATCTTGACAGAGCCACCCTTTAATTTAAACCTCCATTTTATTATTATTTGTTATGGTAGCAGCCAGCAAAATATTAACATTTTCCGTTATAATTTCAAGTGACCCGACGTAAGAAAGACAAATAATTATTTACATCAATTTGAACTTTTTCTTCTCTCTTCAGAGAGACCATCCCCCTCCACAATTTTATTAAGACCATTATCATTATTTCCCTATTTTTGTTTGTTTAACTGAAATATTTAAAAAATATTTCAGTGAAATGGAAACTCCCATCATTTGTTTTGGAATAACGATAAATGAATATTTTGCCGCAGGAATTCTTGTTAAAAATGTTTAATTTATTATTGTATTGGGGTTGCGAAATACATATGCAAAATATCCTACACCATTAGTTGTTATACAATAACAACACAGTGTAACGATATATGAAATATAAGTGAAAGAATTTTATGATTTAAACCAAAATTGTTACGGTTCATTTATTTAGAAACAAATCGCAATCAATTGCAGTATCTCTTCTATTCTATGGTCATAATTTTGCTTTAATTCACTAAAGAAGAAGCTGCATACATCTTTTCGGGTCAGTGAAGTGTCACAATATTAAATAGAACGACATTAACAAGGCACATCTCAGAGTCCTTTGCAAAATTGTCTGTATTCCTCTATGATCTGGTCTGGTAAAATGCCAACGATAAATAAGAATTTAAATTTGTGAGCATTGGAAGCTGTTGCCTTTTTCATCCCGGTTATAGCGACTTTTAAGTAAACACGAAACTTGTCATGGTTCCTTTGGGACTGTATTTTTCAAATTTAGACAATAAGCTTGAGCGAAAAATGGAGATATAAAATGCTAAACTTATAGTGTTATTTTTCGTTAAACCCATCTGGAATAAGAGTGGTTCATTGTCTCTATGTAATCGATGTTGAATAACTGTAATTTCCAAAATAATCTGTTTCAAGTACCCTCCAGAAGTGGCCCTTATCTAAAAATGCTCTGTGAAATGTTATAACGGATACCATAACAATCGATTAATTCTTCTCTTGATATAACTTCAAAGCGGACACCAATGCAGCGACAATTTCATTAATTTTATAGTTTAAAAATTGTGTCTGCACTAGTTTTACTTCCAACTGTGTTCAAAGGGTATAATACTGTTTGAAGGTTTGTGTCTACAGTGCCTGCACATTAAACACAACTAAATCCAACTAAACGTGTCTGTGAATATGGTAAATTGTGTACTTAAGAAAGGTGTTGCCAGTGCTTTTTTTAAGCAGCATAACCACCATATTGTTTCGTTTATTCTTTTTAATAAACGTTTTGTTATTTTAAGTACTTTTATTGCTAAATATTTTTGAAATTTAAAATTAAGTTAAACGATTAATTTGATAATTTTTATAGTTTTTTTAAACGATCCTTTTTATCTTTAATTAATATCAATCTATGGACTGTGCAAGTATATAACGAGTATTCTTAAGGTGATAACAGAACAATCAATATGTAATATTAGAAATTCGTTGGAATTTAAGGATAAAAAAAACCAAGAGAATAAATATTCAAGATAATGATAGATTGTTTTCATTTGATGTAGTTTCACTTTTTCCAAGTATTCCTGTAGGTTTAGCTTTAAGTATTATAGAGGAAAAATGGCAGATAATAGAACAAAATACAAATATTGAGAAGGAATTATTTTTACGTATTCTTAAGTTTTGCATTGAAGACAATAGGTATTTTCAATTTGATAATAGGATATATCAACAGAAGGAGGACCTCCCTATGGGCTCTCCAGCATCTCCAATTATAGCTGATATTGTGATGGAGGAATTACTAAATTCATGTATTAGTAAAATGCATATTAAACCTAAGATAATCACAAAATATGTGGATGATTTATTTTGTATAACTTCAGAAGATGCAGTGGATGATATTTTGTCAGAATTGAATAGTTTCCATCCGTACATTAAATTTACGATTGAAAGATAATTAGAATCTAGACTTCGATATTTAGATATATTGATAATAAGGAAGAAAAATAAGTTAGTATTTGATTGGTATAAGAAACCAACATCTTCTGGAAGAATTATTAATTTTTATTCAAAACATCCGAGGAAAATGATAATAAACACAGCGAAAAATAATATAGACAGAATATTGACTATAAGTGATAGAGTATTTCATTTGAAGAATAAGAATACAATAAGAGACATACTTAATGACAATGATTTTCCAGTAGAATTAACTAACAGATTAATTAGACAATATGTTAGTTATAGGCATAATTTAGGAAATTCTACGGCAGAGCCAAGAAATTATAAATCATTAACTTATGTTCCTGGAATATCAGAAAGATTAAGAAAGTGTAAAATATATGACACAGATAAATATATAATTGCACACAAAACACATAACACATTAAATAAATTATTTAGCAGTATGAAGGATAAAATAGGAAAAATGGAAATATCTGATGTAGTATACAGTTTACCATGTGGAGGAAACGACCAGGTGA
Source organism: Trichopoda pennipes (assembly GCA_030448955.1). NCBI lineage: Eukaryota > Metazoa > Arthropoda > Insecta > Diptera > Tachinidae > Trichopoda > Trichopoda pennipes. The sequence continues at coordinate 10,937,236 of JASKUP010000052.1, read as the reverse complement.
ACTGTGACAAAGTTTATATTGGGACAACAAAAAATAAACTTAAAACGAGATTAGCTGGTCACAGGTGTGACCAAAAATATAGGAATATTTCAACACAGAAGACATCCTTATCTTCGCATTGTAAGAAATATAATCATTATCCAAAGTTTGATGAAACATCAGTATTAGATATAGAAAAAAACTACAAGAGACGTTATATGTTGGAAATGTTAGAAATTGTTAATGTACCAAATGTAAGGAGAATAAATTTCAAGACAGACACAGATAATTTAGCTCAGAATTATAGGTACTTAATTAAAAAGACACATAATTTGTTATAATCATTTCATAAGAGAGAATTTTTTATTTGTTATTTCCGTTTCCTTGTTTTTGTATGTTTGAATATTTGAAAATTTAAATTTTTGTATGTATGTATGAAAAAATATTTTATATTTTTTTGTCAAATGTTTTGAAACATTTTTTCAATTTGTTAATAATTTTTTTTTGTTTTCAAATATATAAAAATTTTTTCCTGAAGAAGCTTTCCAAAGGAAAGCGAAATATTGAGCAGAAAAAATATATAAAAAAGATCTTAAAAAAGTAAAAAGATATTAAATAAACGATTAATTTACTTTGAATACACACATATGGTAACTTTCTTGTCTTTGCTCTCTGATGACACAATTTGAATTGATTCATTTGTCCAACAACAGAACAGTGAAAGTTACCGATAACTTTTCTATAGAACAGTGAAAAATATCGATAACTTTTCTATAGAACAGTGAAAAATATCGATAACTTTTCTATAGAACAGTGAAAGTTATCGATAACTTTTCTATAGAACAGTGAAAGTTATCGATAACTTTTCTATAGAACAGTGAAAGTTATCAATAATTTTTATATAGAAAAGTAAAAGTTATCGATAACATTTCTGTAGAACAGTGCAAGTTATCGATAACTTTTCTATAGAACAGTGAAAGTTATCGATAATTTTTATATAGAAAAGTAAAAGTTATCGATAACATTTCTGTAGAACAGTGCAAGTTATCGAGAACTTTTCTATAGAACAGTGAAAGTTATCGAGAACTTATCTATAGAACAGTAAAAGTTATCGAGAACTTTTCTATAAAACAGTGAAAGTTATCGATAATTGTTCTATAGAAAAGTAAAAGTTATCGATAACATTTCTATAGAATAGTAAAAGTTATCGATAACATTTCTAAAGAATAGTGAAAGTCATCGATAACTTTTCAACGTAATAGTAAAAGTTATCAATAACATTTCTATAGAACAGTAAAAGTTATCGATAACATTTCTATAGAGTAGTGAAAGTTATCGATAACATTTCTAAAGAATAGTGAAAGTTATCGATAACTTTTCTATAGAATAGAAAAAGTTATCAATAACATTTCTATAGAACAGTGAAAGTTATCGATAACTTTTCAACAGAATAGTAAAAGTTATCGATAACATTTCTAAGAATAATGAAAGTTATCGATAACTTTTCAACAGAATAGTAAAAGTTATCAATAACATTTCTATAGAACAGTAAAAGTTATCGATAACATTTCTATAGAGTAGTGAAAGTTATCGATAACTCTTCTACAGAATAGTAAAAGTTATCGATAACATTTTTAAAGAATAGTGAAAGTTATCGATAACTTTTCAACAGAATAGTAAAAGTTATCAATAACATTTCTATAGAACAGTAAAAGTTATCGATAACATTTCTATAGAGTAGTGAAAGTTATCGATAACTTTTCAACAGAATAGTAAAAGTTATCGATAACATTTCTAAAGAATAGTGAAAGTTATCGATAACTTTTCAACAGAATAGTAAAAGTTGTAACGACACGTTCTCGCGTTATGCTGGGGTAAAGCCCGCGGCGTCCAGGGTTCGTTACAAAAAAAATGTTTTTCAATTAATCACAAGAGACACTTTTGTTTTTATAAAAAAATTTCTTTTATTTATAATTCACTCTTAAACTAAGTTATAACTAAACTGCACCACTACTGAGCACGCCAACGATGATCATCCGCTTCGTGGCCCTCAAGAGCTTTCGTCTCCACTTTCCGTCGGCTAGCCTACTGCTTCTCACACTGGAGCGAATAAAATTCTGTTCCAGTCTGAGCAGAACAGTTGGCCTGTCCACCAATTTTTGACTTGTCGCGGTTGTCACGAATAAGATTCTGAGACAACCTTTCCACGTCGAAATTGGTGGTAGCCTATTGACGATCTTGTCCGTCTTGTTCAGCTAGGGCGAATAAAATTCTGGCCTTGCTGACCAAAATGCGGCCTGGCTCTAGGCTCCGTCACCTGGGCGAATAAAATTCTGGCCAGGTGAAGTAGCGACAGCACTTACTGGGCCTGCCGATGACGATCAACCTCTCCGTGGCCTATTGACGATCTCGTCCGTCTTGTTCAGCTAGGGCGAATAAAATTCTGGCCTTGCTGAACAAAGCGCGGCCTGTTCTGGGCTCCGTCACCTGGGCGAATAAAATTCTGGCCAGGTGAAGTAGCGACAGCACTTACTGAGCCGGAGACCTTAGCGAGTCTCGCTTAATTCAAAGTCGAATAAGATTCTGGCTTTGATTAAGCGAGCGAAACCTATTTGCAAGACTATTTTAATTAAGTTGAATAAAATTCTAACTCACTTAAAAGAAGTCTTGCCCGGTTGCTTGCCCGTGGCCAACTCCACTTAAAAACATAATTATCTCGCTTTTATATGTTCCTGCCAGGCACACATACACACCCATACCACTAAACTACAGCTGATTGCTACTGTTTAGGGTTGTGTTTAATGGTATGTTCTTCTCACGGATGTATCCTCGTGTTAATAGATGGCGCTTTTTAACGGCTATTATAAATTCAAATATTTAATTAACAAATAATAAATGTAATTATAAAATATAATTATGACTTATATAAAATGAAAAGTGTATAATAATAATGTTCTCTTTTAAAAGAAATTATGAAATTAATTAAACAATAAATATTCAGAAATGTAAAAAGTGTAAAAATTTGTGAAATTCAAAGAAAAATTACAAAATTTGAAAAACATATATATAGAGTCTAATTGCTTGTGATTGAATTGCTATGTGATCCAAAAACGAGCCTGTCGACTTTTGGTCGTCACAAAGTTATCAATAACATTTCTATAGAACACTAAAAGTTATCGATAACATTTCTATAGAGTAGTGAAAGTTATCGATAACATTTCCATGGAATAAATTTTTTTAAGATGTCTAAAATAGATCTCAAAAATAGCTAATGCACATACCTAATGAATTTTTTGCGATATCGATATACTTAAGACAACAATTAAAGTTACATTGTTTAACAGTATTTTTTATATAAATCTAAAACACGATAATTGTAAATAGTTCATTTGGTTTAACTGATACAATTACAAAGTAATCAAATTTTAATTTGTTTTTACTTTCCAGTTTATTCAATTAATAATAATCGATAATCAAGTTATTACAGATTTTGTATCTGTAAATGTCGTCCATATTAATTATAAGTAACGTATTCAAATTAACACTGCTATCGTATACAATTTATGTGTCTATGTACATCTCTATATTGCTATTTGTTAAAAAAAAAACAAATCCTTTAATTAAAACTTATCTGTGTTTCGTACTCTGTGGCTGTAGGGCTGTAGCTTTTTAGCCGAAGTTCTAAAGCTGAAAGTCCATACCACGCATTCTACGCGTACACGCTTTATACGGGTCTGTCAAAAAAGTAGAATCAGTGTAATTGTATGTGACAAGTTACACAGCACATCGCATAGAATGCTTATGACGCATAGGACGTATGAAGCAGGTTTACTTTCTACTTTTCTACGTGTCGCAAGCGCCATGAAAAAATGTCAGCTGTTTTTGACGTTGTATCATTTCTGTTAGTTTGATTTTTTCAAACGTTGCTGCAAAAAAACCACTCACTTCCCTTGCCTTCTTTTGTCTTGAAGTTTTCCATAGGTCCTCATTACACAAAATATCATATGCACAAATTCTATAAATTATTGAAAAATTTCAATTTCAGTTTTCATTTTTGCAAAATTTTTGTTATTAGATAAAATTATTTACACCACAGCTGATCATGACAAAAAACTTACAGCCTGGCGCATAGAAACCGTTGCATGTAACTTGAAGTTTGAAAAGTGTAGAACGCGTAAAAAGTATCAAACGCATACAAAGCGTGTGCGCGTAGAACGCGTGGTATGGACTTTCAGCTTAATAGACATGTACCTCAACCAAGTCATATAGTGCAACACAACCACTGTTTTCCTTTTGCATACAATATTAACACATCCAACATGTTTGACGAACAACTTATTCAGCTGGGTTACCCAACATATTATCAAGCTCTCTTTTCCTTTTTTTATTGTATAATTATTGTTCATTACTGTAATGAACTTATGCCTAACTAAACATACTTCGAATAAAGCCATAAAAACAAGTATCGGGTGTTTTCTATGGAGATAGGAAACTTAACTTTTGCCGACATTAGATAAAACATTTATCAACATAAGATCCATTCTCTTTCATTTAATCAAAAATTAAAGACAAGTTCCCGGTGGACAGCATTTAATACGAGAGCACTTAAAACAAGTACTACTTTCAGGGCAAATGAATTAATTCAAGTTGAGTCATCAGGGAATAAAAATGGCAAAGTTAATGTACCATATTGTTTATTTTCTGTGTGTGTTGAAAGAAAAAAATCGTTCAGCTACACTGAACAATCAGGATTTATATTTTCCATGAAAGAAATGTTATGAACGAGTTATCGAAAATTTAAAATTTTATAGAATATGGATTTATTATAACAGACGACATAAAAGTCCCAAAATAAACAATAATAAATATAGCGGAACTGAATGATTTATTAAAATCAAAGTACATTCAAATTAAATTAGATTTTAATAAATGAACTCATGAATACAATGTTTCTATTGGATTTTAAAAATGCAGAAAATACTTCCTTTTAATTGAATAATTAAAGATATTTAAAATAGAAAAAAATGAATAATTTAATTTGTGCGTTTATTCACAAGTGAGAGAACGAATGCCAATCGTTGAAAAACTGTTTAGAGGTGTTAAATAAATTAATTTAATTATTCTACAAATATTATTGTTATTAAGAGATATTTATACCTAAAATTGTTAAGAAAAATATGGCAACCTTTTTCGGTATAGAGGCAGATTAAATAATTTGGGTGCATGTGTGTGTGTGTCTGGTAAACACTACTGAGCAAATTGCTTTTTCTACAACTACCCAGCCTGTGTACGTCAACAGCTTACGGCGAAATTTAATTAGAGTTGCCCAATTATTTGTTTAACAAAAGATCTTGAGTCTTAATTTAAGTTTTGTTTATTTTTCGCTCTAAAAATTTTTAGAAAAAATTAAATTTTAATAATTAAAAACTATAAAATCCTATAAAAATATTCTTTGCGTACAAAAGTATTTTGCAAAGACTTTCCACATCCCAAAACCAAACAGATGATAAAACGAAAAAGATGATTGAAATTATTATTGTGGTGCGAAGAGAAAAAGTTCAGCAATTATGAATGAAAAATATTATCGGGCAACTGTCCAACACGACTACGCTGACAGATGTCGCTTCTTTTATTTAAGTTTTTTATCACATTTTGGCAATTATATTTTGTTAATTACATCACGGATTTTGAGTTTTAAGGCTAAAATCGATACGATTGGCTCCGCATAGACTCTGTCCTTAACTTAGTCTCACAAAAAATAATTCAGTGGTCTTAAATGATATGATGTGACTCGCTGCTTAACTGCTGATTGTCGTGAATTTATACGATCCTGAAATTTGCTTTGCAAAGAATTGATCGTTTCATTGGCTGTGTGACATGTGGCATCACCCCGTTGGAGCCACATAGTGCTATCCACGTGGTCAATAATAGGCCAAAATTGAGTTGCTAACATCTCGCGATAGCGTGATCCATTGACCTTTACCGCCTTTCCAGCCTCATCTACGCCTTTAGACCAAATTGCGCACCGTGAAGTGATACGTTGAGCATGCATGGGCGGTTATTATGAATAATCGCTCTGGGATTTTCAGAACCCCAAATGCAGGAATTTTGCTTGTTGATATACCCTAACAAGTGAAAATGGGCTTTGTCTTAAAAACCAGCCGATTGTTCCTAAATGAATTGAGCGAATCAAAGGCGATGTTAATGGTCGGTCGGCTTTAATTCCTGCGCCAGTTGAACCTTGTAAGGTCTCAAAGTCACATCCTTATGCGAAATTCGTCATATGGTGGTTTTTGATAACCCCAACTGTTGAGAACATCGAGGAATTGATAAATTTAAATCTGCTTCAACACTCACTAACTCACGGCTGTGATGTTTTCAGTTAAGCGACCCGGTCGAACATGCGTAGGTTTTCGCGTATTTTGTATCGAGGCTGTCGACTCAGCCACCCTTAAGGTTAACGGATCTGCCTGGAAAGGGATACTTTGACATCCGAACAGTCACCAAGACGCAGAGAAGCACTGCCAACCAAGAAGTACTCCAGGGAACAGAGAGTGTCACATTCTCGTTCGAACAAACATCACCATTTGGTTCGACATAAGGTCTAATACCAAGACAGACAACTAAAACTTACCTCCTTCATCTCCTAAGCGCCTCCATCTAATGAGAAGAAATCCCAAATCAAGCCGTCAAGGAGTAGAAGATAATAGGATGGATTACTTGACGGTACACTAGAAAAGCCATTCTCCTATCACACCCTCTCTACGTTTAAGATCTCTCTAGTATGTTGAGTGAATGTGTCTATAACTCTCAAAATGTTCATGAAAGGTTACAGCTCGATGCTTAAGCCCGAAGTCCGATACACTTATTGTTCGATAGTCAAACAACAAGTTCTGTAAGATCTACAATTTCGGTAAATATACTTCCGCCTTCCCTTAAACATTACGACTACGGTCTTCATAATGTTCAAGGTTAGACCTCATTTTGCAAAGTAGTCTGTCAGTATCGTAATATAGCGATTCAGTCGGTCTTTAGTGGGCCTTGTTCTAGCACCTGAAGAGGCAATCAAAATATCATCCAAAGTAAAGTAAAATATCCTTCAATGGCAGTTGTGATGAATCAGAGACAAAGAGCCCAGTAGAAGTCACATTCTCGTCCAAGCGAACAAACATCACCCACACATATTCAGATAAATTGGTTCCTTAAGTAGTTGTCCATTAAACGGCAAATGTTCACATCAAATCCCATCTCTATCATTTTAAATATAAGCCCGTCATATCAAACGGTGTCAATAGCGAGTCAGCTGTTGTTAGACATCTTTCATTCAGTCCGCTAGCAGTGAAGTCTGTCAGTACCGTCAGGGTGGACGTTGTCGAAAGTCCACTTCTAAATTTTCTTTTTAAATATCCTTGTCGATCCGTTAGAAGACATAACGAGTCGTACTGGAAAGTCACCAATAAAAAAATTTCATTCCCCGATATACTGCGTCCTATAAAAAATTCTTAATTCGTAATGGACTAAGCACATTGTTTTTGCCTGTAAGATTGTATTTCGTAGAAAACTATTTTATGACTTTCTCTTACAACGGGCCTACACTGTTTGTAAGCCCCTCAAGATAGAATTCTCATACGGTTGATAAAATTCTTTACTTAAACAAAATATTTTTTTTTTGTTTCTAAAGATTTTGTGTTAATATTTTTTGTTGATCTCGTTTAAGCGATTTTAACAAAATTTATAAAAACAAAAGTAGAATACCACGATTCTTTATTCTCTCTCGTATTTTCGATAAGAGCGACCAGCAACTTTAGTAGTTGGCCAATTAAAGAAAATATAAAAATAAGAGGGATTTGGTTAGAAATTCCTTTGCCACTATTAGACACTTTATCTGGTCCGTACAAAGTTAAATGCTTTAAGGGCTGTAGGCTTTAGAGCAAAAAAATACCAAAAAGTTAATGTCAGCGAAGTAATGCGTGATAAGATTTACATCTATACCCAGCTGTGTAAGCCATAACCCCAGATGGTGGATCATACCACTGTGGATGAAATGTAGCGTCATCCTCGCCCTAGAAGGCCTTCAGATACGTATATCCTCCTGTCACTCCTAGTTGCAACTTCAAAAGCCCAGAGCAGGCCGCAGCCTTTACTCCTTGCTGCAGAGTTGGAGACTATCCAACTCATGGCCCAAAACGCATGAAGCTTATTATAATTTAAGAACACAACGGCAATCATGCTCACTGGACCTGGGCCTTTCATTGTGAATGATCCGACCCACACAACTCAAACGAGGGCTTTGAAACGACAATTACCACGATACTCCCGAAGTGCCAACCTCAATAATAACAGCTAAAAGGCTAAAAAGACAAATAGCTGAACTCTGGGACTTTACTGATTCCCGTGGAAACATAGTGGAATTGTCCAGTTGGCTCCTTCTAGCCTTGAAGGGGACTGGAACTCCCTTTTACCCCCATTGACACATGTAATGACGGTGAGATTCTGTCAAAACATATCAATGTACCCCCGGGGGGTAGGGGTGTCCGCGAAGTAATAAACTTTCTGTCAAATCTCTATTCAGCCAACAATTTATATCATTTTTAGAAACAGAACAGTAATTTTTTATTTACAACTAATTATGCCAAAAAGTAAAAACTTCTTAGGGTTCCTTCCCTATTAAAACAACTTTTTTTTTTCTATATAAAAGAAGAACATTTGTAATACAAATTTAGTTTGTTCTCTTTATTCTAATCTGTTGAAAATGGAATTATTTGTGTTTCTCGTTACCTGTATTTTGTTTTTATGGTGCTTTTATCTTTGGAATATAAGAATCTATCTAAAATTGGCTTTTCAAATTCCTTCAAATAAATGGCAGAGATTATTCTGTTGTGGAAAATTTGTTAGAGCAAAAGGTAGAGGATAAAGACAAGAATTATTTAATTATAATCGCATAAATCGGTTTATTTTCGAGACGAAATATATTTAAAAAATTTTGATAAATATTTTACAACAGGAAAATATAAAAATAATTAAAAATTAAACGAAACTTTTAAGTATAATTTGTTAAAATTTTATTGATTTTAAACGTTTTGATTTGGTGCTAAAAATTTTCAAAGTACCGCATACAAAATATCTTTATCTTTAGTAAATATCTTTTTTCTTTTTTTAGATCTTTTTTATATATTTTTTTCTTTTCAATATTTCGCTTTCCTTCAGGAAAAACTTTTTTCCTGAAGAAGCTTTCCAAAGGAAAGCGAAATATTGAAAAGAAAAAAATATATAAAAAAGATCTAAAAAAAGAAAAAAGATATTTACTAAAGATAAAAAAGATCGTTTAAAAAACTATAAAAATTATTAAATATCTTTATCTAAATTAAAATCATTATTTTAGATTTTATTCAAACGACATATGCGTACAGCGTCAAATATGGAGCAAACAGTTTGATTTGGTTAGGACCCGTGCCGTTTTTTCTCTCATCTGATCCACAAGTTCTTAAGGAAATATTCAGCTCCAAAAATTGCTTAGCAAAACCAGGAATAATTTACGATTCAGTTAATGAAGTAGTGGGTGCAGGTTTATTTTCGACAAATGGTATGTAAAATGTTTTGCTTACACAAAGATAAAACATAATTGAGGTAAATAATAAGATGAATTTATATATTATACTGTTATTATACTGATAACATTATACTGAAACTTATTTATACTGGAAACTAGATTTATACTTAAACTTCTTAAATGTAATCACAATCAGGTGTGTTGTAATAGAAATCGATAGAATAAAAAAGTAAATCGATTTTTTATATCGAATAGTATGTGATAGATAATACAACCCTTAACTGTGTTTTGTAAACAACATGTGCGGAATATCACAATAAAACATAATTTTGGAACTCAATTCTAAGAATTCCATGTGAAAGTAGCCCTAAAAATAACTACTTCTGCATCATTCGTTTGGTCAATTTGGCTGCATAAACAATTGAATGGCCACCACTGAAATTGGTGGTTACACTGCCTTTCACGAGCAATTCTCTTAATTGAGTCCCAATTCAATGAGTTAAAATATGTTATACTGGTTATTTAAATAAAAATTAAAAATATCCGGTTTTTCAATATAGAGTTTGTTTTGCAATTGTGGCATTAAATTGGGGTATGTGAATAAACAGTATAATCGGTTCTGGGGAATGCAAAACCCCTAAATTATTCAACAGTCACCTTTGAATCGATTAAACGGGACATTCTGGTGTGGAATTTGATCAATAGGAATCATTGGACGTTACTTCTTTGAAAATGAAAACGGTGTAACGATAACTGTGAATGCAGAGCCATATCGTGATCGAAAACTTTTTAACACCACAATTTCATGCTTTGGGCTTGATAACCATGTAGTATCAACAAGGCAGTACCACATTGCATACAGCCAGGATTACAACGGAATTACTGCGAGAACTCTTTCCTTAAAAAGTTATTTCAGAGAAATCGTAGCAAGAAAGGCTTGACCAACTCAAACAAAATATTCGTGAAGAATATAATGAAATACCGCGTGAAATATGTGAGAATGTAATGAAAAATGTGCAGAAAAGGGCTCCCATTTGTGAGGCTCCCAGAGGCGGACATTTATCTAATATTGTATTCCCAACACAATTGCCGACATTAACGAAAACATTTATCAATATAAGATCCATTCTATTTCATTTAATCAAAAATTAAAAACCAACAAGGTATACTACACCTTTCCGGCGGACACCCTCTATTAAGGGTGTTTTTACAAAAGTATAAAATTTTAAGTTGACAATACTCTTTTGACTGGTGGCTATTTGGTCAATTGTCAAGTGCTTAAAGTTTAGTTTGGTTTAACATTTTAAGGTGAATAGAATGACGCCCGAACAACATTTCCAAATTGTGGCAACTGGGTCGAAAACAAGAATGTCATTGATCCCAATTTTCAGGACAGAATTTTGTTTAACGATGAAGTTCAATTTTGTTGAATGGATATGTCAATAAACAAAATTGCCATATTGGGAGTGATAGTAATCCTAAAGTGTACGTTGACATCTTGAAAAACTGTTTAGTGTGCTTTATGAGCTGATCGGATCATTGATCCATACTTCTTTAAAAACGATGCTGATCAAAACGTTACCGTGAATACTAACCGCTATAGAGCCATGACTACGAACTTTTGCATTTATTAATTGAGCAGCCATACTGTGCAGGAGCTGTCGTTTCAGCAAGATGGCGTAACATGTCATCACAATTAATTTTTGGAAGAAAACTTTAGGTAACCATATAGTTTCATGTTTGTGACCCGCAGATTTGCCTCCAATATCCTGCGATTAAACACAGCTACAATATTTTTGTTAAGTTGCTAGTCTACGTCGATGAGCCCGAAACGATTGATCACTTGGAGAATAAAATAACGCCGCGTTATTTCCTATATACCGCCATAAATATTGGAAAAAGTCATTGAAAATCAATCTGAAGGTCTAAATATGGTTTAGAACAACTATATTGTTACACAATAGTAAACATAATATGATTCTTGATAACATAACAATGTTTTTTTTCTCTCCATATAAAACGTCAATATAATTTCAATATCATTCACCTATTTCAATACTTACGATTAATTTAAGGTTCAACATGGTCAGGACATCGAAAAATAGTGAACAGAGCTTTTTCTAATAAAATTCTTGGTTCATTTCTGCCCATCTTCAACAAAAATATCGATAGTGCTGTAGAAGAAATTGGAAACAAAGTGGACAATGGTGAAACGATTGACCTGATTAGGATGTTTAAAATATTTACTTTGAAAAATGCTTCAGGTGAGATAACAAGTGGGCAAATTTGAGGCTAGAAAGTTGTTATTGATTAACTTTCATTTAGTAAAGAGTTGGGTAAGTTTAAGCATGAAGCGTTACGCTCTTGAGCAAACAATTTTAATTGTGATAATTTACTATTCAAAATGGTGGAATTTTCTTTAAGCTGAACGATCATTGTTTGTGTCAAACCAATTGAAAAACTAAACAAAAATAACACATTTTAAACAAAATCATCCCGAATGATGAGGCCCATCATCATGATGGGCATCATTGGCCCACACTTCCCGAAAATGGGCAAAGAAAAACCATCACCGTGAACTCTCTGTGCTGCCAAACCATGAAAAACAATTTTTGTGACCACAGTGGGTTGATGTTGATATTAGCGGCCTTTGGTTTCAGTAAGCCGGCGGCACAAGCCACACAGTCACTCAGAAAATTCCACTAGAAATTATTTCTCGATTTGGCGATATCAATTAGCTGCCTCGTTCTTGTGATTTAATGCCACTGGATTCTGTTCTCTGGGGCCATTTTTGAAAGACTGCTTGTAAAAAACTCATAAAAAACTGACGCTCTGAAACATGAAATGCAGCGTTGTATTGATGAAATAAGTAAAGCTTTCTTGCATAACATGCTTCAAAGATTTGTGACAGGAACAGATGTCTGCCGACTTCCTAAATGTGGACATTTGCCCGATATCGTATTCCATTATTAATTTAAATATTTCTACTTTACATTGATTTGATATCAACAAAGCTGAAGTTGTCACGTTGGTTTTAGTCAATTTACTTCCTAACCTCAAATTTGCTCACCCATTATTATTTTTGTTATTGTTATGCTACAAAAATAGAAAGAAGACTGCAAATTATATTCGAAAATAAAAATTCAATTTTTGTTAAATTGTTTATTTTCGTTTATTTTTCCCTACAGAAACACACCTAAAAAGAAACATAGATCTGGCAGGATATGACGCTGCAGAACTAGCTACAATCTTGGAACAGTAAGTTGAGAAATTTTTTTAATTTATTAAAGACTATTTTTAAATCAAATATTAATCGATTACTAAAGTAAAGAATTCTAAAAAAAAAATTACTGAAATATTGCTCATCTTTAGATACAGTGTTGCCAGCTTGGAATTTTCCACAAATATGTTTAATAGCTTTAAGAAATGAACGAACCAACCTAAATTAACGCGCCAAACAAAAGATTGTGTAGCGTCGCAGCTTATTGATAAAATTATAAAATAAAGCGTCTCATTAAAACGCATTATAGTGTTTATTAAAGCTCAGTACATAAAAACGCCAGTTGGAAATAAAATAAATTGTCGTAAAAAATATATCAGTTCTGGCAAAACCAAACAATCAGCTAAGTTTTAGATAATGGGCTAATTGGGTTTTACAATTGGGAATTTGTAACAAATAAACGGCGCCTTAAGCGATAATTGGATTTCTTCCCCGTCTTGACATATGCTTTCGCGGGTAAAAGGTGGCACCAGTCGCCTGGGCTAGCAAGAGCCCCAAACAGGATGAGTTTTAGGACTCTCGAAATCCAACTAGTGACTTTATAGACACACACTGGTACTACGGAAACCAGTTGCCCACCAGGCTACGGCCCAGTTTTGGTTATTGATGAGACCGCTCGGGAAGTTAGTGGTGGCTGTAGGTTTAAATCGGTTGCTTTTAAAAAGCCTTTGAGGAAATATTAACGCAGGCTTAACATCCAATGTCCTAGCTTGCGCATGCAACAGGACAAGGAATTAGATAGTCTCCAACTCTTCAGCAAAGAGTGGGGGCTTGGCCCTGCCACCGTGCACCCTAAAATTGCTTGCTCTTAAGACATGTATACGTCGTAGAGCGCGGGTGAGCGTTTTTCCTTCACCCAGTGGTAAGACCACCGCCAGATTAAGGCCAAACGCCCGTTTATATTATTGCAAAATAATTACACTCCAATTTTACATATTCGCTTCTATATCGAAAAATACACGATGGTAACTTCTAAATACAACTGTTTTGTCTTCACTTGATAACATTCACCATCCTACTGACAGACTCATAAGTGAGAGAGCTTTTGTAAACTATTTGAAATGGGCGAGTGGGCGTTTTTCCTACACCCAGTGGTACGACCACCGTCAGATTAAGGCCAAACGCCCGTTAAATTTACTAAGTACTTTTATTGCAAAATAATTACACTTCACTTTTACTAAATCGCTTTTGTATCGAAAAATACACGATGGTAACTTTACCACTTTAACGGATGAAAGCTGCTAAATGCAACTGTTGTGTCTTCACTTGCTTGATCACGTTCACCATCATACTGACAGACTCATATGTGAAGGAGCTTTCATAAACTCTTTTAAATGGGTTCTAGAATTAACTAAAACAAAAACGATGTTTATTTTTTACATTTCAAGAGATTAAAAAACGCGCAATTAAATGCAAGCAAAGTGTCAACATAATTTTTTTAAAGTTTCCAACTTTTTACTAAATGAATGTCAAAAATTGACAGTTGAATTCTGTCGATAAATAATGGATGGGCAAACTTAAGGTTAGGAAGTAAATTGGCTTCAAGCACACACTGTTTTTTTGACAAGTTCAGTTTAATTAATACCAATTTAAAATAGAAATATGTTAATCAATAATGGAAGATGATGTCGGGCAAATGTTCACACCTAACATCTTGACAGACATTTACTCTTTAAATAATTTGAAAGCACATTTTGCAACAAAGCTTCGCTCATCTTGTCAATGCATACTTTAAAGCATTAGTTGTTTGTGCGTTATTCGTGTACACATGGTCTTTCAAATAGCCCCCCAGAGAATATAATCCAGTAACGTTAACTAACAAGGACGAAATGACCACGTGACATCGCCAAATAGAGAAATTACGCGACCAGATAATTTTTCATGCAACAGTGAATTGTGAATTGTTTGTGTGGCTTGTGGCGCCGTCTTTTTAACACCAAATGTCACTGATGTCTCCATTAGCCATTTGTCGCCACAAAAAATTGGTTTTCATTGGTTTTGTAGCACAAAAAATGCACGGTGACTTCGTTTCTTTGCTTATTTTCGAAAACAAATACGGGCGGACTATCCCGCCTGACCACATAGCGCTTAAACATACGGTGGCTTTCTTTGGATGTAATGATTTCTCGAGGACTGTTTATGGATTTTGTAAGCACCACATGTAACCATTTTATTTGTTTACATAACCGCCTAATTAAAAATAAGCTTTATCACTAAAAATGATTTTGTTGAAAAATGCATTGTTTGCTTTCAGTTTTTCAAACCGGCAACTCACAAATGTTCGACGCAAGCATTAATCTGTCGGCTTTAATTCTTGAGCGAGTTGAACTTTACAAACGTAAAGTAGAGAATCTTTCTGCAAAATGTCTCCGGTAACGCCTAATTGTTGCGAATATCGACTCCATTCTCAACTCTTTGATGTACAGCATTTAAAGCTTGCATCACTACCGCCACTACAAGCAGACTTTGTAATTAAATTACGCACAAAGGTTTCGAAAGAATTTTGATTACGAGGAAAAATTGCTTTACGAAGTGATACAATGAAATTTTCACCATTTTGATAGTAAATTTCTACAATTAAATTTATTTACTAATGTATGCAATGTTTCATGGTTAAAAAATTTCCCAAATTTTAACTTAATGAATGTCAAAAGATGACAGCTTAAATCTTGACATTTAATCAATCGACAGAAAATGTTTACAGATCTCAACATACACAAGTCTCCTGGGCCTGATGGGATACCAGCACTGGTCTTGAAGCAGTACTCGTCGACGCTAGCGCGTCCATTAGCAGCCCTTTTCAGCTCATTGTACCATGTCGGAGAATTTCCGAAGTGCTGGAAAGTTGCTAATGTAACGCCGATCCCCAAAAAGCGGGAGGCTAACAACCCTGATAATTACCGCCCAATCGCAATTTGTTCTGCACTTTCTAAGGTATTTGAAAGTATGATTAATTTCCATCTAGTGAGATGCGTAGAGTCCAACAGCTTGCTTAGTGACCGACAGTATGGTTTTCGTATGGGGCGCTCTACGGGTGACTTGCTAGCCTTCTTGTCGGAACAATGGTGTAACTCCTTACATCATTTTGGAGAAAGCAAGGTGGTGGCTCTAGATATTTCCAAAGCATTTGATAGAGTGTGGCATGATGCACTTCTGTCAAAACTTGTTGCTTTTGGTGTCGGTGAAAATTTTTCAAGATTTATATCGAGTTTTCTCAGAAATCGCACTATACGAGTTGTTATAGATGGGATTTCATCAGACGAGTTCATGATGAATTCAGGGTACCGCAAGGCTCCGTTCTTTCTCCTATCTTATTCCTTATCTTTCTAAATGACCTTCTTTGTCGAACTTTCAACCCAATATATTCTTTTGCAGATGACAGCGCCATTTGTTACTCATATTCATTTGATAATAGACCAGGCCATTTGGAGGTTACTTCCAAAAGGCAAAACATGAATGATACGCTTAATCACGATCTTGTGACAATCTTGGAATGGGGTCGTGTGAATAGAGTAGAATTCAATGCTCGTAAGACACAATGTTGCATGCTTACGCACAGATCTTCGTTTGGTAGTGGTGCTGCATCTGTTACTATGGGTGATAAAGGTATTACGGAATCGGAAGCTCTTGATGTTCTTGGTATGAAAATTCAGTGTGATGTTCGTTGGGCTAAACAGATTTTTCAGGTTTCTAAAGAAGCTTTCAAGTGCCTCGGTTTTCTAAAGCGGTGTAGAAGATACTTCACCCCATCCGATCTCCGTACTATCTATACCACCTACATCCGTCCGAAAATGGAATACAACTCTCATGTATGGGCCGGTGCTCCAAAGTCTATTTTGGGGTTACTCGACCGCGTACAGGAGAGGGCCAAGAGGCTCATTGCTGATAGTAAGGTATCCAACTCTATTGATTCTCTAGAGCATCGACGCAATGTGGGATGCATTTCACTGTTCTATCGTTACTACAATGGTAAGTGCTGTAATGAGATTAGGGAACTTGTTCCTGATACTCGCACGTTTTCACGTTTAACTCGATTTTCGATGAGAGCACATCCTTTTGTGGTTGATTAACCAATGAATCGCACTACGCATTACAGGGAAAATTCGTTTTTCAGCAGAACAGTCCGTATGTGGAATAAGATCCCTCCGGAGGTTTTTCCTGTCACTTTCAATCTGAGAAAGTTCAAATCGAATGTCCACAGACACTACTCCCTCTTTCCCCCTTCCCGTAACCTAATTTCCTAGTTCTGGCACAGTGCATTGCATACGTAGGGGTCATCCCCTGAGTGCTGGTCCTATTAAAAAAAAAAAAATCGGCAGAAAATTTACTACCTAACCTCAAATTTTCCCATCTTTTACAACTTGATAGCACTTCGACTAGCTAGAAAAAAAATGGCCAGGTCATTTCACTTTACTTTTTATTTGAGTGATAATTACTTTTTACTGATAATTATATAATATTGTTACGTTTACAGTTTTTATAAACGTGTTATTGTAAAATGAATAACAGCAGCCTTTAGAGTTTCTAAATTAATAACAATTTTCTTTACTTTGACTACACAAAGTTGACACTACACGTCTTTACTTCACGAGGTTTATTTTTACACGACTCACTAACCACTCAGACGCTGCCCTTTTATATTTGTCCACTAAAGGTTTAGAGAAATTAAGAATCTTCTACTCATTTTGTATCACATTTTGTTGTTGTATATTGTTTATTTAATGTATAGGCGCCTGTATGACTGTGTGTATTTTTGTTTTTATACTGACAAAGTTTCTTCTTGAAATTTAATTTAAGATATTTGTTGTTGTCTTTTGTAGAAAAGGTTTCTTAGAAATCTACGCAGATGGTAAACAGCCTACATGTTTGTTGTTGTCGCGCACAGTTAGTAAACAGAAATTTGTGTGTGTGCATGCCACGCAGTTAGTAAACAGCATATCATATTGTTGTTGTTCACGTGTTTAAAATTTCTACGCAATTTGTAACTAGAAATTTTGTTGTTGGACCATAAGTTTTCTTAGCAAGCCAAGCAGTTCGTAAACAACATACCCAGTAGTTCTCTTTATTGCTTAATTATTTTATTTTAAAACTTAAGCGAGACACATCCGTAACAATATATTTTAAAATTATTTTATTTTCATTTTCTGAAGAGCTATGGATCACACGACTGATATGGTGGCTAATTACACCATGAGAATAAGTGTAGTACGCAAGCTGGCCAATATTTTTATGGACCAAAAAATCAAGAAAGTTTTTAAAGAGTTCAAGGATTTTGTCCGCGATTCATTGCAAAAATATGAAGAAATGGAAAAAAATAACTCTACAGCAGATCCCAGCGTGGTGCCCGAATTAAATTCTCTGGTTGATTATTTATACAGCGGCTCTAAAGAGACGACTTTAAATAAGGATGAAATAATAACAGAAGTCATTCATGTCATTGCTGGAGTATATTTTTAAAACATTTTTTAAAGGTTTTAGTATTATTTTCTATTCTATTTTTTTGTTTTCCTCAAGGCTTTTGAAACTACATCAACCTCTTTGTTCTTAGTATTGGTGCTACTGGCCATGTATCCTGAATATCAAGAACGTGCGTTTGAGGAAGTTAGCGGTATTGTGCCTGATGATGATACTGTTATGACAATAGAACAAATAGATCAATTGTCTTATTTGGAAATGGTATTCAAAGAAACAATTCGACTTTTCCCAATAGCATCGAGTACATTTCGACAGGTCTCAGGCGGGAATGTTTATCTTAGCAATGGTTGGATATTGCCGGCTGGTCTAAGAATTTGTATTGATTTTTATAGTTTACATCGTAATAAAGATGTATGGGGTTCGGACGCCAACGTTTTTAACCCTGACAATTTTTTACCCTGTAAGACTGCCACACGTCATCCATTCTCATTTGCACCATTTTCTAAAGGACAGAGAATGTGTGTTGGTAAGTTATTTTCAACTTAATTTATTTTCCTCTCTTATTCATTTCACTTCTTGTTTATTGCACATCTATTCGTAGGCTATAAATATGCTGAGATACTAAATAAAATCACTTTGGCTAAAATTATAAAGCGCTATAAATTTTCAACCGATTTTAAATATGAGAATCTTATTGCAATGCACGGCGTATCAGTGAGGTTACCAAATAAGCCCCAACTTTATATAGAACGGCGCGAAAAATGAAATACTTTCTAGTTTTAAGTTTTGCTTAAACATTTAACTTTTAGCGATAGAACAACTTAAAATGTTTCTGATTAAAACACTTGAAGAACGAATAACAATAAAATTTATAAAACCGAAATGAATTCCTGACTGTTCCTTTTTAATGCTTTGAGGTTTAGGCTGAGTAGGGGTCATTCTTTGGCGCATGATGAGTGGACGAATGGTGGGGATGTTAGTGGTATGGATGTTGCTGAACGGGATGCATGGTTAAGTGAATGTGTAATGGCTGAATGGCAGAGGAGGTGGGATGGAAGTGTTAATGGTAGAGTGACGTATGGATTTTTGCGTGATGTTCGGTGGGTTGGTGACAATCCTGACTTTGGCTTTGGTCTGGGTTTCATCCTCACTGGACATGGTTCTTTGAATGGCTTTTTGTATGTTAGGAACTTGAGTGATAGGCGAGAATGTGATTGTGGTAATGATTGTGAGGATTGGCTGCATGTGTTGTGTGATTGTCCGTTTTATTCGGATATTAGCGATTTGAATGGTATGGGTGTGAGGATTGTGGATGGGAGGTATGATGTGGGTGGGGTACTCTCCGTACCTGGCGGTGTGAGTAGGATGAATGTGTTTGCATGTGAGGTGTTCAGGAGGAGGAGGAGGAATAGGGTTAGTAGTAGTTAGATTGGTTTGATTGTGGTTTTGGGGTGAGATGAGTCCTTGGCTTGAGTGTGGATCGACGGTGCAACTGGTCTAGTATTGAACGGCTGCACTTTCATTCCACTTCTCCTTGCCATAGACCCATAGCCCCCTGTTTGCATGTTTGCGTCTGTGTTCTGGTGTGTGAGTAGGGTGTGAATGTGTGTGTGAGGCCACTAGTTTGGATTATTTGGGACTCGGCTGGTGGTAACAGTTTGACCGGATACTATAAACTGGTACCACGGGTGCCAGGTGCCCCTGAAATTTCGGTTTCAGCCTGGCAGTTGGTGTGGCCCTTCGGGAGCTTCGTAGTGGCTGTGGTTTTTACCCATATCGCGGGATGAGCGTATTAGCTCTCGTGGAATTGCATTGCCACAGGGATACCATGACCTATAGATCGGTAGGAGTGTTAGAAAGGCTCTGCTCCTCACCAAGGGGGATGTCATGGCCAAAAACATGGCGTTGAATTGGTACTCATGGTTTGCACATGGGGGCATTGGTGGACGCATTGTGTTCACACGGTGGTAGGACCACCGTCAGTTTATGGCCATCACGGCTAGGTACTGACGTTAATCTATATCACATCTGTTTCTTCTTCATTTCAATTAAGCCTGTTTACCGAGTGGCACACGTTAAATTATGAATTTATGTAAAATTTTTATAATAAAACTAGCGTGCCCGTGACTGTTTTGCAAGTCATTTGTGGTTTGTTCTTTTTCTGCAGTGTTCTTTTTTTGTGTGCGCCAAAAACTCATTCATTCAAGAAAATTAATCAGAAAGAACAAAATTTCTTTTTTTTTCGTTTTTATGTTTTTTTTAATAATTTTATCTTTTTCACAATGCAATATTTTCGTGTGATTATATAATACGTCTTATTCTATTGGAATGTTTTTACATTTACGACATTCTTCGATTGATTTTGGTTCGCGGTATAGACAACCAAAGCAGTTAGTTTATTAACACGTGATTATGACACATATAATTGGCCGTGCGAAAAACAGTGATCATTGCAAAAGCAACACGTATGGGGAACTGAAGCCGTTTAAAATCATACGGCAAATCTGGAGGAATCGTAGGAATGTGTGGTGTCAGCACACTCTCGCCCTTATATTTTCCTTTTAAAATTTTTGCTTCAATCACATTTTTCATGACTTTTTTGACTACTAAACGTGTCCCATTGCCAGCCATGGCAGATATTTCTAAGCAAAATAATTGGTACACCAACTTTCACTTGCAGGCGGCAGGGCGGCAGGGCGGCAGTCCAGGTAACTTAAGCGAATTTCAAAATTCGACTGGATAATTTACAACATCGTCTTGATTGGTAACAGAGTCAACCGATTTGTAGGTAAAAATTTCCCCGGGACTGTCATTCAAAATTGTCACGTTGATATCCGAAACATCTGCATTTTTCGCAGCTAAGATAGCTCTTTCCCCCAACCAATCACGGTTTCTAAAATTTTGTGCAATACCGGGAAATACGTTTGTGACCAATTCTTGTTTTGGTTGTGCAAAGTGGGCAAAAATTATCTGGACGCGTAATCATTTTTGTGGCGGGTCAATTCGAATTGCGCCATTCCCGATATATAACAATTGCCCAGAAAAACGTTCCGCTGATGGATCATTTTGCAATTGAACACACACACTATGAACATGAGCAGCATATTTCGATTTGTATTGCCGTCACATTCTGTGCAAGCACACACACACACACACACACACGCACAGCAACGTATAAACGAAAACACAGATTTTATTTCATACAAAACGTTGAGTCGAAATATTCAATGGAAAAAATATTTTGATTTTTTTGAAAAATTTGTCTTGTTTCAAACACGGACTGTGGACGCACTATTATGTGTAAAAGCATGAAACCAGCGAACGACCATTACGAAGGTACTGTGAATATTTGGTGGAAATCCGACGGCGGATCTCGTCAAGCACTGGCAACCAACGGAAACCTATGTATTTTAGGCTTAACTTTTATAGATGACAAATATTTTAGTTTGATTAAGGAAAAAGTGAAAGTAAATAAAAACGTTTAATATTTGACTGGCAGCACTCAAGTACAGTGGCTCAATTTAATAATCGGTCAACCATGTGTCATACAGTTTTTTTGTATTCAAAAGCAGATTTATGAAATTAACTTTATTCATTTAGTTTTGTTATTTACTTAAGTCCACTTTCTGAAGACATAAAACATAACAACAAAAATGTCTACACCTATAGGAACAACAACAAATTCATAATGATAGAAAATCTGAAATCAAATTAATAATCGGACACTCCAAAAACCTCATGTAATTTCCATTTGTGGGCATTCATTTGTCATCTGCGGGTCATCCCTCTTGTATACGACCAAGAACAGCTGCATCCTTTCGTTTTAGTCGGATGTAAGCAGGTTCATTTAGAATATTACGCGCCAAAGGCTTTGGATAAGTTTCAGGCTTCTTTAAATACGTTGCTGCATATTTTGTTATTTCTGCTTTAACTGATGGCATGTTTAAATCTTTGTGGATGTTCGAATTCTTTAGAATCTTATTTGAATGCTTTTGAATTTTTTTTTTTTTTGTTTAAAGAGAAGTAGCACTTCAGGCAATAATGCCTATTTAGTCAAGTACCGTGCTACCTTCTTTAGGAAATGGATAGAGAAGAGATGAAACAGGTGGTAAAAGTAGAAGGATAGTCGGAAATTAACTGCCGTGTAAAAGACAGCACAACGACCAGTAACTATGCCTTCATCGCTGAGCAGCCCCACCAACAGTCAATTTTTATTTTTGTAGTAAAAAAAAACCAAGCTCTCCGTTGGGAATCGAACCCACAACCCCCATACTGACAAGCTAGCACACTACCTACTAGCCTACAGGGGCACCTGGGCTAATTTTAACTTCATTTTTGTTAGTTTGGATTCTATATATGTGACTTTTCCATGTAAGGCGGCGATCAAGATGTAAACCGAGATATTTGACGTCTGAAAGCTGTGGCATTATTTGGCTATTAATGCGAATAGGGGGAACATAAGTCCATACACAGTCTGAAAGTTATATGTGTATAGAAGCAAACCCAGCGAACTCCGTTTCGCCACCGGATGGCTTCGTTTTGTGTAACATTTCGTTTGGGGATTAAAAGATGCAGAAAAATTGTTTTCTTCGTTTTATATTTGAAAAGAAAAATTTTTATTTCATTGCACCACACTAATGAATTCATTTCTATTACAAAAATGAAATGGAATTTAGTTGAACTTCTCTAAGTAAAAAATGAAAGTGAATCCAAAGTAAATACTGAATCGAAGCGTTATACGTGTCCGCAAATTAACCGTTTCATTGAAGTGCTCTTTGGTTGACACAAACAAAGCGGATGGTTTCCCAACCCGTGAACATGCAACGTATAGCTGCCCATGTGAAAAACAATGATTTTCTAAATTTATCCCGCAAGCACTTAGTGATTGGCCTTGCGACTTGTTAATTGTCATTGCGAACGCAAGGCGAACCGGAAATTGCCATGGTTCACCTGCGTACTTTCCGTTAATAATGGTTGCCTTAATCAAATTCGGCATAAGTCTTTTCCCCGCAAGTCGAGTACCGTCGGAAAGTCGCGGTGGATTCAAATTACGCAATATCATAATAACTGAACCAACTTTGAGTTACAAGTTATCTGGTGGAAATCCTGGTAACTCCAGAGAGTTCAAAAACTCCGTTGGATAATTTACTGCATCATCGGGATTTGTTATGGAATCAACGGATTTGTAATGTCACCAAATCGCCATCGATTTTTTATTGAATGGTGAAATTCAGTGCATGTACAACATCATTATTCTTTGCGGCGAGAATTGCTCGTTTACTTAACTAAGCATAATTCTGATAATTCTCACTAATGTTTGGAAAAACATTTTCAATAAGAGCTAATTGAGAGTCTTCAAATCGGCAAAAGTCGTTGGTAAGAGTAATTAATCCAGCTGTGGCATCAACTGGAACTTTTCCATTTCCAACAGCTAACAATTGTTTGAAACATTGTGTAGCACTTTGATCATTTTGAAGTTGAACTC
Organism: Trichopoda pennipes; assembly: GCA_030448955.1. Taxonomy (NCBI): domain Eukaryota; kingdom Metazoa; phylum Arthropoda; class Insecta; order Diptera; family Tachinidae; genus Trichopoda; species Trichopoda pennipes. Next base: position 10,913,527 of record JASKUP010000052.1, on the reverse strand, counting down.
TCATATTAATGGTTAGCGATGATGTTTTTACATTATTCCACAAAGGTGATGCCTTCAGGCAAGCATTCAATTCATCTGCAGGCGTTGCACGGGGAATTACTGGCAACGTCTGCCTAAGATCGCCTGCCAACAATATCATCAAGCCGCCAAAGATGTTGTTATTTCGCCGAAGATCCTTCAGTGTGAAGTTAAGTGCTTCAAGTGATTTTTTATGTGCCATTGTGCACTCATTCCAAACAATGAGCTTGTATTGCATCAACAATTTTCCTATTGCACTGGATCGGAAAATATTGCACGTTGGAGTATCAATTGTGTTTAAATTGAGTGGCGACTTAAGCGCAGAATGTGCAGTACAACCGCCATCTAGAAGAGTCGCCCCAACGCCAAAGTTATGTCACATCTTGATCGAATAGTGGCCAAAATCAATGAAATGGCAAATCTTATCAATGTCCCTCCAGGTGCGTCCAGGAAGAATAGACCACCAGTATTATTGTCCACCGCTTGTATAAATGTTTCGTATACTTGTTTTGCTGTCGGTCATTGCTACTTCAATAGCTTGTTTGCAATAGTCAAGCATTGATCCTCAATCAGAATCAATCCTTCATTATATATTTCATCGGTTATTTTCATGCGCACGAATAATCCTTGCATCGCAGATATCTTCACATATGTCGTCTTTGTATTCCTTCCATAACTGAATTGGTTGCGAAGGGAAACATGTGGTGATGATAATAGCGAACAGCGTTCGTATTTGGTTCGCATTTGATGAAACAACTGAACCAGCAACTGTTAAATCCCAATGAGAATCGTTCTCCAGCAAACCCAATAGTTGACATGCTTCTCGATATGTTTGGTATTGGTGGCCATTCACAGTTTTCAAATGCGCAAATGATTTTGGTCCACGTACATTTACCAACAGCAGTCGCAAATAAAAACATTCATCATTTCTAGGATGAACAGTATACAGCGCACGGCGTCATCTACTTAAAATGAAACGTACTTATTTTCGTGAGGGATACTCACACACCATGTACTGATGCCGTTGTAGTACATGCTATGTATCAGAGATGGCGCTGTATGTGAAAAATGAGTTTTGCTGTTTTCCTGCTTTTCTCTTGAAATTTTTCCTGAATTTTCTTCGCTATAAACCTCACGGAGCTCGAGACGGTTCCAACGAATGCAAAACCGACTTTTGTTTATATATTAAAATAGCTGTATCTCCGTAAATAAGAGGAATTTCGCAAAAATAAGCCTAATTTGGGATGCCTAACTAAAGATAGTTTGAATTGAGCCATAACAACAATTATCGGGATTTTTTTTAGAGATTAAGAATTTAACTTTTACCGATATTAAATAAAACATTTATCAATATAAAATCCATTCTCATTACATTTAAAATTATAAACAAATTCCCGGCGGACACCCTGTAATGCGAGAGCGCTTAAAGCGACATATATAAGCACTATTTTCTGGATAAATGAATAAATTCAAGTTGAGTCATTAATGAGTAAAAACGACAAAGTTACCATATTGTTTATTTTGTGTGTGTGTTAAAAGTAAAAAATCGTTTAACCTTATTTACAGCTCTACGGACTGGCGATATTGAAGGTTTGTTTAAGCCGTCTATAAGCTACATTGAACAATCAGGATTTATATTTTCCATGAAAGAGTTATTGAAAATTTAAAATTTTATAGAAAATGATATTATTATAACAGACGACATAAAAGCACCAAAATAAACAATAAAATATAGCGGAACTGAATGATTTATTAAAATCAAAGTACATTCAAATTGAATAAGATTTTAATAAATGAACTCGTGCATACGGTGTTTCTATTGCATTTTAAAAATGCAGAAAATACTTCTTTTTAATTGAACAATTAAAGATATTTAAAATAGAAAAAATTAATAATTCAATTTGTGCGTTTATTCACAAGTAAGAGAACGAATGCCAATCGTTGAAAAACTGTTTAGAAGTGTTAAATGAATGAATTTAATTATTCTACAAATACTATTGTTATTAAAATTGTTAAGAAAAATATGGCAACCTTTTTCGGTATAGAGGCAGATTAAATAATTTAGGTGCATGTGTGTGTGTGTCTGGTAAACACTACTGAGCAAATTGCTTTTTCTAGAACTACCCAGCCTGTGTACGTCAACAACATACGGCGAAATATAATTAGAGTTGCCCAATTATTTGTTTAACAAAAGATCTTGAGTCTTGGTTTGAGTTTTGTTTATTTTTCGCTCTAAAAATTTTTAGAAAAAATTAAATTTTAATAATTAAAAACTACAAAATCCTATAAAAATATTCTTTGCGTACAAAAGTATTTTGCAAAGACTTTCCACATCCCAAAACCAAACAGATAATAAAACAAAAAAGATGATTCAAATTTTTATTGTGGTGCGAAGAGAAAAAGTTCAGCAATTATGAATGAAAAATATTATCTGGCAACTGTCCAACACCACCACGCTGACATATGTCGCTTCTTTTATTAAAGTTTTTTATCACATTTTGGCAATTACATTTTGTTAATTACATCACGGATTTTGAGTTTTAAGGCTGAAATCGATACAATTGGCTCCGCATAGATTCTGTCCTTAACTTAGTCTCACAAAAAATATTCCAGTGGTCTTAAGTGACATGATCTGGCTCGCTGCTTAACTTCTGATTGTCGTGAACTTATACGATCCTGAAATTTGCTTTGCAAAGAATTGATCGTTTCATTGGCTGTTTGACATGTGGCATCACCCCGTTGGAACCACATATCAGTGCTATCCACGTCGTCAGTAATAGGCCAAAATTGAGTTGTTAACATCTCGCGATAGCGTGATCCATTGACCTTTACCGCCTTTCCAGTCTCATCTACGTCTTTAGACCACATTGCGCACCGTAAAGTGATAAGTTGAGCATGCATGGGCGGTTTTTATAAATAATCGCTCTGGGATTTTCAGAACCCCAAATGCGGGAATTTTGCTAGTTGACATACCCTAACAAGTGAAAATGGGCTTTGTCGGAAAAACCAGCCGGTTATTCCTAAATAAATTGACTGAATCAACGGCGATGTTAATGGTCGGTCGGCTTCAATTCCTGCGCCAGTTGAACATTGTAAGGTCTCAAAGTCACATCCTTATGCGAAATTCGTCATATGGTGGGTTTTGATAACCCCAACTATTGAGAACATCGAGGAATTGATAAATTTAAATCTGCTTCAACACTGTAACTCACGGCTGTAATGTTTTCAGTTAAGTGACCCGGTCGAACATGCGTAGGTTTTCGCGTATTTTGTATCGAGGCTGTCGACTCAGCCTCCCTTAAGGTTAACGGATCTGCCTGGAAAGGCATACTTTGATATCCGAACAGTCACCAAGACGCAGAGAAACACTACCAACCAAGAAGTACTCCAGACAACATAGAGTGCCACATTCTCGTTCGAACAAACATCACCGTTTGGTTCGACATAAGGTCTAATACCAAGACAGACAACTAAAACTTACCTCCTTCATCTCCTAAGCGCCTCCATCTAATGAGAAGAAATCCCAAATCAAGCCGTCAAGGAGTAGAAGATAATAGGATGGATTACTTGACGGTACACTAGAAGAGGCATTCTCCTATCACACCCTCTCTACGTTTAAGTGCTCTCTAGTACGTTGAGTAAATGTGTCTATAACTCTCAAAATGTTCATGAAAGGTTACGGCTCGATGCTTAAGCCCGAAGTCCGAAACACTTATTGTTCGATAGTCAAACAAGTTCTTTTAGTTCTACAATTTCGGTAAATATACTTCCGCCTTCCCTTAAACATTACGGCTACGGTCTTCATAATGTTCAAGGTTAGACCTCATTTTGCAAAGTAGTCTGTCAGTATTTTAATATAGCGATTCAGTCGGTCTTTAGTGGGCCTTGCTCTAGCACCTGAAGAGGCAATCAAAATATCATCCAAAGTAAAGTAAAATATCCTTCAATGGCAGTTGTGATGAATCAGAGACAAAGAGCCCAGTAGAAATCACATTCTCGTCCAAGCGAACAAACATCACCCACACATACTCAGATAGATTGGTTCCTTAAGTAGTTGTCCATTAAACGGCAAATGTCCACATCAAATCCCAACTCTATCATTTTAAATATAAGCCCGTCATATCAAACGGTGTCAATAGAGAGTCAGCTATTGTTAGACATCTTTCATTCAGTCCGCTAGCAGTGAAGTCTGTCAGTACCGTCAGGGTGAACGTTGTCGAAAGTCCACTTCTAAATTTTCTTTTTAAATATCCTTGTCGATTGTCACGTCATTAATCTTTACCGAAACAAAATATGGGTCCAAAACCAGAGCCAACTTAAATATGTTAAAAGAAATAATAATTGTTGTTCAAAGTATCGTGTGGAGGGCAGCGCTTGTTTGTTACAAGTGCACAATAAACAAACAGGAGCTTGTTTGAAAACAAATACAGCCTTTGCCGCAGACTAAGAAACCCGGAAGCAGTAGAAGGGGAGAAAAAGAAAACGTAGCGATAGTAAAACACCTTTTAGCATTCCGCGTTAATAATATAAGCCTCCACTCCCGTTAAGAGAAGACCCTCATCGCTAAAGAAATAATTATAAGCTGGTGCAAGGCAAGGATTTGTATTACAAGCCTTCTGGATCTACACCGCTTAGTAAAAGAAATTATCACAAATTTTATTTACAAACCCTATAAAAAGGTTCTTAAAAGATTAAAAAAAAAAAATTTGATGGCCTAGTTGAAAATAGAGATGAAGAACTCGTTATCTGCGTACATTTCGTCCGAAGATTTTCCAAGTCGTACTGTAAGTTTAAAATACAAGTGAAAATTGATTTCTCAAGGAATGATATTCAAGATGCTAAACATTTTGAAATTTCCGTAAAATATTTCAATTCATTCCCCGATACTGCGTCCTAATGGGTGAGCAAATTTGAGGTTAGGTACTTCCTAACTTAAAATTGACTTAAAACACACACTTTTTTTGGTACCAATGTAAAGCAAAAATGTGGGGTATGCTGTGGGCAAATGTCTACCCTTAGCACCTCACCAAATAAAAATTGTTAAGTACATTTTGCAACAAAGCTTCGCTCAATGCAGCGCCGAATATCCTCTTTCAAATTTCCAAAAGAACAGTTTACGACCTGATTGAAAATAGGAATCCAGAACTCGTTTTCCCTCTACTGGAAAGACGAAGTAAACAAAAAGTTAAAAACACATGCGAAAATTGATTTCTCAACGAGTCAAATTCAAAATATTACAAAATTTCTAATTTCCGTACACCATTTCACTCCCCGATATACTGCGTCCTATAAAAAATTCTTAATTCATAATGGACTAAGAAGACTGCTGCTGCTGCCTGTCAGATTACATTTCGTAGAACTCTCTTTCATGACTTTCTCTTACAAGGGGCCTAAGACGGGCTGAGAGAAATATATGAAGAAATTAAAGCGAACACTGTTTGTTAACCCTTCAAGTAGAATTCTCATACCGTTGATAATATTCTTTACTTAAACAAAATATTTTTTTTTTTGTTTCTAAAGATTTTGTGTTAATATTTTTTGTTGATCTCGTTTAAGCGATTTTAACAAAATTTATAAAAACAAAAGTAGAATACCACGATTCTTTATTCTTTCTCGTATTTTCGATAAGAGCGACCAGCAACTTTAGTAGTTTGCCGATTAAAGATAATATAAAAATAAAAGGGATTTTGGTTAGAAATTCCTTTGCCATTATTAGACGCTTTATCTGGTCCGTACAAAGTTAAATGCTTTAAGGGCTGTAGGCTTTAGAGCAAAAAATACCATAAAGTTAATGTCAGCGAAGTAGTGCGTGGTAAGATTTACATCTATACCCAGCTGTGTAAGCCATAACCCCAGATGGTGGATGAAACGTAGCGTCATCCTCGCCCTAGAAGGCCTTCAGATACGTATATCCTCCTGTCACTCCTAGTTGCAACTTTAAAAGACACCAGAAGCAGGCCGCAGCCTTTACGCCTTGCTGCAGAGTTGGAGACTATCCAACTCCTGGTCCAAAACGCATGAAGCTTATTATAATTTAAGAACACAACGGCAATCATGCTCACGGGACCTGGACCATTCATTGTGAATGATCCGACCCACACAACTCAAACGAGGGCTTCGAAACGACAATTACTACGATACTCCAAAAGGGCCAACCTCAATAATTAGTCAGAGAACAGCTAAAAGGCTAAAAAGACAAATAGCTGAACTCTGGGACTTTACTGATTCCCGTGGAAACATAGTGGAATTGTCCAGTTGGCTCCTTCTAGCCTTGAAGGGGACTGGAACTCCCTTTTACCCCCATTGACACATGTAATGACGGTGAGATTCCGTCAAAACATAACAATGTACCCCCGGCGGTGTGGGGGTGTCAGCGAAGTAATAAAATTTCTGTCAAATCTCTATTCAGCCAACAATTTATTTCAGTTTTAGGAACAGAACAGTAATTTTTTATTTATAACTTATGATGCCAAAAAGTATAAAGTTCTTAGGGTTCATCCCCTATTAAAATAACTTTTTTTTTCTATATAAAAGAAGAAAATTTGTAAAACAAATTTAGTTTGTTCTCTTTATTCTAATCTGTTGAAAATGGAATTATTTGAGTTTCTCGTTACCTGCATTGTGTTTTTATGGTGTTTAAACCTTTGGAATCTAAGATTCTATCTAAAATTGGCTTTTCAAATTCCTTCAAACAAGTGGCAGAGGTTATTATGTTGTGGAAAGTTTGTTAGCGCAAAAGGTAGTAGATAAAGACAAGAATTATTTAATTATACTCGGATAAATCGGTTTATTTTCGAGACGAAATATATTCGAAAAGTTTTGATAAATATTTTACATCAGGAAAATATAAAAAAATAATGAAAAATTAAACGAAAATTTGTAGTATAATTTGTTAAAATTTTATTGGTTTTAAACGTTCCCATTTGGTGCTAAAAATTTTTAAAGTATCGCATACAAAATATCTTTATCTAAATTACAATCATTACTTTAGATATTATTCAAACGACGTATGCTTACAGCGTGAAATATGGAGCAAACTGTTTGATTTGGTTAGGACCACTGCCGTTTTTTTTCTCATCAGATCCGCAAGTCCTTAAAGAAATATTAAGCTCCAAAAATTGTTTATCAAAACCGGAAATAATTTACGATCCATTTACTTATGCAGTTGGTCCAGGTTTATTTTCGGCAAATGGTATGTAAAATGTTTTGCTTACACAAAGATAAAACATAATTGAGGTAAATAATAAGATGAATTTATATATTATACTGCTATGATAACATTATACTGAAACTTATTTATACTAGAAACTAGATTTATACTTAAACTTCTTGTAATCATAATCAGGTATGTTGTGATAGAAATCGATCGAATAAGAAAGTAAATCGATTTTTTATATCGACTAGTATGTGATAGATTTCGATCGATTTCCTATTCCACTTTTATTTCATTTCCACATTATTTGTTATAAATAGAACTCCACAAAATCTTATTACACAACCCTTAACTGTGTTTAGTAAACAACATGTATTGAATATCACAGTACAACACATCCTTATGGGACTCAATTCTAAGAATTGCATGTGAAAGTAGTCCTAAAAATAACAACTTCTGCATCATATGAAATTGATGGTTACACTGCCTGTCACGAGCAATTCTCTTCATTGAGTCCCAAAGCAATGAGCTGAAATATTGTTACGTTTATACCTTTTATAAACGTTCTGTTGTGAGTTCTTTATTGTAAAATAAATAACACCAATTTTTAGAGTTTTTAAATTAATAACAATTTTATTTACTTTAACTACACAAAGTGTACACTACAGAACAATTTACTTATGATGCACGTCATTACTTCACAAGGTTTATTTTTCAACTAACTTACTATCCACTCAGACGCTGCCTTTTATATTTGTCCACTAAAGGTTTAGATAAATTAAGAATCTTCTACTCGCTTTGTATCACATTTTGTTGTTGTATGTTGTTTATTCGATGTATAGGCGCCTGTATGTCTGTGTGTATTTTTGTTTTTGTTTTTATGCTGATAAGGTTTCCGCTTGGAATTTATTTCAAAATATTTGAAATAAATTCCAAATACGCAAATGTTAAACAGCATACATGTTTGTTGTTGTCTTGCGCGCACAGTTAGTAAACAGAAGTTTGTGTTTGCCACGCAGTTAGTAAACAGCATATCATATTATTGTTGTTCCCGTATATAAAATTTCTACGCAGTTTGTAACGAGAAATTTTGTTGTTGGACCAACAAGACACGCAGTTCGTAAGCAACATACCCAGTAGTTCGCTTTATTGCTTAATTATTTTATTTTAAAACTTAAGCAAGACACATCCGTAACAATATATTATACTGGTTATATAAATAAAAATTAAAAATATCCAGTTTTTCAACAAGAAGTTTGTTTTTCAGCTGCGGCAACACCAACGAAATGATAGTTTTGACATTTAGTTTTTTGACGTATTTCGCATAAAAATCGCATTCAGATAATTAAAATCCACCATAAAAATAATCTGTTAAAGTTAGATTTCGTAAAATTCGTGATATTTTCGGACAACATAATCGTACTTCGTATGAACACCAGCGCTCTGCAAGATCGGCTGAAAGTTTTACTGCTGCTCAGGAAATTATTCAAACCAATGCATCAAAGAACAACTTTAGCCAGAATTTTGCACAAGGAATCGCATTTGCTCCATATAAGATTCAGTTGACGCAAGAACTTCTTCCTCTAGACCATTTACGCTTCCGTGCATATGCCATAATGAGTGACGCGGCGCATTTTCATTTCAATGGGTATGTGAATAAACAGTATAATCGGTTCTGGGTAATGCAAAACCCCTAAATTATTCAACAGTCACCTTTGAATCCATTAAACGGGACATTCTGATGTGATTTTTGATCAAGAGGAATCATTGGACCTAACTTCTTTGAAAATGAAAACGCTGTAACGATAACTGTGCATGGGCCGCCATATCATGACAGGATTGAAAACTTCTTAACTCCAAAACTTCATGCTTGGGGCTTGATTAACATGTGGTGTGGTGCCCCTGTAGGCTAGTAGGTAGTGTACTAGCTTGTAAATATGGGGGTTGTGGGTTCGATTCCCAACGAAGACCTTGGTTTTTTTCACTACAAAAGATAAAAATTAACTGTCGGTGGAGCTGCTCAGCGATAAAGGCATAGTCACTGGTCGCTGTTGCTGTCTTTATACGGCAGTTAATTTCCGACTATCCTTCTACTTTCAATACCTATTTCATCTCTTCTCTATCCCTTTCCTAAAGAAGGTAGCACGGTACTTGACTAAATAGGCATTGTTGCCTGAAGTGCTACTTCTCTTTAAAAAAAAAAAAAAAAAAAAAGTTATTTCAGAGAAATCATGTTGTTGATTGGTCTTCATGGTCGCCTGATTTGATTGCTCCGGGCATCTGTTTAAACAAACCCGAAACGCATGAGCAACTCAAACAAAATATTTGTAATGAAATTAATGAAATACCGCGTGAAATGTGTGAGAAATATTATGAAAAATGTACAGAAAAGGGCTCGCATTTGTGAGGATAACACAAGGGGGGCATTTATCTGATATTGTATTCCAAACATAATTGCCGGTATTAAATAAAACATTTATCAACATAAAATCCAATCTCTTTCAAAATCAAAAACGAATTCCTATCGATACCAACTCCATAAAAAATAAGGCCTTAAAAATTTATGAGAAAATCGAGAATCAGTTACCGTCTACATCTGCAAATCAGGTGACTTTTCAAGCAAGCCATTGCTGGTTCGAACGCTTTAAGCAAGACACTCTTTACATAGTCTAAAATTAAAAGCTGAGCAAGCATCTGTGGTTTTAGAAGCTGCACAAAAATTTCCTTAAAAGTTTGGGTTAATTACTGCTAGAAAGTTCTACAGTCCTTCTCAGATGTTTAATGCCGACAAATCTGGATTATTCTGGAAAAAAATGGCTGAGAGAACATTTTTAGGTAAACACGACAAATCAGCTAGTCGTGGCCACAAAGCAGCAAAAGATCGCATAACAATTATTTCTTGCAGTAATGCTTCTGGCGATTGCATTAGGAAACCATTTGCAATTAATAAAGCCATGAAGCCACGTTCACTCAAAGACATAGATGTTAATCTATCTTCCGGTATATTGGAAGGCCAATAAGAAAGCTTTCGTCACCACTACCATGTTTAATGGTTGCTTCCAAAACTTTTTCCGGCCAGATGTGAAAAAATATTTAAGCGAAAAAGGTCTGTCTACCTTTCAAGGTTCTTCGCATTCTTGGTAATGTCCTGGTCACCCTCAAGATTTACAACAGGAAAATGTTGAAATAGTATTTCTACCTAAAAATACAACTTCTCTTTTACAACCCCTTGATCAAGGAATAATTTCTACATTCAAGGCACTGTACATTAAAAAGTCCTTGGAATATATTTTGGATCAAATCGAAACTGCAAAATCTCTCTCGATTATTGATGCTTGATTGCATCAACCATACAGGAATGCTAGACGTCGAAATCAAACAATCAACGCACCATGCGTGCTGGAAAGCAGTGTGGCCTACTCTAGTAAAAGATAACAAATAATAATAACAGTCCCTATAAAATGAATACTCTTAGATAATTGAGTTAGCTCATACGTAGATATGACAAAACGAAGATATTTCTGAAATAATGGATGATCATGAATTACATGAAGATGACCTTATAGAAATGGTAGAAAAAATTACTGGTAATAAAAATGATAGTCTATCTGATATCGATGAAAACGAACACTGACAAAAAGGTTTTTTTTATAGTGATTTTCATTTAGCACGGTTTTTCCATATAAGAGTGAATTTTTCGAGTTACACGGTTTTTTATGGAACCTATCTTCCGTGTAAAGCGGGGGATAGGTGTACTAACTTTTGCATTTATTAATTGACCAGTCATGCTGTACAGGAGCTGTGGTTTCTGCAAGATGGCGTAACATGTCACCGCAATTAATTTTTTGAAGAAAACTTTAGGTAACCGCATAGTTTTATGTCTGTGACCCGCAGATTTGCCTGCGATTAAACACCGCTACGATATGTTTGGTGGGGATGTGCTAAGATTTACATCTGCACCGGCAGTGAACCATAATCATATGATGGCCGAACCACTGTGGATGGTATGTAGCGTTATCCTCGCCCTAGAAGGCTTTCGGATACGTATATCCTCCAGTCATTCCCAGTTGCAACTAAGAAAGCCCGGAGTTGCTGAAAAGTTGGAGACTATCCAACTCCTGGTCTAGAATGCATGAAGCTTAATATAATTTAAGAACACGACGGCGTTCATGCTTACTGGACCTGGACTATTCATTGTGTTCATTGTGTCCAGTTGACTCCTACTAGCCTTAAAGGGGACTGGGCTCCCTTTTACCCCGCAAGACACAAGTCTAGATGCTTGTTGTAGGATCCATAAAGACTATCATGTGCCCCGGGGGGGATGTTTGGTGCGGATTACGTGATAAGATTTACATCTGCGGCTGGCTATGGAGCCTTAATCAGATGGTGGTCATACAACTGGGAATTAAAGGCAAACGTCATTCACGCCCTAGCAAGCCGAAGACTAATTCTAGCGACAAGTCTTTCCCAGTTGCAACTTTAGTGATTCCAGAGCAGGGCTGCAAACCACCACTCCTTGCTGAAGAGCTGGAGACTATCCAGCTCCTGTCCAGAACACATGTCTAGCATGCTCACTGGATCTAGGATTATTCCACCAGGTAGGTGTTATTAAAAGTGAAATGATCCTGGCCACCATATAAAACTAACCTGTCTGTTTTGGGGCCGCGAAACCACAACCACCACGATACTCATGACAAATAGCGGAAACTCTGCGGGCTACTGATTCCCGTGGAAATAAAGTGGAGTTTTCAGTTGACCCCTGCTGCCTTCAGGGGACTGGGCTCCCTTATACCCCCAGTTGCACAGGTCCAGATAGTCAAGTATTCTATAAAGACCGATAAATGTTCCCCCAGGGGGGAGTTTGGTGGGGATGTGATAAGATTTACATTTGCATCGGCAGTGAGCCATAATCAGATGATGGTCGAACCACTGTGGATGGTATGTAGCACCATCCTCGCCCTAGAATGCCTTCGGATACGTATATCCTCCGGTCACTCCCAATTGCAACTGCAAAGCCAGGAGTAGGCCGCAGCCTTCACTCCTTGCTGAAGAGTTGGAGACTGTCCAACTCCTGGTCGAAAACGCATGAAGCTTAATATAATTAAGACACACGACGGCATTCATACTCACTGTACCTGGACCATTTATTGTGTCCAGTTGACTCCTACTAGCCTTGAAGGGGACTGGGCTCCCTTTTACCCCGCAAGACACAAGTCTAGATAGTTGCTGTAGGATCCATAAAGAGTATCATGTGCCCCCGGGTGGTGTTTGGTAGGGATATGTTAAGTTGCTAGTCTACGTCGATGAGCCCGAAACGATTGATCACTTGAGGAATAACATACGCCGCGTTATTTCCTATATACCGCCATAAATGTTAGAAAAAGTCATTGAAAATCAATCTAAAGGTCTAAATATGGTTTACAACAACTATATTGTTATGCAATAGCAAAAATAATATGATTCTTGTTTTCATACAACAACCATGTTTTTTTCTCTCCATATACAACATCAATATCATTCACCTATTTCAATACTTACCATTAATTTAAGGTTCAACATGGTCAGGACATCGGAAAATAGTGAACAGAGCTTTTACTAATAAAATTCTAAGCTCATTTCTGCCCATATTTCATAAACATGTGAATAGTGTTGTAGAAGAAATTGGCAACAAAGTGGATGAAGGCGAAACGATTGACCTGATGAGGATGTTTAAAATATTCACTTTGAAAAATGCTTCAGGTGAGATAACAAGTGGGCAAATTTGAGGCTAGGAAGTAAATTGTCTGCCAAATGACTAAATGTCAACAATTGGGTTGTTATTGTTTAACTTTCATTTAGTAAAGAGTTGGGTAAGTTTAAGCGTTACGCTCTTGAGCAAAGAATTTTAATTGTAAAAATTTATTATTCAAAATGGTGGAATTTTCTTCAAGCAGCTTTTCCTCGTGATCAAGCTGCTTCTGAGACCGCTGTGCCTAATTTAATCGTTAAACTCGAGGCTTAGGCTATCGTTGCTTATAATAGATCAAAACAATATGCTGGTAGTGGCTGTAGTGATGCATACCAAGCTGCTGTGTTAAGAATGAGTCTGTAACATCAACTCGTCGACGTTCGCAGCGGTTGGCCATCACTAGAAGAAGAAAGATCTTCATCTTTACGTTTGCAAAGTTTAACTTGTTCAAGAATTAAAGCCGACCGATCATTGTTTGTGTCGAACTAATTCACAAAGGCTGTTTGAAAAACTGAACGAAAATAACACATTTTTCAACAAAATCTTCTTGAATGATGAGGCTCATTTTTAGTTAAGCGGTTATATAAACAAGCAAAATTTATGCATAGGGGACTCACAAAATCCGCAAAGTCCTTGAAAAACCAATACATCTTACGAAATATCTAAACCGCACCAAACGTCGCTATGGTGCGGTTTGCGGTCAGCCGGCATCGCTGTCCCCTATTATTTCAAAAATTGGCAAGGAAACACCGTCACCGTGAACTCTCTGTGCTACCCAACCATAAAAAATTATTTTTTGTAGCCACAATGGGCTAATGCTGATATTAGTGACCTTTGGCTTCAGCAAACCGACGGACGGCACAAGCCACACAGCCACTCAAAAAATTCAGTCATTGCACTAGAAATTCGCCGCCGGGGGCACATTGATATGTTTTGACAGAATGCCACCGTTATTACATGTGTCTTCGGGGGTAAAAGGGAGCCCAGTCCCCTGCAAGGCTAATAGGATCCAACTGGATAATCCACTATATTTCCACGGAAATCAGTAAAGTCCCAGAGTTCAGCTATTTATCTTTTTAGCCTTTTAGCTGTTCTCTGACTAATTATTGAGGTTGGCCCTTCGGGAGTATCGTGGTGGTTGTGGTTACGAGGCCCTCGTTTGAGTTGTGTGCATCGGATCATTCGCAATGAACACAATAAATGGTCCAGGGTCAATGAGCATGATTGCCGTGGTATTCTTAAATTATATTAAGCTTCATGCGTTCTGGACCAGGAGTTGGATAGTGTCCAACTCTTCAGCAAGGAGTGAAGGCTGCGGCCTGCTCCAGGCTTTTGAAGTTGCAACTAGGAGTGACCGGAGGATATACGTATCTGAAGGCTTTCTAGGACGAGGATGACGGTACATTTCATCCACCGTCCACCATCTGGGGTAATGGCTTACACAGCTAGATACAGATGTAAATCTTATCACACATTGCACTAGAAATTATTTCTCGATTTGGCGATGTCAATTAGCTCCCTCGTTCTTATGATTTAATGCCACTGGATTCTGTTTTCTGGGGCCATTTTTGAAAGAGTGGCTGTAAAGAATGCATAAAAAACTGGCGTTCTGAAACATGCAATGCGGCGTTGTATTGATGATTGAAGCATGTTTTGTGACAGGAATCATATTCGATTATAAATTTCCATATTTCTACTTTACATTGATATCAATAAAGCTGAAGTTATCACGTTGGTTTTAGTCAATTTACTTCCTAACCTCAAATTTACTCACCCATTATTATTGGTGTTATTGTTATGCTACAAAAATAGAAAGAAGACTGCAAATTATATTCAAAAATAAAAATTCAATTTTTGTTAAGTTGTTTATTTTCGTTTGATTTTCCCTACAGAAACACTACTAAAAAGAAACTTAGATCTGGCAAGATATGATGCTGTAGAACTAACCACAATTTTGGAAAAGTAAGTTGAGAATTATTTAAAAATTCTTTAAATTTATTAAAGATTATTTTTAAATCAAAAACTAATCGATTACAAAAGTAAAGAATTCTATAAAAAAAAATTACTGAAATAATGCTCATCTTTAGATACAGTGTTGCCAGCTTGGAATTTTCCGCAAATGTGTTTAATAACTTTAAGAAATGAACGAACCAACCTAAATGAACGCGCCAAACAAAATTTTGTCTAGCGTCGCACCTCATTGATGATAAAGGCTTTATAGTGTTTATTAAAGCTCAATGGGATACATATGTAATCCTGTTATGCAAAATACTGTTTGGACAAAATACTGGTAAAAAAAAACTTAAAAACCCTGGTTTTCATAATACTGTTTTGCAAAATACTGTGAAGTAAAAATACTGGTTTACAAAATGTATTTAACTTCAACAAAAATATATATTTTTCAAAAATTAACAAAAAATTAATTTCAATGCATTTTATAAACTTAAATTAGTACAAAATTTTTGGGGTAATTCACACCTTTTTCCTCTAACTCATTACCCAGCTGCCTGATAAGGTGGTTTAATCCTGACTTTCTACGCCCGACAACAGTTTTTGGTCTTCTATGCCAAGCTTCCACACTAGTTTCAGTTCTTGGGTAGGATTTCTCAGTGTTATCGTAAACCGACCAAAAGCTTCCAGGATACTTTGAGTGATATGAGCCCTTGATGTCGTTTCTTTCAAACCACTCGCACAGTTTAAACAAATCTCTATCTTCAAAAGTACTGCTAAGACTAATGTAGTAGTTTGAGATGTCACTAGATGGCACAAAAGCTAATGCAATATCTTCATCGTTTTCACATTATCGACTCAATCTGTAATACACATGTTAATGCTATAATGACTTAATTCTACTATGTTATGCTACCCCTCTTTTTGAACTCGCCGCCATATTATTTGGCTGAAATGGAAAAAGCATCCTTGAGTTTGTGCTCCTGGAAAGCATAGCTGAATTGCCTTCGCAATACCTACTTCCAAATCGCTTGCAATTTTGGTAGAATTGAGAACACATCCATACTTCTCGGCGATCTTTAATAGCTCCTTAATAAATATAGTGCACATGACTGACGATCTTTTCCTCATTAGACAGAATGTGAGCATCGGAATTTGCAGCAAATAAACGGCGCTTTAATCGATAATTTGATTTCTTCCCCATCTGACATATGCTTTCGCGGGTAAAAGGCGGCACACGTCACCTGGGCTAGCATGAGCCCCAAACAGGATGAGTTATAGGACTCTCGAAGTCCAACTAGTGGCTTTATAGACACACACTGGTACCACGGAAACCAGTTGCCCACCAGTCTACGGCCCAGTTTTAATTATTGATGAGACCCCTCCTCGGGGAGTTACGTGGTGGTGGCTGTTGGTTTAAATCGGTTGCTTTTAATAAGCTTTCGAAGAAATGTTAACGCAGGCTTAACATCCAATGTCCTTGCTTTCGCATGCAACAGCACAAGGAGTTGGATAGTCTCCAACTCTTCAGCCCCGCCACCTTGCATCCTAAAATTGTTTGCTATTAAGGTGTGTTTAAGTCTTAGGGCGCGAGTGGGCGTTTTTCCTGCACCCAGTGGTAAGAACACCGTCAGATTAAGGCCAAACGCCCGTTTAGTTTATTAAGTACTTTTATTGCAAAATAATTACACTCCACTTTTACTAAGTCGCTTCTATATCGAAAAATACACGATGGTAACTTTACTACTTTAACGAACGAAAGCTGCTAAATGCAACTGTTTTATCTTCACTTGATCACATTCACCATCCTACTGACAGACTCATAACTGTAAACTATTGAAATGGGCGATTGGTCGTTTTTCCTACACCCAGTGGTAAGACCACCGTCAGATTAAGGCCAAACGGCCGTTTAGTTTATTAAATACTTTTATTGCAAAATAATTACACTTCACTTTTACTAAATCGCTTTTGTATTGAAAAATACACGATGGTAACTTTACCACCTTAACGGATGAAAGCTGCTAAATGCAACTGTTGTGTCTTCACTTGCCTGATCACGTTCATCATCCTACTGACAGACTCATATGTGAAAAAACTTTCATAAACTATTTTAAATGGGTTCTAGAATTAACTAAAACAAAAACGATGTTTATTTTTTACATTTCATGAGATTAAAAACCGCGCAATTAAATGCAAGCAAAGTGTCAACATAATTTTTTAAATTAAAAGTTCCCAACTTTTTACTAAATGAATGTCAAAAGATGACAGTTGAATTCTGTCGATAAATAATGGATGGGCAAACTTAAGGTTAGGAAGTAAATTGGCTTCAAGCACACACTGTTTTTTTGAGAGCTTCAGTTTAGTTAATACCAATTTAAAATAGAAATATGTTAATCAATAATGGAAGATGATGTCGGGCAAATGTTCACACCTAACATCTCGACAGACATTTACTCTTTAAATAAATTTGAAAGCACATTTTGCAACAAAGCTTCGCACGTCTAGTCAATGCATACTTTAAAGCATCAGTTGTTTGTGCGTTATTCGTGTAAACATGGTCTTTCATATGGCCCCAGAGAATATAATCCAGTAACGTTAAGTAACAAGGACGAAATGACCACGTCACATCGCCAAATTGAGAAATTACGCGACCGGATAATTTTTCATGCAACAGCGAATTGTTTGTGTGGCTTGTGGTGCCGTCTTTTTAACACCAAACGTCACTGATGTCTCCATTAGCCATTTGTGGCCACAAAAAATTGGTTTTCATTGGTTTGGTAGCACAAAAAATGCACGGTGACTTCGTTTCTTTGCTTATTTTCGAAAACAAATTAGGGCGGACTATCCCGCCTGACCACATAGCGCTTAAACATACGGTGGCTTTCTTTGGATGTAATGATTTCTCGAGGACTGTTTATGGATTTTGTAAGCCCCACATGTAACCACTTTATTTGTTTACTTAATCGCCTAATTGAAAATAAGCTTCATCACTAAAAATTATTTTGTTGAAAAATGCTTTATTTTCGTTCAGTTTTTCACACCGGCAACTCACAAACGTTCAACGCAAGCATTAGTCGGTTGGCTATAATTCTTGAGCGAGTTGAACTTTACAAATGCAAAGTAGAGAATCTTTCTGCAAAATTTTACGCAAAATATCTCTGGTAATGCCTAATTGTTGCGAATATCGACGAGTTAGTCACGCCACGCTCCATTCTCAACACTTTGATGTGCAGCATTTAAAGTTTGCATCACTACCGCCACTACAGGCGTATTGTTTTAGTGTAATGTCAGCAACAATACCCTGAGCCTCGAACTTTGTAATTAAATTACGCACAAGGGTTTCGAAAGAAACCTGATTACGAGAACAAGTTGCTCGAGCTTTACGAAGTGATACAATAAAATTTTCACCATTTTGATAGTACATTTTCACAATTAAAATTGATTACTCATGTATGCAATGTATTATACTTAAAAAGTTTCCCAAATTTTAACTTAATGAATGTGAAAAGATGACAGCTTAAATCTTGACATTTATTCAATCGACAGGTTACTTTCTAACCTCAAATTTTCCCACTGTTTTACAACTTAATCGCACTTGGACTAGTTAAAATAAAAATTAGCGGACAAAAATCAGTTTTAAAATAGATAAGGGCATACTCAAAGTAATCAGAAGTAGGAGCCAAACAGGCCTGTGCCTGATTATGAGCAATTTTTTCAACATTTTGTTAGTAAATTTTCTTAATTGTGACTACTTTGTTTAATAGTGTAACGTGTCATGCTAAAAATTTACCAACATTTTACGAAATAAACGTTAAAGGATAACAGCTCAATTCTGGACATTTAATAGGCAAATTACTTCCTACGCTAAAAATTTGTCCACCCTATACTACAGATTAAAATATGTTAAATTGAGATATTTCGCTTTAATATTTATATTTCATTTGGCGAAACATGTTGCTTGGCAGTTAATTGGTCTAAAAATCATGAATAGAAAGCGAAACAAGTGTTTCATAACGCCGCGGTGAAAACATGATGTTAGAAACTTTTTAATTTGTTAACAGACATAATAGGTCATTTCACTTCACTTTTTATTTGAGTGATAATTAGTTTTTAGTGATAATTATAAAATATTTTTACGTTTATAGCTTTTATAAACTTTCTGTTGTAGGTTCTTTATTGCAAAATAAATAACAGCAGCTTTTAGAGTTTTTAAATTAATAACAATTTTATTTACTTTAACTACACAAAGTTGACACTACAGAACAATTTACTTAAGATGCAGGTCTTTACTTCGCCAGATTTATTTTTACACTGACTCACTATTCACTCAGACGCTGCCCTTTTATATTTGTCCACTAAAGGTTTAAAGAAATTAAGAATCTCCTACTCCCTTTGTATCACATTTTGTTGCTGTATGTTGTTTATTCAATGTATAGGCGCCTGTATGTGTGTATGTTTCTTAGAAATCTACGCAGATGGTAAACAGCCTACATGTTTGTTGTTGTCGCGCACAGTTAGTAAACAGAAATTTGTGTTTGTGCATGCCACGCAGTTAATAACGGGCATATCATATTGTTGTTGTTCACGTGTTTAAAATTTCTACGCAATTTGTAACTAGAAATTTTGTTGTTGGACCATAAGTTTTCTTAGCAAGCCAAGCAGTTCGTAAACAACATACCCAGTAGTTCTCTTTATTGCTTAATTATTTTATTTTAAAACTTAAGCGAGACACATCCGTAAAAATATATTTTAAAATTATTTTATTTTCATTTTCTGAAGAGCTATGGATCACATGGCTGCTATGGTGGCTAGTTACACCATGAAAATAAGTGTGGTACGCAAGCTGGCCGATATCTTTAAGCACCAAAGAACCAAGCAACATATTAAAGAGTTCAAAGATTTTGTCTACGATTCATTGCAAAAATATGAAGAAATGGAAAAAAATAACTCTACAGCAGATCCCAGCGTGGTGCCCGAATTAAATTCTCTGGTAGATTATTTATACAGCGGCTCTAAAGAGACGACTTTAAATAAGGATGAAATACTAACAGAAGTCATTCATGTCATTGCTGGAGTATATTTTTAAAACATTTTTTAAAGGTTTTAGTATTATTTTCTATTCTAATTCTGTGTTTTCCTCAAGGCTTTTGAAACTACATCAACGTCTTTGTTCTTAGTACTGGTGCTACTGGCCATGTATCCTGAATATCAAGAACGTGTGTTTGAGGAAGTTAGCGGTATTGTGCCTGATGATGATACTGTTATGACAATAGAACAAATCGATCAATTGTCTTATTTGGAAATGGTATTCAAAGAAACAATTCGACTCTTCCCTATAGCAGCGAGTACATTTCGACAGGTTTCAGGCGGGAATGTTTATCTTAGCAATGGTTGGATATTGCCGGCTGGTCTAAGAATTTGTATTGATTTTTATAGTTTACATCGTAATAAAGATGTTTGGGGTCCGGACGCCAACGTTTTTAACCCTGACAATTTTTTACCCTGTAAGACTGCCACACGTCATCCATTCTCATTTGCACCATTCTCTAAGGGACAGAGAATGTGTGTTGGTAAGTTATTTTCAATTTAATTTATTTTCCTCTCTTATTCATTTCATTTTTTGTTTATTTCACATCTATTCGTAGGCTATAAATATGCTGAGATACTTAATAAAATCACTTTGGCCAAAATTATAAAGCGCTATAAATTTTCAACCGATTTTAAATATGAGAATCTTATTCCAATGCACGGCGTATCAATTAAGTTTCCAAATAAGCCCCAACTTTATATAGAACGGCGCGTAAAATGAAAGTTTTATTTAATATTTTAACTTTTAGCGATAGAATAACTTGATTTCTTTCTTAGTAAAACACTTGGAGTACCAATAACAATAAGATTTATAAGTAAAATTGTACAATAACTAGCAAAATCTTAAAAAAAGCCGAAATGAATTCCTGACGGCTCCTTCTTGGTTTAAATTAAGCCTTTTTACAGATTGGCGCTCCTTAAATTATAAATTTATGTAAATTTTTTATAATAAAATCACAAATATTTTAGTTTGATTAAAGAAAAAGTAAAAGTAAATAAAAACGTTTAATATTTGACTGGCAGCACTGAAGTACAGTGGCTCAATTTAATAATCGGACAACCATGTGTCATATAGTTTTTTTGTTTTACAACACAGATTTTTTTCTTAACTACTTTATTTTATTATTGAATCTGTCTGTACGACATTCACAACAAGTATTCAAATCTTAACCTAAGAATATTTGTGTTGGCACTGCCACTGCAGCACTCAACGTTTAGTTCGAGAGAAAAAAAAATATTATCCTGCCAAGTCAAAAGTTTGCACCCTTTTGAGGCGCCTATGGCCCTTAAACAGAAGTAAGTCCCTCGAAAGTGGATTGGGATGATCAGTTACTGTTGCCACGTAGCTCGTGCACGACCTTTTAATCTCTTCTCGGATGTTACAAATCTTGAGGTCCTTGTGGATATTATAATTTCGTACATACCTCACCCCATACGATCTCCGTACTATCTATACCACCCATATCCGTCCAAAAATGGAATACAACTCTCATGTGTGGGCCGGCGCTCCAAAGTCTATTTTGGCGTTACTCGACCGCGTACAGGAGAGGGCCAAGAGGCTCATTGCAGACAGTAGGATATCCAACTCTATTGATTCTCTAGAGCACCAACGCAATGTGGGGTGCATTTCACTGTTCTATCGTTACTAGAATGGTAAGTGCTCTAATGAAATTAGGGAACTTGTTCCCGACACACGCACGTTTTCAGGTTTAACTCGATTTTTGATGAGAGCACATCCATTTGTGGTTTATTGGCCAGTGAATCGCACTGCGCATTACAGGGAAAATTTGTTTTTCAGCAGAACAGTCCCTATGTGGAATAAAATCCCTCCGGAGGTCTTTCCTGTCCCTTTCAATGTAAGAAAGTTCAAATCGAATGTCCACAGACACTACTCCCTCTTTCCTCCTTCCCGTAACCTAATTTCCTAGTTCTGGCATAATGCATTGCACAGGTAGAGATCATCCCCTGAGTGCTGGTCCTAAAAGCAAAAAAAAAAACAAAAACATACCAAGGAGCGCACGTAATCATTCCTAAGATGTTTGACTATCTCCTTTGTAGCTTTTCAACATTTGATGCGGATACAGAATCCCATAACTGGATACCATAATACCATAATGGTTTTAAAGCTGTTTTATATAGAAGTACTTTGAGGTCTAAATTTAATAAAGAGTGTAACCCAATTAGCCAATAAAGCTGGGTGATTTTAATTTTCAGCTGTGTAATTTTGGCAGCAATATGGTGGACCCACGTAAGACGCCGGTCGAAGTGTATTCCCAAGTACCTAACTTGGCTCTGCTCTGAAATTGTTACTCCATTTATTGAGATAAGTGGACAATTTTTCTGTCTTAACGTAAAGGTTATGTGGTGCAGCCATTTCTCCAAATCAGCAATGTGGGTTTGAAGTTGTTGAGATGCTACTTCCGGGCGTTTATAGATACTTAAAAACGCTGTATCATCAGCAAATGTGGATATGTGTGTGAGTGGACTTGTAGGCAAATCCACGGTATACAATAAGTGTAGGAATGGCCCGAGTATACTCCCCTACGGGACACTAGCTAAAATTCTTTGATCGATGAATGTGTACTTTTTGATCTTACCACAAAAGATCTATTTACCAAATAGCTTGTAAGCAGTTTTTGCCAGTTTTTAAGGGTTGAGTTTGTGCCAGTAAGCCATTTTAGTTGGGCTAATTTGTGATAGTTTGGATTCTATACATGTGACTTTTCCATGTAAGGCGGCGATCATGATGTAAACCGAGGTATTTGACTTTTCCATTTCTTAAACCAAAGTTAAATATGTGATCTTGTAAATGTTATGAAGCTATTTGAGCGGTATTGTGGATACTTAAAATAGCTGTGTCATCAGCAAATGTTAATGTGTGCACTCGAGTGCCAATCGGCATATCAAATGTGTACAGCAAATATAAAATGGGTGTCAAAATACTACCTTGGGACACTCCGACTTTAATAAGCTGAGGCGAGCTTAATGGGTCAACTTGTTGCTATTTTCTATAATAATAATACTAGGAGACCGCGGTGGCATTTCAATCACATATGTGTAGTTATAAAGTTAAAGCATTAGCGGCCCAATCTCGCCTTCTGTGACACATAACACACCATACAGTGGCACGTTGAGCTTGCAAAGGCTTCTAAATAATCGCTCTAGGATTCTCAGAAGTCCAAATGCGGAAATTTTGCTTGTTGACATCCCCTGACTAGTGGAAATGGGCTTCGTCTGAAAAAATGATTTTTTTCAGAAAAACCAGCCGGTTGCTCCTGAATGGATTGAGCGAATCTATGGCTATTTAAATGGTCTTTCGGCTTATATTTCTACAACACTTCAAACTGGTAAGGCTTCAAAGTCAAATCCTTACGCAAAATATGCCATGTGGTGGTTTTGGATAACCTCAATTGTTGAGAACCTCGGGAAATTGACAAATTTGGAACTGCTTTAACACTGTGGCTGCACACGGCCGCGATGTTTTCATCTGAACGACCTAATCAAACATGCGTTGGTGTTCACGCAATTTGTATCGAGCATGTCGACTCAAATTTAATGACCAAATTCTTAATAGCGGTCTGAGAAGAAAGATTATGTTTTTTGAAAATATTCCTAATTTTACGAAATGTAACTTTAACAGAACCATCATTTTCACTAGTGCGGATTTTAATTATTTTACTGCGATTTTCGTGCGAAATTTAATTCATTGCATCAATTGACAATGCATCTACTACGAATATGTCAGAAAAACTAAATGTCAAAACTAGCATGTTGATGGTGTTTGAAAAACAAGCTTCTTATTGAACAACCCGATAGTTTGTACATAATAAAACAATAAATTATCAAAATTTCACTGTCCAATTATTAATGTATTCTAGTATACACAGCTGCTTATGTTGTTGCTGTTGTTTTTCATTAAACATTTCTAACATTGTAGCAAAATGCAGCTAACGGCATTTTTATATTTTCTTTGTTTAAATTTTAACCGTTATTTCCCCATGCATTTTTTTTAGTTCTTGCTAAACTAAGAAACTGTTTTATCATTGATGGACGCTGCATTACCACTTAAATTATGCACATGTCATTTAACAGCTGTATCTGCTGATATTAATTAAACAAAGTAAAAAAAAACTCTGTAGAAATTGTTTTGACAGCAGAAATTTCCTTAAAGTTCCGCGCAAAGAACTCTATAGAATTAAGCACACGACAGAAAATATTTCTAAAAATAATCGAAAAAGCAAAATGGATGCAGCACATAAGACACTACAACTGCAAACCCAAGTGCGACAGAATGCCGAAGTAGTTAAAAATACTCTCAATGATTTGTTTAATTGGGAAAAAGAAATTAAGAATAAGGAAAAGCAGGTAAAAAGTCAACAGGACAATAATAATGAACAAGATAATGTAAGTGTTGAAATTAATTTTATTTTGATGCCTGAATGATTTTCTTTATTTGCTTTTAGCAGACTTTACCGATACGCAGTCACATTAAGGAGCAGAATTCTAATAAGTTGGCCTTAACTGGTGTATCCTGTGGCCCGGAAAAAAGTTTAAGTAATGGTGAAAATAAGTACGACTCTTTGTTGTCACCTTCCAGTGAGAAAAAAGATATAGCTAAAGATGCCTTAGAAATGAAACATGCTAAAGCCAATGAAATAAAAGATCGCGGTAATAAGCATGTCAAATTGTCAGAATATGAAAAGGCCATAGAGGCATACACTCAGGCCATACAGTTGTATGACAGTGATGCGGTTTATTACTCTAATCGGGCATTGTGTTATTTGAAATTAGAAAGGTTTGTTGCTAATATTCTAAAACATTTAAATGTTATTTGTTTGTATTGATTATTCTCAGTTATGATGAATGTATAGAAGACTGTGAAAGTGCCATTGAAATAGATCGTTTGGCGGTGAAGGCTTATTACAGACGCATGATGGCCAACGAGTGTCTGGGTAATAATATGGATGCTCTTAAAGATTGTACTACAGTATTAATGATTGAACCAAAAAATATTGAAGCCAAACGTAGTCTAGAACGTATCAATACTCGCTTGCATAAAAATGGTAAATTTTACACAAACGTCTGTTTGATTCAATAAATATTTTATCTGATCTTAATTATTTTTAGTACAAACAAGGCAAGGGCCTAACTTTAGTCCTTTGCGTTCCAACTTGATTGATATATTGCCCATCGATAAGCCAGCCTATAAACGTTCAACAAAGCCTTTAAGTCGCTTAGCTATAGCTGATGTTGTTGGTCCTAAGGAAAGTAAAAATCATGAAAATTTAACTATATCTGATGAGGATATCGACAAATTATTCAATAGCAACTGTGGCCATTTCGAGGAGATAAAAGGTCCCATCAGCAAGGATCACAATGCCATTAAGACAGCTACAAATGTACCTAAAGAAACAAAAGAAGAAAAACAGGAGAAAGGAAAAGAGAAAAAGGAAAAAGACAGTGAAACAGAAACCGAAACGGAAAAGTTGCGAACTTCTGATAAAAAAATTGATTTCAATCAAATTCGGCCAGAGTTGGAAAATAAAAAGGAGGTAAATTAACAAAATAATAAAATAATTTTCTTATTCAAAGCTTTTTTTTTAAATAAAAGCGTCCTCTACCCACTACACCCATCTCTACGGCACAATTTTACTCAAACTGGAAAGAATTGACACCAACTCAAAAATATCAATATTTAAAGGTAAATTGTTTTCCTTTCATCTCAGAATTTTATTTAACTTTTTGTTGTATGTTTTAGAGTATTCCGCTAAAGCAATTATGTAAAATTTTGGGTGCTGGCTTTGATTCGGACACCTTAACCGATATCATTAACACTCTGCATGATTTCTATTTAATGGAAAAAGAGATCAATACTGCTGAAACGCTTTTAGAAGTCAGTAAAAATAAACAGGTTTCCATATTATCACTGCTAATGTCAAATAAAGAACGTCAAGGTAAGCCTATAGCTTCAATTTCAAGTTATCAGCCAGTAAACATTTTCAAAAACTTGGTTTATTATGCCTTTAAATGCAAGTCAAAGCCAAATTTATGATATATTTTTGCTGTTTTTTATACTCTATTACAAAAGCGAAGATTTTTTATAAAATTTTTTTTACTATTTCAAAGGATGTTTTTTTATTTTGGTCACTTTAAAAATTAATACATTCTTCTTTTTCTTAATCACAAAAATCGAATTGCTTTTGCTTACAAAAACTACTTTTTAGTTACAAAATCACTTTTACTCAAAATTACACATTTTCCAAATAAAAATGAATAATATTTAATTGGCATCACGAAAGTTATTCCTGATCTTATAGATTATTGCACCCGAAAACCCTTCTACACAAGAAATTTTCTCTTTGATTTGACGGAAGGTCGCTCTCCTCCATTTAGAGCACATTGCGTATATTTATACTGATTACTCTAAGAGAAGGGCGAAAGTTGGGAGAGGAGGAATTTGAAATAAGAATGAGGAGCTTGAGACTCCCAAATGGCAGAAATATCTAATATTTGAAAAGCGGCGGTGTGGTTAAGGTATCATAAAATATATAAAAAGGATACCTTTCTCCGTACTGACGGCAAAGCTGCAATCATGTCCCTCAAAGGTGTGTTTACCTTGTCGTTGAATGCCGGGAGTCCTTAAAGGAGGCACCATAGAATATCTAATAGGGTTACATTTATCTGCATCGACAGCAAAGCTATCTGCATGTCCCTCAAAGGTGTGTTTACCTTGTCGCTGTATGCCGGAAGTTCCCGAGTATGATGACGGATTATTCGACAGTCACCCTAAAATGGTTGAGTGGATGTGAAATAACCCTTGGCAATTGGGTTGCGTATTAAGTGGCAAGAAGGGTGGGTAATGCTTGATAAAAAAAGTTCAAAAGAAAATTTTTTTGGTCCGACGACCTGACTTGCCCAATCTGGCCTTCATTGGATCGAAAGAAGCCGATTGCGCATCTGCGGTTGCAAAGGGTTCAAATTCGTGATTTGGTAGCTGCAGTGCCTGTATGAGAACCGAGCTAGGATTTCTGCACAAAACTCAAAAAACCTCATGCCTGCACTGTAATTTGTATGACTAAGGCACCATATAGAGAACTTGTCTGATGTTTCATCGTTGGGACCGGGCAGAACCTGTTCCTTGTTGAGGTACAGTGGTTGGTTTTCTAACCCGCAGTCGCAACTCTGTCTGATTGCGCTAGTTAATTACCACATTTAGTTTAGGCACCTGCCTGGCTTTGTGTTTTGTTTCGCTCCGTGTTATTTGTTTTTGTTTTCTGTTGTTTATCTTATTTGGTATAGTTTCTTATAAACATGTTGTTGTTGTTGTTCTGTGTGTATAAGATTTCTTGGAAAATGCATAGTAGGTCGTTTCTTTTACTTTTTTACTGATAATTATTTTCTTTTAAAACTTAATCATTTATCTTCGTAATAATATGATTCCTTTTAAAGGGTGTTTTAATAAAGGTATAGAACTTTGAAATGGAATTAAAAATTTTTTAAACTGCCATGAAATTTACTTTATTTGTAAGATGGCTTCTGATATATGACCGACTCAAACGTAGTCTGGATGTAATCTGAAAATTAATTTTCGATGACTTTTTCCGACATTTGCACCTGTATATCCAAGTCAATCTCTGCGTGCTTAATGGCATAGACTAGCGACTTCACATATCCCCACAGAAAATAGTCCATGAAAGGTTTTGAAACGTGAACTCATGCCGTTACCAAACATTTTCTTTAAATAAATCAATTGTGTTACAAGCTGTGTGACATGCTACACCGTCTTCTAGAAACGGCAGCTAGTGCACATCATGGTTACTCAACAGATGAACAACGAAAAAGTCATTAGTCATGGCTCTATGTATCACCATAGACTGTAACCTTATGACCAGCATCGTTTTTTGAAAAAGTATGGACCAGTGATTCCACCAGCTGATGAAACACACCAAACATTTATCACTCTAAATATGTGTCCATTCAAACAAAAGCGAGTTTCATCGCTAAACAAACTTCGCTTAATAAAATTCTGTTCAACGGCAATCTTGCACAATTTGGAAGCGTCCGTTTTTTCAAGTTGAAAACCCAACTTAGCATAAACAACTTGGAACAGCTGACAAAATGGCCGCCAGTAAAAAAAAGTGCTGCTAACTTAAAGTTCTCTATCTCTATAAAAACACCACATACAGTGTCACAATACATCATTTTATTATTATTAAAATGTTATTAATTGTTTGTTTTTAACTTTTCTTTTCAGTTTTAGTAAAAATTATGAATTCTCTTAAAGAGGCCAATTTTCTAGATGCTGCCACGGCTGAACGAATTTCCAAAAATTTTAATTTAAACTAAAAGAAAATATATTGATCAAATATTTAAGCTTTAATTTCTATTTTCTTTAAAATTTTATATCAAAAAAAAAACGAAATATTGGAGACAATTTTTAAAATAAAAATTAAACCACAAAGCTCAATTATTGATTTCATGTTAAATAGTAAATATTTTAATCAAACCCTTTTTATGTTTATATATTTTCATTTAAAATTTCATTACTGTTCTGTCTTAATTTATTTTTAATTCTTTTACAAACTGAGTTAAAACTGTTAAAAAAAGGAAGTGCAAATAAATTTATAATTTTTCTTTTTTGTAGTGCAACATTAAACTAGAAGTTGTTTAATTTCAGCCTCAGTTTAAGTTCAAATTTTATTTTAATCCTAAATCTACAATCACAGGTTATTTGTACCTCCAAATGTAAAAATTAATTTTCAGAACGTCAGTTATTTGTGGGTTGTTCACATAAACCCGGTCTTTCAAATGGCTCTAAAGAAAATTACATTTTCATTTTTGCGTTTGACTCGGATTTTCGTTGAGTGCGCATCCATTTGTGGTTGATTGGCCAGTGAATCACACTACGCATTGCAGGAAAAAATCGTTTTTTAACGGAACAGTTCGTATGTGGAATTAACGGGGAGTTAATTCCACATACGAACTGTTCACTTTCAATGTAGGAAAATTCAAATCGAAAGTCCGCAAACACTACACCCTCTTTGCTCCTCCCCATAACCTAATTTCCTAGTTCTGTTACAATGCACTGCACGAGTGGGGCCATCCCCTGAGTACATGTCCAAACCGAAAAAAAATTCAGGGGCATTAAATCACAAGTACTAGACGGCCAATTGAAATCGCCGGAAAATTTCTTATACAATAACTATGTTGTTTGGGTGGTTTCGTGACTTGTGGCGCAGGTTTGCTGAAACCAAAGGTCACTGATGGCAATATTACCCAATTGTGGCCACGAAAAATTGGTTATTAATGTTTTAGTAGTGTAGAGAAATCAATTTCGAAAAACATACGGGACGGTAATGCTGCTTGACAACAAACCCCACCATACGATCACTTTCTTTGGATGCAATGGTTTTTGAAAGACTGTTTGTGGATTTCATGAGCCACAGAAGCGACAATTTTGTTTGTTTATATAACCGCCTAATTCAAAATAAGCCTCATCGCTAAACATTATTTTGTTGAAGAATGCATTGTTTGCCATTTTCTAAAGTGCGCAAGGCAACACATCGTCGGCGTGAATACTCTGCGCTACCCAACCACTATAACCAATTTTTTGTGACCACATTGCCCCCCCGGAGGCACTTTGATATGTTTTAGTTTGACATATGTTTGATATGTCATTAGTTTTTCAAACAGCCAATTCACAAACGTTCGATGCAAACAATGGTCGCTCGGATTTAATTATTGAACGACGAGTTGAAGTTTATAAGCGTGAAGATCTTTATTCATAATGTTGCGCAAAGTGTCTGAGTGAGTTGATGCTAAAGACTCAACACTATGCTCTACAGCGCGTATGTTTTTATTAATACGGCGACTAAGACAGTATTTTTTTTGGCCTATTGTCAGCAATAATACTGTGAGCCATCAAGAAGGAGCCTGGTTATAATGAAATTTTCAACAAGTTACTTCCTAACCTAAAATATGCCCACCTGATATAAACCAAGTTCTTTCTAAAACTTGTTAATGAAGGCAATGTCGGTACATTTTCACAATTAAAATTCTTTGCTCAAGAGTGTAACATTCCATAGTTAATATTTCCTAACATTCTATTGAATAAATGTTAAAGGATTACTTCCTAATTCTAGGCATTTAATCAATTGACAGAAAAGTTACTTTCTAACCTCAGATTTACACTCCTAATATAAACCAAGTTCTTTCTAAAACTTGTTAATGGAGACGATGTTGTATTATAGGCTCTTAATTCCATCCTATTTAGCGCATTTTAAAAATCTTGGGAATTGTGAAATATTAAATATGCAGCTTTCTTACCTTATATTAACATTAATGTGAGGTTATGTGACTCGTATATCTTGATTTTTGCGTTCAAGCTTTTGTTTAGGAACTGAAGCAGCTTAGAGTTAGCAGCTGTTTTTATTCATTTAAGTTTTTTCACAAACTACCGGCAAATGACAGTAGCAAATCTAAAAAACAAGGGCTTCCCATCTGCCTACACATTCGTATAGTATTCTATCAATTGTGAAATGTTTCTTAACCTCGCAGGTTACGAATAAATAAGATTTGGCAAATGGAAATAGCCACAAACAAGTTTCAATTAATTTTTTTGGTTAGTTCAAGGCACAAACTATACTGTGGTTCAAGATTTATTAGTTTTACTAGCTGGAGTCGCTTGCACAGCTTGTTTATTTTTATTCGTGTTACTGTTAGAAAACCGCGTTATAGTTCAAAATGTCAAAAGTGCTGCCTATGTTTCACAAATATATCGCCTTTTTGTTTATGACTTTCATGCAATTACCTCAATTCGCCTTGTTTTTTGGTATTCGCCACAATAAAGTCTGCTTTTTGTAGAGACTCAACTACCTACCAAAATTAATGTACCTTAGGTGGGTGGCAAAAACGTGAACAACTACTGAGTCATTAGTATTTGGTCAAGTTATCCACCACATTACTTACATACAATAGCTTGTTGCAAAGAAATAAGAAAATTCTTTTCGCACATGAATAGTTTAATTAACAAGAGTAAAATTTTTACTTTCAGAGATTTGCCAAAATTCCGAGATATTTCCCCAGTCGATAACTTTTTAAAATAAGTATTAAAATTTGAACAAGTATTGGTTTAGAGATACTTGTAATTTAAATAAGGTTGTTTTAAGATAATAGCGGGGGTTATGAAAAATAATTATTGCTTTTGTGTTGCTCCATGCAAAGCAGCTTACTATCGAATAAAGCAAACAACTTAAATACATCTGCCACATTAAAATGTCACACGATCAGGAAACAAAAAGAGTTAAATCATTAAAAAAAAGAAGATGGGTTAATGTTGGAAATGCTTGGATATTAATATTTTATTTAATGAATGAAAAGTCGAAACGACTTTACTTTTGCTTATTAAAGAAGAAGAAGAAGAATACCTAATTCCTAAGTAAAAAAAATATATTAAAATGAATTAACAAGTTAAAGTAGGATTAATACAGGTGAATATACAGCTACCACCAAGGCGAATTCAATAAACTGCTTTTTATAGTGCTGGATGTTTGGGGCGAAATGAATTCAGCATTGCATAGCAAATTCGCTTTGACAGCAACAATAATAAGCAAACAACAGATATTTTACTGTTTCGAATTCTATGGCTGCTTTTAAAAACTTAAGCGCAAGGCTTATTTGAATAGATTTCTCCGCAATCAACAATTTAATTATTGTTGGCAAGCGAAATTATATAGCTGATCAAGTCCCCACCACCCCCCTCCGGGAGCACATTTATCTGCCTGTATAGAATACTTGACTATCTAGACCTGTGCTGGTGGGGGTATAAGGGAGCCCAGTCCCCTGAAGTCAGCAGGGGTACAACTGGAAGCTCCACGTTATTTCCGCGGGAATCAGTAAGTCCCAGATTTCCCGCTAATTGTCTCTTTAGACTTTTAGCTATTTCTCTGTCTGATTATTGAGGTTGGCCCTTCGGGAGTATCGTGTTAGTTGTGGTTTTGCGGCCCCATACAGGTCTGTTTTTATGGTGGCCAGGATCATCTCACCTTTAATCACACCTACCTGGTGCATGATCCTAGATCCAGTGAGCATGCTAGACATGTGTTCTGGACAGGAGTTTGATAGTCTCCAGCTCTTCAGCAAGGAGTAGTGGTTTGCAGCCCTACTCTGGAACCGCTGAAATTGCAACTAGGAAAGACCTGTTGCTAGAATTAGTCTTCGGCTTCCTAGGACGTGAATGACGTTGCTTTTCATTCACATTGTTTTGACCACCATCTGATTAAGGCCCACGGCCTGGTGCAGATGTAAATTTTATCAGAAAATAGCTGATGTGGTCCCCCGGGGACACATTGATATGTTTTGATGGGATCTCACCGTCATTACATGTGTCAACGGTAGAAAAAAGAGAGCCCAGCCCACTGAAGATTAGCAGAGACTCAACTGGAAGCTCCACATTATTTCCACGGGAATCAGTAAGCGCCAGAGTTCAGCTATTTGGTTTTTTAGTCTCTGAGCTGTTCTCTGATTGATTATTGAGGTAGGCCCTTCGGGAGTATCGTGGTGGTTGTGGTTTCGAGGCCCTCGTGAGAGTTTGTGGGTCGGATCGTTCACAATGAACACAATGAATGAGTCAGGTCCAGTGAGTATGAATGCCGTCGGGTTCTTAATTATATTAAGCTTCATACGTTTTGGACGAGGAGTTTGATAGTCTCCAACTCTTCAGGAAGGAGTGAAGGTTGCGGCCTGCTTCCGGCTTTTGAAATTGCAACTAGGAATGACCGGAGGATATACGTATCCGAAGGCCTTCTGAGGCGAGGATGACGCTACATTTCATTCCCGGAGGTAATGATCCACCATCTGATAATGGCCCACACGGCTAGGTGCAGCTGTAAATCTTATCACGCATGTCATACACACGCTAAGTACCAACCTGAATCTTATCACGCATGGCTGAGAGGTTTTCACCCATGCAATCTCCTTTGCAAATTCGTCTTGTTTGTTTCCTATTGATTGAAGCAACAGTACTGACAAAATAATAACATGCCTTAATTTTTGCATATGTGTTTGTGTGTTACGGACCTACATGCGAATTAGTCGCTTACAAGCAATGGCGTACCTAAATTAAAGTTAAACGGCGTGTAAATTTTAGCTCAGTTCTTCTCGTCGAAACCCCATTAACCACAACAGATCGTGACCAACATTGATGAGAGATTATCTACACCTTCTAAAGTTAGATGACAGCTTTAAAAAAGGTAATTAGAACATTTTGAAAATAATATTGACATTATCACTTGATGTTTAATTAGTAACTCTTTTAACTAAAAGCTCTTCCACATCGGTCTGGACATTAGCAAACAGTTTTCTAACAAGTGTGAAATGAATAGCAAATAAAATACGTAAAACTAAACAAAGACATGTAGGGCAGCGGTGAAAACGAACGAATATACAATTGGTACCACGGTTCTCCTTGATAGCAACAATAATAAGAGAGCATACATGTTGTTGTTGTTTCATAAATTCTAGCGCAAGACTTATGAATTAATTTTCTTTATAATTTATTTGCTTTTATCACAGTTTATTTATTCTTTTCAAATTTTGCAAACAAACTCAAATCTCCTTAACACTTGAAACTTAAACAGCTGCTGAGCATTTCACCCATGCAACCAACCATCTGTATCAGTTCGCCTTGTTAAAACATGACATGATATTGGTGTTACCAATATTCTCATGACGTCATTTTTCCCATACGTGATTGTGCTTTGTAGGCGATAGCACTTGAAATGGAATTATGGTTACTGCTTATTAGACTAACTGTTTTTTAAGCAAAGCGTTAGTAAAGGGTTTATCAAGAAGAAGTTTATATAAAATGATTCAAATTTTGTTTGTATTACGAAGAGAAAAGTTCGGCAATTATAAATAAGAAACGATTTTCGACAAATGTCGGTCAAGACCACGCTGACAGATGACGATGCTTTCATTAAAGGTTTTAATCACTTTTTGGCAAAATGGCAGTCCTATTTTGTTAATCACATTACGAATTTTTAGTTTTAAGGCTGAAATCGATTAGATTTTGGCTGCGTATGGACTCTGTCCTTAATATAGTCCTACAAAAAATAATTCAGTGGTGTTAAATCACACGATTTGGCTGCCCACTTAACTGCTGATTAACGTGAATTTATGCGATAGGGAAAATTGGTTTGCAATAAATTAATCTTTTCATTAGTTGTGTGACATGTGACAGCGTTCTTTTTGAAGACACGTATCAGTGATATTCACGAGGTCAATAATAGGCTAAAATTGAATTGTTAGCATCTCGCGGTAGCGTGATCCATAAACCACTGCCGCAAATACAAACTCATCGTCGAAAAAAATTGACCCAATCACGCCTCCAGACTACGTAGCCCACCATACAGAAACACGTTGAGCATGCAAAGACTTTGCAATAATCGTTTTGGGATTTTCAGAAGCCTAAATTCGGAATTTTGCTTGTTGACATACCCTGACAAGTGAAAATAGACTTCGTTTGAAAAAATGATTTTTTAAGAAAAACCAGCCTGAAAAACTCCTGAATGAATTGAGCGATTGGTTTCAGTTCATGCACCAGTTGAATCTTGTAAGGCTTCAAAGTTAAATTCTTACGCAAAATTCGACATGTGGTGATTTTGGATAACCCCAGTTGTTGAGCACGTCGCAGAATTGACAAATTTGGATCTGCTTCAACACTGTAACTCACGGCTGCGATGTTTTCAGTTGAACGAATTGGTCGAACACTCGTAAGTGTTCGCACTTCTTTATCGAGCCTGTCGACTAAAATTCAACGACCAAATTCCTCATAACGGTCTCAGAAAGACGATCTCGTCCCAAAATATCACGAATTTTAAAGATTTTAACAGAACCACCATCTTCATAGTGGATTTTAATTATTTCAATGCGTTTTTAATGCGAAATTGAATTTATTGTAGCAATTGCGAATGCTTCTACTACGCAAACGTCAAAATACTAAATGTCAAAACTATCATGTTGGTGGTGTTGCACCAATTGAAAAACAAATTTCTTGTTGAAAAACTCGATATATTTTGGTCGTCCTTTTTTCAAAATGGCTTTTACTGTAGTAAAAATACGTCTAAATACTGAAGTCTCCACTTGACCAATACAATGTTTTCAACTTAATGTCATTAATTTTTTCGTTTAGAATAAAATGGCAACCAATTGGCAATTTTGCGCCATCTTGAATAGTTTTTATTGTCGATTAAAGCTTAACACAGTGTCTAGACCTGATAACGGGGTCATCCCCTGATTATTGGTGCGAAGGGAAAAAAATTCAGCGGCATTAAATCACAAGTACTAGGCGGCCAATTGAAATCGCCGGAAAATTTCTTATACAATAACTACGTTGTTTGGGTGGTTTTGTGACTTGTGGCGCCGTTTTGCTGAAACCAAAAGTCACTGATAGCAGTATTACCCAATTGCGGCCACGAAAAATTGGTTATTAATGTTTTAGTAGTGTAGAGAAATCACGGTACGGCGTTTCCTTGCTCATTTTGGAAAAAAAAACACGGGACAGTGATGCTGCTTAACAACAAACCTTACCATACGATAATTTTCTTGGGATACAATGGTTTTTGGAAGACTGTTTGTGGATTTCGTGAGTCTCGGAAGCGACAATTTTGTTTGCTTATATAACCGCTTAATTCCAAATGAGCCTCATCACTAAACATGATTTTGTGGAAGAATGCATTGTTTTACATTAGTTTTTCAAACAGCTAATTCACAAACGTTCGATGCAAACAATGGTCGCTCGGATTTAATTCTTGAACGGCAAGTTAAAATTTATAAGCGCGAAGATCTTTATTCATAATGTTGCTCAAAGTGTCTGGGTGAGTTGATGCTAAAGGCTCAACACTATGCTCTACAGCGCGTATGTTTTTTTTAATACGGCCACTAAGACAGTATTTTTTTTTGGCCAATTGTCAGCAATAATACTGTGAGCCATCAAGAAGGAGCCTGGTTTTAATGAAATTTTCAACAAGTTACTTCCTAACCTAAAATATGCCCACATGATATAAACCAAGTTCTTTCTAAAACTTGTAATGAAGACAATGTCGGACAATACATTCCTTTAATTCACTGCACTTGAGTACATACATTTTTAATGACGATACAATAATATTTAAACAGATATTTCAATACAACCAAACACAAGCAACAATCG
Source organism: Trichopoda pennipes (assembly GCA_030448955.1). Taxonomy (NCBI): domain Eukaryota; kingdom Metazoa; phylum Arthropoda; class Insecta; order Diptera; family Tachinidae; genus Trichopoda; species Trichopoda pennipes. Next base: position 10,877,380 of record JASKUP010000052.1, on the reverse strand, counting down.
TGTGCCGTTTTGATTTCTATGCGAACGTGTGTTTTATTTGTTACTGTTGTTGGTGGCCTGGCAAAGCGACTGGCTGACTGACTGACTGACAATAAACTCTGATTGTATGTGGACAAAAACACACACAAAGTATGAGAGTTAAAGTATGGCTTAACTGAGGTTGCGCTTGATCAACTTGATCCACTCCAGTGACAGCAGTAAACGCGAAAAGTTAAAAAACGTTGTTTGTTATTTTGCTCGTGCGGCGGTTACACTAGTTCTAACAGATACAAAATGCAAACACATACCCACAAACGACATTAAGTGATATCGGTTTTTTAATTTTATCTATTTAAAAATTCAAAATAATATTAAATTAAAAAAAAGAAAAACAAAAAAAGAAATAAATATGTAAAAACCAAAAAAAAACAAGAAAAATACCAACAAAAAACAAAATCCAAACAAAACTTGTTTTCTTTTTGTTTTGCAAAAAATCATACACACACACACACACACACATGTAAATATAAACTCAGCGTAAAGTGAACAGGCATTTTTACATTAAAATACACGTACACACGCACAAACACTTGTTTACTCTCAGATTAGTGGGGTTTGCCGTTGATTCGTTGCCTTCCTTCAGTTTTATATTGAAACGAGAGTGAGTTTCTTTCAAGAAATTATTTTTTGTTGATTTTTTTATTTTTTTTTTGTTATTATTATTGTTGTTGTTGTTGAATTGAATTTCAGCTTAAAGTTTTTCGGTGACGACAAGTGTTAGCGGCGTAAAATAAAACGACAAAAATGAAATTAAAAATCAAAAAATATCTCATGGAAAACTTATGATTTTCTCAGCAACTAGAAAATGCAAAATAGTAAATAAAATTTTAAATTTCTTAAAATATTTGTAATCTGCCAACAACAAGACAGCGACATTATTTGAAAGGAAACAGCAAGAAAAGATTAAATTATTAGTTGTAACGTGCAAAAAAACCAAAAACAAAAAAAAAAAAAAGAAAAAAGGAAATCAAAACAAAACAATAATAAAAGAAAAGAAAAGCAAAGCAAAGAAAACGGCAAAAAGTCAAGAAAACAAACTTGGATTTGCAAAAAGAAAATTGCGATTTTTTACGAAAAATCTATTTTAAATTTCATTTTAAATAAAAAATCAAATTATAATTTAGAAAATGAAATATTTGGTATAAAAAATTATCATTAAAACAAACTATTACGTTCTGTGGTTCTCGAAACGAAGAAAAACACCCACAAAATTTTTAATCGGTTTTCAAAAATCGTGTTATTGAATTAATTACTTGAGTGCATAAAATCAAAATTCTTTTTGAAAATTTTGATTTTACAATTTTTGTAAGTAAATCCTGAATTTAATGCAAAAAATAGAATTTTAAAAATTTAAATTAAATATTTTAGGTCTTCTGTCGACCGAAACATGAATTTAATTTGGCAAAACAGAATTTTAGAAAATATCAAAAGCAAGCTGAGTTCTAAACACTTTCAAGCTAATTAAGAGGCAAGTTAGTTAAATAAAGAAAATTCTAAAAATTTTTAAAAATGTAAGTTTGCACAGTGGGGGCTTTGCTAAAAAAAAAGTTGAGATTATTGTGTGGTTTTTCAATGACTTTAGTCCGATTGTATTAAAACGGCATAGTAATGGTGTAGAGAAGTTTAGGCTTTCACAAGACGACCCCAAAATGCCGGTGTGAAATATAAAAACCTTTGCAAAATTCTTATTTTTGCTGTCGCACGAAAAATGAAAAATTGAGACAATAACTCTGATCAAGTTGTAAAAAATCGGTGCTCAACATATAAATTAAATTGATATGAATTGTTACATCTGACTAATTCTTTATTTTTATTTGTTTTTAATTGAAATTACTTTTGGTAATTTTTAAAATTTTTCTGGGAATTAAGGGATATGCACTAGCCAATCGTTATACAATATAATTTTCAAAATAATTGCAAAATTTCTTTATATCGTGTCTTTCAACAAGACCTTTTTTACTAAGTGCTTATATTGTCCGACGGGGTTTGATTTAATTGGGTATGATTTTACGTCATCCCGCGTCATATTTGGTTTGTAAATAGAACAGTTTCGGCTATTAAGCCATCTTCAGTATTCTCTTCTCTCTACAGAAAAAGTTTTTAATTTTTTAACGTATTCATTGACGTATGCATGAATTGATTTAATTTATTTATTTACTTGAATTGATTTTAATTTATTATTAATTCCAAATTCGCATCCCTTCTATAATTAAAAAATAAGTTTTATTTTTAGAAACATCAATTTAAGACCAGATTTTCTCCCATAGATTAAAAGAATTTTTGGATATTTTTAAAATTTTTATAGGAATTGAGGCATACGCAGTAGTCATTCGTTATACAATATAATTTCTAAAAAAATTGATAACAAAAAATTATATAACTTTAAAAACAAATTATCGAGAGAGTGGGGTAGCAATAATAATTAATTACTATCTTTTGTCAGCACATCTGTTATTGAAAATATTGGCATTAAATTATGCACTACCTTGGGTTCAATTTACTACCCCGTTGGCGTTAGGAAACAGCAATTCGCAGCTGATATTCGTACACTTAGTTGTAATGAAGGGTATCTTTTAGGTGGGGAAATATTCTATACGCCCCCTCGGGGGCACATGATAGTCTTTATGGATCTTACAACTGCCATCTAGACTGGTGTCTTGCGGGGTAAAAGGGAGCCCAATCCCCTTCAAGGCTAGTAGGAGTCAGCTGGACAATCCACTGTATTTCCACGGGAGTCAGTGGCCCGCAGCTCTCTGGCTGATTATTGAGGTAGGCCCTTCGGGAGTATCGTGGTGGCTGTTTTAAGGCCCTCGTTTGAATTTGTGGGTCGGATCATTCACAATGAACACAATGAATGGTCCAGGTCCAGTGAGTATGAATGCCGTCGTATTCTTAATTATATTAAGCTTCATGCGTTCTGAACCAGGAGTTGGATAGTCTCCAACTCTTTAGCAAGGAGTGAAGGCTGCGGCCTACTTCGGGCTTTCGAAATTGCAACTAGGAGTGACCGAAGGATATACGTGTCTGAAGGCCTTCTAGGGCGAGGATAACGCTACATACCATCCACAGGTGCAGATGTAAACCTTATCACGTTATATTCTATACGAGAAATTGGAATCATACAATATGGAAATCATATATCCTTGTGTTAACAAGCGCTAATAGACAGGGTGCTACTCGACACTTCGTTTTGAATATTGATCCGCTCATAATGTCCCCAGCGAAGATCATAATTTCATTCGACGATAGTTACAATAACACACGTTTGTTCGTGTACAACTTTCACAGGGCAAATTGAAAGTATTTCTCCAGATTCTTGACAGTGATATCAATAATATTTCAAATTGTTATCAAATTGATTACAGAATATTGCAGATTTTGAAAATGTTCTGAATGATACAATCGCTTGTAGTGTACCAAAGATATATCCCACATTAAGGGGTAAATCTTTGCGCCACTTTATCAAAAACATGATACAGCAGAGAAATGGCTTCAGACGTGATTGGCAAAAATACAGATATCTTAATGATTTTTATCGGAAACAAAATTTGGAATTCTTTGTTGTCAACGCTGGATAGGGGCTCTCCCCCTTTCTGGAATTTGACAAAAATTCCAAGGAAAAGGACTAGTATTATTTCTATTTTAAAGAGCAATGGTTTTTGATACACAAGCAATCGGGAAAAATGTGAAGTTTTGGCGCAAACGGCGAGCGCTTTCCGTGTGAAAATATCGTTTTCAAGCCGTTTTCTAATCCGTACTCGTGAGTCAGTATTCGCGTTTAGCTAGTTCTTTTATTAAGGTCATATCTATCCATGTAGGTAGAATGCCCACCCACCTATCATTTTTAAATATTTAGGTGTCCCTCTAGGTAGTGTACTTTCAGCTTATCAGTCTGGGGGTTGCGAGTTCGATTCCCAACAAAGATCTTGGCTATTTTCACTACAAAAATTTAAAATTAATTGTCGGTGGCGCTGTTCAGTGATGAAGGCATGGTCGCTGTGCTTTCTTACACGACAGTTAATTTCCGATAACATGGGCCGTTTAGAAATGAAAGCTGCGCCGGCAGGCTAGTAGATAGTGTACATAGCCTACCAATCTAGGGGTGGTTGTTTTCACTACAAAAATAAGAGCCTGAAGGCTATGTAACTATCCTGCTACTTTCACCACCTGTCTTATCTCTTCTCTATCCCTTTCCTAACGAATATAGCACGGCTGTGACTAAATAGTTATGGTAGCCTGAAGTGCTACTTCCCTTTATAAAAAATATATTTCCGGGCTAATTTTTAATATCTCCGTCTTTTATTATTATTTAGGTGTTTATGTCCGTCTGCGTATGCTTTCCGCTTGTTATAGTGTATCAGTAGTTTTAGTGATGTGAAAATTGTGTCTGAGGTCGCGTTTACCTGTTCCTTTATAATGTCACTGTTAAACGTTTTTGTTTTGTAGCTTTTTATGTTGTCAAGAATGTCTAGTTTTAGTCCTTTTTTGCGCGAATGTAGTAATGTCTTATATTCATCTATTTCCCTTGGTATGTGACTACACTCACGGTCAGGTGTAATGCAAAGTTGAAGTCTTCTCTTACTCGTTTGTACGAGCGTACGTGCTCTGTAAATCTTGTTTTTAGTGTTCGTCCAATTTGTCCGTAATGGTTATTTTTCTAGGTACAACTACAGTCTGTATACTCCGCTGGAACAAAATTTGTCAGTTGTTTCTGCCGAGATCTTGAGATTATGTCTCAGAGTATTAGAGGTTTTTAATTTTGTGAATAAACCTTCTTTGTGAAAAAGTTTATTTACTCCATATATTTCTGGTCCTGTGTAAGTAAAAATGTGCCGTCGTGTTCTAACGATTGTCTCTTTGTCTTCTTTATTCCTGTTTTTGGTGTTGTATTGTTTAAGATGTTTGTTGATATGTAGTAGTGGGTTTGTAGCCATTATTTTTAGCTATACTGTAAGAATACTTATCTGTAGCAAGTGGGATTAATTTAAGTCTGTGTATCATATGTCTAAATGCTGCTAATTTATATTGGTTAGGGTAGTTCAAGATGACCTGGATGGTGGTGTTGGCTTTCTATAGATGTCAAAGGTTAAACCGTTAATTCCTCGTGTTAATGTGATATCAAGATATTACATTTTTCTGTCTTGTTCTTTTTCCATTGTGTATGTAATGCTATTATGGATTGTGTTTGTTTGCTAGAATTTGTTCGGTGTTGTCTTCTTCGAGGATGCATAAGATGAGATCTATAGTAATGAGTTATTTTGTGTTTTTCCATTAGTATTTTTACATGTAGTGATTCGTAATGTTGCATGAAAATTTCCATGAAGATTGCAGAGGTTGGGATTCCCATACCGAGTCCGTTAGGTAATTTGTTGAAGTGGTTATTGAATCTAAAGTATTTCTGTTTTATTATCGTCTTTGCAATATCTACAATGTCGGTGATATATTGGTTGTATAAATAGTTTAGTGTTTCACGTAGAATATCTAAGGTTTCATGCGTTAGTGATGACAAAGTAAACAAGTCGCGTATTATCGGTTATCTTGATGTCTTTAAGTTTTTCGATAAGATTTTGTGTATTACGTATCGTATATGTATTTTGTAAATTAATTTTTTCTTTAAGTAGGCCGGTGAGGTCTTTAGCCAGTTGATATGCTGATGCGAGTCTGTAGTTTATAAGGGGTCTGAATGGTATGTTTTCCCTGTATACTACTCAGGACCACCTACACTCAAAGTACAACTGAAAATACACAGGGAAAATAAACCAATGAAACTTCAGCTTGATTGATACCAATCTAGATTAGAAATATGGGAATAAATAAGGGAATTGGACGAATATCCACATTTTTCAACAAAGTTTCGCTTATGTCATCAATGCAGCGCCCCGAATTACATTTTACGGAGCATCAGTTTTTTGTGTGTTGTTAACGTAATTACACAATCCAGCGGCGTTTAATCACAAGAATTGACTTCTGCAACATTCGTGGGCTGAGAGCGAATTTTTTCTCTGTATATGCTCACATTTGTCTCCATAAGCCGGATATTTTAGCCTTTTGTGAGACTCAGGTGTCTGAGGACGCTGATCCACAGAGTTTTCAGTTACCTGGGTATCACCTACTATCACTATTTAATTTTCACCGGGGTCTTGCAATTTATATACGCAATGAAGTTGTGTACCAGTGCCAGCAATCATTGGGCATGAATGATCCTGAATTTAGCTGTCTCTGGGTTAAACTCAGAATCAGGTCACACCCCTTGCATTTCGGGTTTCTTTATAGAAGTCCAAATACCGGAAAGGATAAAACCCTAGCTGGCTTCGATTTTCTTTCCGACTCCATAACGAAGATTCTTGACAGTTGCCCGAACAGTGAAATTGTTGTTGCTGGTGATTTCAATGTTCACAACTGTTCTTGGCTTCACCATTCAGACCATACAACTACAGAAGGCCAGTATGCTGAGCTATTTGCCGCGCACAATCACCTAGCGCAATTAGTGAATGAGCCAACACACATTCCTTGTGTTGATGGGCACCATAGCAATACACTCGACCTTTTTCTAACTTCACACCCCCAAAAGTATGAAGTTAATGTTTGTGCACCTCTCGGCAACTCCGATCATTGTACCATCTCCGCCTCCTTTTCATATTCGAAGCTTCACGACGTTACGAAATCAGCTACCAAACGTCTAAAATATATTTATGAGAAGGCTCGTTGGGCTGAGCTTAACGAATTTTTTAGGCAATTTAATTGGAAACTATGTTTCTTAGATAATAATGTCAATGCCATGGCGGAAATGGTTGTAAACATAATTTTGTTTGGAATGAAAACCTTTATTCCATCCAAAACAATCTCGATTAAAACCAGATCTAAATCTTGGTTTAATCAGACGTGCAAAAATGCAGTCAGATCAAGAGAGGAAGCATTCAATATCTGGCGTAGAAACAAAACCGCAGATACTGATTTGCTACGCAAAAGGGAGAGATCTTCGTGTGCCAAAGTACTAAGGCGCGAAAAGCATCTGTACGATGAGCGCCTTCGTGCTAAAGTTCTTGCTACTTCTAGGGGTAGTAAGAACTTTTGGTCATTTGTTAAAAAGGTACGCGATAATGCTAGTTCTTCAATTCCGACTCTTTTTAAAAATGATCAAATATTCACTGACCCGGTTGATAAAGCTAACCTTTTAGCTGGTATATTTGCAAATAATTCTTTTTTGCCGGAAAGCAGTCAACCACCGCCAGATCTCGACAGAGTATCAGTTACTATGCCGAGGATATTTTTTCGAGCTCGAGCGGTTAAAAGGGTTCTTACAGATCTCAACATAAACAAGTCTCCTGGGCCTGATGGGATACCAGCACTGGTCTTGAAGTAGTGCTCGTCGACGCTATCGCGTCCATTAGCAGCCCTTTTCAGCACATTGTACCATGTCGGAGAATTTCCGAAGTGCTGGAAAGTTGCTAATGTAACGCCGATCCCCAAAAAGGGGGAGGCTAACAACCCTGAAAATTACCGCCCAATCGCAATTTGTTCTACAATATCTAAAGTATTTGAAAGTATGATTAATTTCCATCTAGTGAGATACCTGGAGTCCAACAGCTTGCTTAGTGACCGACAATATGGTTTTCGTAGGGGGCGCTCTACGGGTGACTTGTTGGCATTCTTGTCGGAACAATGGTGAAACTCCATACATCATTTTGGAGAAAGCAAGTTGGTGGCTCTAGATATTTCCAAAGCATTTGATAGAGTGTGGCATGATGCACTTCTGTCAAAACTTGTTGCTTTTGGTGTCGGTGATAATTTTTCCAGATTTATATCGAGTTTTCTCAGAAATCGCACTATACGAGTTGATATAGATGGGATTTCATTAGACGAGTTCATGATGAATTCAGGGGTACCGCAAGGCTTCGTTCTTTCTCCTACTCTATTTCTTATTTTTCTAAACGACCTTCTTTGTCGAACTTTCAACCCTATATATTCTTTTGCAGATGACAGCGCCATTTGTCACTCATATTCATTTGGTAATAGACCAGGCCATTTGGATGTTACTTCCAAAAGGCAAAACATGAATGATACGCTTAATCACGATCTTGCGACAATCTTGGAATGGGGTCGTGTGAATAGAGTAGAATTCAATGCTCGTAAGACACAATGTTGCATGCTTACGCATAGATCTTTGTTTGGTAGTGGTGCTGCATCTGTTACTATGGGTGATATAGGTATTACGGAATCGGAAGCTCTTGATGTTCTTGGTATGAAAATTCAGTGTGATGTTCGTTGGACTAAACACATTTTTCAGGTTTCTAAAGAAGCTTTCAAGTGCCTCGGTTTTCTAAAGCGGTGTAGAAGATACTTCACCCCATCCGATCTCCGTACTATCTATACCACCTACATCCGTCCGAAAATGGAATACAACTCTCATGTATGGGCCGGCGCTCCAAAGTCTATTTTGGGGTTACTCGACCGCGTACAGGAGAGGGCCAAGAGGCTCATTGCTGACAGTAGGGTATCCAACTCTATTGATTCTCTAGAGCATCGACGCAATGTGGGGTGCATTTCTTTGTTCTATCGTTACTACAATGGTAAGTGCTCTAATGAAATTAGGGAACTTGTCCCTGATACTCACACGTTTTCACGTTTAACTCGATTTTCGATGAGAGCACATCCTTTTGTGGTTGATTGGCCAGTGAATCGCACTACGCATTACAGGGAAAATTCGTTTTTCAGCAGAACAGTCCGAATGTGGAATAAGATCCCTCCGGAGGTCTTTCCTGTCACTTACAATCTGAGAAAGTTCAAATCGAATGTCCACAGACACTACTCCCTCTTTCCTCCTTCCCGTAACCTAATTTCCTAGTTCTGGCACAATGCATTGCATAGGTAGGGGTCATCCCCTGAGTGCTGGTCCTAAACAAAAAAAAAAAAAAAAAAAAAAAAAAAGAACGATTGTGATTAAACGATTGGCATCACCACATCGGCAAATTAAGCGCGCGGGAAATATCCCATGCAATAACTGAATTGTTTGGGTGGCTGTGTGGCATGCGGCGAGGTCCCACTAAAACCAAAGATCACTGTTCTCAACATTAGCGCCAATTGTGGCCATAATAATTGATAATCGTGGTGTGATAGAGTAAAAAATTCACGATGACGTTGTTTCCTTTCCTCATTTACAAAAAAAAAAAAAATACGGGCTGAAGATACAACCTGATCATAAACAACACCTTATGTTCATTTGTGGATTTTGTGAGCTTCAATTTTATTTATTTACATAACCGCCTAATTGAAAATGAGACTCATCACTAAATATGATTTTGTTGAAAAATGGGTTGTTGTCGTTTAAATTTTTTATTTTTAAAGAGAAGTAGCACTTTAGGCAACAATGCTTATTTAGTCAAGTACCGTGCTACATTCTTTAGGAAAGGGATGGAGAAGATATGAAACAGGTGGTGAAAGTAGAAGGATAGTTACGGAAATTAACTACCGTATAAAGACAGCACAGTGACCAGTGACTATGCCTTCATCGCTGAGCAACCCCACCGACAGTCTATTTTTATTTTTGTAGTGAAATAAAACCAAGGTCTTCGTTGGGAATCGAACCCACAACCCCCATATTACAAGTATTTATAGTACACTACCTACTAACCTACAGGGGCACTGAGTTGAATTTTTTAAGCGTAAAGATGAAGAAAAATGTTGCTGTACAGGGGCTATCTTTATTGTGGTCTATTGTCAGTAACATTATCATAAACTCCCTGCAATGGTCTTTGAAGGAGTCTGATTATGAGGAAAAGCTGCTCGAATACGAAGTGATACAGTAAAATGTTCACCATTTTGATAGTAAATTTTCATCATCTAAAATTTTATGCTTAAGAATATAATGTTCCATGTTCTTAACATTTAATCATTTGACAAGCAATTCACTTCCTAACCTCAAATTTGCCCACCCGAAAAATTTGGTGAAATTTTCACTATTTTTATAGTAAATTTTTATAATTAAAATTTACTTTACTCAAAAGCGTAACGTTTCATTCTTAGAATTTTCCAACTTTTTAGTAATAAATGTCAAAATATGACAGTTTAGTTCCTAACATCTAATTATTTGACAGGTAAATTAATTTCCTAACCTCAAATTCTTTTTAATATGGCCTTAGTTAGCTAACTTCTTCCTACAGCGCTTGGTAATTAAATGAAGAATACAATTTATTATTTATGACTTTATTGATAATGTTGTGATATAAAATTAAAATGGAAAAACTGGCTTCAAAACATATTTGAATATGATCGCTTAAGCCAGATAAAGGGCTTTTGAACAAGAAGCTTGTTTTTTAAAACCAAAAATTTTAGATTCAGATGATTCAAAATTTTATTGGTGTGATGGTTTGCAGCCCTGCCCTGGAATCATTGAAGTTGCTTCTAGGTGGTTCTGTTGCTTAGAATTATGTCTTCGGCTTCCTAGGACGCCTGTATGACGTTTCAAATTATACAATAGTGGTTTGTCCACCATCTGATTAAGGCTACATAGCCAGGTGCGGATGTAAAACGAATCACACTCTGTTGTGGTTGTGGATAACCCCAGTTGTTGAGCACGTCGCGGAATTGACAAATTTGGATCTGCTTCAACATTGTGGCTCACGGCTGTGATGTTTTCGGTTGAACGAATTGGTCGAACATGTGTAAGTTTTCGCACCTTTTTATCAAGTCTGTCGGATAAAATTCAATGACCAAATTCTAAATAACGGTCTCAGAAGTACAATCTCGTGCCAAAATATCATGAGTTTTATCTGATGGTGGTTTTAAAGATTTTAACTGAACCACCATCTTTATAGTAGATTTTAATTACTTCAATGCGATTTTCATGCGAAATTGAATTCATTTTAATAATTTCGAATGCTTCTACTACGCAAACGTCAAAATATTAAATGTCAAAACTATCATGTTGTTGGTGTTGCACCAATTGAAAAACAAACTTCTTGCTGAAAAACGCGATTTCAGAAAACCAGCCAGAGCGAATTTACGGCGATGTGAATGGTCGGTCAGTTTCTATTCCTATACCAGTTGAACCTTGTAAGGCTTCAAAGTCAAATCCTTACGCAAAATTCGCCATGTGGTGGTTGTGGATAACCCCAATTGTTGAGAGCATGGAGGAATTGATCTGCTTTAACGCTGTGACTTACGGCTGCAATGTTTTCAGTTGAACGGCCCGGTCGAACACACATTTTGTATCAAATTTAACAACCAAATTCATAATAATGAGACCGTTAGGACGATTTATATTGCACGAAAATATCACGAATTTTGCGAAATGTAATTTTAACAGAACCACCATTTTCATAGCGGATTTATTTTAATGCGATTTATGTGCGAAATTAAATTCACTACGAATATGTCAAAAAACTAAATGTCAAAACTATTATGTTGTTCTTGTTGCCACAATTGAAAAACAAACTACTTGCTGAAAAACCCTATACATCACTAGAAAAACCTTATATCAGATTTGTTAATTTTAATGAAGTTAAGGGAATTAGGAAGACATTATTCATCTTCCACTATTGTGGAATTGATTTAAAAACTTCTTCAACATAGTGAGAATTATGAAAGTACAGCACTAATTTTTAAAACAAAGTAAATTTTAAAAAACATGTTAAATCATGAAACGAAATATTTATTTAATATTCTACTTCTTTATTCTCCCAACTTAAAATAGACTTTTCAAACCATTTCACTTAAAGGAAAATGTCAATCGTTTAATGTGAAAATTTGTGTTTGGTTACTTAAAAGACAAATCTGTGAAAAATTATATTTTTGTTCGTTTGTTTTATTATTATTATTATTATTTTTTTTTGCAATTTACATCATTTTTTTTATTGTTTTGCTGTTGTTTTATTTTTTTAATTTTACAATTTAAGCGAAATTATGATGGCATATATTAAACAAAATTATTTAAAACCGAGTAAATTTATTTCAGCTGATAAGAAGAGGCTGTACAAAAAAAAATTATTAAAACGTAGTTATACAGTATATAAATTAATTAAGCATATTTAAATATAATTTAAATGAAATTGTTAAATAAGTTAATATGTGTTACAACAATAATAATATACGATTTTTGTAATCTTCTTCCTAGTTTTATTTTTTTTATTTCTTGCAACAATTATAAAGCGGAAAATAATTAACTTAAAATAAAATAAATTTAAAACAAAAAAAAATATGATTAAAATATTATTTTAAATATTTGCTGGTGAATGAATAGTGATTAAAGCAGAAACTTGTGCAAAAAAAAAACAAAAAAGAGAATGTGTTCGATATGAAATTTTTTGAAATAGCAAGGCTGTTAATGATACCACAGAACATACTAAAATATTGAAGTAAGTACGTATACATGTACCGTACGTATGTATAATATGTCAAAAATATAAATTAACAGTTATTTATCCGAATTTTTAGACGAAAAAAAAATTTCGAAAAATAAAAAACTGTTATAACTGCTTTTTTTTTCTAAATTTAAGACTATTTAGCCATTTTATACTTAAAAAGTGTCCATGGCGGTTTAAAGGGTTACGTGTAGTATGATATTTTTTTACATTTATTACAAAATGCATAATTTGGAAGTTGGTCCTTCGAGCCCTAGAATCTTAACTGAAGTTCTTTTTGACTGAAATAAAGGTGATTATAAGTTTGGATATGATTTTACCTCAACCCGCGTCAAATTTGGTTTGTAAAGATACCGGTTTCGGTTATATGCCATCTTCAGTGTTCTCTCTATACTATTTAGTTGGATTTTATTGTCAGTTGTGTTAATATAGTTCGTCTTATTCGTGTCTCTCTTCGTGTTATTCTTATTGCCTTCGTTACTTGCTCTCTTTTTGTCTGTATCCTTCTCTCTCTCTCTCTCCTTTTTCCTTTACCTAATTTGTCTCTCCCTCTCTGTCTCTCTCTCTCTCACCCTTTTTATTTGTCTCTATTTCCACCTAAATCGTAACAGTGATAGTAATTGGGTTGATTTTACGTAATCAACTTTCTAAAATCATAATTGCTTTAACGATCCACTAGAATGCTCGAATTAATGACCAAATTATTATTTTTTTTTTTTGTAAGAGAAGTAGCATTTCAGGCTACAATGACTATTTAGTCAAGTACTGTACTACATTCTTTAAGAAAGGGATCGAGAAGAGATGCAACTGTCGCATAAAACAGCTCAGTGGCCATGCCTTCATCACTGAGCAGCCCCACCACCGACAGTCATTTTTTATTGGTAGTGAATAAAAAACCAAGATCTTTGTTGGGAATCTAACCCACAACCCCCAGTCATATAGCACACTACCTACTAGCCTACAGGGGGCACCTATTGAGGGCATTATAATCTTTACTTATGGCAAGAATATCTCTTAACATCTAAAAATGAGACACATTTCAAAATGACACATAACAAATTTGAGGTTAGAAATGTTTGTAAAAAGTTCAGAAATATTAAGCATTAAATGTTATCATCTTTAGCATAAAATTTTAATTGTGAAAAAACTATACTATCAAAATGGTGAAAATTTCACTGTATCACTGCATAAAATTGGAGTAGCTTTTGGCGTGAGGTTTGAGGTTAGATAGTAAATTGGCTTTAGCGGTAAAAAATAAGCCATTAAAAGCAGTAAATAAGTGAAACGAAATGAAAAAGAAGAAGCAAACTGGGCTGGATGTAAAGAAAATCGATTACAATTCACTGAAAAGCACACCTTCAGGTAAGAAGCCATGTTAATGAGTGGAGTATCCTGGTTTTTAAAGAAGAAAAATAAATTTAATTTGGCTAATCCAGATGGTATCCATTATGCGATAACAAAAAAAAGAAGAGCCATTTTTAACTCGCTATTACAATAGAGAGAGGGAGAGAGAGAGAGAGAAAGAGGGAGAGAGGGAGTGAGGGTAAAGTTTTGGTGTGGAGTGCTTAACGGCATTAATTTTTGTAATGTTATTTTCTCATTATAAAGATCAATTTTAAGAAATCGTATTGCGTTTTTTAATTTCAAATGCTCTTTAAGGATATAGTACTCTGTAGCACCGCTCCCTATAGTACTGCATTACTCTGTCCTACTCTGTAATATACTATACTTTTCTGTACTGTTCTGCACTGGCCCGTACTGTACAATAGTGCTACTGCTCTGTATTCTACTGCTCTATACTACACAGCCTTGTAATGTACTACACTATACTGTTCTGCACTATACTATACTGGTTTGTACTGTACTACTCTTTAATAAACTGTGTTGCTTTGTACTCTACTCCATTGCTCTGTGGTGTGCATCTCCAATCTGTAGAACTTAATTGTTCAATACTGGACCGTTCTCTACTGTACTATTCTGCACGGTACTATACTGCACTGTTCTGTACTGTACGTATTTGTACTGTACCGTACTGTATGTATTTGTACTGTACCGTACTGTACGTATTTGTACTGTACCGTACTGTTCATGCAATTAATGTCACAAGATAATGATTCTTATAATGCCGGCCTAAAAATGAATTTCCAATATTTGTGGTCGAACTTTTTAATTAGTGTTTTAAATGCTTCTTATGTCACATAAACGAAAATTAGATTTTTGAAATTTTTATCTCTTTCCGCACAATAAAATGTTTTAAACAAATCTAAACGATACTTATCACCTGATCGAGAGTGTATGGTTTGATCATACAAACTTGTAGAAAAGTAAAAGAAGTTTAAAAAAACATTACGTTTACGAATGAGTAATTGGTCGTTAAGTGGTACATGTACCAATAAATAAATAAATAAATATAAAGCGCATTAAACTAGTTATATCTTTTTATTAAAAATAATTATAAAAAGATTTAAATTTAAAACATCTACGCAAAGCATAAAAAATTTAATACAAATTTCATTGGCTTTTCTAAAGAGATTTACGCCAGACTTTGGAATAAAAAAAAACAACAAAAAAAAGAAAAAACATGCGATAAAAAATATTTTACAATTCCTCACAAATACAAGCTAAATTTCATTGTTCGTAGCGCAGTTAGTTAGTTCATTTAGTTAGTTCTTTTATAATTTTGTTACGAGAGTATTAAGTATAAAAGTCAAATAAGCAATTTTTATTTCTTCTATTAAACCATTCAACTTGTAAGCTTCACACTCGCATTTAATAGCTGTCGTACTTAATGCAATAAAGATACAATAACAACAACAAAAACAACAACGTTTTCTTTTTTTTTTGGTCTTTAATACTTGTTCTTTCGTTAGCATTTGACATTTATTACATTTGTGAGTAGTTAAGGCGACCTGGTTGCATCATACAATGCCAAGTTTTAATGAATTGTGATAGAGTTTTTTGCGGCTGAATGTTGCCAATTAAAATATAATTAAATTGTTTTAAAGAAATTCATTAAGGCACCATTTTGAAAAAAGTCCACAATATAAGTTACCGTTAAAAGCTGATATTTAAAAATATTTAGTTCTAGAAGTTCTTTTTGGAAAAATAATCTTTGTGCAGTATGAAAAATTTAAAAAAAGTACGTTGTAGTAAAAGTATCTAATAGAAAATGGACTTTTACAAAAAGCTTTTGCTGAAAAAGCGGCTTTTTGCGAAAAGTATAAAAATATTTTTTTTTTAAAAGAAGACTCAAAATTATATTTATCCATAAAAAGTACCTTGTAGAAATTTTGCATTTAAAAATTGTTTGCTAGAAAACGAACAATTTTAAGAAAAGGAATGATCAAAAAATACTTTTGGAAAAAAAAATCGCTTATTTTAGAAAGTTAGAAAAAGTACTTTTGCGAATAAGAAACTGTATCTTGAAAAATTTAAATTCTAGAATATGTCCTTTTTACAAAAAGAATTTTAAAAGAAAAAATATATTGATTAAGATAAATTTTATAAAGTACTTTTTAAGACTACTTTTAGAAAAGCAACATTTTAAGACAAGAAACGATCAAAAGACACTTTTGAAATAAGTTTTATTTTAGCAAGTTAAAAAAAGTACTTTTACGATACAGAAATAATATCTCAAAAAAAAAAGTTTATTTTAGAACAAATTTTTTAAAGACGAAGGAAAACGAAAAAAGTCTTATTTCAGCAAGTTAACAAAAGTACTTTTTCGATCCAGAAATAATATCTGAAAAAAACAGTTTATTTTAGAATAATGTTTTTAAAGACGAGGGAAGACGAAAAAAGTTTTATTTTAGCAAGTTAAAAAAAGTACTTTTTCGTTCCAGAAATAATATCTGCAAAAAAAGTTAATTTTAGAATAATTTTTTTTTAAAGAACGAATTTAAAAAAAAACGTTTGTTTAAAATAAATTTTGAAAAGTACTTTTTAAAAATACTTTTAGAAAACAAAAACGGTCAAGAATCACTTTAAAAAAAGCCTTATTTTAAAAACTTTAATAAAAGTACTTTTTTCGAATAAGAAATAATATCTTTAAAATTATGTTCTTTTTAAAGAAATAAAATAAAAGAAAAATGTTGTGTGTAAGATAAATATTAAAAAGTACTTTTTAGAAAAAAAATATATATAAAAAAGTGTTACATATTAATAAAGTGAATTTTAGAAAAAAATATATATATTTTATAAAATGTTATGTAAGTAGGCCGCTTTATATAATAATACCTTTAAAAACGGGTGTTTCAAACAAGCGCTTAAAATAAAGGATCTTTGAAAACAATATTTGAAAAAGGTTCTGATTTGAAAAAAAGTACGCTTTAGAAGAGAACATTAATTTAGGCAAAATTGTGAAGAGCAACAGCATTCTCGAAAATGTATTTTTTTTGTAGAGCCGGCAGCTTTTAAAAAATAAATCTTTAAGAAAGCGGAACTTTTAGAAAAAAGTATCTTTTACAAAAAGTCAAAGAAAAAGTGTCTTTTTCATAAAGAAACATTAAAAAAAAGGCTTTTAAAAAAATATGTTTCAAAATGATCTCTTTTTCAAAAACACATTTAAAAAAATACTGCAAAGAGCATTTTTCAAAAGTACAATAAACAAATAAAAAAAAAAATATATATAAAGTACCTTACTAAAAAAAAAAAGAAAAACAAATATAATTTAAAGAAAACGAACCTTCGAATTGGGCCTTTTAAAAAGAAACCCGTAAAGAAATATATCAGAGAAGGTTTGAAAGAAGGTATCTTTTGAAAAGTATTTTTTTAAAGTACCTTTTAAAAAAGTACCTTTTTTAAAAAGTACCTTTTAAAAAAGTACCTTTCTACCTTTTTTAAAAAGTACCTTTTAAAAAAGTACCTTTTTGAAAAGGTACAGCTAGAAACCAACAAAAAAAGGAATTATTATTTAAAGGCTTTTACAATTTAAAAGTTTTAGAAAAACTGATATTTCTATAGTCATAAGACAAATTGCTAAATCTTTTACAAAACTTTATTAAACAGCTCAATTAAATTTAATATTAAAAACACACTTTCCCTAAAAGTTTAAAAAACTGTACCCAAGATGTTTTTTAAGATTTATTTAAAAACAAAAGATAATAATAATTTAAATAAAATAAAAAATAAAATAAAATGTGATTTGATAAAACCTTTAAAATTGCTGTTTATAATTTAAGAGACGAGAGCGGACAGCCAGATAGATAACTCTTTAAAAACAGACAAAATCAGCAAAAGATGTTTCTTTTAAAGCAAAATGTTAATGAAACCGGTTGGTTAAGTT
Organism: Trichopoda pennipes; assembly: GCA_030448955.1. Taxonomy (NCBI): domain Eukaryota; kingdom Metazoa; phylum Arthropoda; class Insecta; order Diptera; family Tachinidae; genus Trichopoda; species Trichopoda pennipes. The sequence continues at coordinate 10,859,698 of JASKUP010000052.1, read as the reverse complement.
TATTAATTTTGATATTTATTTCTTAAAACTCATGCTTACACAGATACTATAACACGAAAAATATATACACACAAACGTACTTTGTGATAGTTAAACTCACATACAATTAAACACACAAACAGACATAACTACAATCCCCTGTACTTTTTTTTGTTTTTGTACATGTTTTTTTTTTATAGGTAAATACAACAACTACCAGTTCTACTCGTAAATGAAAACAACATAATTGACATTTGTCTTGAATAAAATTCACCAGCAAACAGTTAAACAATAAACAATAACAATTACAACAAATAATTTTAATAGTTTTTTTTTTAATGTGAAAATAAATAAATATTTTATTTTTATTATTTCTCTTTTTAAATTTTTTTTTATAGTTTTTGTGTTTTGCTTTTAAATTCTTAATATTTTAGGGCCACTTTAAGAATTAGAAATAAATTTCGGTGCACCTGTTGGGCAGTGAACACTTGGCCCTTGTTTTTATTTTTTGGTTTATCCTGCGTTCAAAACGAGTGTGAGAAATTAAATATTACAATAGATTATACTATTTTGAAAATAGAAGGCACTGTAACATATATATAAAGGGTTTTTCAACAAGAAGTTTGTTTTCTAAAACAAAAAAAAAACAAAAAATTTAGATTAAGATGATTCAATTTTTCATTGTATTACGAAGATTAAAGTGCGACAATTATGAATGAAAAATGATATCGGGCAAATGTTCACCACAACCACACCGAGACAGAAGTCACCTTTTGGCAAAATGGCGATCCTATTTTTTTAATCACATAACGGATTTTTAGTTTTAAGACTGAAATTAATTCGATTAGCTGCGTATAGACTCTGTACTTAACATAGCCCCACATCCCCCAGGGGCACATGATAGTCTTTTTGGAGCCTACCATTCCATATAGACTGGTGTCTTGCGGGGTAAAAGGGAGCCCAGGTGCCTTAAAGGCTAGTAGGAGTCACCTGGACAATCCAATATATTTCCACGGGCATCAGTTGCCCGCAGAGTTCCGCTATTTGTCTCTTTAGGCATTTAGCTGTTCTCTAGCTGATTAATTGAGGTTGGCTCTTTTGGGATTATCGTGGTGGCTGTGTGTTTCGAGGCCCTTGTGAGAGTTTGTGGGTCGCATCATTCATAGTGAACACAATGAATGGTTCAGGTCCAGTGAGTATGAATGCCGTCGTGTTCTTAATTATATTAAGCTTCATGCGTTCTGAGCCAAGAGTTGGATAGTCTCCAACTCTTTAGCATGGAGTAAAGACTGCGACCTACTTCGGGCTTTCGAAATTGCAACTAGGAGTGACTATGTGTGATTCGATTTACATCCGCACCTGGCCATGAAGCCTTAATCATATCGTAGATCTACCCACAGATGTAAATCCCACCATACAGTGACAAGCGAAACTGAGCTTCGTCTAAAAAAATGATTTTTTCAGCAAAACCAGCCGGTTGTTCCTGAAAGAATTTGATCTAGCATGTATTACCTCCATACCAGATAGCGCACCATACAATGACATATTGAGCATGCAATGGCTTCTCAATAATCGCTCTAGTATTTTCAGAAGCCTAAATGCGGCAATTTTGCTTGTTGACATGAAAAAATGATTTTTGAATTGAGAGAATCTACGACGATGTTAATGGTCGGTCAGCCCCTATTCCTGCACCAGTTGAACCTTGTAAGGCTTCAAAGTCAAATCTTTACGCAAAATTCTCGATGCGGTGTTGATGGATGACCCGGATTGTTGAGAACGTCGAGGAATTGACAAATTTGGTTCGGTTTCAACACTGTGGCTCACGGCTGCAATGTTTTCAGTTGAACAACCCGGTCGAATACGCGTTGGTTCTCGCACATTTTTTATCAAGCCTGTCGACTCGAATTGAACGATCAAATTTTTAATAGCGGTCTTTGAAAGACGATTATGTTGTCCGAAAATATCACGAATTTTACGAAATGTCATATAACAGAATTCATTGTGAAATTGGCCAAGGCATCTACTACGAATACGTCAAAAAACTAAATGTCAAAACTATCATGTTGTTGAAAAACAAACTCGGAAGAATCGATGTTGATAACTTGATATCTAAAAACCACTTACCTGATAGCCAAAGTACTAAACATCTATTAAGCAAAAATAAATTTTTAAGAAAAGTATTTTTAGCACATTAAAAAAATGTATTCTGTTTAAAAAAAAATAAGAAAAAATTAAAGAAATATTTTTAATTTATAAATTTTTTTTTAAATATTAAAAGTAAAAGGTCTAAGTGTCATGGTACGAGTATCGTCATCTACCGCTATACGAACAACAAACCTTTTTCATACTTTTTGTTATGTTTTTGAATATCTTCAAATTTATTCAAGGGTTATTTTGGGTTTTACGCAATTTAAAGACGCCTTCAGCCGGTTTCTCTGCATTTTTTATTAGAAAAAGCAATAAAGCAGAATTAATTTAATTTAAGGTTTAACTGCTGAAAAACCCAAAAACCATCAAACATTCAAATTATTTTCAAACTATCAAATCATTTATTAGAAACAAACATCTAAAATCATCTTTAACTGCGTTTTAAATACGTTTCATACTTTTATCTCTTAAAATGAAAACTTGTTATTTAGAAATAGAAAAGAAAGGAATTATATGTTTTTAACATATTGTAAAAAAACTAAAGGGTGTTTTTATAGAGGTATTATACTTTGAAATGGAATAACACAAGGAAAAATCTTTGTAATTTGATATAAAATTTTCTTTATTCAGAAGACAATCTTCTGGCATTATAATTTGAATGCGACTTCTAAAATATGACGGCAACGGCTGGCTTGGTCGTTGCCTAATCTGGAGCAATAACTCTTTCCAACATTTTTGGGTGTATATTATTGCCGACAATGTTGTGCTTCAAGTGGTTAAGGAGGTTAAGGCATTTGTAGCTGATACTTCGCTGCGCGAGCATTTGAAAACCCGTTTGCTTTGTTTCGACTTTTGTCTGTGCCTTGCAATGTTGTCCGGTCATGTTTCTGTGGTGAATGTTGGCGTGGTGGTTCTCTCCATGCTAGTTTGGAAATTGGCGCTGCCGCTAGAGTTTTACGGTCCCTGGGCCTAAGGGCGGAGGTTGCTGCAGTACTCGGGCTTGCAGTAGGCAACATTCCTGGAAGAGACCGGTGTAGTTAGTTTTATGTCGTTTGTAGTAGTTAGTAAATATTGTGGAAAGGATAGGATGGGGTCCATGGCTGTTTTATCTGCCAAGGGTCTTATCCTGCCTTGAGTGAATGGTGTGTGAATGAGTACCGGAATGGGTACTGGTGAGTATGTGGTGTGAATGTATGTGTGAGGCCACTAGTTCGAGTTATTTGGAACTCGGCTGGTGGTAACAATTTGACCGGATACTATAAACTGATACCACGGGTGCCGGGTGCCCCTGAAACTTCGGTTTCAGCCTGGCAGTTAGTGTGGCCCTTCGGGAGCTTCGTGGTGGCTGTGGTTTTTACCCATATCGCGGGATGAACTTATTAGCTCTTGTGGAATTGCATAGCCACAGGGATGCCGTGACCCAAAGATCGGTAGGAGTATAGAAAGTCTCCGCACCTCACCCAAGGTGGACATCATGACCAAAAACGTGATGTCAAATTCGTACCCATGGTTTGAACATCGGGGCGTTAGTGGACGCATTGTATTCACTCGGTGGTAAGATCACTGTGGTATTAGGCCGTCTCGGCAGGTAACCACATGAATCTGTATCACATCTGTCCTTCAAGTGGTCAATTGGTTCGGTGTTATCAGCGTCGACTAGGGACTTCACATATCTCCACATAAGCCCCCCGGGGGCACATGATAGTCTTTTTGGAACCTACTGTTTCATTTAGAATGGTGTCTTGTGGGGTAAAAGGGAGCCCAGGCCCCTCAAAAGGCTAGTAGGAGTCACCTGGACAATCCACATATTTCCACGGGAATCAGTACGCTCGCAGAGTTCACTATTTGTCTCTTGAGACAATTAGCTGTTCTCTGACTGGAACACAATGAATGGTTCAGGTCCAGTGAGTATGAATGCCGTCGTGTTCTTAATTATATTAAGCTTCATGCGTTCTGAACCAGGAGTTGAATAGTCTCCAACTCTTTAGCAAGGAGTGAAGGCTGCGGCCTACTTCGGGCTTTCGAAATTGCTACTAGGAGTGACCGGAGGATATACGTACTCGATGGCCTCTTAGAGCGTGGATGACGTTTGCAAATCATTCAAGTGGTTTGACCACCATCTGATTATGACTACATGGTCGGTGCAGATGTAAATCGAATCACATCAATCTCCACATAAACTACTCTAGCGGCGTTAAATCGTGCGATTTTGAAGACGAATTCATGAACCCTAAACGTGAGACTATGCGGTTGCCAAACAAATTTCCTCAATAAATCAATTTTGGCACGAATTGTGTAAAATGTTGACACTTAAACTCCTGCACATCATAGTTGTTCAATTGTAGAATGAAAAAGTCGGTTATTATGGCTCTGTAGCGATTATCATTGTCTGTAACGTTCTGACCAGCATCGTTTGTAAGGAAGTATACGTGATAGAACCTTGCCCGAAGACGATGTATTCACATCGAAAGTGCTCGCCATTTGCGAACAGACAGCTGGAAAGGATGTTAAGAGGAGGAATTTTAAACAGTAGTTCATCCAACGGCGGAACAAACCCAAACATTTTAGTACCTAAGTACGGACTAAATAAATCCACCAGCCCATAAAGATATGTCTTGATGGAATCTCACCATCATTACATGTATCACCGAGGGTAAAAGGGAGTACAGTCCCCCAAAGGCTAGTGGACAACTTCACGTTATTTCCATGGGAATCAGTAAGCCCCAGAGTTTAGCTTTTTGGCTTTTTCGCTGTTCTCTAACTTATTATTGAGGTTGGCTTTTCGGGAGCACCGTGGTGGTTGTAGAATATACACTTTTGACGTTAACACAGGATAACACAGGTCCAGTGAGCATACTTGTCATGTGTTCTGGACAAGGAGTTGAATATTCTGCGACTCTTAAGCAAAGAGTGCGGATGGCGGCCTGCTCAGAGCTCTCGAAGTTACGGCTAGAAGTGGCTAGAAGATATACGTATCCGACGTCGTTCTAGGGCGTAGATGACGCTATATATCACCTACAGTGGTTTGATCCACCGTTATGACGTAAATCTACGTACCGACGTAAATCTTTTCACGCATGTAACCATGTCTCAACATACACTTAAGGATTGTTATCTGTCCAAATACGGAAGCTTTGTTGATTGACGTATCCAAAAACTGATTTTCATCGAGAAACAGAATTCGCTTATGAAAAGCGACATCAACGACAATTTTGTTTAGCAACAACGTAATAAGATTTACATCAGTACCTAGCCGTGTAAGCCATAAGCTGATGGTGATATGTAGCGTCACTCACGCTTTAGGAAACCGTCGGATATTTTTATCCTCTAGTCACTCCTAGTTGCAATTTGGAGAGCACGGAGCAGGGCATCCATCCCTACTGCTTGCTTAAGAGTTGGCGACTTTCTAACTCCTGGTCCAGAACACATGATATATTATGATCACTGGACTTGGACTATATTCTTGATTAAAAATGTATGATAGTGGCCCCTTAATCATTTCGTGAGAGCCTGAGAAACCACAACCAACCTTAATAATTAGACAGAGAACAGCAACAGCTGAACTCTGGAGACTTACTGATTCTCGTGCAAATAAAGTGAAAGTTGTCCAGTTGGCTCCTGTCTTTAGGGAAACTGGACTCCCTTTTACCCCCAGTGACACATATATTAATGGTGAGATTCCATTAAGATATATTAATGTGGCCCTGTGGGAAATCTTGTTTAGCACCCAATCCGTACGATCTGAAAGCGTAGTTCAGGCGTTGAAATGCCAAACTAAATATAAATCACTTGACAGCTGGCAAAAAGACCATCAGTTAAAAAAGTGTTGCCAACTTAAAATTCTATACCATCAACTAAATATAAATCACTTGACAGCTGACAAAAAAGTGTTGTCAACTTAAAATTCTATACTCTCTTCAAAATCTAAATCACTTGACAGCTGAGAAAAGGTCGACAATTAAAGAAGTGTTGCCATTTTAAAATTCTATACCCTCAAATAAATATAAATAATCACTTGGCAACTAAATATAAATCAGTAGACAGTTGACAAAAAAGTGTTGCCATTTAAAATAATATACCCTCAACTAAATATAAATCACTTGACAGCTGACAAAAAAGTGTTGCCAACATAAAATTCTATACCCTCAACTAAATATAAATCACCTGACAGCTGACAAAAAGGCTGCCAGTTAAAAAACTGTTGCCATTTTAAAATACTATACCCTCAACTAAATATAAATAATCACTTGACAGCTGAAAAAAGACCACCAGTTAAAAAAGAGTTGCCAACTTAAAATTCTATACCATCAACTAAATATAAATCAGTTTACAGTTGACAAAAAAGTGTTGCCATTTAAAATTCTATACCCTCAACTAAATATAAATCACTTGACAGCTGACAAAAAAGTGTTGTGAACTTAAAATTCTATACTCTCTTCAAAATATAAATCACTTGACAGCTGACAAAAAGGCTGCCAGTTAAAAAACTGGTGCCATTTTAAAATTCTATACCTCTATAAAAAACCACCCGCTACAACAAATTGTTTTATTTACCCGGATGTAAAGAAAGAATGAAGACATTTTTCTCTGATCTAAATTTAATTAACTAATAAAAGATTTAAACGTATCACGCACATTTTACATTTGTATAATGCAAACACGCATACACTCGCACTCACACTTACATAAACACATTCAGGCAATTAACGTAGTAGAAAACTTTTAAAATGCCAAAGAAATTTATTCAAACTATGTATTAGCATATTGTGCTAACAATCAACAACGAACAGACTTATTTTGTTTACAAAGGTATTTCACTTAAAGACAGATCATTTACAAGTCCACTTAAGCGCATGGACCAGGGAGAAAAAATAAATGATTCGTTCATTTAAAATGGTTAAGGTTCTCAACATAAATTCACGCACAAAGTAACAACATAAAATATTAAGTCATGCACAGTGGTGCGGAATTAATATATTTTGGCTTTAGGTGAAAATTAAGTCTTTTGGAAGAAAAGTCTTTTTTCGTTTTTAATTTAAATATTTTTTATTTTATAATTTACAATTGGTAAATTTAATTCTTCAGCTAAATATTGCTCCGAAACAATCACTTGTATCTGCGAGTCCTGCATCTAAAGCACCTGGAAAGGAATTTTCCTTTCCATGCTTTGAAAGCATATTTTAGGTTATGAAGTTAATTGACTTAACACACTTACTATTATTTTACACTTTCAATTTAATTGTTAATAGTAGAAAGAATAAATATGAGCAATAATAATGATGTCGGGTAAATGTCCGCCTGTGGCACGTCGGCAAGCGTCCGCTCTTTTATCTTTCAGAGTGTCAGTTGTTAGTGGATTGGTCATGACCTTCAAAAAGCTAGCAGAGTTAAATCATAAGCTCGAGGCGATCAATTGACATCTAAATTTCTTTGGAGGCTGTATGGCTTGTGGCCTCGTTTGGCTGAAACTAAAAGTCACTGATATCAACATAAGCCAATTGTAGCTACAAACATTTTTTATCATGGTTTGGTAGCGCAGAGATATTATGGTGAAGGTATTTTCTTATTCAATTCCGAAAAAATACGGTTCAAGGATATCGCCTGATCACAGACCGCATCGTAATGGTTTTTCAAGGACTGTTTGTGAATTTAGTGAGCCCCATATGCGACAACTTCGTGTATTTACATAACCGCTTAACCCGCCCCGGGGGAGGGGCTAAGTGTTACCATCCATGAAATAAGCACTAGTTGAAAAAAAAACGATAGATGGCGGACCCTATATAAAATTATAACAAAACGATGTGCAATGATTTGGTTGCGGTTCGGAATAAAACCCAAGCTATTTTATACTTAGTAATAAAAATGTTAACTACTTAAGCTGTGGAATGTTACTGCCTAATATTGATCTCAAACAAAAGTCGATTACAAATAACGCTCTTGTCAAACATAACTGGAAGTCTAAATAATTGTAAAAATCAAAAGTATTAAATAGCGATGACATTTTAGTGGAATAAAAGCAGGCGTAGAATAAAATTTCTCGGAAAGATAAGTATCTCTCTAGTGGCTCTTTAGCTAATAGAGACATATAACACGATTGGTGTATGATGGAGCATGAATGTTCCAGTTTTTATTGTGAATATAAAGTAAAATGGTTGTGCAATGATTTGGTAGCTGTTGGAAATTGAACCCAAGCTATTTTGTACTTAGTAATGAAAACGTTATTCACTTAAGCTGTGAAATGCTGCTGCCTAATATTGATCTCAAACAAAAATCGACTACTAATGGCGCTGTTTTTAAGCATGGAACTGGAATATTTAAATATCGGAAAGATTAGTATCCCAGTTTCTTAAAAATGTTCCGCTGTTATGAAAAAGCGGATTAAACGATTTAGTACTAAACACTTTTAGCATACTTTTTAGCTATGAAATATTCTGTTTTATGTAGTGCAAATACTGTTGCAATAAAATTGATTTAATCCACTCAACAAACACTTAATCAAATCAGACTCATACATACACATTCACATATTCGTGTGTATAAATATACAAAAGCATATATTTCTTTCGTTGCTTTATTTTTTTTTATATTTTGTATTTTGGAGAAAATAAAAGGCGTTAATTCAATTAAGGATGAATTAGTACAGTTGTGAAGCCTAAAGTCAATCTTTAATATGATGAACAAATGAAAAGCTTTTTGTTTTTTTTTTGTTTTTGTTTGACGAGTGTCAAGACGAATAAAATTGTTATTTATGAAAATAGCAAATATTTGCTGTCTTGTTGTTGTCATTTTAAATAAGTATTGCATTTAGTAAATTGTTTTTATTTTTATTTCTATTTCTTTTTTTTTATTTTACTCAAATCTACAAGTTAAATTTTAATTTATTTCTTTGCTAGTGATTGTAAAGTAAATTTGTTTGATTATTGATAATGAGAATTTTTAATTTAATATTAGATTTTTCCATTTAATTTTCAATTATTATAAAATTTATATTTGCTTATTTTTAATTATTTTTTTTTTAATTTATTGCTATTTTATTTCTTTAAGTTTGTATGTTTTATATTTTATTTTTTTTTAATTTATTATTTTTAAATTTAAAAAAGTTTTAACACTTTAAAAGTCATATAAAATAATAAGACCGCGCTTACATTGATAATGTAAGGACGACCTGCAAATCACTTTGCGTCTTGGAATTATGTATAAAGATACGCTTGCTCTTTTTTCTTAGTCTTAGTTAAATAGTTAGTTAATCAGATATCCCCACAGAAAGAATTCCACAGCAGTCAAATCAGGCGAATCTAAAGGCCAATCAACCTCACCATTTATTAAAATAACTTGTTGTGGAAAGAAGTCTCGCAGTAATTCCATTGTAATCCTCGCTGTATGGGATATGGCACCGTCTTGTTGATACCACATGTTAATCAAGCCCAAAACATGCAGTTGTGGCATTAAAAAGTTTTCAATCATATCACAAGATCACTTCCCATTCACAGTTTCTCCATTACACCGTTTTGATTTCCAAAGAAGTAGCGTCCAATGATTCCACTGGACCAAATTGCAAATTGAGAGTTGCCCATTCACCAGAATCGAATTATCTGTTTATTCACTTATCTATTCAAATGAACGGCGACGTAAATAGTCTTGTGGAAGTAGCTCTTGTGTCAACTGAATCTTATATATGGAAGCAAATACAAATCCTTGTGCAAAATAGTGGCCAAAGTTCTTCTTTGAAGACCAAGCTCCTCAGCACGGCATCGTATTGAGGTCAATGGATTGTTTTGAACACTTTCTTGGGCCGCAGTAATGTTTTCAGCCGATCTTGCAAAACGTTGTGGTCCATGCTCAAGCCCTCTTTGTCTTACAGCCAGGATTACAACGGAATTACTGCCAGACCTCTTTCCACAACAAGTTATTTCCTGAAATTGTGAACTCCGCACTTTTTTTGTGGGAATATCTGAAAAGCAGAAACGCTTGAGCAACTCAAACAATATATTCGTGATGAAATTAATGAAATACCTCGTGAACTAAGTGACAATATAATGAAAAATGTGCTTAAAAGGGCTCGCATTTATTTATTCAAAGATTATCATGAACATGTACTAATTTTTATATTGACTTACCCGCCAATTTTGTTTTTATTTTTTTTTATTCTAACTAAAATCAACTTACCCGCCAATTTTGTTTTTATATTATTTTTATTCTATCTAAAATCAACTTACCCGCCAATTTTGTTTTTTTTTTTATTCTAACAAAAATCAACTAACCCGCCAATTTTTACTTTATTAAATTAATTAATTTAATAAAATTTACTTTTTATTAAATTTCGCTCAGCCTTATTTAGTTTGTTTGTTTTTTTTCTTTGAGAGAAGTAGCACTTTAAGGTATCAATACCTATTTAGTAAGTACCGTGCTTCATTTTTTAGGAAAGGGATAGAGAAGAGATGCGACAGGTGGTGAAGGATAGTAGAAGAATAGTTACGGAAATTAACTGTCATATAAGACAGCTATGACTATGCCTTCATCACTGAGCAGCAAATCAATTTTTATTTGTAGTGAAAAAAAAACCAAGATCTTTGTTGGGAATCGAACCCACAACCCCCAGTCATGTAAGCTAGCACACTACCTACTAGCCTACAGGGGCACCAGCCTTATTTAGTTTATTAAAGGTTACTGCAAATAAGTTAATAATCTCCAGATTGTTTAGCCAGTTTTAACAGCAAAGAAATAAGTGTTAATACTATGCGTCCTTATTTGCCATATTCTACATATTTAGTACCAAAATATTTATTTATATCGAAATATTTTTTAAAAATAAAATTGTGAGAACTAAAATAAGTTTAATATGTATGTATCTTTGCAGATTTAACAGACAACTTTTATTTAAACATTTTGTAAGGATGTTCGAAATAGCAAAAGGATATCATAAACTAAGCACAGATGGACATGGACTTTTACAATGAACATATTTTAACAGATTTAGGTGAGTTTAAATTTCTTTTACTTCCACACATATTGGCTCTCTGTTGAAGCTCTCTGTTTCTCTATATTAAGGATAATAAATATTTTTTGAAAATAAAAAACTTAAATTATATAAATAAAACTTGGAATTGGATAAAAAATGTTAAAACTAAAATTAGAGAGAAGCGTGTGCGTTAATATGTGAAAAATAAGAACAGAAATATCTTAAATTGAAACTAACTAACGATGAGTTGAAACATTATATTTTTAAATAGCCTGATATTTATTAAACTATGTTTCGAATATTGTTAAGGCAAATTGTATTGGGTATTTTTTATAGAGGTATAGCAATTTAATTCATCAACAAGCTTATAATTGACAGTCATTTTGTAAGCTGTCAGGTGATTTATGTTTAGTTTGGTTCTGCATTTCAACATGAATAGATTGACTTCCAAATTGGTCAAATTAGGGGGCAAAATAAAATTGTCATTATTGCCGATAATTTTGTTTAGCGACGAAACTCACTCCTGTTTGAATGGATACCATCAATAAACAAAACTGCCATATTTGCAGTAATAATAATTCTCCAGAGTTTCTTGAGATACTGTCACATCCATAAAAATGATCTGGTGGAATCATTGGTCCGTATTCCTTTAGAAACGATGCTGGTCAGAACGTTACGGTCAATGATAGCCGCTATAAACCCACGACTACTGACTTTTTCGTTCATCAATTTGAACAAATATGATGTGCAGGAGCTGTGGTTTCAATAAAATGACGCATAATGTCACACAGGTCATGCCACAATTGATTTGTTGAAGGAAATGTTTGGTAGCCGCACAGTTTCACATTTTGGATATGTGAATTGGTCTCCAAAATGATGTGATTTAATGCCGTTAGACTATTTACTAGCGACGTCGCTGGTTTACGCCAATGAGTGTGAAACGATTGGTCACCTAAACGGGCAAAAGTCGTCGCATTATTGCCGATATAAGATCACTAAAGTAGGAAAAGTTATCGAAAATTGAACATCCAAATTAGACTACCTCGAAGCCAGCCGTAGTGGTCTTATACCAGATGTCATATTAAAACTACAATTCCAAGAGATTATAATGTGTTTTGGCATTTATTTTTTTGACATATTTGTAGTAGATGCTTTGGCAGTTGTTGCAATGAATTAAATTTCGCACGAAAATCGCATTAAAATAATTAAAATCCACTATAAAAATGGTGATTCTATTAAATTTACATTTCGTAAAATTTGTGATATTTTCGGACAACATATCCGTCCTTCTGAGATCGCTATTAAAAATTTGGTTGTTAAATTTGAGTCGGCAGGATTGCTACAAAATGTGTGAACACCAACACGTGTTTGAGCGGGTGGTTCAACTTAAAACAGTGCAGCTGTGAGCCACAGTATTGAAGCAGTTCCTAATTTGTCAATTTCTCGACGTTCGTTATAATCCGGGTTATCCGAAGGCAACACATCGCAAATTTTGCGTCAGAATTTGTCTTTAAAGCCTTACAAGGTGCAACTGGTGCAGGATTTGCCGACCGACCATTCACATCACCGTAGATTCACTCAATTCTTTCAGGAATAGCCGGATGTAATTTCTGAAAAAATCATTTTTTCAGACGAAGCCTTTGTCAGGGCAAAAGAAGCAAAATTACCGCATTTGGCCTTCTGAAAATTCTAGAGCGATTATGGTGAAGCCTTTGCATGCTCGCCGTGCCAATGTATGGTGTGCTATATGGTCTGAAGACGTGTTTATGCCATTTATTTTAAAGGTGAGCCTGCAAATGCGGTAACGGTCAATCGATCATGTTATCGGGAAATGCTAACAACTCAATTTTGGTCTATTATTGACGAGGTGCATATTACTGACATTTGGTTTCAACAGGACGGCGCTACATGTCACACAGTTAATGAAGCGATCAATTTATTGCAAACCAGATTTTCCGATCGCATAATTTCACGACAGTTAGCAGTTAAGTGACCAGCCAGATCGATTTAACACCACTGGATCAATTTTTGTTGGGGCTATATTAAGAATAAGGTTTATACGGAGCTAAGCAAATCGATTTTAACCTTAAAACTCAAAATTTGTGATGTGATTAACGAAATAGGACTGCCATTTTGCCAAAAAGTGATTAAAAACTTTGATGAAAAAATCGACATCAGTCAGCGTGGTTGTGGGGGATAACATTTGCGAGATATCATTTTTCATTCATAATTGCCGAACCTTTCTCTTCGTAATACAGTTAAAATTTGTTTTAGAAAACAAACTTCTTATTGAAAAACCCTTTATATTCAATTAAGTGCATTCCATTTCAATTTATTCAAATTAATCTTTCTTTTATTGCATTTCAATACTCTCAGCAACTTATTCTGAGCAATTTGTAATTTCTTGCTGTGTTAAGCTGCATGCGAATGTAGATCAGGCAAAGGCAGCATGTATTATCTATATATTATCTAAAGCAGTTATTTGTTCGACCTATTTGTTTATATTATAATTAAGAAGACATTTTGCGGGCTCAAGGTCAAGGTTTTCTTAACTATAAAGTGAAATATTATTGTTACTGTTGTTATTTTCCGTCTTATTCTGGCTGTTGTTCTCGTGAAGTTAATGGCGAGCGTTTGCGATGTGAAAACATCATTGTCAAGCCGCGGTATAATATTATCGCTTGGAAGATGGATTTAAATATCAAACGTTAAACACAATATAAATAAAATATATCAAGTGTAAAATTACAGATTTGAGTGTTTCCTAGACAAAATATTGAGTTTAATATGGGAGCTATCACGTTCTAAGTTCTTATATCAAATACTTTTCCTTCCCGACGCTATAACCCCAGAACGCACGAACCGATTTCCACGGTTTTGCATTGGTTGGAAAGGTCTCGGGCACCGTGACTGTTATAGCAAAGAAAATTTCAAGAGAAAAGCAGGAAAACAGGGAAAATCATTTTTTTACACACAGCGCCATCTCTGATACATAGCATGTACTACAACGGCACCAGTACGTGGTGTGTGAGTATCCCTCACGAAAATAAGAACGTTTCATTTTAAGTAGATGACGCCGTGCGCTAGGTCGCATGTATACTATTCATCCTAGAAATGATGAATGTTTTTATTTGCGACAGCTATTGGTAAATGTACGTGGACCAAAATCATTTGCGCATTTGAAAACTGTGCCACCAATGCCAAACATATCGAGAAGCATGTCAACTATTGGGTTTGCTGAAGAACGATTCTTATTGGGATTTAATACTTGCGGGTTCAGTTGTGCCATCAAATGCGTACCAAATACGAAAGCTGTTCATGATGTTATCATCACCACATGTTTCCCTTCGCAACCAAATCAGTTATGGAACAAATGCAAAGACGACATGTGTGAAGATATCTTGCATCGCTTACACATTCGAACGAATAATCCCGACATGCAAATAACCGATGAAATATATAATGAAGAATTGATTCTGATTGAGGATCGATGTTTGACTATTGCAAACAAGCTACTGATTGAAGTAGAAATGATCGATGGATGCACGATGCATTCAACCAAGAATTAAATCGAGACCTGCAATACAATGTTGATACATTACAGGAATTCGTTCAAAATAATGTGCCGTTGCTGAATGAACAGCAAAAACAAGTATACGAAACGTTTATGCAAGTGGTGGACAATAATACTGGTGGTTTATACTTCCTGGACGCACCTGGAGGAACAGAGAAAATATTTGTCATTTTATTGATTTTGGCCACTTCTCGATCAAGATGTGACACAGCTTTGGCGTTAGCATCATCTGGAATTGCGGCGACTCTTCTAGATGGCGGTCGTACTGCAAATTCTGCGCTTCAGTTGCCACTCAATTTAAATACACTTGATACTGCAACATGCAATATTTCCCGATCCAGTGCAATGGGAAAATTGTTGATGCAATGCAAGCTCATTTTTTGGAATGAGTGCACAATGGCACATAAAAAATCACTTGAAGCACTTAACTTCACACTGAAGGATCTTCGGCGAAATAACAACATCTTTGGTGGCTTGATGATATTGTTGGCAGGCGATTTCAGGCAGTCGTTGCCACCAATTCCCCGTGCAATGCCTGCAGATGAATTGAATGCTTGCCTGAAGGCATCACCTTTGTGGAATAATGTAAAAACATTATCGCTAACCACTAATATGAGAGTTTAACTTCAAAATGATCAAAGTGCTGCATAATTTTCCCCACAGTTGTTAGCTGTTGGAAATGAAAAAGTCCCAGCTGATGCGACAGCTGGATTAATTGCTCTTACCAATGACATTTGCCGTTTTGTAGACTCTCAATTAGCTCTTATTGAAAATGTTTTTCCAAACATTATCATGCGAATTATCAGAATTATACTTGGTTAAGCCAAAGAGCAATTTTCGCCCCAAAGAATAATGATGCTGTACATGCACTGAATTTCACCATTCAATCAAAAAGTGATGGCAATTTGGTAACATACAAATCCGTTGATTCCATACAAAATCCTGATGATACAGTAAATTATCCAACGGAGTTTTTGAACTCTCTGGAGTTACCAGGATTTCCAGCACTTAACGTGCAACTCAAAGTTGCTTCAGTTATTATGATATTGCGTAATTTGAATCCACCGCGACTTATGCAACGGTACTCCACCTGCGGTGAAAAGACTTATGCCGAATTTGATTGAGGCAACCATTATTAACGGAAAGTACGCAGGTGAACCATGGCAATTTCCGGTTCGCCTTGCGTTCGCAATGACAATTAACAAGTCGCAAGGCCAACCGCTAAGTGCTCGCGGGATAAATTTAGAAAATCATTGTTTTTTACATGGGCAGCTATACGTTGCGTTTTCATGAGTTGGGAAACCATCCGCTTTATTTGTATTAATGTCAGACCAAAAAACATAAAATGTGGTTTACCAAATAGCACTTTAATGAAACGGATAATTTGAGGACACGTATAACGCTTCGATTCAGTATTTACTTTGGATTCACTTTCATTTTTTACTTGGAGATGTTCAACTAAATTCGACTTCATTTTTGTAATCGAAATGAATTCATTACTGTTGTGCAATGAAATAAAATTTTTCCTTTTCAAATATAAAACAATAAAAATAATTTTTCTTCATTCTTTAATCCCCAAACGAAATGTTAAAAAAAAACGAAGCCATCTGTTGGCAAAGCGGAGTTCGCCGGGTTTGCTAGTAATTATCAAAAAAAATAAATAAATAAATTTATTTTATTTAACTGTTTTAATAATTTGTTATTAATTTTGTAGCTGGGCTCTTGATAGCTGTGTTTGTAGTAGACGTAATATATTTAAATAGTGTTAATTATCTGCCTGTCCATTTGCATAATCACTTCTCTTCATAGAAAGCATTAGAAGAAGTAAAACAGTTCTATATGAAGTAAAATATCAGACATTGTGTAGTTACCACAACTAACTATTACCAGAGAAGCTTGTTCTAGTTTCTTTTGCTTTCCAGATTTATTTAAATTCTTTTTCTTAAATGCCAAGAATATTCGAAAGCAATTTGTTATCAATAATTTCCCTTGATGTCATAATTTCTTAAACTTAATAATTAAACATATTCAATTTATGAAAAAGTCATTAAATCATTTTTTTATTTATTTTGTTTATACTGCAATAAAATGTTTGGTTGTCATAATTATTACGTGCCGTTTGAAATAAAAATTTATTTTTTGTTATAATTTATTTATTTTTAATATTTCATAACTCATGTTTAGACATTTTTGAATTTTGCTAAGCAACAGTTTCTTTGTTTCCTTTTTCAAATTGATGATTTTCATTCAAATGCAATATTTTGCTTAAAGTCAGTATTGTAAAATAATACGGTAATGGAAATTAATTAAAGCTTGAAAATAATAAAATAATGGCTCTTATTGTAATCGAGGACCATGAAATTATGTAAAGCTTCGATTTTATATTGGATGGGCAATAATGAGTTTCTATCGAAGGAATAATTTCTGCTTTATATTATTTGAGGTTAGGAAATTGTGTATTAAATGATTAAATATCAAGAATTGTGCTGCCACCCTTTTGCATATATTTAGTAAAAATTTGGGTAACTTTAAGCATGGAACGTTACACTCTTGAGAAAGAATATTAATTCAAGCAGCTTTTCCTCATACTCAGCCTGTTTCTGAGTTCGCTGTGAGTTATTTCATCGCTAAATTTGAGGCTCACGATATTGCTTTACCCCATTTGTGTTTTATTTTATTTGAGGTTAGGAAATTTTCTATTAAATGATTAAATGTCAAGAATTGAGCTGCCATCCTGGTATGCTCGTAGTGCCGCTATGCAGCAAAGTGTTGTGAATGAGCGTAAAACATCAACCCAACAACATTTGCTACAATTGTTGTTATTTATCTTCACGCCTATGAAATTCAATTCGTTTAAATATTAAAGCCTACTGATCATTGTTTTGGGTTGAACGTTTGTGAATCCGCTGTTCGAAAAGCTGAACGAAAACAACTCATTTCTCTTAGTGATGAAGCATATTTCAATTAAGCGGTTACGTAAATAAACAAAATTACCGCATATGGGGCTCACAAACTTCAGAAAGAGTTCTCGAAAAAGCCATGGTGCGATCATTGGCTCGTATTTTTTTTTTTTGTTTTTTTGAAAACGAGCAAGGAAACGCCGTCACCATGAATGTTTTGCGTAAACAAATCATGATAATCAATTTTTTGTGACTACAATTGGCTAATATTGATATCAATGATCTTTGGTTTCAGCAAGCCGTTGCCACAAGCTACACAAACATTTCAGTTATTGTATGAGAATTTTTCTAGTTGCGATGTCAATTGGCCGCCTCTCTCATGTAGTTTAACACCACTGTATTATTTACTTTGGGACAATTTGAAAGCCTGTGTTAACGCGAACATAAACAACTAAAACTCTGAAAGATGAAATTCGGCGCTGCATTAAAGAGATAAGCGAAACGAAGCTGTGTTGCAAAATGTGCTTCAAGGTAAAAGAAGTGGAAGACTGCCGACGTGCTAGAGGTAGCATATGATTAATTCTCATAATTCTACTTTACAATAAAACTAAAGTTGTCAGAAAAGCCTAAAATTTACCCCCTCCCACCACAATATTTAACTCGTGGCGAAATCACATATCTCTTGCTAGTAAAGGAAAATTTAGACATTTTCGCCATTTTTTAAAATGTACAAAATTAGTATAAAACAAATTTGACGCCGATTTTTATGCGACGGCATAAATTAATAAATTCGCCACTGCTATAGCTAGTAAATCAATTCGCCGTGATTGAAATTTATAAACCAAAAAACAAATTAAAAGGCCATTTCTTCTGTCATAGAAACTAATTATTGTCAATCAATTTAATATTACACAAGTCACCAGTTTACAATTCTTTGTTGCCTAAAAATAATAAATGTGTAAAAATATTAATCTGCACAAATACATCTGCAATAATTGTCTTAACATTTGTCAAATTACTGTTAAATAGAAATACTAAAAAAAATCAAATTTAATATTAAATATGTTTGTAATAATTATTGATAGTTGTTGCATATTGAGTATACAAAAAAGCATAAGTTGTAGTTAAGTACAGTGATGGTTAAAACATTCTGCTTAGTAACTATATATTATTTTGTTTTTTATAAAAATATAATTTTGTTTAATTTTATTCAAATTTATTTCAATAATTATATTTGGAAAAAAATTTCTACTGTTCGAAACATCCAGAAGACTGATTTATGGTTGATTTATGCCCCTGTAGGCTAGTAGGTAGTGTACTAGCTTCTCGGTATGGGGGTTGTGGGTTCGATTCCCAACGAGGACCTTGGGTTTTTTTCACTACACTACACTACAAAAATAAAAATTGACTGTCGGTGGGGCTGCTCAGCGATGAAGGCATTGTCAGTGGTCGCTGTTCTCTCTTTACACGCCAGTAAATTTCCGACTATTCTTCTACTTTCACCACCTGTTTCATCTCTTCTCTATCCCTTTCCTAAAAACTGCAGCACGGTGCTTGACTAAAGAGGCATTGACCTAAAACAAGTTCGATGCTCAAGGGTCCGCCAAATAACTTTTTTTTTTGTTTTGAATACTACAAACAAAACTATTGAATATTTTCTAAAAATTTTTTTTTACTTGAAAGTACAATCCTTCCGGTTAATAATGGAAATTAATTTCATTCAAATGGCCGCCTCGGCTGGCCATTTGCTTAAAAACTGGACCGATCGTGTAGGCTACTGCACATTATCGATTGTTTGCAGCAGTATTTCACCAATGACTTCACGAATATTGTCCTTTAAAGCGTCAATTGTCTCTGGCTTGTCGGCGTAACACTTATCTTTGACGCGACGACACAAATAATAGTCCAACGGTGTCAAATCGCAGCTCTGAGATGGCCAAACGACAGCAGCTTTGCGGCTGATAATGCGATCTTCAAAAATAGGGCGCAAAACATCGAGTGTAGCTTCGGCTGTGTGGCACGTAGCGCCGTCCTGTTGAAACCAAATGTTGCCAATATCCTCCTCTTCAATTTTTGTTAACAAAATTGACTGTAACGGCCACTGCTAACTCATTTTCGAAGAAAAATGACCCAATTATGCCTCTGGACCAAAATCCGCACCAAACAGTGTCTCATTTTGGATGCGTCGGCTTCTCAATGTATGCGTGTGGGTTTTCTGTGCCCCAAATGCGACAATTTTGCTTGTTTACATACCCGCCAAGACCAAAATGAGCTTCATCTAAAAAGATGATTTTTTTTTTGCAAAATCGGCATCGTCTGTAAGTCGATGGCGTGGATAAAGTTAAACAAATATGTTAGTTTCGGGATTAAGAGCTTCTGGATTAATTAACTTGAAAACCGGGGATCCATATTATCCATAGCGATTGCATTAGTTGTGACAGCAAAACAACTTTCCAGAAGTACAAGTTGATCCACACAGCGGAAACTCAAAACCTACTGGGACATAACATAAATTATCGTAATAACTATTAGGCGGCGATAGGAGGTTTACCTCAACATCTAGATTACATTCAGACATGGTAATCCGAACCACATACTCCGAAATTCCCTCCATTTAGCCCTACTATCTATGGCGGATTGAGTACAAGAAGATTTTGTTTTATTTAACTTCAAGGTTCTATATCTCTATTAAAACATCCTAAGTCGATCTGTAAGTCGATCGCAGGCCCACTTAGCGAAGTGAAAACACATTGGATGGTCAGTTGCCTTTAACTCCTGTACCAATTGGACTTTGTATGGCTTCATACCAAGGTCTTTAGGCAAAATTCGTCTCAATGATAACTTTGAAATGTTCAATTGTTGTGAACGACGGTGAATTGATGTTGATGACGCTTCACGCCCACGCACTTTCTGCCACAGCAGCACTATTTTCGGGTGCACGCACTGTTTTTGACTTTTCACGCTTTGGTTTATCGATGAGGATGCCAGTTTCTTTCACTTTTTCAACAAGATAACGAACATACGGAGCTGACGCTGCTTCTCTGCTTCCAAAATCCGTACGCAGTTTTCGTACACATTCTGCAGCATTACCATGATTTTCAAAGTAATGTCGCAATATATCCCAGCGTTGTTCAAGCGTTTACACAACCATTTTCATTCCGCAGAAGAATAAAACTAATTATCTGTCAAATCAAACATTAACTAAATGTTGCAATTCACGAAGAAAACAATAGTTGAAAAAAAATGTTAGATGGCGAACCGTTTATAAGCAATGAATGAATGAATGAATGTTTAGCAATAAAGCTATTTGAATGGTTACGTCAATAACCAATATTGCCATATTTGGGGGCATGATATCCTCCTAAATAATTTTGACACCGTTACATCCAGAAAAACCCACTGTTTGGTGTACTTTATGGGCTGGTAGAAAAATGTATTTTGTACTTCAAAATTGAGCCACGATTACTGAATTTTTCGTTTATCAATTGAACAACCATGATGTGCAAGAGCACAAAAGATGGCACATTATATCACACAGCTTGTGTAACACTTAATTTATTGAAGGACACATTTGGTAATCGCATAGTTTCACGATACGTGTCCGTAAATTAGCTTCCATCATCATACGCCCCTAGACTACTTTCTGTGGGGAACTGGAAGTATACAGCTTTCAAAATCGTACGATTTAAGGCCACTAGATTATTTTCTATAGGGATATGTAAAGTAGCTACTCTATATCTATAAGCACGTAACGATTTACCAGTTGAAAGACAACATTTGCCGCGTTATTTTCAATATACGGCAACAAATGTTCAAAAATTCTTTACGTTACTTATATTTTTAATAATATTATTATGTCATCGACGTTGCCGTCGATATGGAAGCATGCGAAAATTTTACCTCTGCCGAAAGCAAATGGTGAATACAGGCCAATTGCCATTCTTTGTTTTTTATCAAAAGCTTTTGAGAACATTTTATACCAACAAATGTTGTCTTACATTAACGGCAATAACTTACTTTCCAGTATGCAATCGGGATCTTGCTGAAGTAATAGAGAACATACGACAGTTACTGGAATGTGGAAACATATGTTTTTTAGTGCTTCTAGACCACTGTAAAGCATTTGGTACCGTGGATCATGATATATTACTAAGACAATTAAACTTTTTTTTCAGATTCTCAGACACATTGGCCAAGCTAATTAATTCATATATATCGAATCGCACACAGTCGGTTTTTGTAAATAAAGTATGGTCGAACAAATTGTCGACCATACTTTACTTTTCAACTGGGATACGCTAGGTATCCCAGTTGAAAATGCTACCAATGGGCTATTGCAGTGATGGGCGAACTTTTTGGGTGGCTGGCCAATAAATTAAAAAAAAATCTTGCGGCGGGCCATTAAATTAAAAAAAAAACATAGAGGGTCATTCATTAAAAAATTATGGGGTTGCTGTTCAATATAAAGTTCAGTTTAAGCTATATATTTATTAGTTATATTACGTAAACAAAGTTGTTGGGGTGTCCCGCTGGCAGCTCTGATTAACCCGTACTATAGACTTACCGGTAGTAAGGGAATTGGAACGCTAAGCAGTGAGTTAATTGTTTTCGGTGGTATCCCGCTGTCAACCAATTGATACACTGAGCGACTAAATATTGGTTAGGCCCAGGATTATTGGTGGTATCCCGCTGGTGGCTGGCACTGACTCAATACTCAAATACGTAACCCGATTTTCCCCAACGTGAGGAATTAGCGTAGGTTATAGCCTACGAATCATAGTGACGTAAAAATTTAGCGCGTTTTCCTCCGGTGGCATTTCTAATTACATGTTAAATTTAATTGTAATCCGAATGTAAATTCGTTGTAAATAAAGTGAATTTTGAACAAAGTAGTTTTGTTTTCCGTTCTCGTCTCGAGGGTCACGAAAGATCAAAGAAATTGTATTGCGAGGAATGCTGGACACCGGTGAGTTATACCCCAGCCATAAGAAAGCATCGTCACAATATATATATGTATATCTGAAGAGTTATAGCAGTCATAAAAGTCACTCTATAGTTGATTAGGAGTGGCAACTCCAGTATATAAAAAGCTTTTTGAATCTAAAGATCTGTATTATTTAAATACTTTTAAAAAATGACTGGAAGAAATCGATATAAACCCCACTATTTTACTTAATAAATTTTAAAGGATGCCTGCTTGATCCTTGACATTTAATCGTTTGGTAGGCAGTTTACTTCCTAACCTCAAATTTGCCCACCCATTAAAAAAAGCAGAAATTATTTTTTTTTTTATTATTTTTTATATTTTTAATTTCCATTAATTAAAACTTAATTAAACTAAAATTTTGCCCAGTACTGTTGTACTACACCTTTACATAAATTCTATCTTTTAATAAAACAACATAAAGACGTGTTGTGTTCTCTTGCATGTTTGTATTTATTTGTATCTACGAGTGTGTAACTAACAATGTTGTTTGATCAATAATTATATTTGGAAAATAACAAAACAAAAAAGACAAATTCAATTCAAACAAAATGAAAAAACAAATTAAAAACTTTGCTTTGTCAATTGTGTGCTAATTTTGTGACTGACTGCTGTGGATATTTTCAGTCTCTTCTTTTTAACGCCAACTCTGCTCAATGCAAAAGTCAAATGCAAAAAATTTAGCAATAGTTTAAAATATTAAAATAAAAAGTTAATATTATAAAAAATATTAATAAAAAATTATAAATTTTAAAGCATAATCTTTAAAACATAATTTTTTATAAACTTGATTATTGTTAAATAATTAAATTAATTAAAGCAATTTCAATAGAAAAATTATAAAGAAAGTTTAAAGTATAAAATAATTTATAATTAAATGACAATACTTAAAATAATTGTAATATGATTTTTAAATGATAAAATATAATAACAACAACAACAGCCACAAAAACAGCAATAATAACGTAAAACTGTAATTTCAATAAAGTGTTTAAATAAATCTCTAATTGACAACAACAACAGCAAAAAAAACACGCATACAAATATTTTAAAGCGAATTAAAGCGAAAGAATTGAAATATGAAAACGTAAAAAGGTTTAGAATGAATTTTTAAAAATTGTAATTGAAGTTTTGAAAATGGAGTGCATTAAATGCAAAAAAAAATGTGAAAAACAAAATTTCTTTAAAAGCCTTTAACATAACTTAAACATAACACAGTGGGGTTGACTACACAAAAGATATTACAAAAAAAAAACAATGACCGCTAAAACTCTTAAGAAAAAAAAATATTTTAAATAGAAATAGCTGTTCTTAATAATTGTTACGATTAATGTTACGTGGGAACTTCAATAAAAATCACCATTAGTGGGGCTTGGCTTTTATTGTAAAGATATTATTTTTAGGGCACGCCTTGCCAAGACACATAATAACATTTATTTTAGGGACTCTTACACTTAAACAAACCTCAGCAAATGCGAGTGACACTGTGATGCGGCAAGAAATCGTCAATTATCAGATGATGTTTTAAATCGCTAAAGTCAAGACAAATATTTTGCACTAATATGTACTTTAAAGCTCAAGTAAGCGATTTTTATGCATACAGCCCCATGTTTTCAAATTCTATCAGTCTTAAGTATAGGGTTTCTCAACAAGAAGTTTGTTTTTAATTGTGGCAACAACATGATAGTTTTGACATTTAGTTTTTTAATGTATTCGTCAATGCTTCTGGCAGTTACAATGAATTCAATTTCGCACGAAAATCGCCTTAAAGTAATTAAAATCCGTTATGGAAGTTACATTTCATAAAATTCATATTAAGAATCTGGCCTTTAAATTTGAGTCGACAGACTCGATACAAAATTTTCGACAGCGTCGTTCAACTGCAAATTTCGCAGCTGTGAGAAACTGTGTTATAGCAGTTCCAAATTTGTCAATTCCTCGATGTTCTCAACACGTGGGGTTATCCAAAACCACCACATGGCGAATTTTACCTAAGGATTTAATTTTGAAGCCGAGCAAAATCGCCGCATTTGGGCTTGTAAAAATCATAGAGCGATCATTGAGAAGCCTTTACATGTTCAACATGTCACTGTATGGTGTGCTATGTGGTCTGGAGGCGTGATTGAGCCATTTTTTTTTTTTGAAGATGAAATGAATCACGATATCGCGAGATGCTACCAATTCAATGTTAGCCTATTATTGAGACGTGGATATCAGTGACACGTAGTTTCTACAAGACTGTGCCACATGTCACACAGCCAATTAAACGATAAAACGATAAATTTATTGCAAATCAAATTTCCCGATCGCACAATTCCACGACATTCATCAGTTAAGTGGACAGCCAGATAGTGTGATTTAATACCCCTGGATAATTTATTGTGGGGGCTATGTTAAGGACAAAGTCTATACGGAGCCAACCGTATAATGAAAGAATCGAAATCTGACAGCGTGGTCGTGGGGGACATTTGACAGATATCATTTTTCATTCATAATTGGCGAACTTTTCTCTTCGCAATACAATAAAAATTTGTGTCAAATTAATCTAAATTTTTTGTTTTATTTTGTTATAGAAAACAAACTTCTTGTTGAAAAACTCTTTATAAAAAAAATTTAGGGTGGGAAAATTTTAGATTAAAAACTAAATTGTCTGTCAAATGATCAAATATCCCGTTTTTCACATTTCGTAAAAAGTTGGAAAATTATACGCTCTTGAGTATTTTTATTGTGAAAGTTGTAAAAAACTGTTGTTTCATTTCATGAAATTAAAGCACTTTTTCCTCGCATCAAACTTCTTCTAAGAAAGCTGAAGGTAATTTACGGTAGTATTGCTGACACTAGACCAAAATAATATCCCCATAATCGCTGCATAGCAAAGTGCCCCTTTAGGCTAGTAGGTAGTGTACTCGCTTGTCAGTATGGGGGTTGTGGGTTCGATTCCCAACGAAGACCTTGGTTTTTTTTTTCACCACAAAAAATAAAAATTGACTGTCGGTGGGGCTGCTCAGCGATGAAAGCATAGTCACTGGTCGCTGTGCTGTCTTATACGGCAGTTAATTTCCCACTATCCTTCTACTTTCACCACCTGTCGCATGTCTTCTCTATCCCTTTCCTAAAAGAATGTAGCACGGTACTTGACTAAATAGACATTGTTGCCTGAAGTGCTACTTCTCTTTAAAAAAAAAAAAAAGTGTTGAGAATGAGCCCGGAAAATCAACTCGTCGATGTTAGAAACAATTAGGCATCACTAGAAACACTTTACGCAACATTTTGCTTAAAGGATTTTCATCTTTACTTTTATAAAGTTTAACTGGTTTAAGAATTATTGCCGACCGACTATTACTAGCGTCGAACGTTTGTGAATTGGCTGTTTGAGAAACTGAACGAAACTAATGCATTTTTCAACAAAATCAGCGACGAGGCTCATTTTCAATTAGGCGGATTTGTAAACAAACAAATTGTCGCATATGAGGCTCGCAAAATCAAAAAGCAGAGTCCTCGAATAAGCATTTCATCTAAAGAAAATGATCGTATGGTGCGGTTTGTGAGCAAACGGCATCATTATCCCGTAAATGAACCAGGAAAGGCAGGCACCGAATGTTCTATGCGCTACCACATCATGATAACCAATTTTTTGTGGCTACATTTGGCTAATGTAGCCAGTGGACTTTGATTTCAGCAATATGTCGCTACAAGTCACCTACCCAATTTAGTTTCTTGCATGAGAAATTTCCCGTTCGTGTAACTTCTCGATTTGGCGATATTAATTGGCCGTCGCATTTTTATGATGTAACGCCGCTGGATTATTTTCTCTTCTGCGAAAATTTAACACATCGAATTTAGATAAACAACCCATTAACAACTTAAGCCTCTCAAGATAAAATTCAGCGCTGCATTGGCGAGATAAGCGAAACTTTGTTGCAAAATCTGCTTGAAAATTTTGTAAAAAAAAGTAAACGTCTGCAGGCGCGCTAGAGGTGTGATTTTGCCCGACACCATACTTCATTACTAATTCCCATATTTTTACTGTACATTGGTGTCGAGAAAACTGAAATTGTTAAAAATAGGTGTGTGTCAATTTACTTCCTAACCTCAAATTTGCGCGACCGTTATAAAAAAAAAATTACTTTAAAAGTTGTTTGAGTTTTTTGAAAATAAATTATTTAAATTTATTTTTAATAAATATCTCTTATTCTTTTTTACGGTCTTTTTTAATTAAATTAACAATATATATTTTTTCTTTTCGATATTTCGCTTTCCTATGGAAAAAAAAATTTTTAAACTTTAATTAAATTTTAATTTATTTATGTACAATATTTTTTGTATATAAGACCCACTGTGCTAATCACTTAATTGTCTTTAGAAAGTAATTGCAATTAAGTGATTGTTTTCTCTCAAAGAAATCTGTTGTCACAACCAGTTTTATCTATCTTATTTAAATAAAGTCTTTCAATTTAATTTTCACCAAAATTCCAGTTATTTATTATTAAATTTAATTATTCTTCCAATGACGAGGCATTAATTGGAAATGCGTGAAATTAACAGCAAAATCATATGATTAAAATGTGCAAGCAAACAAAATTAAAAATAATTCTCAAACGACAAATGATTTTTGTTTTTGTTTGTTAGTTTTGTTTTGTTTAATGTGAACAATTATCAATGAACGAGTGTCAGTTTACATTTCAATAAAAATATTTTTTTTAATATAAAACTTTTAATAAAAAATAAAAAAAAATTGGACAGAATAATATTAAAAATTTGAGAAGCCATTAAACGTTACATGTTATTTGCAGTAAATTTTATTATTTAATTAAACGGTTTTTTTTTATTTTCTTTAAACAATTATTAATAGTTTTAATATTTTTATTTTTTGTTTTTGCTTTTGTTTGCTTTTGTTGAAGTGCTCAGCCAAGAGTAAAGTGCATCAACCGCATTGAAAGAAACACTGTGTGAGTGTGCGTGTGTGATGTTGTTGCTGCTGATACCTTTACGACTGAGAGATAAATGTTTGCTGGCTTCTCTAAAAACAATATGTTTTAATCATCAAGATAATGATGAATTTTTGTTAATACCATTAAATAATTAAGTGTGTAATAGCAAATGTTAGCAACAACTAATTTATATTTTTTTTTTTTTTTGTTTTTGAAGTTGCAACTATGTTTTAGGTACCCTACGCCACAGATTTTAATCTTTAGTTCATGTGGCTATAACTTGTGAAACAAATTTAAATTAGAAATATTAATAATGAGACTATTTGATCCGAGAAGGGAATACTAAGTAGCTCGTGGTTCACTCAATCCTTTTGAATCATTATTATCTACTTCTGGTTTCCACAGAACAACTTTGCATTAATAATTTTTTCAAAAGCAACAGCTTAAAAAGACGCGAGTTGATAGAAATTGTAAGACTCCGCTTAGGACACACAAACTAATCCACAAAGACATTTACTTAAATTATCCTTACCAAATATCTGTAAATGCAACACAATACCTTTCAATTTAATTAAGCACACCTTTTCAGCATGCCCAAAATTCAAAACACAACGCGATCTTGTTTTCAAACAAATCCAAAATTCACTTTCCTTACTTTCAAATCCTAACACTAACAACATTAACCAAATATTATCATTTTTAAAACACAAATAATATTCATCATGTAATTTAAGAATCAATATATAAATTAGTTAATAATAATAATATGTATTTCACAATAATTAGCCTTAGGCCTTAGTAGCCATGGCCTTTCTTTCTTACACATTAGTTTGTAATTTGTTATTATACTGTAATGTTTTTAATAATAATTATTATACTTCTGGTTTAAGCAATTTCAAGCTATTGACTAATAGTTATAAATTTATTT
Source organism: Trichopoda pennipes (assembly GCA_030448955.1). Lineage (NCBI taxonomy): Eukaryota > Metazoa > Arthropoda > Insecta > Diptera > Tachinidae > Trichopoda > Trichopoda pennipes. Next base: position 10,831,295 of record JASKUP010000052.1, on the reverse strand, counting down.
TCTTAACAAAAAAATTTTGTATAATTGTGTCATAATACCTGCACTAAGTTCTCGACTGGCTTTTTCTCCACTGTAGTTCCATAAATATACTCTTCCTAACTGCATAGCAAATGTGTTGTTCTATCTTAATCCCTACCAAACGGTAAAATCTTAAGTTTAAATTAAATACAAAAATTTTATTTTAAATCATCCTGTCGATTTTAATCGCCAATATCAATATAAAAATTTGCATGCTTTCATGCTTTTTTTTTTTATTATTTTTATTCAAAATAATCTTATTACACAAAAAATATATATATATATAAAGCCTCAGCACCAAAATTGGCATAAAATTTTATAAAACGCAATAAATTTTTTTTGTATGTAAGAAGTGTTTCTAAGTTATTTAATAAAAATATTTTAAGTTGTTTTTTGAATAGAGAAAAAATAATTATTGATTTTAAATGGATTGGTAATTTATTGTATTCAGTAAGACCTGCATAAAAAATGCGTTGCTTTGTTAATTCAAGACGACATCTTATTACAGATAAATTATTGCTTTGCCTGGTTAACCTATGGGAAAACTCTAAATTTTGCAAAAATTGAATAGAATAATTTCCCATATTTCTAATGGATTTATATACAAACTTATGAAGTTGCATTTCATATAGACCTAAAATTGGTAATGTAGAAATCTCATGATGTTTAAAGAGTTCTAACGTATGATATCTTAATGGAAGATTAAAAATTAACTGTAAAGCCTTGTTCTGAGAGTGTTGTAAAGATTTTAAATGAATTAAGCTTTTTATAAATAAGCATCTTTGTCTTCTGATTTAATTTGCGTTTAAATTTATATAAAGCACCAATGGCTTTTGATATTTTATTTTTAATTACTCCAATATGTAATTCCCAATTCAATTTGCTGTAAAATGTCATGCCTAAATATTTTACCATATTCGTTTCTTCAATAAGGGCGCCATTAATATGTAATTTCATATTTCTATCATTCCCTATTACTTGTGGTCGAAACCTTATGAATTTAGTTTTTGTGGAATTTAAAACAAGCTTGTTAAATCTAATATATTCTGCCAACATTGCAGCATCATACTCTACATTAACTTGTAAAACTTTAGAATGATTGTAGGGATAAAGTATGCAAATATCATCTGCAAACATAAACAACTTTCCATTAAAATTTATTTTAGCCATATCGTTAATAAAAATTTTAAACAAAAGCGGTCCAAGCACGCTACCCTGTGGTACTCCACACTTAACATCCAGCAAGGGGCTACAATAATCCTCAATCTATACAAATTGCTTTCTATTCACTAAGTAACTTTTAAATAATGTAATAGAGTTTCTTGCAACTCAAATAACTTCCAGTTTTTTTAACCAAATTTCATGATTTACTAAGTCAAAAGCTTTTAATAAATCAAAAAATACACCTGCTACACCACAATACCCTGCATCTAAACCTTCACATATAAAATCTACAATATTTACAACTGCTTCCTCAGTACCTGAACTTTTTCTGACTCCAAATTGTCTTTTAAATAAAATATTGTTCGTTTCCAAATATTCAGATAGCTGGCAAAATATTATTTTTTCTATTATTTTTCCAATAATTGGTAAAACATATACCGGTCTAAACATATTTAAAATATTCGATCCAACACCTTTTGGAATCGGTATAATTTTATGAATTTTTAGAACATCAGGACATCTGCTCTGATCAATAATTTTATCGTACAAATTAGTTATAATTTTTACCATTTTCGATTTCCTGCATAAAACCATTTTTAGTGTTATTTTATCATAGCCTGTACTTTTATTTGCTTAACTCATGCTTTACTGAATCCTTTACAATAAATTGTGATCTACTTCCAATTTCAGCGATTTCGAAACCACTATTTCAACAAGAAATCTTTAATTTTAACATTTATTCTAAACACTATGCTGTCATAATATTTACTCTAATTACACAACTATGTTTTTTTGCCTTTGGTCCATCACAGCCACACTATCGAACTTTATACAGAATGTGTTCTTTTGGCTTAGTCCCGACCAAAAATGATCTTTTCCTTCGATTTTAATGGCAGTGAAATCTTAAATTTAAATAAAATATAAAACAGTTTATTTTGAATCACCCTGTTGATTTAAAAATAAAGTGCTCTATTTTTATAATATCGATGTTAATCACCTGGCAATGTTAGAATTTTGTATGTTTGCATGCCTTACTTGAACTTTACGGAATCCTTTACAATCATTGTTATCTACTTCCAATTTCTGCAATTTCAAGCTATTGACTGATAGCTTTAAACCTGCTTTCCTAACAAGAGAACCTTAGCGCTATCATTAACATTTGCTCTAGACAAAATTGACTCATAATATCTATACTTAGTTTGGGACTGCATTTTGCTACACTTTATTTTATATCACACACACACATTGTCTAATTTCATACAGAATGTCTTCTTACGCCTTAATCTCGACCATAAACAATCTTTTTCTTCGATTTTAAAGGCATTTTTATCACCCTGTTGATAGGAAAATAAAGTGCTTTATATTCATAATATCGATTTTAATCGCCTAACAATGTTACTTCAATATAAAAGTTTGTATGTTTGGATGCACAACTCGTACTTTACTGAATCCTTTAAAATCATTGTCATTGACTTCTAATTTCAGAAACTTCAAGCTATCGATTCTTAGTTGTAAAGCTACTTTCTCAACATTTGCTCTAGACATAATTCTACTGTACTTACCTTTTACCACATTGGTCCATGACAGCCACACAATCTAATTTCTAAACCACCACCAAAAATTATTTCTTTTTTTTTCGATTTTCATCTCGGTGAAATCCTATACTTTGCAGCACCCTGTTGATTAGAAAAAAGTGCTTTATTTTTAAAATAACGATTTAAATCGTCTAATAATATGTCAATGCGAAAGTTCGTATGGTTAAATTTTTGCTAGTCCATCATTCCTAAACGGCCAAATGGAGCCTTATTATCAAAAAGAATTAATAGTGGAATATAATGTTGGGCAAATGTCCACCTCTAATACGTCAGCAGCCATTCGCTCTTTTTAGCAAATATTGCAACAAAGTATATTTTGCAACAAAGCTTCGCTTATCATATTAATATAGTGCCGAATTTCATCTCTCAGAGCGTCAGTTGTTCGTGGGTTGTTCACCTAAATCCGGCCTTTCAAATGGCTTCAAAGAAAATAATCCAACAGCCTTCGCAAAACAGTGTATTCAGATCTTTTTACTTACCTAAAGCAGTGGTAAATAAAAAAAAATTTAAAAATATCGGAGTTATCCAAAAGTTCATATTACGTAATGTAAAAATTCCATAACGTAACGTAATTATGCACCGAAAATGCAAAGATTATGCTAAGGATTTGAAAAATATCGGAGTTATATACATAATATACATAATAAATAAATCACATAACGTAACGTAATTATGCAGCGAAAATATAAAAACTACGTAACGCATTTCAAAGATTACCTTATGTGATTTTGCTTCAGTCACTTTTTGCCAAACAATGCAAGATATTTAAAAATATTGAAGTTATTTAAAAGTCATGTGACGTAATGTAAAAACTCCGTAACGCAACGTAATTACCCAATGAAAATGCAAAAATTATGCAAAGAATTTTAAAAATATCGGAGTTATCCAAAAGTTCACGTTACGTAATATAAAAATTCCATAACGTAACGTAGGTATGCAGCGAAAATGCAAAGGTTATGCTAAAGATTTTAAAAATATCGGAGGTGTATAAAGTTTACATTACATAATTAATAAATCACTTAACGTAACGTAATTACGCAATGAAAATGGAAAAACTTCGTAACGCATTTCAAAAATTACATTTTGTGATTTTGCTTCCAAGCAATACAATACAATTACCATTTTATTATCTTACGTAATTCAGATATTATGCTGAGTTATCTGAAAGTTAGTTAACGTAACGTAAATAATTTTTTTTATTTTTTTTTTGCATTTCATTTCCATCTTGAATCGTAATAATTTAAGCAGTTAAAAAGCTGTTGAATTTCGAACAAAATAGTGGATGATTGGTTGAATTTGAATTAAATAATTCGATGCTATTATAGCGCTTTTCGAAATTCCTCTTATTCCAGTATAAAACTGTTATTTTCGCATAGAAACTTTAACGTTCACTCATTTTCCACAGCAAAAACAATTGATCTGCTTTAAAAATTAAAAACGTTTAATAGTGAAAAAAACAAATTTTAACCAAAAGCAAAAAAAAATACAACAAAAAAATTAAAAATAACAAAACAACAAAAACAAAAAATATTTTTGTATTAAAAAAATAACCATTCAAACAAAAAAAAAAAAAAAAGAAAAGCAAACTTAAAACAAATAAACTCTCAAACAGCAACAACAAAACAATCCCAAAACTATTCACACTGAAATCCAGTCGTATTTGTAACATTCGTTTGTTGATTAACGGTTGGGATTTTTATTTATTGTTTTTCTATTCTCAAATGGAATTTATAAAATAGTTAAAACACAACAAACAAACAAACGAGAAAATCGTGAAAATTCCAATTAAAAAAGTTTTTAATTTAAAAAAAAAAAATACATCACAAAGTGACAAAATAAAGTGACAAAATTCTTATGGATTATCATAAAACTTGTAACGGTAATTATTGAAATAAAAATTGAAATATTTATTTATTAATAAAAACATATTAAATTAATTCAAATAAATAGATTTAAATGTTTAGTTAAGTTGGGATAACAACTAAATAAATTTATTTGTATTGATCAAACAAAAATTTAAGCCAGATAGATGTGTTCATTTAAAATTCGGTTTTTACTACAACAAGAAGTTTATTTTTTAATTGTGGCAGCAACAACAACAACATAATTGTTTTGACATTAAGTTTTGTTGGCGTACTCGTAGCAAATGCATTGGAAATTATTTCAATGAATTAAATTTTCTGTTCGTGATTTGACAACGTTTGGCACTTTTACTCTTTTAAAGAATGATCAAATATTCACTGACCCGGTTGATAAAGCTAACCTTTTAGCTGGTATATTTGCAAACACTTCTTATTTGCCGTAAAGCAGTCAACCACCGCCAGATATCGACAGAGTATCAGTTACTATGCCAAGGATATTTTTTCAAGCTCGAGCGGTTAAAAGGGTTCTTACAGATTTCAACATAAATAAGTCTCCAGCACTGGTCTTGAAGCAGTGCTCGTCGACGCTAGCGCGTCCATTAGCAGCCCTTTTCAGCACATTGTACCATGTCGGAGAATTTCCGAAGGGCTGAAAAGTTGCTAATGTAACGCCGATCCCCAAAAAGGGGTGCTAACAACCCTGAAAATTACCGCCCAATCGCAATTTGTTCTGCACTTTCTAAAGTATTTGAAAGTATGATTAATTTCCATCTAGTGAGATACCTGTAGTCCAACAGCTTGCTTAGTGACCGACAGTATGGTTTTCGTATGGGGCGCTCTACGGGTGACTTGCTAGCCTTCTTGTCGGAACAATGGTGTAACTCCATACATCATTTTGGAGAAAGCAAGGTGGTGGCTCTAGATATTTCCAAAGCATTTGATAAAGTGTGGCTTGATGCACTTCTGTCAAAACTTGCTGCTTTTGATGTCGGTGATAATTTTTCCAGATTTATATCGAGTTTTCTCAGATGGGATAGATGGCATTTCATCAGACGAGTTCTTTCTCCTGCCTTAATCCTTATTTTTCTAAATGACCTTATTTAGCGAACATTCAAGCCTATATATTATTTTGCCGATGACAGCGCCATTTGTCACTCAAATTCATTTGGTAATAGACCAGGCCATTTGGAGGTTAGTTTCAAAAGGCAAAATATGAATGTGATACGCTTAATCACGATCTTGCGACAATCTTGGAATGCGATCGTGTGAATAGAGTAGAATTCAATGCTCGTAAGACGCAATGTTGCATGCTTACGCATAGATCTTCGTTTGGTAGTGGCGCTGCATCTGTTACTATGGGTAATATAGGTATTACGGAATCGGAAGCTTTTGATGTTCTTGGTATGAAAATTCAGTGTGATGTTCGATGGACTAAACACATTTTCAGGCTTCTAAAGTAGCTTTCAAGTGCATCGGTTTTCTAAAGCGGTGTAGAAGATACTTCACCCCATCCGATCTCCGTACTGTGTGATTAGATTTACATCTGCGCCTGACTATGTAGTCTTAATCAGATGGTGGTCAACCCACTGCATAATTTGGGACGTCATGCTCGTCCATCGTTCACGCCCTAAGGAAGCCGAAGACTAATTCTAGCAACAGGTCTTTCCTAGTTGCAACGTTAATGATTCCAGAGCAGGGCTGCAAATCATCACTCCTTGCTAAAGAGTTGGAGACTATCCAACTCCTGTCTAGAACACATGTCTAGCATGCTCACGAATACCAACAGAGGTTTTCAGATGATCAAATTTCTAACTCTCATTTGTATATAACATCAGATGTGCCACTTAAATTATCATTAAGTGATGACATAAACAAATTAGTATGGAACTTTAATTAACCTTCTTCCACACAGTAATGTAGAACGCTATAGTTCGCATACGTTAAAGAGACATCTCAAGTTATACGAGAAGAAAAGAGAAGAGTCGATGAGGAGTTATCTCAACTAAAAGAATTTGAGTTAACAGTAAATAATCGTAATTTTAAAGTAAAACATGAATTATATTTTACAATGATTGACGGCAAGACAGCACAATCAGTAACAGGAACTCCAGTAGCATCTTCTTATTTTATGTATGGAGCCACAACATTGAACAAGCTTTTCCAGTAATTGAACAAGCAATTTGGTGTGTTACTACTTCAAGCGCGTATTAAGCTGATGGAGTGTCTTTTGCATGTGGCTTATAATATTGAATTTAAACGTGGGACAGTCTACTCAAAAGAAGCCCAAACATGTTTGAAAAAGCGTAGGTGCCCCTGTAGGCTAGTAGGTAGTGTACTAGCTTGTCAGTATGGGAGTTGTGGGTTCGATTCCCAACGAAGACCTTGGTTTTTTTCACTACAAAAATAAAAATTGACTGTCGGTGGGGGTGCTCAGCGATGAAGGCATAGTCACTGGTCGTTGTGCTATCTTTATACGGCAGTTAATTTCCGACTATCCTTCTTCTGTCACCACCTGTTTCATCTCTTCTCTATCCCCTTTCCTGAAGAATGTAGCACGGTACTTGACTAAATAGGCATTGTTGCCTGAAGTGTTACTATAGAGAAAATTAAAATACAGGTTATCAACCTCTTAAGTAAAGCTCTGGTACGTCATAAAGATTCTTTACGAATCTTGCATTGATTTCCGAAATCACGGGTCTAGATGAAAACATAATCAAGAGGTTTTCAATAATTCTCGAGACTATAACAATCGCCGAGGTAGTAGATCCAAAATAATTTCATGATTTTTGTTTGGAGACGGCAAAAGAGTTTGTTGCACTGTACGAGTAGTACAATATCCCCCACCTACACTTCACAAATTTCTGACTCATGGCAAGGATATAATTGAAAAAGGTATTTTTCCTGTAGGCCTACTATCCGAAGAGGCTTAGAAAAGTCGCAACAAAGCCTTAAAAAAATATCGTCTTAGACACTCCAGAAAATGCATTCGAATTGCAACGAACGAATAAGTTATTACGCACCGAATGATGGCAACATCAGATCCCATGATTTCACAATTGACGCCTTCATTTAGCCAGAAAAAGCATACTGTTATAAGCGACAAAGTTAAGGCTCTTTTAGAATAATAAATTAAATTTCTAGGCCATTTGTAGAAACAAACAAATTCAGTTGAATTGAAATTTATAAATTTTTTTATTAACAACTGCATCCGAATTTTAAACAAACAGCTTTGTTTGTATAAAAACTGTTATCAGTTGTATGTAAGTGTTTGTGACAGCGAGTGTGAGCGTGTTTTACATTTTGTGTGTTTGTTTTTATTCTACACGCCCACTTTTATTGTGACGAAATTCAATAATTTCCAAAAAAATTATTTAGTTTCATAATTAATCCCATCGTAAGTTCGGAAAAAAAATAGTTCATTCTTTACATTTAGAGCGGAGTTTTTAATTTTATTGATCCAAACAAAAAATTACTGCTCGACTCGTAATTGATTGCTTCTTTTCAATTTTATTTCAATATTGTAAGGACCTCACTATAATTTGTGGCATTCGATGCCATTTAAGTTGCCTTCAAAGGACTTGTTACAGAACTGAAGCCTTTTAACTTTAATTTTTAAGTGATATCTTTTGCATCTAGAGAGCAATATCACGACCACCCGTAATACAGGGGGAGAAGGAGAATGTGTTTAATAACTCTAAATAGTACTGCTCATTTGCAATTATTTCTATTGGGTTTTTCAACAAAAAGTTTATTTTTTTACTCTGGCAACACCAACAACATGATAGTTTTGACATTTAGTTTTTTTACCTATTCGTGGTAGATGCCTTGGCAATTGTTAAAATTCAGCTCACACGAAAATCGTATTAAAATCCACTATAAAAATGGTGGCTCTGTTACATTTCCTAAAATTCGTGATATTTTCGGACAACATAATCGTCCTTCCGAGACCGCTTTTAACAAGTTGATCGCTAAATTTGACTCGTTAGGCTTTATACAACATGTGTGAACACCAACGCATGTTCGACCGCTTCGTTTAACTGAAAACATTGCAGTCATGAGCCACAGTATTGAAGCAGATCCAAATTTGTCAATTCCTCGACGTTTTCAATAATTGGGATTATCCAAAATCACCGCACGGCGAATTTTGCATAAGGATTTTACTTTGAAACCTTACAAGGTTCAACTACTGCAGGAATTGAAGCCGCATTCAGGAACAACCCACCGGTTTTTCTGGAAAAATCATTTTTTCTGACTAAACCCATTTTCCCTTGTCAGGATATGTAAACAAGCAAATTCCTAGAACGATATTATTAAGAAGCCATTGCATGCTCAAGATATCACTGTATGAAGCGCTTGGTGGTGACTTGGAGGCGTGATTAGGCCATTTTTTTTCTCGAAGATGAGGCTGGAAATGCTATAACGATCATTGGATCACGCTATTGCGAGATGCCAACAACTCAATTTTGGCCTATTATTGACGATGTTGATATCACCAACATGTGGTTTACACAGGACGGTGCCATATGTCACATAGCCAATGAAACGATCTCTTTATTGCAAACCAAATTTGCCAATCAACTAGTTGTTTGACAATTAACAGTTAAGTGGCCAGCCAGATCGTGTGATTTAACACCACTGGATTAGTTTTTGTAGGACTTTGTTAAGGACAGATTCTATACGCGGCCAATCGAATCGTTTTCAGCCTTAAAACTCAAAATCCGTGACGTTATTTACAAAGTAGGAACGCCATTTTGCCAAAAAGTGATTACGATGAAAGATTCAACATCTGTCAGCGTGGTCGTGGAGGACATTTGCCAGATATCATTTTTCATTCATAATTGCCAAACTTTTCTCTATGTAATGCAACAAAAATTTGAATCATCTTAATCTAAATATAATCTAAGAATAATTTTTAACGATTAATCGATTAAAAAAATTCAAATAATTTCATAATATTAAATAAATATATTAAAAGAATAAGCGAAAAATTTTAATCGAATTATTTTAATCGAATGATTTTAACCGAATAATTTTAATCGATATTTTTTATTTTATTTTGTTTTGAAAAACAAACTTCTTGTTGCAAAACGCTTTATAAAACAAAAGCACAATCCCAGCTGCCTTAAATATCATGTGATTTGAAGTTCTCTTTGAAAAACAATCAGACGTTCAACAGAAATTATAAAACTATTGAGTTTCCTATAAAATCCGACAATTAATAATTTTTTTCTCTAAATTGTTGACGTCAAAATATTAATATTTTAATTGAAGCTGACCGACCATTAACATCGCCGTAGATTCGCTCAGTTCATTCAGGAACAAGCGACTGATTTTTCCGAAAAAATCATTTTTTCATACGAAGCCCATTTTTACTTGTCAGGGTGTGTCAACAAGCAAAATTGCCACATTAGGGCTCCTGAAAATCATAGAGCGATTATTGAAAAGCCTTTGCATGCTCAACGTGTCACTGTATGGTGCGCTATGTGGTCTGGAAGCGTGATTGGGACGTTTTATTTCGAAGATGAGTCTTGAAATACGGTAACGGTCAATGGATCATGTTTTGCGAGGTGCGAACAACTCAATTTTGGCCTATTATTGATGACATGGATATCACTGACATGCGATTTCAACAGGTCGGTGCCACATGTCACACATCCAATGAAACGATCATTTTATTGCAAACCAAATTTCTCGTTCGCATAATTTCACGACAATCAACAGTTAAGTGTCCAACCAGATCGTGTGACTTAACAAAACTGAATTATATTTTGTGGAGCCATGTTAAGCACAGAGTCTATACGCAGTCAAAAGAATCGATTTCAACCTTAAAACTCAAAATACGTTTCTTGTTGAAAAACCCTTTACAATATTCACGTAAAATATGGAAAATTCATTCATCTTGTAAAATATTCGCAGTGACCAGTATGACTGTCGTAGGAATGCTCTTCAGAATACTTTCTAAGTTTCTTTCATATCATACTTTATTTTGACAACTAAAAGTAAGGTTAGGTTATATGACAACCTAAGGCATAATGCGCTTCTATCGGAATTTATTTCTGTTTCCTTTCGTTGATAATTTTTCTTTGTTTATATCCGATTTTTATGACATCAAACTTTACGCCTTTTCATTGATAAAATTGCATTAATCGATTTATAGGTTAGTTTTAACGTATCATAAGCCTCTAGTGTTTTTCGTTATTTACTAAACTGTTTTTAGAAAGAGTTCGTTACGTTTTAAGTAAAATTTACTGCGCTTTAAAGGAAGGCTTTATTTTTAAGCCGATAATTTTCAATAGAAAAAGTTGTGAATCATATTCCCACAAACTACGAGAAATGAATTCACGAATAGGGATCATTTTTTGAGCGTAACTAACAAAAAATTAGAGACAGCAAACAGACAACCATATATTTTAATGCTTCCGAACTCGCAAGCATACTCATGAAAATGAGCACTTTCACATATGTTTACTATTCCCTTTCTGTGTGATTAGATTTACATCCGCGCCTGGCCATGAAGCCTTAATCAGATGGTGGACCAAACCACTGCATAATTTGGAACGTCATGCTCGTCCTAGGAAGCCGAAGCTATAATTCTATGCAACAGAACTTTCTAGTTGCAACTTCGATGATTCCAGAGCAGGGCTGCAAATCATCACTCCTTGCTTAAGAGTTGGAGACTTTTCAACTCCTGTCCAGAACACATGTCTAGCATGCTCACTGGATCTGGGAACATTTCACCAGGTAGGTGTTATTATTACCATAGAACCATAGACTGATGTGGGGCCGCGAAACCACAACCACCACGATGTCTAAAAGGACAAATAACGTAACTCTGCGAGCTTACTGATTCCCGTGGGAATAAAGTGGAGTTTCCAGTTGTACCCCTGCTGACTTGAGGGGACTGGGCTCCATTTTTCCCCCAGTTGCGTAGGTCTAAGTTGTTGCTATCTCCAAAGACCATATATATGTGCCCCCGGGGGGTACTATTCCCGTTCTCACTTACGAATCAAAAAATTCGTATACTTTTTACAGAAAAATAGGTTAGCGAAAAAATCGTTTTTTCATAAAATACAGGGTATCCGCCTGGAAGGTATACTACTTTATTTGCTTATAATTTTTGATTAAATGAAAGAGAATGGATCTTATATTGATAAATGTTTTATTTAATATCAGCGATTATGTATGGAATACAATATCAAATAAATGGCCGCCTCTGTTAGCCTAATAAAATGCGAGCCCCTTTGGAGCACATTTTTCATTACATTCTCACACATTTCACGCGGTATTGCATTATATTCTTCACGAATATGTTGCTTAAGGTTGCTCAAACGTTTCTGGTTTGTTTGCATAAACATTGCTTTTCAGATATCCCCATAAAAAGAGGTCCGGAGCAGTCAAATCAGGCAACCGTGGGGGTCAATAAACAGCACCATTTCTTAAAATAACTTGTTGTGGAAAGAGGTATCGCAGTAATTCCACTGTTATCCTGGCTGTATGCAATGTGGCACCGTATTGTTGATAACACCTGTTAATCACGTGGCGTTAAAAAGTTTTCAATCACATCACGATATCGCTTGCCGTTATCGTTACGCCGTATTAATTTGCAACGAAGCAAGGTCCAGTAATTCCTCCTGGTCAAACTGCACACCAGACTGTCACTTTTAAGGAATGCAAAGGTGACTGTTGAATAATTTAAGGGTTTTCAAATTCCCAGAACCAACTATTCTGTTTATTCAGTTGCTATTCAAAAGAAAATGTATCTCGTCATTCATTATGATTTTTTCATAAAAATCAGGGTTGTCTTGGGCGAGCTGTAACATCCTATTGGCATATGTATGACGGCGTAAATGGTCTTGAGGAAGAAATTCTTATGTTAACTAAATCTTATAAGGAAACAAATGCAAATCCTTGTGCAAAATTCTGGCCAAAGTTGTCTTTTGAAGACCAATCTCCTGAGCATGGCGTCGAATTGAGGTTGATGGATTGTTTTGAGCACTTTCTCGAACAGCAGTAATGTTTTCATTCGATCTTGCAGTACGTTGTGGTCCACGCTTGGATCTATCACCTACACGCACTCTTTCTACGAAATCATTCACTACACTATTAATAGTGCGGTTTCTTTACACGTTATTTCTTCCAAAAATATCACGTAACTTTCTCAACGTCACAGTAATCAATGATTGATGTTAATAAATCGGTTTAACGATTAAAACACGTTGGTTTATCGAATATTTTGCCATAATAAGTTTGCCACGTATCTACTGCACGACTGCCAAAATGAACTGTCAAGACTAATGGTTAGCAAAATGGCGGCAAAACACAGTACTATGTATGCCTTTCTGGCAGACACCCTGTATTTCTTTTTAATACAATTAAAGTTCAAAATAATAAACAGCGGATTTTAAACTTAACAAATTATTTTTTATTTTAATAATTAAAGATTTTTAAATAATAAATAAAATGGCTTTTAAAGCAGCATAAAAATGTTTATTCAAAGTTCACATATTATGAGGAGAACCCTGTGAAAACTAGAATACAAAATTTTAGATTCATGTAAAGTCTAAATTTCACGTGCTTTCAGAACATGGCAAAACTAAAATACCTTCGAATGGTAAGCAGTTTTTTAAGACAGCGTGTTGACAGTGTTTAGCTGGTATATGCTAATTGATTGTCGCCATACTAAATACAACTATAGCATACCATAGAGTGACTAAAACGTGAACATTTTTGTAGACTCTACGTAGATTTTTTAACACGTCATCACACAAACGATTTGAGTCATATGATGCAGTTCTAAATAGTTTGTCAGAAATTAGGTGACACTAACTTGTGACAATTCAGTCAAGCGCAGTATTTTACAGAATTGTATTGCTAATGAGTATGTAGTTCATACGTGCAACTTCGATGATTCCAGAGCAGGGCTGCAAATCATCACTCCTTGCTTAAGAGTTGGAGACTTTCCAACTCCTGTCCAGAACACATGTCTAGCATGCTCACTGGACTGGATAATTCACTTAGGGTGTCATTAACAGTGAGATGATCCTGACCACCATAATAACCATTATACTGTTATGGGGCCGCGAAACCACAACCACCACGATACTCCCATATAGGGGCCAACCTCAATAATCAGCCAGAGAACTATTAAATGTCTAAAGAGACAAATAATGAACTCTGCAAACTTACTTATTCCCGTAGAAATAAAGTGGAGTTTCCAATAAAATAGATTTTGTCTTTAAATGCTTGTATTTTCATCGTTAGGCCACAAATATAAATAGCAGCCCTCGTAATACGCTCTATGTCTGGATGGGATCGTATAAATAGAGTCAATTTTAATGTCCGTAAGACGAAATATTGCATGCTTACGCATAGATGCTACATTTGTTACGAAGTATTACAAAATTGAAAGCTCTTGATGTTCTTGACATGAAAATTTAGTGTGATGTTCCATGGACTAAGCATCCAGGTTTCTAAAGAAGCTTTCAAGTGCCTCGGTTTTCTAAATCGGTGTTAAAGATACTTCCCTCCAACCGATCTTCCTACTATTTATACCGCCTACATCCGTCCAAAAATGGAATACAACTCTCATGTATGGGCCAGCGCCCCAAAATCTATTTTGGAGTTTCTCGACTGCGTACAGGAGAGGGCCAAAAGGCGTATTGCGGACAGTTGGATATCCAACTCTATTGATTCTCTAGAGCATCGTTCCTATAATGGTAAGTGCTCTAATGAAACTAGGGAACTAGTTCTCGTTACTCGCACGTTTTTACGTTTAACTCGATTTTCGTTGAGAGCGCATCCATTTATGATTGATTGGCCAGTGAATCGCACTACGCATTATAAGGAAAATTCGTTTTTTAGCAGAATAGTCCGTATGTGGAATAAACTCCCTCCAGAGGTCTTTCCTGTCACTTTCAATGTAGGAAAGTTCAAATCGAATATCCACAAACACTACTCCCTCTTTCCTCCGGCCTACAACCTATTTTCCTAGTTCTTGCACAATGCATTGCATGTGTAGGGGTCATCCACTGAGTGTTGATCCAAAGAAACTACAAAAAATGGTCATCAAAGTTTTCGAATAAGGCGTGCCGTTGTGTTATTCTACCAAACATAAGCTCTTCGTGTATATTGCCCATGTAAACACAATAAGTTGAAAAACAAATTAATGTCAATCGCATCATTTGTTAGAAAAAGCTTACAGGCGATATTTTGGAAAAGCTATTTTTACAACTACCACTTGATGTTAAACTCTTAAAGCGCAGAAAAAGTCCATTAAAAAAAAACAAAATGCAAGTCGAGCTTTAATTACAGTATTTTTTTATGCTTAAAAGTTAAATGAACTCTTTATAATTTTGGTTGTTTTCTTAAATCTGTGTGATAACACACGATTATTAATTTTATGTGCAACAACTTTAACATCATCGTGACGATAATGTTTCTTCTTTGTTTTTGTTTTCAACAAAAAAAAAACAAAGAGTTGAATGCTTTAATTTGAATCCATTTACTTGTGCAAACATAATTATTCATTATAAAAGCAAATATTTAAAGTAAATAAGCTTTGCTAAAATATTAATACTTTGACGTCAACAATTTAGAGAAAAAAATTATTAATTATCGCATTTTATAGGAAACTCAATAGTTTTATAATTTCTGTTGAACATCTGACTGTTTTTCAAAGAGAATTTCAAATCACATGATATTTGAGGCAGATGTGATGGTGCTTTTGTTTTATAAAGGGTTGTTCAACAAGAAGTTTGTTTTCTAAAACAAAATAAAACAAAAAATATCGATTAAAATTATTCGATTAAAATCATTCGATTAAAATAATTCGATTAAAATTTTTCGCTTTTTGTTTTAATATATTTAGTTAATATTATTAAATTATTTGAATTTTTTTAATCGATTAATCGTTAAAAATTATTCTTAGATTATATTTAGATTAAGATGATTCAAATTTTTGTTGCATTACATAGAGAAATGTTTGACAATTATGAATGAAAATTGACAGCTGAATCTTTCATCGACGTATTTAATCACTTTTCGGCAAAATGGCGGTCCTACTACGTAAATCACGTAACGGATTTTCAGTTTTAAGGCTGAAATCCATTCGATTGGCTCCGTATAGAATCTGTCGTTAACAAAGTCCTACAAAAATTAAATTACACGATCTGGCTGGCCACTTAACTGCTGATTGTCAAACGAATTGATTGGCAACTTTGGTTTGCAATAAAGAGATCGTTTCATTGGCTCTGTGACATATGGCACCGTCCTGTGTAAACCACATGTCAATAATAGGCCAATATTGAGTTGTTGGCATCTCGCGATAGCGTGATCCAATGATCGTTACAGCATTTCCAGCCTCATCTTCGAGAAAAAAATGGCCTAATTACGCCTCCAAGCCACCACCAAGCGCACCACACAGTGATATCATGAGCATTCAAAGGCTTCTTAATAATATCGTTCTAGGAATTTGCTTGTTTACATATCCTGACAAGGGAAAATGGGTTTAGTCAGAAAAAATGATTTTTTTTTCAATTCCTGCAGTAGTTGAACCTTGTAAAGCTTCAAAGTCAAATCCTTAAGCAAAATTCGCCAGGCGTTGGTTTTGGATAAGCCTAATTGTTGAGAACGTCAAGGAATTGGCAAATCTGGATCTGCTTCCACATTGTGGCTAACGGCCGCGATGTTTTCAGTTAAACGATCCGCTCGAACACGCATTGCTGTTCATAGATTTTGTATCGAACCTGTCGACTCAAACCAAACGAACAAATTCTTAATAACGGTCTCAGAAAGATAATTATATTGTTAGAAAGTATCACAAATTTTATGAAATGTAACTTTGACAGTACCACCATTTTCAGTGGTGTGGATTTTAATTATTTTAATGCGATTTTCGTGCGAAATTGAATTCATTTATAACGAATACTTCAAAAAACTTAATGTAAACTTGAAAAAACAAATTTCTTGCTGAAAAACCCGATAATTTTTGTTGAGCATCTAACTGTTTTTCAAAGAGAATTTCAAATCACATGATATTAAGGCAGATGTGATTATTCTTTTGTTTTATAGTTACTTTTATCTAAATTCGTGGAATTCCCTTTTAAATAGAGGTCGGCTAAGTGAGCTTTAGATAACGTGCTCAAAAGCTAAGTAGAAAAAAAGGCATTCGTTTTATCGCTGGACATTTTAATGCGGTTAAGGACAAACGCATGAAGCACGTGCAGGTCTTTTTGTTCCTGAAAATCGTTTTCATTATCTTCGTGTGTAGGTTTCGTGTTAAAGCCAAATTCTGGCTAATTACGACCTTTTCTTGTTGGATCCTTAGCAGCAATGCACGGTTTCGCAATTAACTATCCAAACCGATTCTAGGCACCCTACCCAGTAATAACGCTGCTCTATTTTTTCCTTGTAGCCCTTTATATTTTAGCTAGTAATTGGAAGCGGGAAACAACTCGACGAAAGTAATTAATGCGTTTAAAGCAGCCTAGTGTTTTGGATTTTTCTGAAGACTGTCTGGCCGCATGTTGAAGTAAAAGGTCCGCCATCTAACGATTTTTTTCAACTAGTGCTTATTTCGTGAATGGTAACAGTTAGCTCATATTTGATCCTCATCGATAAATCAAAGCGTGAAAAGCCAAAAACAGTGAGAGAATATTGCTGCTGTGGGAGAAAGTACGTGTGCGTGAAGCGCCATTAACATCAATTCACAGTCGTTTTCAACAATTGAACATTTCAAAGACATCATTGAGACGAATTTTGCAAAAAGAACTTGGTATGACGCCATACAAAGTCCAATTGGTTCAGGAGTTGAAGCCAAGTGACCATCCAATGCGTTTTCGCTTCGCTAAGTGGGCCGATTTTGCAAAAAAGAAAATCATCTTTTCAGATGAAGCTCATTTTGATCTTGGCAGGTATGTAATTAAGCAAAAGTGTCGCATTTGGGGCAAAGAAAACCCGCACGCATACATTGAAAAGCCGACGCACCCAAAACGAATCACTTTTTGGTGCGGATTTTGGTCCAGAGGCACAATTGGGCCATTTTTCTTTGAAAATGAGCATGGAGTGACCGTTACAGTCAATAGCGATCGTTACCGGGCCGGGTTGAACGAATTTTTGTTCACAAAAATTGAAGAGGAAGATATTGGCAATATCTTCCTCAGAGGTGATGTCGTTTGACTACCTCGGAGCTGCGATTTGGCACAGTTGGACTATTATTTGTGGGGTGCCGTCAAAGAAGTGTTACGCCGACAAGCCAGATACAATTGACGCTTTAAAGGACAATATTCGTGAAGCCATTGGTGAAATACAGCTGAACACAATCGATAATGTGCTTAAAAATTGGACCGATCGTTTAGGCTACTGCATGGCCAGCCGAGGCAGCCATTTGAATGAAATTAATTTCCATTATTAACCGGAAGGATTCCATTTTCAACTAAAAAAAGAAATTTGAGAAAATATTCACAAGTTTTGTTTGTAGCATTTAAAACAAAAAAAAAGTTATTTGGCAGACCCTTTATGTTTTCAAAATCTTTAAATAACTGATGGGTGGGCAAATTTGAGGTTCGGATATTAGTTAACGTTTGTCCACCTCTAGGACGCCGGCAGATAGAATCTTGAAGCACACTTTGCAATAAAGCTTCGCTTATCTCATCAAAACAGCTAAGAATTTCATCTTTTAAAGCGTCGGTTATGTTTGGGTAGTTCACGTAAAGCCAGACTTTAGATCGCAAGAACGTAGCGGAAAATAGACATCGGCAAATCAAGAAATAATGCGACCGAGAAATTTCTCAAGCAACAGCTGAATTGTTTGGGCTTTTGTATGGGTTGTGACGCCATCTTGCTGATACCAAAAGTCAATGATGTCAACATTAGATATCAATATTGCGGCTACCAAAAATGTATGATTATCATTTGGTAGCGCACAGAATTTAACGTGACGCTATTTTCTTATTCATTTTCGAAAAAATGCGGGTGGATGTTACCGCCTGACCACAAAACGATCACTTTCTTTGGTTTATGCATTTTGTGAACACCGTATGCGACAATTTTGTTTGTTTACAGAAATGCGTAATTGAAAATGAGTCTCATCACTAAATATAATTTTGGTGAAAATGTACTGTCAAAAATACACAGCCAATTCACAAACGTTCGACACAAACAATCTTCGTCTGGCTTAACAAAGATGAAGATCTTTGTGCAAAATGTTACACAAAGTGCCTCTAATTATGCTAAACTGCTGCGAACCTCGGGGAGTTGTTGTTGCAGGCTTATTCTCGAGGCATTGCGGCAATGTTTGCTTCTAAGAGTTTAATGTTTGGGTTTATTATTTACAACAGTACCCTGAGCGTTTACTTCCCGGGGGCACATATATAGAACTTCGACTATCTAGACACAGTGCAACTGGGGGGAAAAGGGAGCCCAGTCCCCTGAAGTCAGCAGGGGTACAACTGGAAACTCCACTTTATTTCCACGGGAATCAGTAAGCTTGCAGAGTTCATTATTTGTCTCTTTAGACATTTAATAGTTCTTTGGCTGATTATTGAGGTTGGCCCCTATATGGGAGTATCGTGGTGGTTGTGGTTTCGCGGCCCCATAACAGTATAATGGTTATTATGGTGGCCAGGATCATCTCACTGTTAATGACACCCTTAGTGAATGATCCAGTCCAGTGAGCATGCTTGACATGTGTTCTGGACAGGAGTTGGAAAGTCTCCAACTCTTAAGCAAGGAGTGATGATTTGCAGCCCTGCTCTGGAATCATCGAAGTTGCGACTAGAAAGTTCTGTTGCATAGAATTATGGCTTCGGCTTCCTAGGACGAGCATGACGTTCCAAATTATGCAGCGGGTTGGTCCACCATCTAATTAAGGCTTCATGGCCAGGCGCGCATGTAAATCGAATCACACAGTACCGTGAGCGTCGAATTGTACGATTAAATTATTCATAGTGGCCACAGAAGCAGCCTTATTTCAACGAAAAGCAGAAGTCGAATTTTAAGAAGTAATAAAGTAAAATTTTAACCATTTCGAGAGTGAATTTTTACAATTCAAATTCTTTAATCTTTATGTGTAAAATTTACTAACGTTTGACTAAATAAATGTCAAATAATGACAGCTAAATCGTTTGATTAAATATTTGACATACAATTTACTTTCTAACCTCAAATTTGTGCACCCATTATACTGGCCATAAAAACTCTTCACAAACCGTCGCCTTTTCTACGCTGAACATGTTTGCAATCTTTCGGTTTTCTGCAAATGAGCCCAACGCATATAAACTTATTACAGCCCCCTTTTCTAATGACGTCAGTTTTTAGCATTCACATAATTTATAAAAGGTGATTCATTCATCCTAAAGTTATTTTTGTAGAAAACGTTATTAGTTTTTTGGCAATTATGTAGTTTCCCAGAGTGATTGAGTTCGGCCCTAAAACTAAGGCTGGTTCACATCTTCGACTCCTCAACAAATTTTATTTTAATGGTCATCCTCCTTGACATAACATTTTTTTAAGTGTCCTCTTTTCCCATTTTTTAATTACAACAATACAATGGAAGTTTTTTTCTATCTTTTTGTTATTCTTTTGTTTAGATTTTGACTTCTGACAACTCGTGTAGATGAACTATCGATAAATATTAGAGAAGACAGTAATTTCTTTATGTTCCATGAGCTATTTTAAAATAAAGCACGTTAAAATAAGACATTTCGCTCTCAATATTTTGTATTTCGAGACATGTTTGGCAGTTGCTAGGACTTTGAATCGCGGTAAAAACATGGTATAATTTTACTAAAGATTTCGCCATAATTTATTCCTTCAGCTGTGTTTCCATAAGTCGTTTTTAGTTTGTTTATAAAATCTTTAAACAAATATATGTCACATACTTTTAGGGATTCATTAAAATGAAATAAAATCTGTATAGAGAAAAATTTTACTTAAATCCCGCTTTCTAATAATAAAAATATTCTCTATGTTCTAGACCGTGCAGACTATGTCGGTGGAATCGACAATGAGGCAATATTTTTTGAAGATTTACAAGTAACAGCAAGCCTTGCCCGATTAGGCTCCGATGAAATTCATAACAATAATACAAGCTCTGATGGTGGTGCAGCTGGTGCTAGTGACAACACAGCACTACCATGCACAGCCAAAACAGAAACACCCATAACATCACCTTCACCTATGGCGACAATTGGAGCCGACATTATTTTACCATCACTACCAACAGTCTCAGCACGTGTTAGTTTAGCAGCGACACCAGCAACATCACACATTGCTTTACATCACAATAACAACAATAATAATAACAATAATAATACACTATCACACCTGCCCGAAAGTCCACCGGACTCAGGATCAGAACCTCCCTATAGTCCGCTTCAAGATATATACAATCACAGCAGTGGTGGTGGAAGTGGTGGCCTTAATAACTCAAATGTGCAAACTCATGAGTTACACACCATGCAGGTTCATCGTCCGCCACAACCGCTGCCACTACCACAACAACAAAGTCACTATACACACCTATTAGATGGTCAAATGAATTTAAATCCTTTGGCAAGTTCAACAACTCAAGTTGCTTTAACAGCTGCTGGCATACGTGTAAAACATGAAGCAGGTCTCATTATTAATCCGAATAGTTTAGTGCAAACACTTAATAGTCAAACATTGCATGCGAATGTTAACCAAAGGCTAGATACTCATATTGAGATGCCCAGCCAGCAGCAGCAGCAGCAACAAACACAGCTGGTATATGCCAGCAATCATTTGCAGTATCATAACAGTAACAACAATCAAATAACTTATGAAAGCCTTTCGAACAAACTTTATGCACCAGCGGGCCAACCAACATCACCTGCAACCTATCAACAAATGAATTTCAGTCATTTAGAACATATCGCTTCACCAGAAACACCAAACTGTGTGCTAACAACCATTAGCGATCTTCCACATGTACAAGTTGTTGGTACTAGCATACCATCGACTCCAACTTTGGGCAGAACATCCACACCCTCTACACCCAACCATCAATCATCGTCACGTAAACGTAAAATGACCACACAAATCGATGATCCAGATTTTCATTGTGTCAAGCCAGATCCAGGTTTAATACTTAGTCCTTCCCGCAGTTCTGTTTGTTCCACTCCACTCCCAGGAGAGACTCTCAAAAGATCCTCTATATCGCCTTTAAACATACAACTAACCAATCATGATATGGTGGATACACCAGCCCCTTCAAATGCCTCACTTTCGCCAGCTCTATCCTCAATCAATATGGATGGCAGTTTAAAGAATTGTGATACAACTTCACAAAGCGGTGATGCCCTGAGTCCTTGCATACGTTTTGCACCATTCCAACAGCAAAATTGGCATAAATTATGCGATCAGCATTTACAAGAAATTTCGGTTGTCTATTATCGTGTTGATGCTGATAAGGGATTCAACTTTTCAGTGTCGGATGATGCATTTGTGTGTCAGAAGAAGAATCACTTCCAAATAACTTGCCATGCTCGACTACAAAGTGAAGCAAAGTTCGTTAGAACACCGTCCGGCTTAGAAAAAATCAAATCCTTCCATTTGCATTTCTATGGTGTGAAATTAGAAGCACCCAATCAAACCATACGCATAGAACAAAGTCAATCGGATCGTTCTAAAAAACCATTTTTTCCTGTACCGTAAGTATTTGAATTAAAAAATTTCACTAAATTTTCAAAATCATTAAAATTTCAATTTTTTTTTAAGTATCGATCTCCAAAGTCACATTGTTAGCAAAGTAACAGTTGGACGTTTGCATTTCTCTGAGACTACTAATAATAATATGCGCAAAAAGGGACGTCCCAATCCGGAACAGCGTTACTTTCAATTAATTGTGGCCTTACACGTTCATACCGCCTCCGGAGATTTTCCCATTATTAGTCAAAGTAGTGACAAAATTATTGTGCGCGCCTCCAATCCTGGACAATTTGAATCAGACGTAGATTTATGTTGGCAAAGAGGCCTTACCCAAGATTCAATTTATCATGCTGGACGTGTAGGTATTAATACAGACCGTCCCGACGAGAGTTTGGTAGTTCATGGTAATCTCAAAATATCCGGTCATATAGTACAGCCCAGTGATAGTCGAGCTAAGCAGGAAATTGGCGAATTGGATACGTCTGTACAGCTGAGAAATCTTCAAAAGATACGCATTGTTCGCTATCGTTTGGAACCTCAATTTGCCTTGCATTCTGGTCTCAAAAGTCACAAAGACTCTGAAGATATTGTAGACACAGGTGTGATTGCACAAGAAGTGCGAGAAGTTATACCAGATGCCGTGCAAGAGGCTGGCAGTCTTGTGTTGCCCAACGGCAATGTCATTGAAAATTTCCTTTTAGTGAATAAGGATCGCATACTTATGGAAAATATTGGGGCGGTTAAGGAATTGTGTAAAGTGACGGGTACGTTAGAGACGCGCATTGAGAATTTAGAACGTGTTAATAATCGCTTGCAGCGCGCTAAAGAGAACGAATTGAAATTTTTGCACTGCAAGAGTATAACGACCAATCGAGATGGCTATGAAATCTGTTCTAATCGAACGCTACAAATAATAATATTTCTATTAGTTATAGTTATGGCGGCTTGGTAAGTTGAACTCTTTAAGAAAAAAAACTTTTAATGTGTATAATCGTATTTCTTTCCTATTTCAGCTTGGCAGCCGTATCCACCTTATATTTTGTTGAACACAACAAGAAGCAACAAAGTTTAAAATATCTAGAGAATATACAGCTCTTGAATAATGGCCATCTATATGGTCACGAAGGTCTCACCTTAACTGAGCAGGAACACAATTTCATCAATATGCTGAAATCTGCCAGAAATCATACGCATTGGCCAACATTTGCGTATCAGGCGCCAATGCCAGCAGGCGGTGTGATAGGAGAAGTTCGCTCGAAAGCACAAGGACGCAATAGCCCGGAATACCACAATGCAGAGTTTAGATATCTGGGACCATCAGATGAAATTCTTAATACCCCCTTGCAGCAGTTAAGAAATGATGAAATAACCGTGGTGATGGAGAAACCCTCGGTGGGTCATGAAATCCTGCAGACATATAATGAACCGCACAGAATGACAACCGCACCGACAATGGTGCGCAACAACAAGACCTCGATAAGTAAGCACAAAAACAAATGGCCTCAACCGCAAATAGTTTTAAGAGTAATGCAGTCTGCCACACATCGAAATGCCTTACCTTCGACACGTGCCCTAAATTTGAATGGACAGACAAATGAAGAAGCAGTTCAAAATACTGTGCTAAATGCAAATGACACATCAACTGAAAAAATTGCTGACATGCAACAAGATTTCGAAAATAATTCTATCGACTCCGACTCGCAGCAACATATTCGAAATCGTTTAAAGTCAGCTGTAGGAAAATCGCGTGCGCCAGTGGCAAAGGAGTCGACGCATAGTGAGATACAAAAACTAAATAATAACTTACCTGCAGTTAGTACCTCGAGCAGTAACATAATCGACGACACGGGCATAGTAGTGGAAAATTCTGTAACCCAATCGAATCTCCTAAGGCACACTAACGCCAAGGGAGGAGAATTAATAATCTTTAAAACTGTTTCACCACCTACTACCACTACTAGCACTACCAGTAGTCACAGTCTAACAAACAAAGTCAATACCGATGCACCACGTGCCAATAACAACTCCTTGGATACTCAATCTACTGCAAATAAAAGTAATAAAAGTCGAAATTTTGGAGATCGTACTACAGATAATTCGGATCTATTGCAACAGCTATCCAATGATAACAATGAATCGATTTACAGTGCAACTGATATAATAGGCAATCCAGTCGATTTTATACTGGGACTAAACGAGCGACAATCTCTTTTGGGACGACGCTCTTCATCATCTGCAACTGGTAGTACAGGAGGTGGTCATCAACAAACGAATGTGCAAAGTTCCATTGTATACGTGGATACATTTGGTGAACCGGAGCAGTGTAATAGTAAAACTAAACGTGAGGATATATCCAATTGTCAGGTATGTAAGAAGCATTATGCCTTTTTAATTCTTCTTCATCTTTATGCTTTACAATCACCTTCTTTATAGTCCGTTTGCTTCGAAGAAAACAATCAACTTTCGGCCCCCAATCAATCAAACTTGAACTTACGGCCTGCAGAACTTAAAAAAATTAAATCCTCTCTGCAACAAGATGAAATTGATAACGAAAATCATAGTGAGTCTGAAGATAATGATGCCATCATACACGAAACAGATGAAGACTTGCAAACTGCCTACGAAGGCAGTTCTAAAAATAAAGAAATTCTTAATACTTCGATATTGACGGCATCACTGCCACAAGGTAAAACTACTCACAGCAAGCAATCATCATCGCCATCGAAACCTTTACATGCAGCAGAACTGCGCAACGAAGATGCTGAACATTTAGATCTTCTCTTGGAGCATAATTTTTCTGATGAAATTGTTAATGACGATACGAAACCGTTAAAAAAAGATGAAAAAGTTGTTAGCCTTCTGCGACCTAAAATTTCTGTAGATCCCGACTTGCCACCTACAGATACCGATTGTTGGAAAATACGCACTTGTATATATGCGGAACGTTTAAATAACACCTTCGCCACAGAAGATTTTTGTCCCAAACTGGGCAAATCAGTGAATAATACATTTGTCATACCGCTGTCACGTTTCTTTAAGGAACAAAGTGTTGAAGTGCATTTAACGTAAGTTGAAGAATTTTTATTAATTCTTATTCTATAAGCTTAACACGCTTTTAAATATTTCTTACAGATCTTCGATACCTTTACAGTGGGTACTTTGCAATTTACATGAACATTCGCAAAATATATTGCAGCGTAGACGTAACACTTCGTTGCTGCTATTCAATGTACCCAGTCGGGGTTATTTTGTTAAAGATTTAATTTTACGTGCCACCAATGATCCAGAAAAGGTAAGAATTTTTTTCTTCTTTTTATCTGCATTCTAGAGTTAGAGATATTAACATTTTCTACATTTTTCCTCTTCATGTTTTCTCTATTTTGTCTCTTGCATTGTTTATTATCCTGTGGCTATAGCTATATTATTCTCTTACTATCTCTTTTTAACGAAGCATATGCTTCTCTGACTCCGTTGAAGTTCAAACTATTTGATGTCTGGCTTAACGTCTCTAACTAGCTCGCATTCTACAATCTCCTTTTGCAATAGCGAGGTTCCCTTAACATACATACTTAACCGGGGGCATGCAGTCTTGGTGATCTCCTTCACGCCATGACATAGCAGCTGTTGGCATTAAAAGTTGGCACTAGTCAGCTACGCTAGCAAGAGTCTGAAACTAGGAGATAAGAATCTTCTAAGTTCGACATGTGATTTATCAAATGGTACCTAGCAAGCCGGTAGCCCGCAGGTCTACGGCTCTATTCCGGCTATAGGTGAGGCGCTTCGGGGAGAAACGTAGTGGCTGTTGGTTAGACCCAAATTAAGGGAATGTCGTTTCATTCTCGGCGGGGATTAGATAGTCTCCGACTCTCAAACAAGTCTGCTTGCTATACTATGTTTCCATCACTACGGCCACTATGTGCGTATTGGTCTTTTGTCAGCAATAATACCGGGCATCTCGATTTTTTTTTAAAGTACCGTGCTACATTCTTTAGGAAAGAGATAGAGAAGAGATAAAACAGGTGGTGAAAGTAGACGGATAGTCGGAAATTAACTGCCGTATAAGATAGCACAGCGACCAGTGACTATGCCTTCATCGCTGAGCAGCCTCCAGCGACAGTCAATTTTTGTTTTTGTAGTGAAAAGAAACCTAGGTCTTCGTTGGGATTCGAACCCACAACTCCCATACTAACAAGCTAGTACACTACCTACCAGCCTACTGGGGCACCAATCTCCTTTTGCAATAGCGAGGTTCCCTTAACATACATACTTAACCGGGGCAAGCATTCCTTTCATTCCATGACATTATAGCTATTGGCATTAAAAGTTGGCAGTAGTCAGCTACGCTAGCAAGAGTCTGAAACTGGGAAATAAGAATCTTCGAAGTTCAATCTGTGATTTACCAAGTGGTAGCTAGGAAGGAAGTCGGTGAGGAGAGGAGAAACGTGGTGGCTGTGGGTTGGACCCAAATTAAGGGAATGCTTTTTCCTATCCAATGTGTAGTTGCATTCTCGGCGGGGATTATATAGTCTCCGACTCTCAAAGAAGTCTGCTTGCTGTATACTATGTTTCCATCACTACAGCCACTATGTGCGTATTGTTTTGGTCTTTTGTCAGCAATAATACCGGGCACTTCGAAGGGAGAAGTAGAAGAAGTAAGAGAAGTAGCACTTCAGGCAACAATGCCTATTTAGTCAAGTACCGTGCTACATTCTTCAGGAAAGGGACAGAGAAGAGATGAAACAGGTGGTGAAAGTAGAAGGATAGTCGGAAATTAACTGCCGTTTAAAAGACAGCACAGCGATCAGTGAATATGCCTTCATCGCTGAGCAAGCCCCCACCGACAGTCAATTTTTATTTTTGTAGTGAAAAAAAACCAAGGTGTTTGTTGGGAATCGAACCCACAATCCCCACACTGAAAAGCTAGTACACTACCTACTACCGGTCCTGCCCCTCTTGTAACCTGGCTGTTCACAACCCATAATTGTGGAATTCTCTTACAAAACTATAAATCTATAAAACCGTAAATTTATGAATCGTAAAACTTCGAATTTAGCGATTATATTATCCATAGCAATCTTAGAAGGAGCCTCTTAGTAAATTGTCAAAATTAAAATTCTTTGCTTAAGAGATTAATGTTCTTTGCTTAAAATTTTTCAACCTTTTAGGAAATAAATGTCAAAGGAGGATAATTACTCAATTTTCGCCATTTAATCATTTGACATACAATTTACTTCCTAATTCACAAATTTCCCAACTACTGCACTCCAGACTCAGTCTCAAAACTTTGCTGCATAGTAGCCACTGCAAGCATATTGTTTTGGTCTTTCGTCAGCAACAATACCGTGAGCCTCGAAGTAAGCGAATAAATTATCCACAGCGGGCTCAGAAGAAGCCTGATTGTAAACCGATTTCTTATACCTTGTTCTGAAGTGAAGGGCGTTGTGTATTGATTGAAACAAATGATAGTCAGAAGGAGACGTGATTTGATTTACATCCGCACCTGGCCATGAAGCCTTTATCAGATGGTGGTCAAGCCACTATGCATAATTTGGAACGTCATGCTCGTCCTAGGAAGCCGAAGCCATAATTCTATGCAACAGAACTTTCTAGTTGCAATTTCGATGATTCCAGAGCAGGGCTGCAAATCATCACTCCTTGCTTAAGAGTTGGAGACTTTCCAACTCCTGTCCAGAACACATGTCTAGCATGTTCACTGGATCTGGGAACATTTCACCAGGTAGGTGTTATTAAAGGTGAAATGAACCTGGCCACCATTAAAACTGACCTGTCTGTCATGGGGCCGCGAAACCACAACCACCACGTTACTCCCATATAGGGGCCAACCTCAATGATCAGCCAGAGAACTATTAAATGTCTAAAGAGACAAATAATGAACTCTGGGGCACACGGATCCCCGTGGAAATAAAGTGGAGTTTCCAGTTGAACCCCTGCTGTCTTCAGGGGACTGGGCTCCCTTTTTCCCTAGTTGCACTGTGTCTAGATAGTGGAATTCTATCAAGACCATATTTATGTGCCCCCGGGGGGAAGGAGCTAAATATCGGCTATAAGGCGGGTAAGCCAAAACTTTTCATCCACTGTTTTCCAAATAGTTTTTGACCTGTCTTGCAACATGTTGCCGAGTATTGTCATGATGAAAAATTACGCCCTCGTGTTCTGGTTGTTATTCGTTGATTGCTCTTTTCAACTGTATTAACTGTCAGCGGTACAGATTTCTTGTTATCGTTTGATGTGATTTCAACAGCTTATAATAAAAAACACCCATCTAATCCCACCAAATACAGAGCATTATTTGTTGTTGTCATGGATATTTGAATTCGGCGTTGATTAAACTGTTTGGCCGTGCTTTACATATGACTTTTTTCCGCCTGCAGTTACCAATAATGCATCCATTTTTCATCAGCTGTAACAATGCGATAAAAAATTACTTATTTTTGTAGCCTTCAGGCATCATTTCTGATATGCAAAATCGTCTTACGAAGTCTCTCGGCTTCACTTCATTTGGTACCCATTTTCCTGACGTTGCAATGAATCCCAATGCTTTTAAACGTAGGGAAATGACTTGTTTGTGACTCCCAAAGACAATGCAAGTTCTTATTGCGTTTGTTAGCAATCTTCGTTGAGTAATGCTTCCAATTCCTCATCTTCCAACTTTTTCGGCTGACCAGGCCTCACTTTACAATTTTTTTAGAGTTGGTGGATATTGACCGTAAGCTTTTACTAACAATCGATAATTTTCAGCAGACATTTACTCTAAATGAAAAAAGGTTGCCAGACTTCCCCACAAAACATCTTTTTTAAGCGAAAATTCAGTATAAATTTATTGATTGACGAAATGTGTTTTTAAACTTTGATGTCTTTCAAATACTGAATTATATTAAGAGATATTTACTCTTCAACAGATCATATGTGTTATTGTGGACACAAAGTCCATATAATAGTTATGCCATCTATATGTTGTGCAAATCGACATTATTTACTTCTATGCCCGATTAAATTTTAATTATAATTTCTGAATTCTTTTAACATTTTTTTAATTTTCTTTTGTTTTTCCTAGTTAACGACTATTATAAGCTTAATAACTCTCATAAGTTTTTGTTTTCTTTTTTTTCAGTCAAATATTTGCCAAGAGCGACCCCACGAAGGCAACACAATATTGCAGTACAATTTTAGAATTTTAAGAAATTGTGATTAAACACAACAACGCTGTATCCTAACTGAAATAAACTCTTAATATTAAAAAATATATATATTTTATATATATTTTATTTAACTTTATTTTAAATTATACTTTTATATCCATTTACATATATTTTTTCTTTTGTTTTTTTTTTTGTTATAATAATTTAAACACAAAATTCATTAGATTTAATGAGAATGACGTAAACTTTAATTGAATTTTTGCCTTGAAACAAACTTTAACCAGTCGAACAAAAATATTAATTTAATTTTGTAAATATTGAGTAGCGAAAACAAACATTAAATTATTAGTTATGAAATGAATATTTGTGTTAACGCTAATTCGAATAATTTGCCGCAACTAGATGAAATGCACAAAATTAAACCGATTATAATTTTGAATAAAAAAATTATATTTTAATTAAAACTAAAATAAGTTAATAAAAAGTTTTCATTGCTAAACAAATGTAGAATGAATAATAATTTAATTAAATATTTTAAATAATAATTATAATAATATAACAATAATGATAATTATGATCATTCAATATTTATTAAAAAGAAACAAACAAAATATTTAGAAAATTTATAATTTAAAATTATTAGTGTTTTACTTCAAAGGCGGTTATTTTGTTATACAATTAATTAGCGAGCAAAATTCTCTTTTAAAAATATTGTGTAACGAAAATTTTGTTTTCAATATTTCACCATACCATTGGGCTCCAGCCCCGGGGCCACATTTATCGGTCTTTATGGAATACTTGACCTGTGCTGCTGGGGGTATAAGGCGGCCCAGTCCCCTGAAGGCAAGCAGGGTGTCAACCGGAAGCTCCACGTTATTTCCACGGGAATCAGTAAGCGCCACAGTTCGCTATCTCTTTAGACTTTTAGCCGTTTCTCTGACTGATTATTGAGGTTGGCCCTTCGATAGTAACGTGGTGATTGTGGTTTTGTGGCCCCAGCATGAACTGATTATGTGGGCCAGGATCATCTCACCTTTAATAACACCAACGCGTAAATGATCCAGATCCAGTCAGCATGCTAGTCATGTGTTCTGGCCTAGGAGTTGGATAGTCTCCAACTCTTCAGTAAGGAGTAGTGGTTTGCAACCATTGCTTTGCATTCCCAGTGGTTTGACCACCATCTGATTACGGCCAGTTGCAGATGTAAGTCTTATCACGAAATACCATTGGGTGGCTTCTTCTCAGGAAATGAAAATGTATAAATAATTCTATTTAAAAAATCTAATATTGTTACGTTTATTTCTATACAGGGTATGTCCACCGGAAAGGTATACTGCTTTGTTTTGCCGCCACATTGACAGTTCATATTTGGCAGTCGTGAAGTCGATACGTGGCAAATTTATTTATTAAAAAAATATTCGATAAACCAACGTGTTTTAATCGTTAAAACATTTTATTAAAATCACGCATCGATTACTGTGACGATGAGAAAGTTACGTGAAATTTTTGGAAGAAGCAACATGCCAACAAAACGCACTATCTATTCTAAAGTGAATGATTTCGAAGAAAGAGGGCCCAAGCATGGACCACAAAGTACTGCAAGCTCGACTGAAAACATTAGTTCTGCTCAAGAGAGCGTTCAAAACAATCCATCAACCTCAATTTGACGCCGTGCTTCAGGAGCTTGGTCTTCAAAGAACAACTTTGGCCACAATTTAGCACAATGATTTGCACTTGTTTCCATATAAGCTTCAGTTGACACAAGAGCTTCATCCACCGCACCAGTTACGTCGTCGTACATATATGCCAATAGGATGTTACAGCTTACCCATGGCAACGGCGATTTTCATGAAAAAATCACAATGAGTGAGGAGACAGATTTCCATTTGAATTGATATGTAAATAAACAGAATAGTGGGTTCTGGGGAATGGACAACCCAGTCCCCTTTGCATCCATTTAAAGTAACATATTCTGGTATGGAATTTGATCAAGATAAATCATTGGACCTTACTTCATTGAAAATGAAAACGGCATAACGGTAACCGTGAATGGGGAGCGATATCGTGATATGATTGAACATTTTCTAACGCTACAACTATATGCTTTGGGCTTAATTAGCATGTGGTATCAACAAGACGGTGCCAAATCGTATACAGCCAAGATTACAATGGAATTACCGCGACCTCTCTTTCCGCAACAAGTTATTTTAAGAAATGGTGCTGTTGATTGACCCCCACGGTCGCCTGATTTGACTGCTTCGGACTTCTTTTTATGGGGTTATTTGAAAAGCAGGGTTCCTGCAAAGAAGACAGAAGAATACCACGTGGAATGTGTGAGAATGTAATGAAAAATGTGCTCAAAAAGGCTCGCATTTGTGAGACTAACAGAGTCGGATATTTATATGATATCAAACAAAGTACTATATTACCTTCCATGCGAACACCCCGTATAATAACGTAAGCCAAACTATGGCGATGTTAATGGTCGGTCAGCTCCTATTCCTGCACCAATTGAATCTTGTAAGGCTTAAAAATATCGTTACTTTTATTTAAGAACATTCTGGCATGATTTAGACAAAACTTTTTTTTTCCGTTCGGATCATTACTCAGGGGATGACCCCTACTTATGCAATGCATTCTACCAAAACTAGGATATTGGGGAGGAGGAAAGGGGTAGCAGTGTTTGTTGACATTTTCCTACATTGAAAATGACAGGAAAAACTTCTGGACCATTGCCTCGTTTCTGTAATAAAGTTGAACAATTTCTCACATAAAAGTATGTTAGTTATAAGTAAGGTCAATCTCCTGGGTCCTTAAAAATATCCTACAATTATTTTAAAACATTGTGAAATAAGTGAGACAAAACTATGATTTATCACATGATAACATATTAGTCACAAGGACCATGATTTCTTAAAATAAAATCTTCAAATTATTTTAGAACATTCTAGCATGAGTGAGACATTATTATGACCTGTAACACGCTTCTGTAAAAAAAGGTGAAAAATGTCTCACGTTAGAATATATTAGTCATAAACTCCTACAATTACTTTAGAAGCTTCTGGAATGAGTAAGAAAGAACAGCATTAATAAAATATTAAAACAAATTCGATTTGTGAATATTTTTCAATAACAGACTAACAATTTATAAAGTTATAAAACTTATTTATTGCTATGTTAATGCAACAAATATTTATACAGCAAAAGGTTGATCTGTACCATCTTCATGATACTTAATATAAGTTTCACCATGTGTAAAATCTTTTGTACCCTCCAAACGTCCACGAGGTGGTGCCTTACTATAGTCATAAGCTTTTTCAGATTTGCCAAACATTCGATTGGCTTCTTCGATTTGATCACGATATTTACCAACTACAACAGCTTTGCCGGTTATAGGGTCTATTATGTCACCAAGTGGATAAACCACCTTTTCCACTTTATGGGAAATGAGACGTGTTAAACGTTCGGGCAATTCTCGTATTAACACTATGTCGCCGGTTTTGCATACCTTTTGGGGATCATGAGCAAAAATGAATTCATCTTTTTTGAAATACTAGGACAAGATAAGTAAAACGTGAATGGCTATTTGTTGTGGGTCTTTAAGTTAAACTTACCATATTGAGATTTTTATCCAGTTCCATACGTCGTACCCGTATCTTTGAAGCATTGTGTTTAAAGCAGGGCACACATTGACCCATTAGTAATAAAGTACGTGCCGACATAATATTTAATTTAAAAGTTATTTAATAATTAGTCTAAATTGTTTTTTTATAAAAAAGAATCTCCTAAAATGAGCAAAATAAAGCCAGCTGTTATAAATGTTATTACACTGCGGTGAATACCTGCAAACTAACAGAAGAATAGTTACTTTTTAACTTGGCAGTACTTTTTTGCGGTTTTAAACATTAAACTAAACAAAGAAAAACATTATACGTAATAATATCTACAGCGGTGCCCAGCGTGTGTATGCCATAACTCGACGGTGGTCAAACGACTTGGGCGATATAATGCGTGCGCCGCGCTCTAGGAAGCCGAAGACTAAATTGTAGCAACAGGTTATTCCCAGTTGCAAGAGCTGGAGACTATCCAACTCCTAGTCCAGAACAAATGACAAGCATGCTCACTGGATCCGGATCATTCACACATTGTTCTCAGTAAAGATGAGATGATCCCTTATCAAAATTCATGACGGGCCTCGAAACCACAACCACCACGATAATCCCGATGGGCCTACCTCAATAATCAGACAGAGAAGAGCTAAAAAGCTAAAGAACCAATTAGCTGAACTCTGAGGCATATTAGTTCCCGTGGAAATAACGTCGAGCTTCCAGTTAGCTCGCTGCCAGCCTTCAAGGGACTGGGCTCTTGTTTTTCCCCCGTTGACACATGTAATGATGGTGGATTTCCATCAAACATATATATAATGAGCCCCTGGAAGGAGAAGAATGTTATACTATGTTCAGACGGGCAGCAAATATCGAGGCTCGCGACCGAATTTTGATTGAAACAACGTAGTTCACCATAGAAAAATATAATAGCGAATCTTGTAAGTTCATTTTGAATCTTGTTGTGAACCAAGATAAAATATTATTGTCTTCTCTAATTTTAAAAACCAGTAATCGTTTGTTTATCTGCACTATTTGTCAAAAACTGTACACGATGAAAAAAATTAAAATAAAAAGTGCATAAATATATAAATGGAAATAATAAAAAGTGTTGTGATGTGCCGGAGAATGCGTGCTAAGTTAAAATATATTTTTAATAACGAACTTACTTTATTACTCATTTGAAATAATTAAAATTCGCGCAAAATATTTATGTGTGTGCATGTAATAATTACAGTAGTGAAATATTAAAACGAAACAAGTCGTATGAACACCACGGTTTGCTACAGAGAACGAAGCAAGTGGTCCATTTTGCCGTCTGAACATGGAATAACGCTATTTTTTTATTATAATCCCAGACGTTTTTGTGCAATTTGGAGACACTTAATTTGCAACAGCTGTTTATTCATCTTATTGGCAATATATAGAAAAGCTCATTTTTCTGAGACACCTTAATCATCATTATCAATCAGCTGACAGTAAATTAAAAATTGTGTCTATTTACAACAAAGAAGAGGAAACGTGAAAATTTTACGCAAATAAACAAAATAAGAAAAAAAAACTAATAAATAAAATAAAAAAAGAAAATTATATATGAGTTGTTATTTGAAAAACGTTTACAAAATTGTAATTTTTTAAAAGTTATTTATTTATATGCGCCAAGATGGTAAGTCACTGACTAATACGCCTTGCATATTTTTTTTCAAACATCTACTACGTCTTTATAGAGCTACGAAGACGAAGAGTATCATGTGGATACATTTCCGAAAGAATATGGTTACGGTGCATTTGATCAAGATGGTTTAGATTCTACAGGCATGGTTGGCACTAATTCAGATTTAAAGCCACGCATATTATTAATGGGCCTACGTCGTTCGGGTAAAAGTTCAATACAAAAAGTTGTCTTCCATAAAATGTCACCAAATGAGACGATGTTTCTGGAATCTACAAATCAAATTGTTAAAGATAATATTAATAATTCCAGTTTTGTACAATTTTGTATATGGGATTTTCCTGGCCAAATAGATTTCTTTGATCCCACATTTGATTCGGACATGATATTTGGCAATTGTGGTTCGTTGGTGTTTGTGATCGATGCCAAAGATGATTACAATGAGGCGTTAACGAAATTTAAAAATACTGTGATTAAGGCATATAAAATCAATCCTCGTATTAAATTTGAGGTCTTTATCCACAAGGTAATGAATTGATTGGGCGATGGAAAACACACCCAAAGTAACAATAAGTCTGTTATCAGTAAAACATTACTTTTTTTTAATAAGAAATGAGTTGCACTTTTAGGGTTTCTGTCAGAAATAGTGTGTCTCGCCCATATTCGTTTTTTTTTGTGCATGAGGAAGCAGATACTTTTATTTTATTTTTAGCATTTATTTGTTTTAACATTTATTTTTTTGCTTGCATTTAGTAAAAATTACGTATTTTTTTTTTTAATTTTAAACATAATTTCGATTCTTTTGTTGAAGATAAAAACAAATACAAAAAAAAATAT
Organism: Trichopoda pennipes; assembly: GCA_030448955.1. NCBI lineage: Eukaryota > Metazoa > Arthropoda > Insecta > Diptera > Tachinidae > Trichopoda > Trichopoda pennipes. Next base: position 10,795,715 of record JASKUP010000052.1, on the reverse strand, counting down.
TTTTTTTAATTAAGCAAAATAGCTATATAAAATGAAATTAAATTAATTAAACGTATTATAACATATGTTCGTGTATTCTCCGACCGGGTTTACTTTATTTCCGTATGATTTTACGTCATCCCACGTCAAATTTGGTTTGTGAACAAACCGGTTTCGGCTATTTGCCATCTTCAGTGTTCTCTCTATACTCAGTATATTTTAACATATTATTTTCATTATATAGCCACACAATTGGGTGGTATCTTCAAAAGAAGAAAATTTTTTTTCATTTATTGATTATTTACCAAAAAAAAAATTATAGATTTTTCTTATCGAAAAGGTGTGGCGAAATATTGAAAATAAAAAGTAAAATTTATTAAAATTTTTTTATACAATTAAAGACCTTGTGCTTAAAGAAATTATTTATTAAATATTAAAAAGGTTAATAACCTGCAGTTATTATTTAAAAAATATTTTTTAATTCTTTTTATATAAAGTTTCGAAATTAATTTTGAAGGTAAAAGTTAAAGTTGCCTACAATTTTTGAACGAACTACTTAAATAATTTCGAATTTATTTATTTTTTTAGAATTTATTTATTGTTTAATGTGTTACGGCAGGCATTTAATTAAAATGGCTACTTTTTAATTATAAACCTTAATTCGATTCTGTTATCGAAAAAAATGTCAAATAGATATGGAAGACCAATTGTCATTAAAAATATTTTTTATAAATAATTTCTTTAAGTACAAGTTAAATAAATTTTATTTTCAATATTTCATCACGTCATTGGGTGGAACTTTAGGAAAAGAAAATAATTAAAATAATTTTTTACAAAAAAAAAGAAAATTGTATATTTCTTTTCCTAAAGATACCACTCAATGGTGTGGTGAAATATTTAAAATAAAATTTATTTAATTTATAAAATATTAATTATTATTTGAAAAATATTTTTATTTTCTATTTTGTGAAGTTTCAAAATTAATATCGACTTTAGGTAAAATATTGGTTAAATATGCCTGCAATTTTTTATCGAACCACTTAGATAATTTCGAATTTATTTATATTTTTAATTTGTTACTCCAGGCTATTTTTAATCATAGACTTAAATTCGGTTCTCTTTTCGAAAAAATTTATTAAAGTACAATTGCCGTGAAAGATGTGATTTTTTTTATTTTGTGAAAATTCGAATTTAATTAAAATACATGCTACAAGTTAAAATTGTCTACAATTTCTTAGTGAAACTTAAGATAATTTTGAAATTTAAATAAAAGACGAATATTCTCAATGAAATTTAGTCTAAGTTTTTGGAAATAAAAAAAAAGAATATTTCACAAGATCGAAAAATATCACATTATTTCAAATTCTTTTGTATTTGTATTGAAATTATTCACCCCTATTATGTGTATCGTCGCGATAATAGAAGTCACCGTTGAGAGAAGCCGATTACACCCAATTTACATTGTACGATTTTTGTCGCTGCAATTTTTATTTTGTTTGTAAATAATGTGTACTTTACCCTCTTTACACCCCTTATTTACAACAACAAACTAAGAATTGCAACGACAAAAATCGTCCAATGTAAATTGGGACTTACTATCGACGGTTACTTGGCATTATGAAAGACGCCTTCAAGTCGCCGTTGAGTTAAAATGGCGAAGTCTTTGACAGCGACTCAAGCAATTTATAGCAGTTAAGTCCCTATTTACATTGGACGATTTTTGTCGCTGCAATTTTTAATTTGTTGTTGTAAATAAAGGGTTTAAAGAGGATAGGAGAAGAGAGAAACAAAAAAAAGTACACATTATTTACCAACAAAATAAGAATTGCAGCGACAAAAATCGTACAATGTAAATTGGGTGTAACGTGTAAGTGCCTGTTTAGACATTTCAGAAGGATTTATACCCCTTCTCTTTCTTTCGAATGGAAAAATCAAAAGTTGAGCAACAAAAGCTAAATTAGAAGCTTTAGAATATAAAATAAATTTATAAAAAAGTGTTATAATTAAACAAAAATAAATAAAATGGGGAAAAAACTTAAAATAACAGCCAGTAAGCAATTTGAAACATTAAGCGCTGAACCGGAAAGTAGGCCCAATTTAGCAAAAGGATTTTGTACAGGCGCAACTCCTAGCAATTTTAAGCAAGAATGGGAAGAAAATTAAATTCCAGTGGCCCACCAATAAGAAATTTTAATGGTTGGCAAAAAGTAAGTTTTTAAAAAACGATTTAAATTATCAAGTGAAATATAAAAAAAAATAATTTTAGGTGTGGAAAGATTTTAAGTTCAAAATAAAAAAGAAGTTGGTGCTGAATAAGACAGAAGAAGTCAATGCAACAGGCGGTGGCAGATATAAGCAACTAACGCTTTCACCTTTGCAAGAAACTGCTGCTAATTTTATGCAGTTCCAAAAACAGCTGAACTCTGAAGATGAATAAAGTTCAGGGAATTTAACTTGCTGATGAAGCCTTTATAGTTAAAAGTGGTAGTGACATTAATTTATCAGTTTCTAAAGATGTCGAAAATATGTCAACAACTCCTGCAGCGACAATGCAAGCTCAGAAAGAAACTTCTTTTAAGGGAAGAAAAAGCAAAAAAAAATAGTCGCATAAATGATGGACGGAATGAATTGTTGCAAAAGTACGACGCGTCGCGACGTAATGCAGAAAGAATTTTATAAAGAAATTTTTAAAACATTAACGGAAATAAAAACACGTTATAAAGGACACAAGCGAGCAATATAAACATTTTTCAAAAGAGCAAGAAAAAATCAATATAGAAATAAAAAAATTCTTTAAAACCAAACAATCGGTACCAGCGAAAACTTTGGAAAGTCAAAGAAAATGTAAATGATGGAAAGACAAAAACTATTTGAAACTGAAATTGAATTAAAACAAATAAAAATGGAAATTAAAAGAAAAGAATTGAAAGTTCTAAAAAAAATGTACAATGTGATTGTTTTTTTTTATAATTAGTGTATTTGTTCCATACTATTTTTAAATTTAACAAAATTGAATTCCTTTGTTTTAATTAGTTTTTAGGAAATCATTAGATTATTAAGCTGCAAACTAAAATAAATTGAATTAGAGAAAACTTGCTTTTATTTGTTCCCTTAACTCTATAGTTTCATTATTTTTAAATGCGTGTTTTTAAACATATTTAAATTTAATTTAAAATCAAAAAACTATCACAAAATTGTAGAGATGGTACCTATTTTTTTCTTAGCTAATAAAATGTATTAACAATTAATGGCCGAGGCGATGGTGACGTCGCCACAATACGACAGTGACTATCAACTCGCCACAAAGTCGCCGACGACATACATAATTGGGGTGATTATTTTGTAATTTCGTTACATTTTAATTCTTTCTTTTATTTAAAACCTAAGAAATGTTGTGTTATTTTAACCTCTAGTGTTTTATAACTATTTACAGAATATCTATTCCGAAAGCCATTCTCATACGAAACCTACGTTTAAGCCGAATTTCAAAATATTTATTTTGAACTTTTAAAATGTCAAATAAATAATAAGAAAATATTCTCTTAAAACATAAATTTCATTACTTTTGTTTTTTTTTTTCCCACAGGTTGACGGCATTAGTGATGATACTAAAATGGAATCACAACGTGATATACATCAGCGTGCTTCAGATGATTTAGCCGATGCTGGTTTAACACAGATTCATTTAAGTTTCCACTTAACTTCCATTTATGACCATTCAATATTTGAAGCTTTTTCAAAGGTGGTGCAAAAACTAATACCACAACTTCCAACGTTAGAAAATTTATTAAATATTTTTATATCGGTAAGAAGAAGAAGATAAAAAACATAATTTGTTTTAATTTAAAATCTATATCCTAGAATTCCGGCATCGAAAAGGCATTTCTTTTTGATGTGGTATCGAAAATTTACATCGCTACTGATTGCTCACCAGTTGATATGCAAAGTTATGAATTATGTTGTGATATGATTGATGTTGTTATAGATTTATCAAGCATTTACAGGTAAAAAAAAATTTTTAAATACTTTTTCGGCTGGGCAAATTTGAGGTTAGGAAGTAAATTGCCTGTCAAATGACTAAATATCAAGAATTGTGCTGTAATCCTTTGATATTTATTTAGCAAAAAGTTAGGATATTTTAAGCATGAAACGATACACACTTAACTAAAAAATTTCATTATAAAAATTTACTTTCAAAATGGTGGAATCACCAGCCTTTCACCGTTATCAGGCTCCTTCAAAGACAAGTGTGCGTAATTTTATAACTAAATTCAAGGCTCACGGACATACACTAAGAGAAATAGGTGAATGTATGGTGTTACTACATCCTAACAAAAAAAGGGACGAAGACTAGACATTCTTGAAAATATGGAAATCTGCAAAACAACAAGTTTTTAACAGTGACATTTTAAACGAACATTAAAACAACTGATACACTCAAACAAACGGAAAACGCCCTCAGACGTACCTGCATAAAATGTTGGGAATAGATACGACCTTAATAAAAGATGTATCGAAACTCGAACAATGACTCACCAGTACAGTTTAAAACATGGCTTGAGAATAATGTCTTTACATCGAAAGCGCTCGCCGTTTATAGCGAACAAACAGACAGCAAGACGAAAAGAAATAACAGTTCAAGGTATTGTTGGTGACAGTAGACAAAAACAAGGCTCGTAGTGGCCGTAGTGATGCTAAAATAGCCGCTGTTCAGTCAAGTGTTGCGAATAAACCTGGAGCTATAAAAAAATGGGCACTTTGCTCAACATTTTGAATAAAGATCTTCACGCTTATAAAGTTCAACTCGTTTAAAAATTAAATCCCAGCCAAACATTGTTTAGATTGAAGATTTGTGAATTGGCTGTTTGAAAAAATGAATGAAAGTAACGCATTTGTAGTGCTGAGGCTAATTTTCAATAAGGCGTTTATGTAAATAAACAAAATATTGGTAAATATAGCTCACAAAATCTACAAACAGTCCTCGAAAAACCTATTACATCCTATGAAAGTGACCGTATGGTGCGGTTTGTAGTCAGGTGTTATCATCGATCTGGATTTTTCGAAATAGCGCTTGGGAACGATATCACCGCGAATCCTCTGCGCTATCAAACCATGATAACAAATTTTTTGTGACCACAATTGGCTAACGTAGACTTCAGTGGCCTTTGGTTTCAGCAAGACGGTGCCAAAAGCCATATAGCTACCCAAAAAATTCAGTTATTGCATGAGAAATTTCCTGATTGGGCAATTTTCCGATTAGGCAATATCAATTGGCTGGCTCGTTCTTGTAATTTAATGTCACTAGATTATTTTTTCTGGGGCCATTCGAAAGATCGGGTATAAGTTTGACGCTTTGAAAGATGAGCATTTTTTTTTAAGAGAAGTATAACTTCAGGCAACAATGCCTATTTAGTCAAGTACCGTGCTGCATTCTTTAGGAAAGGGATAGAGAAGAGATGCGACAGGTGGTGAAAGTAGAAAGAAAGTTACGGAAATTTATACCATGCCTTCCTTCATCACTGTGCAACCCTACCGACAGTCAATTTTTATTTGTAGTGAAAAAAAACCAAGGTCTTTGTTGGAAATCGAACCCACAACCCCCAGTCATGTAAGCTAGCACACTACCACTAGGCTACAGGAGCGGTCCTGCCCCTCTTGTGATGTGGTTGTTCACAACCCATAATTGTGGAAGTCTGTTATAAAACTATAAAGCTATAAAACCGTAAATTTATGAATCGTAATAACATTATGAAAGATAACATTTCGCGCTGCTTTGACGAGATAGCTTTGGTTTTGTTGCAAAATGTGCTTCAAAATATTTAAAAAAGAGCTAGAGGTAAACATTATTCATCATTCGTATTAAATGCAGTGAAGATGTCAAGAAAAAAGTGTGTGTTTTAAGCAAATGCATTTCCTAACCTCAAAACTGGTCCACCATTTATTAAAAATAGACTCGTGCTGTTTTTGAAAGTTGTTTTGATAGCCAAATCCAAATTTCATTTAAAAATTATTATCTGCTTTTTTTTGCTTTGTTTTTAGTTCTGAAGAGGATGCATTCGATCATCAAAGCTCTAGTCTAATTAAGCTCAACAATAATACAATTTTATATTTGCGTGAAGTGAATAAATTCTTGGCATTGGTGTGCATATTGCGTGAAGAGAATTTCAATCGTCAGGGTGTTATCGATTATAATTTTTTGTGCTTTCGCGATGCAATAAGTGAAGTATTTGAGTTACGTTTAAAAAGTCAAAAGCTTGCTATTGTTGATGAACGTTTGGAATTACAACAGAATGGTAATGAGGACTTTGATGAAGATGTTATCAACGATGATGTAAATCCTAAAATTGTTTAAACTCCCTTAAAAAATGATTAAAATCCTTGTGTTATTATAAATAAATTCATATAACTTTCTTTCTTGCTTGCTATTTTCTCTATGTAAAAGTTAAATATTTTTTCTTTTCTTTTTTTTATGTTAACTTTTGTACTATTTTGTGCCTTTTTTTTCCCAAAAAATTTTTAATATTATTTTTCTTTTCTATTGTGTAATTTTATATTTTTGCCATATAAATAACTATAATGTATATTATTATATATATATATTTTTTTTTAAATCAAATTTTGTTTTATATAATATTTGTAATTGCATTAAAGACAAGTTATAAAGTTACTATGAACAAATTAAAATGAATGTTTTGTTATTTTAGCACAAACTAATGAAAAATACTATGTTAAAACAATTTATTTATGGACTAAGTTAGTAAAATGTGTTTGTTAGTTGCTTTGTAAACCTTTTAATAAAAAAATATTGGCTTTGTAATATTTTTAATAACAATACTCGTACAAATATGCTTTCTTAATATCTGTAAAAAAAACACTTACTCTGGCTCTTATATAGATTATAATTCTAATAGTCAATAAGTTTATATTTTAATAAAAAAACAAAATTAAACCCCTCTTTTTCATAAAAACTTGTGGCAACTCTCAATTGCCACAAAATATACCAATTTTATGCTAGCTGATGGTTGCAATGTGTGTGATATTAATACCGTTATTATGATCAATGTATTAACATATTTCTAGGAATTTCAATAGCAGCAGGGCTAGAAATTATTCACCCCTATTATGCGTTTCGATTAAGTCCCCGCATTCAGTTCCGCATTAGCGGTGCTCCATGGCGATCGAAAATTGGTGTTCTATAGAAAAACGAAATCGAAAGAAAAAGAAGAAGACAACAATGTTTACAAAATTAATAGCATCACTGTGGAATGTGGGAATGAAATAGCAAAATAAGCAAGTTTGTTATCATTTTTATAAACAAATGTAAAATTGAATACAAATACATTTATTTAATTTTTTATGGTTCAAATAAGAACAAATGAAATATTAATTTTAATTCAATACAATACAAAAAACTTTTAATTAATAAAAATAAAATAATCACACACAAATAATACCTACTTTTTTCCATGCACTGGCATTTTTTGTTGTAGGACCTAGTGCACTGAGGACTCCTGAAAGAAGTGGCAGAACACTTTGATCGCTTGTGGTATCCACATGCAACGTCTGCTGTAGATGCCATTAAATTTGCCAATTTTTCATACTGCTGCGGTGTTGTTGTTTTTAACCTTTAAAACACATCATATTCGGGTACAAAAATTAAAAATTTAAAACAAAAAAAAAAATAATTTAATTAAAAATAATTTTAAGTGTTTTTTTATCATTTCTGAACATTTTATCTCATTTTCTACTTACGTTTTTTTCAATTTTAAACTTTTTAACAAAAAACACAGATAAAGAAAACCCCTCCGTTAACAAAAAAGCAACTGAGAAAAACGGAGCTCCGATCGCAATGCAGAATACATACAATCGAAAGAAACTGAGCGGAATCGATACGTAGAATACCAAAGCTGACAGACGGAGAAAATTTCAAATCGAAACGCAGAATAGCCCCAATTGAATAATTTTTTTTCTGGGTTTTTGGTAAAATCTATTGATTCCATATAAACAGCTAGACAACAGTCCTGGTGCTAATTCTGGCCAAAGTGTTTGAAATTGTTTTCGATTCAAAAGCAATTACGGCAAAAACCCACACAAATATATTTTACACTGTAAGAAAAGTAACCAAAATTCATCTTAAAATAAAGAAAAATCAGGAAATTAAAAACCAAAATTAAAATAAGTAAAAAATGTATCTAGTTTTATTTGCTTCTTCTTCATCTTTCGAGTCTGGCCATAATGAGAATATCAACGTCATTTGGCAGATAAATATGAAACACCAACGATTCCTTATGCTTGACGAACAGTGAGTAAATTTAAATAGTTTTAAACATTTTAAATAATAAATTTTATTTTTTAGATTTAAAATTAGTTTTTGTCGGAGAAAGGCTGCCTTCATTAACCTTCTCAATAGATTGGAATTTGAAAGCCATTTTTCTATTTTTACATCAAGTTCTTTAATTTGTGTATTTAAATGCTCGAGGGTTATTGATTAAATCGAATCGAATAAAAAATGTAACGAATTTGAACATTTCCAACTGACGTAAATTTATAAGGAATTTATTTTTCCTATCCAAAGAAAAATTTCCCTTTCATTAATGCAACTGTGTAATACGAAAACAAATGTCAAATAGTTCAAAAACGCTGAATATTATTCGAAAGCATTGTAGTTAACGAAAATATAAAAATAAATTATAAAATGTAAGTATTTTTATAATAAAAACTTGATATTATTGTTAAATTAATAAAAGTTTCTATAATATTGTTGCCAAGATGATTTCTTAAATTATCAGTAAAAAAAAGTAAACGAAATGACCTATTGGGTGTTTCACAAACTGCATAGTTTTTAAGAAATTTTATACACACAAAACAACAACCACATGCTTATAATGAGAAATTTTATCAAAGAAGTTAACAACAGAAAACAAAAACAACTAACATAGAACAAAACACACAACCAAGCAGTCGCCTATACTGAATAATAACAACAACAATATGGCATGATGTTAAAATAAAATATTCTTGTATATGCGAGAAACACTTAAAACAGCTATATAAGCATATAACAATGGAAGATTGCAGTGGTTGTGCTGTTTTTTGCCGCGAAAGAAGCCACACGTGAGTAATCTAATATGATTGCTTTTCTTTGCTATTGAATTTAATGAAAATTTCATATTCGCCATGCAGAATAACGATGAAGCTCAAAACGGAATATCGGTTGGCGTTGACGAAAATCGCAATCTGTGTCTACTAGACGGACAAATCAGACAGAACAACTTAGACAACAAAGAAATGATACTGAGAGTCAACGTTTATCGAGATCACGTTCAGGCCAATCCGACGAAGAAAGAATAGCATAAAATCAAAACGGCATACAAAAAAATCTTAAGAGGCCGTAGACAGAACTTTAAAAAAATTTACGAAATAATCAAGAATTGTTTGGTGGTGCCTTGATTCTATTGGCTAGAGATTTCCGCCAAATACTGCCGGTTATTCCTCGGTCTACTATTGCTAATGAATAGAATAAATATTTGAAGGCTTCATATTTATGGGGACACCTTCAAAAGCTAACATTGGCCACAAACGTGTGTGTCGAATTGTAAAATGATCCATCAGCCGAACGTTTTTCAAAGCAATTGTTAGATATTGGGAATGGTGCAATTCCAATTGACCCCACCACAAAAATGATTACGCTCTAACATGATTTTTGCCACTTTGCACAATCAAAACAAGAATTGGTCACAAACATATTTCCTGGTATTGCACAAAATTTTAGAAAGCATGATTGGTTGGGGGAAATACAAATTTTTCGGATATTAATGTTACAATTTTGCATGACATTACCTACAAATCGGTTGACTCTGTTACCAATGAAGACAATGTTGTAAATTATCCAGTCGAATTTTTAAATTCGTTTGAGTTACCTGGACTGCCGCCCCACCGCCTACAAGTGAAAGTTGATGCGACACGTTTAGTAGTCAATAAAGCCATGAAAAATGTGATTGAAGCAAAAATTTTAAAAGGAGAGAATGTGCTGATACCACGCATTCCTATGATTCCTCCAGATTTGCCGTTTGATTTTAAACGGCTTCAGTCCCCATACGTGTTGCTTTTGCAATGATCCCTGTTTTTTGCACGGTCAATTATATGTATCATGTTCACGTGTTAATAAACCAACTGCTATCTTCGTCTATACCGCGAAACAAAATCGATCGAAGAATGTTGTAAATGTAAAAGCATTGTAATAGAATAAGACGTATTATATAATCACACAAAAATATTGCATTGCGAAAAAGATAAAATTATTTAAAAAAAAACATAAAAACGAAAAAAAAGGAATTGTGTACTTTCTGATTAATTTTCTTGAATGATTGAATTTTTGGCGCACACAAAAAAGAACGCTGCAGAATAAAAACAAACCACTTGACTTGCAAAGCAGTGTCGGGCACGCTAGTTTTAGTATAAAAGAACTCAATATATAACAAAACGTTTACAAAAAAGCAATCTTATTTAAAAAAGAACGACCAACAGAAGCTTGTGTTTTAGTTTTTCAAAGGATAGTTTAAAAAGAAATCAAACTTAACAAAAACAGTTCCAAATTATGGTGGAATTAATGACAAATTATCCAGGGAAAAACTGTCTTTAGATTTAAAAGCTGTATCGACACTAAATAGTTTTATTATCACGTTTTAGTGTCGATGCAGCGTTAAAAATGTTTTTAAATTTAGACTTTTTATGAATTATTTGATAATATAAAGAATAAATGCCTTCCCAACCAGATAAGCATTTCAGGAGGTGGATCATCTAAGTATTGCTCACTTACACCATTGGAAGAAAAGGTTATTAAGAAACTTTCAAAAAGCGATGCTGTAAATGGAATGGCTGAAGCTTCTTCATTTGGTACACAACTTTTCGTACACATTGTTTAAAGATTTTTTATTGAGTCTGAAGTTTTTTATAAAATTAAAAATATTATCTATTAGAAAATAATAAAAAATATGTAAAATATATGTGCAATGTGCATACATATGTATGTATGTAAAACAAAATTTTCTATTTACTTTTTTCCATTTTGATTCATAAAATAAGAATTATTTGTAATAATTTTTCTTTCAATTCCTTCTTGGATATCATCTACATCACCGTCATCCATCCATAAATAAACAGAATCCATTAAAATAGTTTTTTTTTTACTTTTCTTTAAAAATAACGTTTGATGTTTAATTTTCCCCATTTTGTGCAATAAATTTGATATTTTAGTAAAGTGATGCCAAGTTTTGTTTTTTGCAATTTGATCCCTTTTTATAAAATACAACCCTTTGCGAAAGTTTTACACTGTACCAAATGCCTTTCGATTAGTAAATTCTATTTATCCATACGAAAAATATTATGCGGTAAGGGCACTGGTTTCTTTGCGTTATTTTAAGCTTTTTTGTTTTTTATATCTAAGAATTGACCAGCCAGTTCTAATTTTTTTTCCTTCAGCTGAAGTTTTTTATTTCTTATTTCGCGAAGTTGAAAGCCTAGACAGTTCTTATTGCTTTTTTTCATTTAATTACTTTAATTGTATCATATAATTACATTCAAATAAATAAATATTCCTTATTTCAATATTTAATTTTAACTTTTCCTCATAATTGTCATCACTTTCAATAAAACAGAGAATGTCACGCTCATCAATTTCTGCGAACAACATGGGAGAAGATAAGTGAAACTAATATTAAGTTGTTTGGATAACAGAAACTATTTGGAATGGTTCAATGTGACGTAAATGGCGAAAACTTATTTTTATTTAAAGCTTCTTTTTACTGATTTCAAGCCCTTAACAGGTATTTCTATATCTGCTATAACTATTCTTTTACTTGAGCAAGAATATTCTCTTTGATAATTTTGAAAGAACATCATTGATCATTTGCTGCTGCTTACTTTGCACCAGGTTTACTGCTAGGCCAAAAGCGTTCCGTTTAATCGTTAGAAGCTTACAAAGTAGCTTAATTCTTGCTTTTCCTTGCAATGAGTTTATCAGTATACTCTTTGCTTTTCCAGTACGTTGGGCCATAAAGATCCCAAAAATCGGAGAATCCGAAAAACAAAAATACTCGCATATTGGACTAAGAATTCACTCGTAACTGAATGGCCCCTTTATAAAACCTCCATTCGTGCCCTTATTGCTTTAAATTTATTTTTGCTTAAACTCACGAAAATCTAATTCTTGATCTTTCATTAAGAGCAGAATTGTCGAAAAAATTTTAAATAACGTTAACCGGCTTGGCTGTTTAGGCGTCATTAAGCAGCAAACTTTCATACTTAGTGATCGTGAGGTCAACGAAATTGTTGTCCGGTTATGTAATATAAAATAAGTGTCACTCTGCAGAGTTGACAAATCAAATTAAACATGTGAACGCAAACACGATCTCAACGTGGTTATGGAGAATTTTATAGGGAAGAAATGATATTGAATTCCTGTCCGCTGCAATGTTTACGGCAACGATATTGGCCACGTATTTGCTTACCTATTTAAGCCCCATTAGGCGGAAAACTGTTTTATTTACAATATATATGATAATGAGATCAAAGGAATTGGGGGAATTGGTCCGGAAATGCGATATAAAGTAAACATCACTCTATTGAGTTGAAAGTCAAACGGCGTTTTTAGATTTGTAAGGATACAGTGTCAAATCAAATAAAGGACGTGAATGCAGAAAGACTCTAAAGAGAGCTTATTCAACATTTTAGAGTCAAGAATTTATGTTAAGTTCCGGTCTACTGCAATGTTAATGGCAATGGTATTAACATAACGAATTTGGCTCGAAAGAGCAGGAATAGAAGCAAGACAGACATCATTTGGCCACTACCAGAGAATACTCACTAAACGCGTAGCAGTATAAATGGGATGAGTTGAAAGTACGCAAGACCCTCTAATTGCCTCATATTAGTAAGATCCCAGACCAAATTACTTAGAAACGATTAACACACGCCTTAACTGAATGATAACAACAACAATATGGCATGATGTTAAAATAGAATATTTTTGTATATGCGAGAACCAGTAGGGCTGGGCAAATAAATTATTTAAAGTTGAGTCATTGTTGAGTAAAAACAACAAAGTTACCATCGTGTTTATTTTGTGTGTATTTAAAATAAATAAATCGTTTAATTTAATTTAAAACTCTAAAGTGCTGCGTTATTATTTTTACAATAAAAGAATTCAATTTAACGAAACGTTTATTTTAAAGTAATAAACGTAAAAATCTTATTTGAAACAAGGATCAAACTCAACAGAAAAAGTTTCAAATTTTCACATGCTAATTTAAACGCTGCATCGACACCAACACGTGATATTGACGGTTTTAAAAATGTTTTTTAAATTAAAATTATAAAAAATAAAATTAAGATCCAAGACTAAAAGCAGACAATGTAAAATCAAATTAAACATGTCAATGCAAGCACGATAACAGCGTGGCTGTGGAAAAATTTAGAGGCAAGAAATAATATTGAATTCCAGTGCAATGCAATGGTATGGCAACAATATTGGAGAGCTGTTTAAGCGTCATTGAGCACAAAACTGCCATTAAACAGTTATGCATCATGTTACGCTGAGCGACATTGCTAATTTTAAGGGTATTTTAACTGTAAAAGGAAAAAGCTCTCCACCCATGTGAAACAGTCACAAGGGACGGATTAAAAAGAAACTTATAATAAATGTAAAAAAGTGGAGTTGGTGGCTTTAGCGAACAAAGTTATAACAATTTCCATACTTTTATAAGCGACGCAGAAAACTATAAGACGACAAAAAATTCTGGCTAATAGACGATACTTTAAATTCACTAAGAAATTGTAAATTACAGCTAATTTTTTTAACGGGCGCCTATTTTGACTTTTCAGAAAAATAATATATAGCCAATTTATGCACTGCTGCTGTTTGAAAGAGATTGTATTGGTTCCATCACAGAAGGCGGAGAATATTCGCATTGTATATAATGAGGCAAGAAGCAATTTGCAACAAATCTTTAGGATGCATAAATTTCTTCATTTCAGAAGTCTTATTGCTTTTTTAATTTTTTTATTATTTTCAGTTCAAAATAATTGAAAATTTGTGATTGCTCTGGATTTTCACTTTTCAAAAAGTTGCACTTAAAATATTGTTCCGGATGCGTCTTGCTTAAGTTTTAAAAGCACATAATTAAGCAATAAGGTGAACTCCTCGGTATGTTGTCTTCTAACTGCATGGCTTGCTAAGAAAATTTATGTACACAAGACAACAACAACTATTTTGAAATAAATTCCAGAAAGAAACTTTATCAGTATAAAAACAAATACACACGGACATACAGGCGCCTATGCATTGAATGAATAACACAATAAAAACAAAATGTGATACAATTTATTTTTCTAAACCTTTAGTGGACAAATAAAAAAGGCAGCGTCTGAGTGGATAGTAACATAGTTGAAAAATAAACCGCGTGAAGTAAAGACGTGCACGTTAAGTAAATTGTTTTGCACTGTCATCATATTTGTGTGGTTAAAGTAAATAAAGTTGTAATTAATTTAAAAACTTTAAAATCTGTTGTTTTACTTATTTTGCAATAAAGAACTCGCATTAAAACGTTTTAAAATATTTTTGGCATAAATAATATTTTATGAGAATATGATCAAATGTTTATTTTTAAAGAAATCTAGCACAAATTAATGTAGATTAAATTAAAAATGATTCCCAAAAATAAAATTGTTTATATTTTTGAAATTTTAAAAAATTTTATTTTAAACTTTTTTATGCGAATCTTTTTTCTAACTTCCAAAAAAAACTCTCTTTTTAAGGTTAAATGCAATTCAGAGTTGCCATTTACGTGTTTTAATCTAAAACAACTCATTTGAGATGTTTAACAAAACACGTCAATGTATGGTAAAACATCTCAAAATCGACATGTTTAATGTTTAAACACGATTGAGTTGTTAAACACGCTAGGTGTGAACATAGTATTAGACGACTTATTTTACGTGAGTAAACAAATTTATTTATGACAGCTTAAAATTTATTTTAAAATTTTAAGTTTTAAAGAAATGAATGCTGGGTTATTGCATATTTACGAACCCATAGAGAACAAACGGCACGGTAACTCTATTTCAACTTGTATTTCTTTACAGTTGCAGCTGATTACACTTTCACACAATAGAAAAAACAACACAAGCAACCAACCAACAACAATCTATCAATACAAAAAGAAAAACAAAAACAATTGCCAGACAAAATTATACAAGAGCAAAACAAAAAAAAAACAACACACATATACACCGAGAAAAAGAAGAAAAACTGTGATAGAGAAAATTTTACAGCATACAACTTCGTCATCAAAATAATAGCGGTACGACGACGACGTTAGTCAGTTTCAAAGTGGTTGTTAAAGAGAATGAATGAAACGTGAAAGGTGCCAGCAAGTGGAGAAGAATTTTAAGTGAAAAATAAAAGAATAAAAAATATGATTAAATTTATGTAAAGGAAAAAATTAATTAATAAACAAATGTATGTATAAATATTAGAAAAAGGTCATGTAAAACTAAAGCAATAAAAATAAATGTCAAAGTGAAAATTTGAAAAACAACAACAAAACGCTGGATAAAAACAGTTCAACTGACATATTAAATTAATATGTACATCTTTGGAATTAAATAAAAGTGAAAAATATTAATAAACTTACATATTTGTATATAAAAACATAACAAGAAATATTTCTTACACTATTTCTCGCTAAACCTGATTGGTTTGGTCGGTCTTAACAGCAAACAGTTTAGAAAAAAGTCCCATTTATTAATTGAAGATCAAGCTGAAAAAAAAGTCAAGTGAGAGAGAAACATTAAATATGAAAGTAATTGGAAATTGAAAAACGAAAACGTTGTGAAAAAAATTAATAAATAAAAATAAAAAGTGTTAACAAAATTATTAGAATATTTTTATAGAAGCCAAAACAAAACAAATCAAAACAACAACAACGAAAAGTAATAAATCAATAAATAAAAGTAAAAATTGTATTTAGTTTTTGCAAGCAATTAAATACATGAACAAGCAAAGAATTAATTTTGGAATATTTATCTCATTTTAAATAAAACTTTTTGGCAGAAGAGGTAAGTTAGCGGTTTTTGTGTATTTCGGTTATCTGGGCTGTTATTATAACTTTTAACTTAATTATTGGATAAAATTGCATGCTCATCACATCAGTTCAATTTAATTGTGTTAAAATTTAACTTCATTAAATTCATATCGTTTTTGCTTGTAAAATGGTTGGTCTCTTATCTAAATATTATTTTTTAAGAATTTAAAAGTAAAAAAGTTTGTACA
Source organism: Trichopoda pennipes (assembly GCA_030448955.1). Taxonomy (NCBI): domain Eukaryota; kingdom Metazoa; phylum Arthropoda; class Insecta; order Diptera; family Tachinidae; genus Trichopoda; species Trichopoda pennipes. The sequence continues at coordinate 10,779,406 of JASKUP010000052.1, read as the reverse complement.
GTGGGATAAAAGTTGAAATAAGTTAAAAACAGTTAAAAATTGGAAATATGTATTTTTTTATGTAATTAACCCCTACAAAATAAAACAATCAAAATAACTTTTTGAGCGCTGCAGCAACGTCAGCTGCAGACTCGCGAAATTTATATTTTTTTATTTGCTAAATTTTTAATATTTGTGCCGAATTCAGTTAATATAGATAACAGAAGAAAGTAGAAAATTGCATCCAAGATTCAACACCACACTCGTTTAGTGGCTACCAAATACCAACCACCTTATGGCTGGGGCACATAGAATCCGTCATCCGTCATACGTTGTATTTTTCAACTGACAAGTAAGTTGAAATACACCTTTTCTTATCAGCGTTGTCACAATCAATACGTCTCCGTCAACGCAAAGTACGAAAGTTGGCCAACTTTTGACGTACGTTGAGTACTTTGACATTTTTCTTCTTGTTTTTTTTTTGTTTTCGCTCTGTTGTAGTAAAATATTTTTAAAATAAATTATAAATAATAATAATAATAATAATAATAATAATAATAATAATAATAATAAATAAAGGAATAAATAGTGGAATACAAATTGCCATTAATAGAAAGTCTAAGATGTCGTCTAACTCCATTTCAAATGTGCACTTTAATAAAACTTTGCTGCAAAAAAATATAAAATAAGACAAAAAAAAAAACAGCTGATTTTTTATCCGTCAACAAAGTACTCATTGTGCCAACCTCATCCGTCGTTACTTTGACTTCAGTTGAATACGTCAAAGTATAACGCATGACGGATTCTATGTGCCCCGGCCTTTAAGAGCGCTTCGCGCATATAAATATTTAAATCGTTGTTACATTTCCCTTATGCAAAGGACAGCGGTATTGTCTGGCCATCATCGAATGTTTTATATGATGACCGGTAGCAATTCCTATACGCGAAACACTCTTCAAGGCACTGTTAACACAATGGATCTTAAGATACGTAATCACTTCATTTTAATTGTGTTAAAGTGTTAAATTCATTATTCATATTGTTTTCACTTGTACAATTGGTCTCTTATCTCAAATTTATTTCTCAGAATTTAAAAGCAAATAATTGTACAGTGGGATAAAAGTTGAAAAATGTGAAAAAGGGAGTCGAAACAATCACCAAGGCACTCAATTAAGATTTGTATTCTCCGCTATAATAACTTCTTTGAGTCGTTTATATATATTTTTTTTATTAAAAAAGAGAAGTAACACTTCAGGCAACAATGCCTATTTAGTCAAGTACCGTGCTACATTCTTTAGGAAAGGGATAGAGAAGAGATGAAACAGGCTGAACTAATCAACACAATTGGCGCAATACACCTTTCCACCACACCATACCAGACACCATCAAACAGTGTTATTGAAAGTTGGCATTTAATGCTAAAAGGCAACTAATTGGATTCACCTTTTACTAATCATTTTAATAAGAATACAAATAATCTTTAAGTCGAATTAAACGCTTCACCATCTATCGGGGAGAATTTTTTTCAGCTATTTTTACTCTTTAAGTAAATAGTTGACCCTGTAAGCTAGTAGGTAGTGTTTTAGCTTATCAGTTTGGCGGCTGTGGCTTCGATTCCCAACAACGACCTTGGCTGTTTTCACTACAAAAAACAAAAATTGACTGTCACTGGGGCTGCTCAGCGACGAAGGCATAGTCACTGGTCGCTGTACTGGTTTATACGAGAGTTAATTTCCGATAACATGAACATGGGCCTTCTAGAAATGAAAGCTGCCCGGTAGGCTAGTAGGTAGTGTGCTTAACCTACCAATCTAGGGGTGATTATTTTCACTATAAAAAGTAAGAGCTTGAAGGCTATGTCACTATCCTGCTACTTTCACCACCTGTCTTATCTCTTCTCTATCCCTTTCCTAAAGAATGTAGCACGGTTGTGACTAAATAGGCATGGTTGACTGAAGTCCTACATCTCTTAAAAAAAATAAAATAAGAATAAAATTTATTGGAATAATTATTCTTATTTAAATTACAATTTTTATTTAACTAACCTTCTTATGGAGACTTTTTCCAATGTGGAAGGTGTATAAAACTATTTAGTGCCCCATAATCAGTTAATATGTCTTTGTAATAACTATGGCGCTTGTTAAAATTTTTAATAACCTCTTACGATATTCATACTGTCCTCTTACGCCCATACAGTATTCGAGATATCATAAATTATATAGAAAAACTTTGGCAGTCCGTAACTCCGAAAATGTATATTGCCGCTATTGTGATAAAAAAAGAGTGGATCTATTATACAACCTCCTATGGTATCCATACTGTGCTATAACACCATACAATATTCAAAATATCATAAATTATATAGAAAAACTTTGGCAGTCCGTAACTCCGAAAATGTATATTGCCCCTATTGTGATAAAAAAAGAGTGGATCTATTATACAACCACCTACAGTATTCCATACTGTGATATTACACTATACAGTATACGAGATTTCACAAATTGTATAGAAAAACTTTGGCAGTCCGTAACTCCGAAAATGTATATTGCCGCTATTGTGATAAAAAAAAGAGTGTAAAAGTCTTCTACACATTTTATGTGTGTTTTTTTATCATCAGCATTAGGAAGAAACAGTTAGTGTTTCTCCCAACTCTGTAGCCTGAGCACCTTCTTTACTTAAACTCTTTGTTTTGATTGACAGTTACAGAAGTTTCTCTGGAACACTTTTTTTACTGCAGTCTATTTTATTATCTACCGTCTACCGGCTTTATATACCCGGCATTTATTTTTTGACCTGGGTGGGAGTCCTATTTGTTAAAATCAAAAGAATAATTTCAGAACTTCTTCCTTCTGAAGTCAGTGTTGAAATGTACACAATTGCTTGGGCATTTGTAGAGAATAAACTCTGTGATTCGATTTACATCCGCACCTGGCCATGAAGCCTTAATCAGAAGGTGGATCTAACCACTGCATGATTTGCAACGTCATGCTCGTCCTAGAAAGTCGAAGCTATAATTCTATGCAACAGAAACCTTCTAGTTGCAACTTTAATGATTCCAGAGCAGGGCTGCAAATCATCACACCTTGCTAAAGAGTTGGAGACTTTCCAACTCCTGTCCAGAACGCATGTCTAGCATGCTCACTGGACTGGATCATTCACTTTGCGTGTCATTCTCAGTGAGACGATCCTGGCCACCATAATAACCATTATACTGTTATGGGGCCGAGAAATCACAACCACCACGATACTCCCATATAGGGGCCAACCTCAATAATCAGCCAGAGAATAGCTAAATGTCTAAAAAATGGAGTTTCCATTTGTACCCCTGCTGACTTCAGGGGACTGGGCTCCCTTTTTGCACTGTGTCTAGATAGTGGAATTCTATAAAGACCATATTTATGTGCCCCCGGGGGGAGCAGACAATAAACTGTTCGAATAAACAATTTTTACACATAAATTTCTTAATGATGCCTTTTTCTCTCCATACAAAAATATCCCATTTTTCCGCTGTTTTCCTATTGATTGCAGTTTCGTTAACAAGCATGGCTTATATATCTTTTAAGTATTTTGGTTTGCTATTCCATAAAACTTGGCTGAACGGTTTAAAAATGGCAAAACTTGCTCCTTTTCACCCTCCGGTTTCGAGTTTCGAACAACACCCAAAGCTGATATGCTCTTTAGGAGAGGATCTGTCTAAGGACCAATTGTTTAGTCTGTGTAAAATTGTCAGTTTTGTTCTGTATCTTCCCTCTAGGCACAAGTTCTGAAAGAAGACCACTTATTGCACCTCTTGATAAGAATTGAGTGGAACAGTATAAAATTTGTAGCTTTCGCCGCTTTTGTACCTTCCGTTTTGAGTTTGTATAAAAAGTTTATATCCTACTTTTCTCTCTGCTTACAAATCTATCACAAACTTCTTTAAAATCCGCCAGTTGCTTAAACAAGCAATCCAGCTAATAATCCTAAAATTTGTGGTTAATTTAATTAGCCGCTTTCAAAGAACACTTGAACTAAAAGAGATTTTTAACTAGAAGAGACTTTAATCTAAATTTAGTTTTTGAACTAAAAAATTGAAATAGTGCATTTTTATACTGTGAACTAAAACGAGTGATATCTAATAGCTAAAAATTACTCCTATTCATCTTAGTACAGAAACTATGAAACATCCTTAAACCGGTCTTTTTTTAAGTTCAGTAAGTCTTAACCAATAATATCAACTAATAGGCTTGAGTAGTTTTTAAATCTACTAGTTCAACTAGTTCATTCCATCTATTGAACTAAAGTACAAGTTACATTATATATGTTCTTCTAGTTCAGTTTCGAACTGTCCTTTGTGCTCTAACTGTGCTTTGTGTTCGAACTATTGGAAAAGATAAATAAAAAATTCAAGAATGCTTTTCGTTGTTTATTGTTTGTGGCGCGGCCTTGTAGTTTACTAAAGCTAAAAAAATGATTTTGCCTAAAATTTAACCATATTCAAAGAACATTTGAACTAAAAGAGTTTTTGAACTAGAAGGAGACTTTGTTCTAAAAAGAGCCCTTGAACTAAAAAATTGAAATAGTGCATTTTTATACTGTGAACTAAAATGAGTGATCATGATCATCAATTGTTTGATTCTTTGGAAAAACATAAATGAAGAAAAATTGGGAGTTACATTTTGAAACCGTGTGGCAGGGTCTGTTTATTTAGTAGGTGTTTTATAGTTTTTAAGCTAATTTATTTATTATTAATTTTTTTACTTTGCTGGGGAATGTTGAGTTACTTCGTCGAAGAAGAACACTCTGATCTACACAGTCATGAAACAACTTTAATTCATATTAGGCTGTATATATATTCTTTCTCTTCATCTCTTGGTAATGATAAGGTGACGTTAATAACATACTTAAAATCTACCAAGCCATAAAGAGTTGTCCTTTTTCCCTTATAACATTTAATGGGTGTCCTATACAAACTTCAAAAGCGTTGACTGTCAAAAGATCTATCTAACATCGTTCAATTTTTGACATTTATGATCAGTATACTGTGTCAAATCACTATGAATAGATTTATGCTTGAAAAACGCTACAAAATTATTTAGATTTATTTTGAAAGTCAAACTCAGTTCATTGTTCAGCATTGGATCTTAGTTTTGGCTTAAACAAAACTCCAATCCGCATAAAAACCCTATAGATAACACAAAAATGTAATTTACCCATTGATAACAAAACACCCTATACATGCAGTGTGAATATTTTAATTAGAGCACGTTTTAATTTGATATAACAAAACATTTAACATCAGCTGCTGTGGACACTCACACGTTGTGTCCAATTAACTATGTATAGAATTATGTACGATTTACAGCAATTATTTACATCGAATGTAAAAGGTCCGCCATCAAAAGTTTTTTTTTTGTCTTCAACTAGTGATTATTTCGTGAATTATAGCACTTAGCTCATGTTTGATTTGACATATAATTAGTTTTATCCTTCAGCTGAACGAATATAATATGCCGATCGATGATTGATTTTGATAGAATATTTTAACGATTAAAACACGTTGGTTTATCGAATATTTTTCCTTAATAAATTTGCCATATGTCTACTTCAGGGCTGCCAAATATGAACCTGTCAAAAACTAATGTTTACCAAAATGGCGGCAATATAAAATAGTATACCTTCCCGGCGGACACCCTGTATATACGAGTACATTGTTTAATTATACAAATTATTATATAGCATCATTGTGTAATGTTATCCATAGTTATTTAATATAAATTCAGTTAATTTTAACATAAATTATGTATTATTTTCGTACATTTTTGTAAATACATTTTTGTTGTTGCTGTTGTTGTTAATCTATTTAACATCTTTTGTATCTGTTTCAGTAGGAGTTTTTATAACATTTTTTTAGTTTATACTTTGTTTCTTTGTTTAACACTTTGGGTTTTTAATTTTACTTTTTAAAATATAAAAATAACAAGGCGTTTTTTAATTTTTTTTGTTAAAAACAAAGGAAAAAGCATCAGCTGCACTATAATCTTATTTTTATGCAAATTATTTCTTCAGCGTTATAAATTTTGTTAATGGCTAAAAAAAAGCAAAAAAATAATTAAGTCAACAACACTAAATTCCAAACACAGGTCTGCCTAGGCCACTTACAAATAGTTCAACAAAATGCTTTAATCCATAACATTATTGTGTTATAATTAATTTTGCAAAATAGTGCTGAAAATTCTTCTCTATTAAAATTTGCCAAAACAGCAAGTAAGCCATCGATTTGCATTATTTAACTTCTGATGATCCAAAAGCATTCTCTTCCATTTCCATCCTTAATAAGTTCAAAAAATTACATGTAGAGGATGTTTTTTAGAGGGGTATAGAACTTTGAAATGGATTGAAACAACGATGAATTATTTAAATTGACATGAATTTTAGTTTATTCGAAAGGTGATCTTCTGGAATTATAATTTGAGTATGACTTCTGGCATATAACCCCAATGACTAGCGCGAACGTAGTCCCTAATCTGAAGGTCCAAATTTCAATAACTTTTTCTAGCTTATATCGGCAAAAACTTAGCGAAAGATGTCCTCAACGAAATTAATCGTTTCGGGCTTACCGGCGTAGACTAGCGTCTTCACAGCACTCTTCACAGAAAATCGTGGATAAAGAAGACCAAAATAAAAATTATTTTAATAACTTCTTTTTATTTCAGATTCTTGACTATTCACTAGATTTTTAGTATCGAATGTAAACCATAACCATTAATATGGCTGTAGTTATTGAGTAAACTGTATTCTAGGCAATATATTGCAGGGTAATTTTGGACTGCCAGGTCGCTATAATGCGGCAAAATAGTGTGCTGCTAAATTGGTGTATGGTTGATACTTTAAAACTAATTTTCAATATATAAAATTTTTTATTTTCAATATTTCACCACACCAATTGGTGGCAAAAAATAGGAAAATAATTTTTTTTTTATTTATTTAAAAAGCTGGTGCTTAAGAAATTTATTACTATAATGATGTTTGATAAATACCAATAATCCTTGATAAAAAAAAAGTATTTTACAGTATTATAGAAAAGTGGTGGCACTATGCGGTTACCAAACGCTTAATACACACTTGAAGATTATTATCACTCTATTCAAACAAAAGTGAATTTCATCGCTTCACAAAATTCACTTATGAAAATCGATATCGATACGGCAATCTTGTTTGGAGCCCAATATCCGCAATTTGAAAGCAATTTCAAGTTGAAATGTCAAACATCAATCACTTGACAGCTGACAAAATGGACGCATAGTTAAAAAAGTGTTGCCAACACAAAGTTCTATACTTCTATAAAAACACCTGATAGTTGAGTAACTTGCATACACACATATTCCCCCGTGGGCACATTATAAGTCTTTATGGATCCTACAACCATCTAGACTTGTGTCTTGCGGTGTAAAAGGGAGCCCCGTCTCCTTCAAGGCGAGTAGGAGCCAACTGGACAATCCACTATATTTCCACGGGAATCAGTAAAGCCCCAGAGTTCCGCTATTTGTTTCTTTAGGCATTTAGCTGTTCTCTGACTGATTATTGAGGTAGGCCCTTCGGGAGTATCGTGGTGGCTGTGTGTTTCGAGGCCTTCGTTTGAGTTGGTGGGTCGGATCATTCACAATGAACACAATGAATGGTCCAGGTCCTGTGAGTATGAATGCCGTCGTGTTCTTAATTATACTAAGCTTCATGCGTTCTGGACCAGGAGTTGGATAGTCTCCAACTCTTCAGCAAGGAGTGCAGGCTGCGGCCTGCTTCGGGCGTTTGAAGTTGCAACTTGTAGTGACCGGAGGATATACGTATCCGAAGGCCACAGTGGTAATGATCCAGCATCTGATATTGTCCCACACGGCTAGGTACAGATGTAAACCTTATCACGCATCACCTTGTTTGATTATATTTTAATTTTTATTTTATTATTTTCTAGAGTCCAGAGCTGGCTATTTTTAAAGTGTTTGAGATTTGTCTGGAAAAATGTCACGTGTAGATATTTATCTAATCATATTGGCTTTTAAGCCTCAGACTTTAGATATGGGCATTATTTACCTAGAATGGGGTTCAAAAATCTTGTTTTGGTGGCGGGTAGATTTAAAATGTTTAAGGAATTTTGTGGGAATTTATATTTTACATTATTTAAAATATTATAGAAACAAATTATTTAATTATAAATAAGTTTTTCCTCCTCCTGGCCTCTACCTTCAACCTTTTTATATAATGATTGTAATGGAATTTAAGTATTTCCTGCGTGTTCGATCCACAAACGATTTATAATGATATGCCCTGACAACAGTTTCTATGTATATCAAGATGCAACAAGGCCATTTGAAAACCTGACTCAATGGTGATGTGAATGATCGAGCAGTTCTTACGTAGAAAGATTTTTTCGGCAATGAACTCAACATCAAATTGAAGAACTGTATTGATTTTGTAAATCAAATTTTAGGTCGTTTCGACTAGTGACATCAATTACATAACAAATAAAGGTACACAAATGCTAATGCCTAAATTTACTAACGTTGCAACAGTATCTTCAGTATCTTCATGTAAATTTTTGGTGATAAAATAACCTGATATTTGTGAATTTTTTGTGATAAACAGTTTCGATTCGCAAAAAAAAATCTGCAAGACCTGGGCGAAGTAACCTCTTTAATTGGTATTTTAAACTCTATTTAATACTGCAAAACCAACTTAAATAAGAGCAAGAGAGTGAGGGAGGGAGATGGAAATATGATATTTGTTCTTCTATTTTTAGTATTACTAATAATAAAAGTTAGCCAGGTGATTTTTATTTTCATTTGAACAGGTGCCTTTGAATAAACACATGTTTGAAAGTATTTTGTTGGCTCTTACACTTTAAGGTGTTGGCTATTTTGCTATTCACATGCTGCTACAGGATTTTTCTATTTTTACAGACACACACACACACACACATACCCGTACGTATCGTATTTTTAGCCTTGACAACAGGGGTTGTTTTGTGTTGTACTCGTATTCTTTCATTTTCCATTTTCTCTAAGGGTGTGTTATCGTTTTTTGTTTGTCTTGCTTGAGCATTTGCAAAAATTGATTTTTTTGTTTTTTTTTCGTTGTTGTCTGTGCAAATGCCGGTTTCTATGGGAGAGAAAAACACCCAGTTTAGGTTATGACTCAACATTTTTTTTCATAACTGGTTAGGGTTTTGATACGTCCACGGATCGATGTGTGTGGTTAAGTGTGCTGACATAACATGTTTTTTTAAGATTTATTTTGCTTAAATCAATTTATAAAGAATTGTTTCTATTCATTAGTTGTTGCTGATGTTTTATAATTGTTTAAAAACATTTTTTCTATAAATAGTGACATTAAGAAAAATGTAAGTAGTCACCAGTTTACGCTGGTTAAAGCTAAGGCTGACTGTATTGGACAAACAATCCATAACCTGCTTTATTCCTCTTGCAGTTACTGGCCCAATGAGTTCAATTTTTAAGCCAGTTTGGAAACAATGCTGTTTTTGACTCTTCTACGTCAAAAACATACCGACCAGGTAAACCTTAAGCCGAGATAAAGTATAGGTCCACTAAATAACTTTTTTTTTTAAATGCTATAAACTCCTGAACCAATTGGACTTTGTATAGCGTCATACCAAGGTCTTTGTGCAAAATTCGTCTCAATGATGTCTCTGAAATGTTCAGAACGACGGTGAATTGATGTTGATGGCGCTTTACGCACACTTTCTCCCACAGCAGCAATATTACGCATTGTTTTGGCTTTTCACGCTTTGGTTTAGCGATGAGGATGCCAGTTTCCTTCTCTTTATTCAGAAGATAACGAACATACGGAGCTGACGGTGCTTCTCTTCTTCCAAAATCCGTACGCAATTTTCGCACACATTCTGCAACATTACCATGATTTTCAAAGTAATGTCGTAATATTTTCCAGCATTGTTCCAGTGTATACACAACCATATTCGTTCAGCGGAAGGATAAAACTAATTATCTGTCAAATCAAACATGAGCTAAGTGTTGCCATTCACGAAATAAGCACTAGTTAAAAAAAAACGTTAGATTGCGGACCCTTTATTATCTAGTTGGGTCAGGTTTCTGGAAATATTTTAAAGGGTAAAAAAGATTATTTGATTCCTGTTTGCGGGGAGACGTTTTTAATCCGTAATAGATCGGGTTCGATTCTTCCGGTCAGTTCCAAGACGAACACGGAAACTATATCGGAGAGCTTGTGATATTTCGGTTTCGCTTAGGCAAATCAAAACCTATATCATGTTCTAGACACTAACAAAACTACACGAAGAACTTATAACGAATGCGACGGCTGTTGATACTTGTAGGCATTCTCATCGTCAAGAAGGCAATTGCATCAAAACTAGTGGGAGGTCGACATGTGTACTAGAGTAGTCTTTGTTAGTCATTAGACAAAGTTTTGTAAAAATCGTTTGGGTTCCGGATATTTATGGAAACGACATAGACGGTTTTAACCTAGCCATGCTATATGCAAGGAAGGAATTTTTATATTTTTAGACTGAGGTTTACTACAATCAATTACAGACTGTTTAGAAATCTTTAATTCACTTTGTCCATTTAAAAATTGGTATAGAGACGTGTTTGAAAGCTAAAATTTACAAAGCTTGTTACACTTTATCCAAATACAAATAAGCAGGGCAGTAAAAGATAGAAACCTCCCTTTACAAGTGCAAAATTAGTAACAGGAATATCATTCATTGAAGCGATAAAGAGCTAAGAATTCTATATTCTTGATCTACTCGTATCTTAAATAAGATCGAGGCTATTGCAATTACTGGGTCTAATATACTTGGTCGAATCATAAATTCTGCTACACAAATGAACGCAGTCATTACTAATGCATTACTGGATGTGCCTCCATTTCGCATTAATTGCGATTTGATAAATAACATTTATGTTTCATTGTGACATAAAAAGTTCTTGACATAAATTGCTTGCAATTATGAATTGTGGGCGAAAATCCTTTTATTGCAATTGGTTTACTAAAATGCAAAATGAAAAAAGTGTTATTTAAAGGAAGTTGTGACCGCTTTTAATCACTCGCAATTTTATATACATCGTGCTGTGAAGTATTTTAAGGATACTAGTAGAGTAGGAGATTGTTAAAGATCCGGCCGTTTATGCACTAAGAAAACTATAAAAGCGATCAAAGCTGTAAAGAAAAGAATCGACCGAAAATCGCTGTGAAAAGCATAAATCTTATCGAGGGAAATGCAAATTTCGCACAAATTCATGTCTCGCATTATAAAAGGAGATTTAGGATTTAGTGGGTGTTTTTATTTGGGTACGGTTTTCCGTCGATCAACACACTGGACACGTGCTCTCGGCTCCGTTGTAGCAAAAGAACTCTCACAGAAAAATTCTGCAAGGTAATTTTCACCGTGAAAGAATTGTATGAATGCTCGGTTATGCAGAGAAGTATCCCAACTCGTTCCAGAAGTTCAAAGAGGTCACCATGTTGGAACCCATTGTAAAGCTTCTTAACCAACAAGCCATGGAATTTCCAACAATTCTTTGCTCTAGCTCACAAAGCAAAAAACGCCTCAACTGTGATTCAAAAACAACTTTCCGCAATTTTTATCAACAGATATTTGGCCAGCTGGTAGCCCAGATCTCAATCCGTTGAATTACAAGTTGTTGTCCAAATTACAGGACACACTTTCCTCTACTCGACACCCAAATAATGAGTTGTTTAAGCGAAGCCTTGTCTTGACTAGACTACATAAAAGACAATTACTATGCATCGCTTAACAAATGTTAGATTTTAATTTCCAAGAATATTTTTTATTTCAACTCCGTCAAACTTGTGAAGGTTTGATTGCTGCACTACAGTGAAAAAAGTACCTAAAATCTCATATTCATTCAAAGAAAACGTTCAAACTAAAACTTTCTCTTCTCAAATATGCACACATGAGACAAAACTCAAGTTCATAGAATTATGATTTTCAACTTAATATACTTGAAATATGAATAATGCAACTAAAGTTAAAAAAAATAAAACTAAAACTAAAAGGTGTATTTAAACAAAATAAAAAACACATTTGTCTGCATCATTTTTCACTTGTAAATAAATTACGAACTGAACATTTTCAGATTTACTAAACCGTGAAACTAATTTTACTTTCAGTTGAATTATTATTTTTTTTATATTTATTTTCGTCCGCTATAATATAAATTAAAGATTATGATATTAGAAAAGTTATTTATAAAAATTTGTGTAAAATAAAAAAAATATCATCTGCTAAAATTTCAAAAAAAAATTATAAAGAAAACAAGGGAACATAAAATATAAAAGTTAAAATTAAATCAGCAGATTATCCTGGAAATAACAAACGAGTCTTTATTTTTTTACAAAAAAATAAAAGTAACTCTAAGCTGCTGCAGCCAACTTCGCTATGCAATGAGCTTTAAAAATCATTCTCTTTGCTAAGTGAATTGCAGTGGTGTTTTTCCAGCTAAAAATTTATGATAATTTTATATTAAGCAGTTTTGCCGTTGCAGCACTTTTGGCACAAAATTAGAATTGGGACATTAAGCAAAATTTCAGTGTTTATCCGAATTTTACTAAGAAATGGAAATCACAAGAAAAAAGGTATAAATTTAATCATTTCGAGTTTTTAGTGAAATTTTCATATAAAAACCGAGCAATTGTAAATGTGTAAAATGCTGCACCATTTAAATTTTCTATAGTTAAATTCAGTTACCCGCAAATTTTGTTTTTTTCTGCTTAATAAAAAATCAATTTACCCGCAAATTTGGTATTTTAAACATTATATTTTTACTGACCTTCTTCGTCACTTTAATGACGACATTGCAGTGTTTCTTTTCAATTCAATTCCATCTGGTGTGTAAACAGAAAAAATTAGAAGATTTTTCGATGCGTGAGCAAGTCATATAAAGCTGCTCATGTGAGCAGCAGAGATTCTGCAAATTTAGTTCATAGACTTGAAATGATTGCCCTCGTGCTTTGGTGATAGTCATTAAGCAAGTAAATCGCACCAGCAACGGCAAGCGTTCGAATGGCATATCTTTAGAAATCATTGTGATTCATAACAACAGAACGTCTTCACCTGTGAATTTTCTAATTAAAATATTTGCCAGGATAACATTGCTCATCATTTTCTTGAATAAGAGGAGTCTGGGTTCCGGGTTGCAAAGTCGTTGTGGATTTATGTTTCAAAAAAGAGCAATCGTGCATGTGTAAAATGCTGCATCATTAATATTTTATTTAAATTTTCTATAGTTAAATTCAATTAATTTACCCGCCAATTTTGTTTTTTTTTTTGCTAAACAAATATCAATTTACCCGCAAATTTGGTGATCCCAAATTCCGAAATTCCTTTTATTTACGGAGATACAGCCATTTTAAGTTTTTTATGAAATTTTTATATAAAAATCGATCTTTTGCAGGTGATCACAAAACAGGAATGCAAGCATCTGCATATGTGATTGCTTTATATCGGTCTTTTTTTTATAGAGATGTAAAACTTTAAGTTGGCAACACTTGTTTTAATTTCCAGCATTTTGTTAGCTATCAAGTAATTTATATTTAGTTTAATTTGGCATTTCAACGTGAATGCCTGACGCCTAAACAATACTCCCAAATTGTGCAAATTGGGCTGAAAACAAGAATGGCATTGATTTCCATCACTTTTGTTTGAATGGATACGCCAAAAAAGACTGTCTTATTCGGAGTGATGATAATCCTCACTATTAAGTTGAGACACGGGTACATCCAGAAAAACTAACTGTGTTGGTGTGCTTTATGGACTGATGCAATAGTTCGAACCGTACTTTTGCTCAGAACGTCAATGGTCACTGCTATAGAGCCACGATTACGGACTTTTTCGCTCATCAATTGAACAACTACAATGATGTGCAGGCTAAGCATATCACACAGCTCGTGGCAAAATTGATTTATTGAAGGAAATGTTTAGTAAGAGCATAGTTTTACCTTTCGGATCCATGAATAAGCCTTCAAGATCGTGCGATTTAACACCACTAGGCTATATTCTGGGAGGATATATAAGACCCTAGTCTACCCCGACAAGACCAAAACCAAACTTAGAGGACAATTGTCGCCGCATTATTTCCGATATGCGGCCACAAATTTTGGAAAAAGTCATAGAATAGACTACTTCCTAGCTCAATAGTCATGGCGGTCGTATACCAGAAGTCATATTTAAAGCCTATCTTTCGAATAAAGTAACTTTCATGTGCTTTTAAATAACACATCTTTGTACATCTGCGGCGGAAACAATAATACGAATTTGTGAATTTATTGGGATAATAACTCGATTGTCATCATCTAATAATCGAAATCTATCAACTGATAATTCATTTGTTGGAACTATATATGAATCAAAATCAATTATTTTTAAAATCACAATATTCATAACTTCAATATCATTGATATCCGATAACTTTTAGCGTAATTTATACCATTTTAAAGTTCTATACCTCTTTAAAAAAAACACCCATTACAAAAGTTTTGTTATTTTTTTATATGCCTTTAATATGGCTTTAAGAAAGTTTGTTATATCAAATGGCCGTTATTTCGTTAAACACTGACGATCACATAACATAGCAATTAAGCAATTTTCCAATTAAATAAATAATAGAATCAATTAAAAATTTAATAACATTTTTCTCTGTATTATTTTCAAATGATCTCGTTTAAAGGCAACTCAAAAAATTAAAAGTTTATTCACCCCTATTCTTATTTTCGATTTAAATAGAAATTTTCTCCGTTTGGCAACTTTGGTATTCAGAGTTTCGATTGTAGATATTCTGTATTACGATCGTAGTTAAGATTTCCTACCCTTATATTTTAACAACGGAATTTTTTTGGAATGCCAATATTCGATCGTAGCGTAACTGAATGCGGAGACGTAATTAATCGAAAGTAAGAATAGCGGTGGTTATTATTTTAATTGAAGTCAACGAATGGAAAACTTCAAAGATCATTCTGATTGCTTACCGAATGTTATACAATTATTTAAACTAACGTCATAATACTACTTTGTTTTGCCGGCATTAGTCTTAACAATTCATATTTGGCAGTCGTGAAGTCGATACGTGGAAAATTTATTATTAAAAAAATATTCGATAAACTAACGTGTTTTAATCGTTAAAACATTTTGCCATATCCATCATCGATTACAGGGACGATGAGAAAGTTACGTGAAACATCGTGCCAACAAAACGCACTATTTTTCGTGTAATGAGTGATTTCGAAGAAAGAGGGTCTGTAGGTGATAGGCCCAAGCATGGAAAACAACGTACTGCAAGATCGGCCGTGCTCAATTCGATGCCGTGCTAAGGAGCTTGCTTTTCAAGGAACAACTTTGGCCACAATTTTACACAAGGATTTGGATTTGTTTCCATATAAGATTCAGTTGACACAAGAGCTTCTTCCTTCACAAGACAAATTTACATCACCGTACATATACAAATAGGATGTTACAGTTCGCCCATGACAACCCCGATTTTCATAAAAAAATAAAAATAATAATATGTGACAAGGCACAGTTTCATTTCAATGGATATGTGAATAAACAAAATAGTCGGTTCTGGGAAATGGGAAACGCTCAAAAGTCACCTTTGGCATCCACTGAAAGTAACAGTCTGGTGTGCAATTTGGTCAGCAGTAATCATTGGACCTTATTTCTTTGAAAATGAAAATGGCGTAACGGTAACTATGAATGGGGAACGATATCGTGATATGAATACAATGGAATTACTGCCAGACCTCTGTCCACAACAAGTTATTTTAAGAAATGGTGATATTGATTGGTCTCCATGGTCAACTGATTTGACTGCTCCGGACTTCTTTTTGTGGGAATATCGGAAAAGCAAGGTATATGCAAACAAACCAGAAATGCTTAAGCAACTCACATGAAATATCGTGATGAAATTAATGAAATACCGCATGAAATATGTGAGAATGTA
Source organism: Trichopoda pennipes (assembly GCA_030448955.1). Classification (NCBI taxonomy): domain Eukaryota; kingdom Metazoa; phylum Arthropoda; class Insecta; order Diptera; family Tachinidae; genus Trichopoda; species Trichopoda pennipes. The sequence continues at coordinate 10,763,438 of JASKUP010000052.1, read as the reverse complement.
ATGGGAAATTTGCTCAAAGGGGCTCTCATTTGTGCGGCTAATAGAGGCGGACATTTATATGATATTGCATTCCATACACAATTGCCGACACTAAATAAAACATTTATCAATATAAGATCCATTGTCCTTCATTTAATCCCTCCCCGGGGGGCACATTTATCGGTCTTTATAGAATACTTGACTATTTAGACCTGTGCTGCTTGGGGTATAGGGGAGCCTAGTCCCCTGAAGGCAAGCAGGGTGTCAACTGAAAGCTCTACATTATTTCCACGAGAATCAGTAAGCCCCAATTGTATCTTTAGACTTTTAGCTGTTTCTCTGATTGATTATTGAGGTGGGCCCTTCGGGAGCATCGTGGATGTGGTTTTGCGGCCCCCGTATCTCCCCTTAAATAACACCAACGGGTGAATGAAACGGATCCAGTGAGCATGCTAGTCATGTGTTATGAAGCAGGAGTTGGATAGTCTCCAGCTCTTCAGCAAGGAGTAGTGGTTTGGAACCCTGCTTTGGCACCGCTGAAATTGCAACTAGGAAAGACCTGTTGCTAGAATTAGTGTTCGGCTTCCTAGGGCGTTGCTTTTCATTCACAGTGGTTTGATCACCATCTGATTAAGGCCCGCGGCCAGGTGCAGATGTAAATCTTATCACGAAATGTCCTTCATTTAATCAAAAATTATAAACAAACAAAAGAGTAAACCTTCCCGGCAGACACCCTGTACTATTAAAGAACTTTAACCATTTGATTCTTAAACCTGACTTTTTTCAATTAATTCGTTTTTTGCCGTCACAAATAACTTTTTAATAATTTTTGTTTTTCTAGAAAACAATAATTTAAATTACATCCACTGCTGGCTACTGGCTTTGTTTAATCAATGGCTGCATTCATGCTCATGAACCTACACAAATACATCACATGTATGTATGTATGTATGTATTACATAAAAAGCAAATGTATGGATGACAAATATTTTACTTCTTTGGGTGACTGTTGGAAATAGTTTTAAATCGAAATTTCACGGTGCATAATTTATTATCATTCATTTATTATTTTTCGTTTGTGCCGCAATGTAGGGGAAACGGAAGTAAAAAATAAAAAAAAAATACAGAAATGAACAATACATAAAAAACAAAAACAACAATAGTTTTACGTTTATTTGTTTTGCGTGACAAACATCTCCCCTTTAGCATAATTTTATTAATTTTTTGCACGAAAATAAATCTCTAAAATCAAACGTCAAACGTGTAACATTTATTTTTAGTTTGTTTTTTAAATTAAACTAAAAAAAATGATAATTTATATTCATTAAAATTTATTTTTTTTTGTATTTAAAACAAAAAAAACTTAATTTTATTGTTAAGCAAAAATTTACAATTTAAAATTATTGTTAAATTTTGGTTTATCCAACCGTAAAATATTTTTCGCATTAATTTTATAACAGTTTTTTGACCATTTCAGTCACAAGAAAGGGTGGTGCAAAATTTACTCTTTTTTGTTTTGAAAATTTCACTAAACCAGAAAGTGTCGCAACCGCCAATGAACCGCGGTGCATGCACGGTATGAAATATGGTAACGAAAATATTGGCAAATGCGATCTAAATTTATCCTAAGATTTTAATTTTAAGCTTTAATGGCTGTTTTTATAGAGATATATAAGTCGGCAACATTTTTTTAACTGGCCGCCATTTTTTTAGCTGTCAAGTGATTTATGTTTAGTTCGGTTTGGCATTTTAACATGAATAAACTGACGCCTAAACGATGCTTCCAAATTGTGCTCATTTATATTGAAATACGTATCGCACAGTGCGTCCATTTTACGTTCAACATAATCGTCCATCAGGGCAACTAATTCAATTAACTAGGGAACGTTTTCGCACAATGTTTACTTAAAATGATAATACGCAAAGAATGATAATACGTACAGAAGAAAATTTCGCAAAAATATCTTGGCTTGCGTGCTTACAAAATCCAAATCGTGCAAAAATTGAAGCCATACATTCACCTAGTAAGGCATATGTTCGTTGAAGAAGCCATTGCTGCTGTAGAGTGTAGCGTAGAGGAAGACCCGAATTAGTCCATTTCTAATTGGATGTGTTCATACCATCCACTTTATAGAAAATTTCGCGGAGAGATCTTGCCTTTCGTGCTTAAAAAAATCCAAATCGTGCAAGACTTGAAGCTACACGATCACCTATCAAGATATACAATCGGTGTATGGGCCCAAAACAAAATTGACGTTGATAACCTTTCTCCTAAGGGAATTTTCTTTAGCAATGTAACTCACTTTTATTTGAATGGATACGTCAATAAACAAAAATTCTGTATTTGGAGCGATGATTATCCTAAAGTAGAATATTGAGACACCAGCTCTATCAGCTGGTGGAGTCATTGGTTCGTACTTCTTCAAAAGCGATGGTGATCAGAATGTTACATTTAATGGTGACCGCTATAAAGGCGTCAGTAATCACTTTCTCGTTCATATTGAAGGAAATAATTAGTAACCGCATAGTTTCACGATTCGAAAACGTGAAATTAATGCGAGTTAATGCCGCAGAAATTTTTCTATGGCGATATGTGAAATCACCAAAATACGACGGTAAGCCTGAAACGATTGACCACTCGGAGGATAATATTTGCCTCATTATTGCCGATATGTACAGCCACAAATGTTGGAAAAAGTCATTGAAAATTGGACCTCCAGATAAGACTACGTATGATGCAGCCATTGCAGTCATGTTTAAATTGAAATTCTCGAAGATTAGCTTTCATGACAATTTAAAAAAAAATCATCGTTGTTTTATTCCATTTCAAAGTCCACCCTGGGGGTACATTGATAATTTTTTGATGGAATCTAACCGTCATTACATGTGTCAACGGGGGTAAAAGGAAGCCCAGTCCCCTTCAAAGCCAGCATGAGCCAACAGAACAATTCCACTTTATTTCCACGGGAATCAGTAAAGCCCTCAGAGTTCAGCTATTTGTCTTTTTAGCCTTTAAGTTGATTATCGTGGTGGTTGTGGTTTTGAGGCCCTCGTTTGAGTTGTGTGAGTCGGATCATTCATAATGAACACAATAAATGGTCCAGGTCCAGTGAGCATGATGGCGATTGTGTTCTTAAATTTTTTTAGGCTTCTGTGGTTCTGGACCCCATGAGTCGTCAGCAAGGAGTGAGGCCTGCGTCCTGCTCTGAGCTCTTGAAGTTGCAACTAGGAGTGACTGGAGGATTTACGTATCTGAAGGCTTCCTAGGGCGAGGATGACGCTACATTTCATCCACAGTGGTATGATCCACCGTCTGGTTATGGCTTACATACAGACGTTAATCTTACCACGCATTCCATTTCATAGTTCTATACCTCTATAAAAACACCCCAAACGTTCTTTGCCTTCTTGTTATCAGCATTTTTCAAAACTTGGCAACGCATTTTTAGGCTAAACTTTTTCAATTTGTACTTGATATCATGAGTGCTCCACACCCATTAAATACAAAAACAAAACTAGAAGCAGTTACTTATAGAGCTATCACATAATTTCATGTTACCATTACTTGTTGTTGTTGTTGTTATTGTAGAATAAAGTGGCAGAGATCAACCAGGTGAAACATTTAAATGTCAATAAAATGTAAATGCCAAATTTGCAATTACTGGGTTAAATAAAAAAAATAAATAATAAAAAAAGAAAAACGCGCTAACAACACAAATAATTATAGAATGATATTTTTGAATACAGGGTGTCCGTACTTTATTTTACCGCCATTTGGATAAACAGTAGTCTTGACAGTTAATATTCAACGTGTTTTAATCGTTCAAACATTTTATCAAAATCAATCATTGATTACTGTGACAATGAGGAAGAGAGTTACGTGAAATTTTTGGTAGAAAAAATGTGGCAACAATGATTTCGAAGAACGAGGGTCTGTAGGAAAGAAGGTCTGTAGGTGATATGCAACTCAAACAAAATATTCGTGATAAAATTAATAAAATACCGCGTAAAATGTGCTCAAAAGGGCTCGCATTTGTGAGGCTAACAGAGGCGGATATTTATCTGATATTACATTCCATAAATAATTGCCAACATTAAATAAAACATTTATCAATATAAGATCCATTCTCTTTCTTTTATCCAAAAATTAAAACAAATAAAGTAATATGCTTTCTCGGCGGACACCCTGTATTACAAAACTGCAAACTACAGCATAGCAACAACCCAAACATAAGAGAAATTCAATCCATTTTTTGTTTGGAATTCATCCAACAGGGCTGGAAAATCAGATTTGACTTCAGCTACGAGGAACTTTTTAAAAGTTCTTTTTTACATGTAATAATTTTGATTTAAATTCTACAAAATATTAGTGTTAACATAAATATTGAAAAATTCGTACTTAATTAAAATCGGATTAGGGGTAAAAATATGATAAATTCGATTCTCTTTCAATCAAATACAAAACTCTTCTTTCAGGAACGAACCAAACAAACATTGAATTATAATTTTAGTTTAAATCCAATAATTTTGCTTCACTTTCTTGAGTTGATTTTTTTAAAGAATTAATTAGTAAAGATTTAATTTTTTTTATTTTGAGTTCTTGTATTGCAAAATAATAACACAGCTTTTTAGAGCTTTAATTAATTTAAGCGATTTTTTTTTACTTTCAATACAAACAAAATAAACACGATGGTAACTTTGTTGTCTTTACACACTGATGACTCAGCTTAAATTAATTCATTTGCCCAGCAAACTGTTTTAAATGTTTCCCCTACATTCACGAATATTCTACTTTAACATCACCCCATATTATTGTTGTTGTTATCAGTCAGTTAAGGCGTCTGCTTGGCTGTGTGTTTTGTTCTGTGTTAGCTGTTTTTGTTTTCTGTTGTTTAATTCTTTTGGTAGAATTTCTCGTAAGCATTTTGTTGTTGTTGTTGTTTTGTGTGTACAAGATTTCCCAGAAAACTACACAGTTTGTAAAATGCACAGTGGGTTGGTTGTTTTCTTTTAACTGTTAATTATTTTTTTTTTAACTTAATTACTCTACGTTAATTTGTGTTAGATTCTTTTAAGCTAAATAGCTTATGATATTCTTATAAAATATTTGTTATTCAAAATTTTTTAATGTTTTACTGTGTGGCCATTTCACTACTGTTCAAAAAGCTCATCAGTGGATTTTAACACAAATTTTGTACAAAGGGTCCGCAATCTAACTTTTTTTTTCAACTAATGGTTATTTCGTGAATGGCTACACTTAGCTCATGTTTGATTTGGCAGATAATTTGTTTTATTCTTCCGCTAAACGAATATGGTCCTTGAACAACGCTGGGAAGTATTGCGACATTACTTTCAAAATCATGGTAATATTGCATAATGTGTGCGAAAATTCCACACGGATTTTGGAAGAAGAGAAGCACTGTCAGCTCCGTATGTTCGTTATCATGTGAAAAAAGTTAAAGAAACTGGCCTCCTCTTGATAAACCAAAAACAGTGCGTATACCCAAGAATATTGCTGCTGTGGCAGAAAGTGTGCATGAAGCGCTCTTAACATCAGTTCACCGTCGTTCTCAACAATTTAACATTTCAGAGACATCCTGGAGACGAATTTTGCATAAAGTACTTGGTATGACGCCATACATAGTCCAATTGGTTCAGGAGTTTATAGCATTTAAAACAAAAAAAATATTTGGTGGACCCATTAGAAAACTGAAGATTTTTATACCTCAGGCGAAATAAGAAATAAATAAGAATTTTATATTTTATAAGGATATCATAAAATATTTGTTTCAAGGGATCTAGGCATTAAGGTAGATTAACTTAAAATGATTCCAAATAATATTTTTTTTTCGGACCAGCACTAAGGGGATAACCCTTTCACAGTCAATTAGGTTATGGGGAGGAAGAAAGAGGGAGTTTGTGGACATTTAATTTTAACTTTCCTATATTAAAAGTGACAAGAAAGACCTCTAGAAGGAGTTTATTCCACATACGGACTGTTCTGCTAAAAAATGAATTTTCCCTGTAATGCGTAGTGCGATTCACTGGCCCATGAACCACAAATAGATGCGTTCTCAATGTAAATCGAGTTAAACACGAAAACGTGCGAGTAATGGGAACAAGTTCCCTAATTTCATTAGAGAACTAGAGAATAAATAGAGTAGGATACCCTACTGTCGCCAATGAGCCTCTTGGCCCTCTCCTGTACGCATTCGAGTAACTTTGGGGTGCCGTCCCATTCCATCTTTGGACGGATATCTATATCTGGTTTAAATAGTACGAAGATCGAATGGAGTGAAGTATTTCTTACATTGTTAAAAAAAAACGAGGTAGTTGAAAGCTTCTTAAGACACCTGAAAAATGTGTTTAGTCCATCGCACATCACACTGAATTTTCATGCCAAGAACATCAAGAGCTTCCGATTCCGTAATATCTATATCACCCAAAGTAGCAGATGCAGCATCATTACCGAAGCAGATCACAAGCATGCAACCTTGGTTAAAAAAAAACCTAATTTTTGTAAATTTATTCTTCAAAATCGCATTAAATTAGAAAACAAAAAAAAACAATTACATAAACACTGCCATCCCTGCTATAACAATACCTTTTGTTTTTGTAAAATAACGGCATTAAGAGTAATATGAGTGATGGCAACTTATATTTAATCTCATTGGCCTACTTTTCTTCTCTTCACAATAAGTGCTACGTTGTTGTTGTTGTGTGGTTGTTCTTGGGTTTCAACTACAAGCTCTTTGTTGTCGACTTTGTTGGCCTTTCTGAATTTGCTTGCATATTTGTTATTTTCAGAAAGTTGCAAATTGCCATAATTTTTTTTTATCGATCAGTTAACTTTTCTTTGTTTAATAATTTTTAAATTCATGTCTTCTTTTGAATGTTCAAACATGTTTATTGAAATGAATGAATTTATTTATTTATTTTTACTAAACAAAGGCAGGCAGGCAGGCAGATATTGTTCAATACAAGTGTGAGTTTTGCTGAGAAATTTCTGAATATAAAAATAAAAATTGAAAAGAATATTAACGACACTCGTAAAAAATATGTAACAACGAAGATTTTTTTTAATTTTAAATAAATTGGTGAAATTCTTTCAATTTATATTCAAAAGACTGTTTGAGGAGAAGCTACATAAGCAAAAACAGCACGTTGGCTGGCCATTTTTAATACTTTTGCACAGTATTGAAGGAACATCGTAAACGTCATAAAAGAAAAATCAATACAAGTCTATAGATTTTGATTTATAAGTCGTTATAAAATACTAAAATACTGATACTAAAATACCTTTTAACCCGGCAATTCCCATGCAGGGTTTACACCAGGAAACGTTTAAAATAAAAAATACTATATCGATCTGCATTTTTATACCGGTGTCTAGGTGACACTGGGCATTATTTTTAAAGCATTTTCAAGAAGAAGTTTGATAGAAATTATTCAAATTTTTTATTGTATTACGAAGAGAAATGTTTAGCAATTGTGAATGAAAAATGATATCTGGCAATTGTTTATCACGACCACGCTGACAGATGTCGATTCTTTCTTCATCAAAGTTTTTTATCACTTTTTGGCAAAATGACGGTCCTATTTCCTTAATCACAACAAGGACAATCCAAAATGACTACAGTATCTTCTAGTCACATTCGTAGATTAAATTTAAAAATTAGCGAAAGAACGTTTCGCAGAAGGGCAGATTATTCAGTCGATGGCCAGCAAAAAAACCTTTCATATCGTCAAAAAAAAGTAAAAAAGCCAGCCTTGTATGCGCCCAGGCCCCATCTCAACTGGAGTGTCCAAAAATGGAGGATTGTGCTGTTTTCTGACGAATCTAAGTTTAAAATATATTTGGGTATGGTTTTACGTCGACCCTCGTCAAATTTGGTTTGTGAACAAACCGGTTTCAACTATTTGCCATCTTCGGTGTTCCTTTATACTGAGTATAAAGAGTGAACAAACCGGTTTCAGCTATTTGCCATCTTCAGTGTTCTCTTTATCCTGAATATAAAGAGTGAACAAGCCGGTTTCGGCTATTTGCCATCTTCAGTGTTCTCTTTATACTCAAGATACTGATTATAAAGAGAACACTGAAGATATCAAATAGCCGAAACCAGTTTGTTTACAAACCAAATTTGACGAAGGTCGACGTAAATCCATACCCAAATAAATATTAATTTAAAGGATTCGCATGGCATAAGACGTGTACGCAGACCAAATGGACAACTGTTAAATCCTAAATATTGCAAAGGCGCACAATAAAGCATGAAGGCGGCAATATAATGGCCTGACATTTTCAATTCCACCTCTTCACGTCCTTACTGACTGTTGGTTCGCAAATGGCGAGCGCTTTCGATGTGAATACATCATCTACAGGCAACGTTGTAACACGTACTTGTGAGTCAGTATTTCTGGTCCAGATATTTATCCCATAATCGTCTTATCTACCTATGTAATCAGAATGTCAGCCATCTGGAGTTTTAGGGGATTAATTTCAATATTTTCCTTTTTTGTTATTGTCCAGGTACGTGTGTCCGTCGGAGAGTTTTTTGTTTTTTTGAGTTTATGATTACTTTAAGCGGTGTAAAAAAATCTCGTCTGAGATTGTGTCTACCTGTTCGTTTATAATGTCACTGTCAAAAGCTTTTGTTCTTTAGATTTCCATGTTTTCAAGTATGTCTAGTCTTCGTGCTTTTTTGCTAGGATGCAGTAAAGTTATATACACCCATCTATTTCCCTTGGTAAGTGTCCGTGATTCTCAAGATGTAGTGCAAAGTTGGAGCCTTCTCTTTTCCGTTTGTATGACCGTTTGTGTTCGGCAAATCTTGTTTTTAGTGTTCGTCCAGTTTGTCCTATATATAAAAGGTGCCCCTGTAGGCTAGTAGGTAGTGTACTAGCTTGTCAGTATGGGAGTTGTGGGTTCGATTCCCATTTTTTTTTTACTACAAAAATAAAAATTGACTGTCGGTGGGGCTGCTCAGCGATGAAGGCATAGTCACTGGTCGCTGTGCTGTCTTATACTGCAGTTAATTTCCGACTATCCTTCTACTTTCACCACCTGTTTCATCTCTTCTCTATCCCTTTCCTAAAGAATGTAGCACGGCACTTGACTAAATAGTCATTGTTGCCTGAAGTGCTACTTCTCTTAAAAAAATATATATGTTTACAGCTACAAATAAGCCTGCATACTCCGCTGGAATTTCTATCGATGGCCTAATATTGTGTCTCAGTGTGTTGCTGATTTTTAGTTTCGTGAGTAAACCTTCTTTGTGAAAAAGGTTCGTTTATCTATATATTTCTGGTTCTGTGTAGGTTAAAGTGTGTCATCGTATTGTATCGGTTGATTCTTTGTCTTCTTTATTCCTGTTTTTAGTGTTATATTGTCTAAGGAATTTGTTGATAGTAGTTGGTTTGTAGCCGTTGTTTTTAGCTACGGTGTAAATTGTGTAGAGTTCTTTGTGGAGTAACTGAAACTATTTTAAGTCTGTGTATCATATATGTGTAAACGCTGCTAGTTTATGTTGGGTGGGTGATTTGAACTGCTGTGGATGTTAGCGGGGCTGTTTCTCTGGGTAAGGGATTGGGCAAATGTAGAAAAAATGCCACTTAAATGGACATTCCAGCAAAATATACGGCAAAAATAGTTAAATGGTGGTACCGAAAACAATTTGTTAGAAGTCCTCCATTGGCCTGCCCATTACCACGATCTTAACCCAATCAAGAATCTGTGGAAGTTCGTTAACTTAAAAATCAACTGAGAAAATTGAAAAACCAAAGAAAATTTATTTGAAGCCACAAAAATAGCCTGGGAAGCAATATCACCTGACGTAATTAATAATTTAATATCCTCTATGCCTAAAAGATGTGAGTGTGATATTCAGAATAAAAGACTCGCAATGAAATATTGTTTTTGATAGTTTATGTTTGTACCTTAAATTAGGGGTACTGAGGGAGTGCTTAAGTTTTGGCTGGTACTGTACATATATACCCTACAGGTGGCAGTTGACAAACAGCCCATAATTTTGGTTAGAATATAATTAATTTTTCAATAATACCTTCTTACAATGTTAATCTAATTGATAACTTACCCTTTTGGCATTTTTTTAGAGCAATTCACTAAGCCCAAGATAAGCAAAGTCAAAGACACTGTTTAGAATTTTATAAAAATCCTGGTGTTAATCACCCTTATTCTGTTTGGCGACGACAATACAAGACGACGTCGTTTTCTATCGTTTGTTGTAAATCCGTATTTTCGTTGGCAATATTGCCATTTATCGATGACTGGCAATACATGTTGGTATTCTGTAAGAAAGTTTGACATTGATGTTGTCTTAAGTTGCCGTTGATATTGTTGTCTATGATTTTGGTGTCGTGTGTTATAAAAAAAATTTATAAAGATTGAAAATTTGAAAAATTAGTGGAAGAATTGGGAACAAATCCATCACTTGCCTGCCAGGGGATTTCGAAGAGGCGTGTTCCTACTAATTTTAAGGAACAATGGAAAAGTGTTGCGACTGTTTTTTTTCAGATTTGGTGCGACTTAAAATTTAAAATAAAAAAAATGGTAAAAAACAAAATGGAATGCAAAACTACTGGAGGCGGCATATTTAATCAACTGAACATTTTAATTTTTAATTTATTTTGATTTTAATTTATTTTGATTTTTAATTTATTTTAGGCTCAATTTAATACAGATTTTTTTTTAACAATAATTTTATCAAAAATAGTACACAAATGAATCAGCTGACTTAAATATTAGATCTGTGTGTTATATTTTATTGAAATGATCGATAAACTAGCAACGTCGTCAAAAGACTGTTAGGGAATAGTAAATTAGCATGGATCTAGTGTTAAAGTGATGTTGCCTCAAAATCAAAGACGATGTTGCCGTCTCCAAACAGAATAGGGGCAAATAAAATGCTAACGTTGCCATAATAATATTAGATATACATAAAAACGTACATCAAGACGTTGTCTATATGTTAATAACATTTACATATATTTATCAGTGATGGCTTTATTCATGTTTAAAAATCTTTGTCATCTACAGGTGACACTGTTTATTACCGGATTAAGTAAAAGATTTTCTCTCCTAAGGTTTCGGTAATGCTGTTAAATGCCATGCGATTAAATTCCTATTTAATTTTTTCTACTTTAATTTTTGTTTGTTCCAACCTCCATTTAAATTTTTAAAGAAAAATTAATCTCTCACATGTTCTATGTGGATAAGTATGTATGGCTGTGTTCGTATTCTATTACGTGTGTATGTGTGTGTGTGTTAAGTCAATTAGACTTTATTGTTTTTTAACATTAAGAACGTCACAAGAAATGAATAAAAGAAACAGGTGTATGCTTAAATTCTTTACCGTTGACCTAGTCAACACAATTAACACTTCACAACAATGATGGCAAACTAAAGGCCCCTGTCTAAAGAAAATACTTAAATTTCACCAATTTTCTAATTAGCAGAGCAGACAAAAGTTCCCATGCTCATACAAGATGTTTGAAGCAAACCTAAATAGGAGAAATCTAAGAGTGCTTTAGGTATTGCAGTTGGCTGCCTGTTTGCTTGTTTGTTGTTTTTTGAAAGCTACTTTTGTAATTGTTGTACAGTAATGACAATTAAATTGTTTTCTAGTTTATCTCACGATTTTACGTCTACTTTTTCTATTTCTATTAATGGACTTAATTAATATTGCTGTATAAGACACATCATTAACGCTCTGATTTGGGTGCTAGACACAACATTGCATTTGTCGCTTAATTTAGGTTGGTCCGTGTGGTTCAGCCAATAATGGAGAATTTTATATAAGTGATGAAGAGAATATTTCTACAACTGAAACAACATACCACGAATGGTTTCAAAACATTAAGAATATACAGTGTTGGACAAAAGCACGACGAACTTCTGCTTCTAAAGACGCAATGCAATTACATTTACAAGAAGGTTTATTTGACGAAAAATATTATTGTCTTTCTAAGAACTTCCATCACACAAAACTATACAACGCAAATTTTCGATAATGCTTCTTCCTTTAGTTCTAAAATAAAAGAAATAACAGCATTTACTGTTATTTTTCATCACATCATTTGAAGTGTGTAGAGAGAAAATTTTCATTTATTTGCTAATTGTCTCTGGGCTTTCAAAGTCGCTTCAAGATTTTATTTGTTACTTGCTAACAAAATGGCAAGAAATAAATTTTCAGTATATTTAAAAGAAAAATCGTAGCTAATTTTAATAACGGTAAATCCGCAACATCAATTGCAACATAATCGCAGTGTTAAATTCACAATAATAAACCGTTTTCATTTCTCAGGTTCATTGGCTACAATTCATTAAGGCAGACGCCCATATAAAATAAGCATGGGATTGGATATCAGCACTGGTCTTTAAACAGTGCTCTTCGGACGCTAGAGCATCTGTTAGCAACGCTTTTCAGCATGTTGTATCATGACGGTAAATTCCCAAAGTGTTGGAAGGTTGCAAATGTAACGCTAATCCCCAAAAAGGGGGAGGTTGACAACCCTGAAAATGAACGCTCAATTGCAATTTGTTCTGTACTTTTTAAAGTGAGGGAAAGTATAATTAATTTTCATCTTGTGATGTATTTTAAGTCCAACGGCTTACCTAGTGACCTACGGTATGTTTTCTGTAGGGGGCGTGCTACGGATGATTTGCTGGCTTATTTGTCGGAAAAATAATGCAACTCCAAACATCATTTCGCAGAAAGAAAGCTGGTGGCTCTAGATATTTCTAAGGCGTTTGATAAAGTGTGGCATGACGCACTTCTGTGTCAACACTAGTTGCTTTTGGTGTCGGTGATAATTTCTACACATTTATATCGAGCTTTCTCAGGAGTTGCACTATACGAGTTGTCCCCCCCCCCCCGGGGGGCATATTTATCGGTCTTTATGGAATACATGACCATCTAGACCTATGCTGCTGCGGTTATAAGGGAGCCCAGTCCCCCAGGCAAGCAGGGAGTCAACTGGAAGCTCCACGTTATTTCCACGTGAATCAGTAAGCTAAGTAAGTTCCGCTAATTGTCTCTTTAGACTTTTAGCTGTTCTCTGACTGATTATTGAGGTTGGCCTTTCGGGAGCATCGTGGTTGTGGTTGTGGTTTTGCGGCCCCCGCATCTCGACCAGGGGTTGGATGGTCTCCAGCTCTTAAGCAAGCAGTAGTGGTTTGCAACCCTGCTTTGGAAGCGCTGAAATTGCAACTAGGAAAGACCTGTTGCTAGAATTAATCTTCGACTTCCTAGGGCGTGAAACCAACTACGACGGACACTACCATCCACAACATCTCGAATCACTCTACCCAACATAAGCTAGCAGCATTTAGACATATGATACACAGACTAAAGATAATTACACTTACTCCAGATAAGAACTCAACACAATATACACTATAGCTATGAATAATGGATACAAAATCACTACCATCGATAAACTTCTTAGACAATACAACACTAAAAACAGGAATAAAGAAGACAAAAAGACAACCGTATATAGTACGACGGTATACCTTTACTTACACAGGACCAGAAATATACACACTAACTAACCTTTTTCACAAAGAAGGAATACTCACAGCATTAAAGAGTGGCAACAACACCCTGTGATACAATCTCAGAACAAGGACAGAAACAACTGACAAATTTGGTGCCGACGGAGTATAGAGACTTACTTGTACCTGTAAACAAATTTATATAGGGCAAACTGGATGAACACTAAAAAGAAGGTTTATAGAGCACATAAGACCCAACTATATTATGCATATGCTGGCTTAAGGCAACTTAAGCAACTGTGCCAATACCTAATAATCATATGTGGCAAACTATAATGTACTTAACAAAACTTTACCTCAAGTTTCGTCAAATATCAATTGCTTAAGCAAAGTACGAAACTGATCGCACATTCCGTACGGAAATAGATATATTAGTAAACAAATTCCAATCGAGGAGGAAAGCGAAAAAATATTTTATCTGAATTTAATAGAAAATTTACAAAGAAAAAATTGCGGTTATGACAAAAGAGACGCGTTTTATTATAACGGAAATTCAAAGAAACGAACATTAAAAGAAGTAGTAGAAGAATTCAGTAAAAGTTGTAATACCTTGAAGAATTTTGTTTGCGTTTTTCATTTTCAAACTGGTATGAATTATATAAAGTCGCTGAGTGCAAACACAGATGAAAGTTACTACGGGGGAACGTTTATGCAAGGAAATGAAGAGGATGGAAGCTCTATCAGACAGTGAAATGGACTCTCTCACATCCCACCGGTATAAGCATTTTTATTGAATATTTTTTACTTTTATACAATGTGAATTGTTGTTATTTTGTAGTACTCCTGATAACGTTGAAGAACTAGACTCAATCTTGGAGTTTAATAATTTAAGGACCTTTAAAGATTTTAATTTCTTTTCCATTTTTAACACACAATTTGCAACAATTTATTGTTTATAAATTCAATGATGCACACAGTTGGATTTTTTAGTACTTTTGGCCCAAATAATACAAACAGCTTTATATGTGTAATTTTTCTATTAAAAAATATGATTATGAAACGCCTTTTTGTTAATAAATTTCATTTAGTTAGAAAGAAAATTGTGTTTTGCAAAAGTATGAAGGTGCCCCTGTAGGCTAGTAGGTAGTGTACTAGCTTGTAAATATGGGGGTTGTGGGTTCGATTCCCAACGAAGACCTTGGTTTTTTCACTACAAAAATTAAAAATTGACTGTCGCTGGGGCTGCTCAGCGATGAAGGCATAGTCACTGGTCGCTGTGCTGTCTTATACACGGCAGTTAATTTCCGACTATCCTTCTACTTTCACCACCTGTTTCATCTATTCTCTATCCCTTTCCTAAAGAAGGTAGCACGGTACTTGACTAAATAGGCATTGTTGCCTGAAGTGCTACTTCTCTTTAAAAAAAAAAAAAAAAAAACAAATGTGCATTATAATTTCTATATTCATGTAAGTACAATATAGCCACATAAAAGTCTTCAATGATTTGCTTAAGCAGTTGACAGACTTTTCGTTCAAGTTTTGACATTAACTTAAACCAGCTTATACATATTACGCTGATAAAAACGGAAAAGTTAAGATTCCAACTTTGCATTACACCTTGACACTCACGGACACACACCAAGGGAAGTAAATGATGAATGCATGACATTATTACATTCTAGCAAAAAAGGACAAAGACTAGACATTCTCGAAAACGTGGATATCTATAAAGCAAAAACTTTCAACAGTGACATTATTAACGAACAGGTATAAACACGACCTCAGACACAATTTTCACACCACTTAAACTACTTATGCAGAGGAACAAACGAAAAACACCCTCAGACGGACACACATGCCACGATAATAATAAAAGATGGAGATATTGAGAGATTTATTTTGCATAAAAGTGCCAGGTGGCTGGTATTTTCGACCTACATGGATAGATACGCACTTAGCAACAGAACTACCTAAACGCAAACACTGACACACCAGTACGAATTTTATCACGGCTTGAGAATGATGTTTTCACAGCGAAAGTGCTCGCCATTAACAGCAAAAGAACAGCAGCCTGATAAGACGGAAAATAATAAAAGAATTATAACCACCTTGCCTACCGGCTAGTTCGAATTTGTGTACTTTTTTACAGAAAAATAAAATTATAATAAGACTAGTTATGAAAGCACTGCTTATTTATTAACATTTAAGTAATTCAACAATTAAAATCCGAAAACTTGTCTATAAATTTAGTGCAAAAACAAGAGCCATTATAAGGCCCCACTGTTACTATGTTGCCTTAATACCGCATTGCATCAAGAAAAAAGCTTTACTAATGTTTTGCCAAAAGCTGCCAATACTCTTAAACTATTTTTAAGAGCATAGTCCACCACGTAATTTAAAGAGAGTAAATAAATTTAGCAAATAATATTTTGTTGTTTCTCTTTCACAAAAAGTTTATTTAAGAACGTAAAAGGAAATGCAGCCGTTTTCATTTTCTTGTTTTTATTTGCATAAATTTGAAATTGTTATTCATCCACATGGCGATAACAAGTGTATTGTGTAATATTGGTTAGTGCATTTTTCCCCTTTAGCTCTTTTCTAGCAATAAACAATTGTAATTGCATACGTATATATACACAAACACACACACACATAAGCATATAGTTGCCACTTAAAATTTTTATCTACAACATGTGGAGTTTATCAACAAAAATCGTCAAAAACGGTTAATGCAAAACTTGCATAATATTGCCATTTTCCGTCCTAACTGGCTGGTTTGTATTCGATGGCGAGCGCTTTCGATGCGAATCCATCATTTTCAAGCCACGGTTTAGTTTGTACTGGTGAGTCAGTGTTGGCGTTCAAGCAGTTCTCTTATTAGGTTCGTATATATTCAGGTAAGTAGAATACCAGCCACCTGGCATTTGTATGCAAAGTGAATTTATCGATACCTCCGTCTTTTGCTATTATGTAGGTACGTGTGTCCGTCTGAGGGTGTTTTTTGTTTGCCCGTTTGCATGAGTAGTTTCAATGGTGTGAAAATTGTGTCTGAGGTCGTGTTTACCTGTTCGTTTATAAAGTCGTTGTTAAATGTTTTTGTTTTGTAGATTTCCATATTTTCAAGAATGTCTAGTCTTCGTCCTCTTTTGCTAGGATGTAATAATGTCATACATTCATCTATTTCCCTTGGTGTGTGTCGATGAGTGTCAAGGTGTAATGCAAAGTTTGAATCTTCTCTTTTCCGTTTGTATGAGCGTATGTGTTCTGTAAACCTTGTTTTTAGTTTTCGTCCAGTTTGCCCTGTATAGGTTCGTTTGCAGGTACAGGTAAGTCTGTATACCCCGCTGGAATTAAATTTGTCGTTGTTCTGAGATAATGTCTGAGGGTGTTTCCACTTTTTAATGTTGTGAGTATTCCTTCTTTGTGAAAAAGGTTAGTTAGTCTGTATATTTCTGGTCCTGTGTAAGTAAAGGTGTGCCGTCGTGTTGTATCGGCTGTCTCTTTGTCTTCTCTATATCTGTTCTTAGTGTTGTATTGTCTAAGTAGTTTATCGATGGTAGTGGTTTTGTAGCCGTTATTCATAGCTATGTCGTAGATGGTGTCGAGTTTCCTCCTGTACTTATCTGGAGTAAGTGGAATTATCACAAGCCTGTGTATCATATGTCTAAACTTGCGTTTTATTAATAACTAGCAAAAACGTTAAACAGCCTAACAGTCGATTCTTTGTTTTTTTTTTTGTTAATACTAATTCTGCTATTCGGGATACCGGGGCAGGTAGTAAGATAAAAATGAATAAAGCAATTTGCCAAGTCAATTATAAATCAATAAATCACTTTAAATACTTTTAATATTCATTAAAAATCATAAAGATAATTACAATTTACGATATCTTATTATGCTACCTTCTTATTATATATTTTTTAATTTTTCCTTTTTCTAAATTAAGGGTCCATTTTTATTATATTTAGTACTTTATGGTACACGATATTTTCTGTTTGATTACCTGACGCGTAAACAAACAGATCAGATGGTTTTTTTAACACGGGAACAGGCATTTTACAATTGACCATGCGAGAAACATGGGTTTTCTAGATTAATACCACAAACACTTAATGACTACCACTGTGTATTTGTTCATAGTCATTGCGAAAGCAAGCCTAATTGGAAACTGTAGTCTTTTTAACTCGAATGGTATGGCAGTCGAAATCATTGGGATGCGGGTTATCAAAACGTTGTCTCCTTTATACTTTACGTTATTCATTAATTTTTTATCGCTAATCGTGTGCCGTTACAAAGTTTCGGTTGGTTATTATATCTTAACCTTATAACTACAGATCCAACCTTTAATTGAAGATTGTAAGGCGGCAATACTGGCAAATCAAGTGAGTTTAAAAATTCCGGTGGATAGGTGACAACATCATCTTCATTAGGGTGCCATATCAACTAATTTGTTTACACCATTGCGCCAGAAATGTCATTTTAAATTTTGAAATTTAATTCATTTACATCCTTGTCTTTGGCATAAATAATTTTTAGCAACATTTGGAAACACTTTATAAATGAATTCATCTTCTGATTGCGTTAGCTGACAAAAACTATCAGGAAAGGTATTGCAGCCAGTCAGCAAATCTATTGGAAATTTATTATTACCAACATCAATGAGCTGTTTAGAGAATATATTTCCAGATTGATCATTTTGCAACATAACACGCATATTCTTGCTTAAATGTGGGTGATATGTAGTGTCACCCACGCCCTAGGAAGTCGTTGGATACCTCAATCCTCTAGTCACCCTTAGTTTCAATTTCGGGAGCTCGGTGCAGTGCTAACATTCCCACTCATTGCTGAGGAGTTGCAGACTATCCACCTCCTGGTCCAGAACATATGACATGGCATACTTACTGAATCCGGATCATTCATCCTACAATCTTGGTTAAAAGAAAGATAATCTGACCCCTTAATAATTTCGTGAGAAAGGCAAAAGCTGAACTCTGACGTGTTTGACGTGTTTCCACAATTTGGAGGAGTTTAAACATGCATTCAATTCATTAGCTTGCCTTGAACGTGGCACTATTTGGCGAAAATCTCCTGATAATAAAATCATTAGGCCAAAAATTTGGTTTTGGTTGTTCCGTAGATCTTTTAAAGTTCATTCTAAAGCTTCAAAAGAGTTTTTATGCGTCATCGTGCATTCATCTTAGACTATTAGCTTACATTGCTGCAAAACCTTTGCCATTGTTGAATTCTTGAAAATGTTGTAGGTGGTTGGAGTTTCAATGGCTGAATGGGCTATTCGACCGCCTGCTAGCAAAGTTGCTGCAATGAATGACGAAGACAGATCTAGAGCAATTTCATTTTTTTAACGAATTGTTGCCAATATTAAAGTGATCAAAAAAGTTTTTCCTGTACTAGCAGGAGCGTGCAAGAAGAAAATCTCTCCAGTTCCATCAATTTTTTTTTATGAAGTACTTCAGGCAACAATGCCTGAAGTCAAGTACCGTGCTACGATCTTTAGGAAAGGGATAGAGAAGAGATGAAACAGGTGGTGAAAGTATATGGATCGTCGGAAATTAACTGCCGTATAAGACAGCACAGCGACCATGCCTTCATCACTAAGCAGCCCCACCGACAGGCAATTTTTATTTTTGTAGTGAAAATAAACCAAGGTCTTCGTTGGGAATCGAACCCACAACCCCTGTATTGACAAGCTAGTACACTACCTTACTGGCCTATAGAGGCACCTTTATTTATTAATTTCATAAGAGGAGTATCAAATACATACTTTTGTTCTTCGTTCATTAGTGGAATATTTATTTGAATCGATTCTTTCATAGTATTGAGATCAAACGATTTTTAACGTTCTTTCTTACTCTTGATGAAAAGCATCGTGCATTGGGCGCGGCCATCCCCGATTACTAATGGATTGCATGACATCATTAAGCACATATCCTCAATGGAAATCAATGCCTGATTCCCTGTTCTATGGCGCATATTAAATAAAATATCGTCACACTTCATCCACAAATCAAATATACTTTTACGTGTCTTTTGTATGGGCGTATACATAATTGTTGTTTTTATACTTTTTCAGGCTATTTTTTTTAAGATGGTTTTTAAAACCATCCTCGTACTTCAAAAAATATTATAAAAAAAAATTAACGAAATCGGTTCAGCTGTTCTCGAGATTTGCGCTTAGCAACAAATTTGGCGTTTCATTATTATTTATTAATTATAACACATTTATATCAATGTTTTCTATTCAAAAGAAATAATTATAAACAAGATTTAAGTTTAGATCTAGAACTTTATTCCGATCAAAATGTGATTTACACAAATTAATTCTAAAATGTCTCTAATACGAACAATGGCTTATAAATTAATTTTCGCGCTTTAAATTAATTTAAAAAAAATTCGAACTGGCTAGTACAGAAAGTGGTTCTGATATGTGAAACTCTGTTGTGTACATAAATGTGGGTATTAAAATTGTATATAAAACAAATCAAACTGGGGAAAAATATTTTTAAATTATCAATATTTAAAATATTATTAAAATTGCATTTTCGTAACTAACAAAAATTTAAAGAAAATAAACTTTATTTGTGAATACTTAAATATTTTATGAAAAATCGAAAAACTTTACAGGGTCATTCGTTATAGACTGAAATTTACTTATAAACTCTGATGAAATTTCAAATGCGTTACTTGACTTTGGTTTTTCGCCGCATAAATCGCCAAGAAGCAAAACAAAAAAATCAAATCTGGTAACCATGTTTGAATATCTAGGTAAACAGTTATTGTTATTAAGAATTTCAATTAAGTTGTTTTTGTTTGGATTCTTAAAAATTGTTATTGTTTTCTTTTTTTTTTGTTTGTTTTTTAAATGATAATTATTATTATTCATTTCATATCCAATTCTTTTAAAGCAATTAAAACGTAATATTTAATTGGAAGTGCTGCGGAAAATAAATGAGCAGCTTAACAATGAATTTATAGGCCATCAACAAAACAACATGTTGTTTGCAGTTATAACAAGGAATTGTTAAGGCTATTGTTTCTTATATTCATATATATGTATATCTTTGTGTAAATATGTAAGTATATAAGTGCAGAAGTGGGTCAATATTTATGTGACAAAACCGCAATACCCATATAACCTTAAAAATATTTTAGAATGGAAATTTCCAAATTTTGACCTCTCTCTTTCAAAATTAAATTCTAGCTTTGTTGAACAGCCGTCTGCAAGTATTCATTACTGGTTAACTGCATTTGAAACACTCTCTATTTTATATCTGTTTATAAATTTTGAATT
Source organism: Trichopoda pennipes (assembly GCA_030448955.1). NCBI lineage: Eukaryota > Metazoa > Arthropoda > Insecta > Diptera > Tachinidae > Trichopoda > Trichopoda pennipes. The sequence continues at coordinate 10,742,634 of JASKUP010000052.1, read as the reverse complement.
GCATTAAGATCTGGGAACTGAGTAAGCCACTTTTTGGCGAGTGTGCTTTAGCTGCACGACCCAGACCAGCGGCATTTCGACAAAAGAATACTGTAGTCTTACTTCCTGGAGGATATTAATGAACAACTTCTTATCCAAGATTGTTGTGATCCAGTGTAAGAGTTCTATGCGATAATAAAAAAGCACCCTCACCATGTTTAACTGTTTTTGTTGTTTTTTTCTAATCAATTCTGCAATAGGGGTCTTCGGACGTAGGAACGTGATTCCTTGCCTCCAAATACAACAACTTTGCACTTATTTGTCCGAAAAACATTTCTCCACTTTTCAGCTGACCATTTCAAATGTGTTTTAGCAAACTCCGAACGCTTTGCATTTTGCGTTCACGTTGTTATCTCGAAATGTTACTATTACGTTTATACCTTTTATAAACGTTTCTTTGTAAGTTATTTATTGCAAAATAATTTATACCAGATTTTAGAGTTTTAAAATGAATTACAAATTTATTTACTTTAACTAAAAACAAAGTTGACACTACAAAACAATTTACTTAAGATACACGTCTTTACTTCACTAGGTTTATTTTTCAACTAACTTACTATCCACTCACACACTGCCTTTTTTATTTGTCCATTAAAAGTCTAGAAAAATGAAGACTCTTCTGTTGTAGGTTCTATATTACAAAATAAATAACAGCAGCTTTTAGAGTTTTTAAATTAATAACAATTTTCTTTACTTTAACTACACAAAGTTGACACTACAGAACAATTTACTTAAGATGCAGGTCTTTATTTCCCCAGATTTAATTTTACACTCACTAACCACTCATACGCTGCCCTTTTATATTTGTCCACTAAAGGTTTAGAGAAATTAAGAATCTTCTACTCCCTTTGTATCACATTTTGTTGTTTGTATGTTGTTCATTTATTGTATAGGCGCCTGTATGTCTGTGTGTATTTTTGTTTTTGTTTTTATGCTGATAAAATTTATTCCTGGAATTTATTTCAAAATAGTTGTTGTTGTCTTGTGTACATAAGTTTTCTTAGAAAACTACGCAGTTAATAAACAGCATATTTAATTGTTGTTGTTTTGCGTGTATAAAATTTGTACGCAGTTTGTAACTAGAAATTTGTTGTTAGCAAGCCACGCAGTTAGTAAACAGCATACCCAGTTGTTGTTGTCTTGCGTGTGTAAAATTTCTTAGCAAACTACGCAGTTAGTAAACAACATACCCAGTAGTTTACTTCATTGCTTAATTATTATATTTTAAAACTTCAGCAAGACACATCCGTAACAATATGTTTTTAAGCTCTGTAGCTGGCATAGACGGCTCCTTTTTGTATTGCCTGACCAAACGCTTTAATATTAAGGGTGGCATAACTCGCTCGAGACCACATTTTGCGGCTATTTGAGTAAAGTTTATTGCATTTACAATCATTCTATTGGAGCATCCAACAAATTTTCTTATTTCAGAATATGGTTTATGCGCTAAAACCATATTTTTAATAGCACGTGTTTAGGCCGTGCAATGTTTTCCATGTTCCATATATTGCATAATAAAGAATAAAATATTTAATTAATAAAAATTGGAAAAACATATTATCTTTAGCTTTATTTCCCTTTTATCATACGTAAAATCTGGTATAAATAATTTTTTTTTTTTTTGTAAAAAAATAAGAACTCTCAGAGAGGTGATACTTAGTATAACGGCTTCTTTTAGTGACGTCCAAATGATAAGCACACATATTGTTTTTATTCGAATAATCTTTATTTTTGTCATTAGTGCGTGCTATATTTTGACTGGCACTGTATGTAGGTACATATATGTCTGTAGTGTACTATCGATATTGTGAATCGGAAAGTCATTTCTTCAACATTTTGTTTAATTTTTTGTTGTTCTCGAAACTAAGGATTTTTCATCTCCTAAAAATAGATATTGCTAGATAGAGCATGGCTATTAGGAATAAAGGTTGCACAAAATTATGTGAATAACTGCCAATCAATCACTTTTCAAAGGTCCGTAAGGTGCAACTGTGGGATTACCAAACGTTTCCTGTAATAAGTCACAAGCTGTGTAAAACCAGCTGGTATCACATTTCCTTCTCGTTATGAATGTTTGATTGACAAACGCAAAATTCAGTAATCATGACTTTATAGTGCTCATGATTGACTATAACGTTCTGAAATGATTCCACCAGCCAATGAGGCACACCAAACATTTAGTTTTTTTCTGTGTATCAACATATCGCACCCTAAATACAAAAGGGTCAAAACTCAAATTTTTCAAAAACTGACTTTTTCCCATTAGTTAATACAAAGTTCACATCTCTAACTACTGCAAAAATTTCTTTTACATCACAATCTTCTTTAACTCGTAAAATACAGTTATGTCTGTTTTGAACTAAACAGTTTTTTGTCTCTCCTAAAAATTTTAGCTTTTTGTGTTGTGAGCCTTTTGTATTTAGGATGGATATGAGGATTATCCACTCCAAATGCGGTAGTTTTGTTTATTGACGTATCCATTCAAACAATAGTTAACTTCATTGCTTAACAAGTTAGGCCCACAACAAGATTTACACTATTTAGAGGCGTTGTCCAGCCATCAGTAACGTAAAATCACTTGACCGCTGACAAAATAATCGCGGGTTAAACAAATATTTCCAGCTTAAAGTTCTATAGGTCTATAAAAAGAACCACCCCATGAAAACTTAAAAGGGTTAATTTTTCTATATAAAGTTGGAGAGTGAATGTACACTGCCGCTCATCTGATTAGGTTTGGCATTAAAATAATTTTGTTTACCATCTCTGTCTAAAACTAACGCATAAACTAGTAATATAATTTGTTTTATTTCAAAATTGCATGTTTACCTAAAATCTTTGAAAAAAATCTAACGGGAATATTGTGCCGTTATCTTAATACATGCTGTAAAAGAAATATTGTATTAAAATAATGCATTTTTTAAGCTCATCAGAATAGGTTTAACAACAAAAACAAGTTTTTTCTTCGATAAAATAACAATTGTTGTATTAAATTTGTTTAATACTTTTATTTTTATTCGACCTTTTTTTTAAAGAAATATAATCATTATCCAAAGTTTGATGAAACATCAGTATTAGATATAGAAAAAAACTACAAGAGACGTTATATGTTGGAAATGTTAGAAATTGTTAATGTACCAAATGTAAGGAGAATAAATTTTAAGACAGACACAGACAATTTAGCTCAGAATTATAGGTACTTAATTCAAAAGACACATAATTTGTTATAATCATTTCATAAGAGAGAATTTGTTATTTGTTATTTGTTATTTCCGTTTCATTGTTATTGTATGTTTGAATATTTGAAAATTTAAAAATTTTTTGTATGTATGTATGAAAAAATATTTTATATGTTTTTGTCAAATGTTTTGAAACATTTTTTCAATTTGATAATAATTTTGTTTTGTTTTCAAAAATATAAAAAAAATTTTTTTTCCTGAAGAAGCTTTCCAAAGGAAAGCGAAATATTGAAAAAAAAAAAAAAAAAAAAAAATAAAATCGTTAAATTATTTAATAAGACCGGTAAAAGATTATTTCATATTTAATAAAATTTGTTTAATATTTTATAAATTAATAGTGTGTGCTTCCACCTTTATTTAGAATGATTTCGAATATTCTTGTTGACATTGAGTCATAGAGTTTGGCCAGATAATTCAGGTTGATTTCGCTCCAGCCTTCTTGAATGGCAGCAATCAAGTCATTTTTGTTTTCGAATTGGCGGCCCGACTCGTAAACCTTACGTGAAAGAAATCCCCATACATTTTCAATAATATTAAGGTCGGGAGAACAAGGAGGCCACTGCAGTAAACCCACATTCTGCCCATCAATCCACTGTTTCACCACCCTTGCAGTATGAATTGGAGCTTTATCATGTTGAAAAGTCCATGAAATGGGTCCAAAGATGTCATTGAATAGTGGAAAAGCCTTTTCTAGGACTCCTTTATAATTTACTGCATTCATTTTCGTTGAAAGAAACTGCAGTTCAACTGTGCCGTAATATGAAATAGCACCCCACACCATAAACCCACCAGCACAGCTATGATTTCGCTTTACATAAAATTCTTCCTTACGGAGATCATGGAAATAGTAATTAAAACCATCAGGACCATCCAGATTGAACTTTTTATCGTCTGAAAAGACAACACGTATCCATTCGTCCTTCCAGGTCATGTAATTTTCACCAAACTTTAGGCGGTGTTCCTTACGTAAAGGATTAAGTGCTGGCTTTTTTTGTAGTTTCAATCTTTTTAAGTGTTTGGCATTTTGAATGACTCGCTTTACAGTCGCTAAACCACTTTACAACCAACTTTTTCCTTTATTTTTTTCGCTGATTCCTTCGAATTGGAGGCAGATGTAACGATTGCTCGTCTTTCAGTTGCTAAAGTTGCTCTATAAGTGCCACCTTTCATGTTTTTTCCATAGGCATTTTCATTTCCTAAGAAATTACTCACACAATTTTGGCTTTTGTTAATTTTTTTTGCAATTTCATTGCGAGAAAGACCTCCTTCTACGTAAATTTTAACTTTGACCCTTTCGGCTTCAGATAAAGGTTTTCCACGACCCATTTAAATGACAAATTGTTGTAACAGTTTAGAAATTAAAAAAAAATTATTCAAAACAACGCCCTCGCGGTCAAACGTTAGTGTAAACTAATACAATTAGTCGTAAACCTATTCTGATGAGCTTAAAAAAATGCATTGTTTAATACAATATTTCTTTTACAGCATGTATTAAGATAACGGCACAATATCCCCGTTAGATTTTTTTCAAAGATTTTAGGTATACATGCAATTTTGAAATAAAACCAATTGTATTACTAGTTTATGCATTAGTATTAGACAGAGATGGTAAACAAAATTATTTTAATGCCAAACCTAATCAGATGAGCGGCAGTGTAAGTGTTTCTGGAACAGTTAAATCTATTGAGTTTTCGAAATGTTTGAAGGTAAAAGAAAGTGCCATGTCTGCAATATTGTGTATGTAAGTACATATGTACCTCTGAAAACAAAGTATTTAACAAAGCAAATTGCCTTTAATTTTGTTGTTTTGTTTTTTTTTTGTTCTCTTTTTATACGGCCTAACAAACAATACAAATGAGTATCAAATTATATTTGAAATTTCATATGCATGTACATATGTATGTATGTATACCTTTGTGTATTTTTGCTCACACAAACTCATGCAAATTGTACATTTATACACTTTTGCTATAGTTTTCAGTTCTGTAAGTGAATTTGTAAACAAATATCCAACAAAAACAGTGGGAATATTAATTATGGGTTGAAAAATAATTTTGATCATAAGAGAACATCAATACAAACAATTGAGTTTGCTGGTATGAATTTGCATGAGTGATTTTGTTATGCGTGCATACACACATACATACATACAGTGACTCTATCGCAAAATCGTACAAATTCTAAATATTTATTTTTTTTTCAGTTTATACTCTACTTTTACAAAATAATAAAAAAAAAACATAACAGCATTTTTCATGATAACGGTGAATATTCTAAGAAATACTAAAACAAAATTAACTAAATTTTTTGTGCTCAAGCATAATCGGACGGACAAAGGAAAACAACAGTGCTAAATATGCTGAAAAGGAACAATTAATCTTTTGTGGCATATCCTATGTTTTCATGATTTTACCATACTCCAGGTTATATGGAGTTCCATGCTTCCTGTAAAGCCGTCTTTAGCTGATTTAATATGTTAAATTTTTGCTTGTACACTCTTCTAGCTAGTTCCTCCCAAAGATGTTCAATTATGTTAAGATCTGGGCTCAGTGCCGGTATTGGTATTAGGTTTGAGGCATTTATGGATTAATCAAAGCTTGGCCACACCTGTAGTGCGATTCACTATGCTTTTTAAACCACAATTGTTTCGTTTAAAAATGTTAACCACAAAATTAACCATTTTGCTATTCACTAACACATTAAACGATATCTACTGGTGTTTAAAGTCAGTTGTTTCAGTCAGCTGTTATTTTTAACAACACAAATGGTGGTTTATTAACAGCAGAATTTTTTGTGTGGTTTAATCCGTTTAGAAAAGTGTTTAATTACTGTGAACCTAACAAATTATTTTACATAGAAAACAAAGAACAAAGTTTTTTTCTAAGAAATATTTATTGCTATGTTAATAAAGAAAAGATTTTATAAAAAAAATAATGTAGTAATAATAAACATTTCATGAGATCAAGAATTCAAAAGAACCAATAACAATTAAAATAAAATAACAAAAATTAAAAAATATGTACATGTACTTATGTATGTTACAATGTATGTTATGTATTGTAACGACCAAAAGTCCGGAGTCGTTTTTGGTCACACATAGAGCTGTCTGACAACAGTCCCGATCTTTTATTTTAAACGTATTTACTAGAATAATGAATTTATGTCTAAATCTCTATATTTCTTCTAATGTATTTATTTAGTTATAGAATCATTTACTAAAAATATGAATTCATGTATTTACTTATATACGCATGTAGTTATAAGTATTTATGTTGACGTAAGATTTAGTTCTAGTATTATTGTAATTAGCCACGAAGGCATAATAATTAATTAATGAGTAATATTCGTATTGTAAAACTGGCTGCAGCTCGGTGGTGAAAACAGCCGTCGGCTGTGGTGTACTTACTACCGAAGTAATGTAAGTGTGTTTGTGCATTGGTGTGTGGTAGGAAAAAGAGTATAAAAGCGCAAACATCAATCAGAATGAATCAATTGGTGTGCGACCGACAACAGGAGCAAAGGTAAATATCTTCTACTTTTTTATTTATTTTTTGGACTGGTAGTCAGGGTATAGATAAGGCCGTGGTAATACCCAGCCGAAGCTATACCCTGAGGCAGGACAGAACTGCGACGTAGCGACCACAAACAGAGCCGTGGTAATACCCAGCCGAGTTTGTGTCCGCAGTCGCCACCGACAGTGACCAGGCAGTGAACGGTTGCGCCGTGGTAATACCCAGCCCAGCCTACAGTGCCCTGTCGCTTGCGGCGTACCGACCTATTTCGGCAGAGCGAACACAAACAGAGCCGTGGTAATACCCAGCCGAGTTTGTGCCCGCAGTCGACTTAGAAAGTGACGTTCGCCGAATACGGATCGCATAAAGTAGATGTTTACTGGAGCTGCCTGCATACACACCAGTTCACAAGATTTGAGCCCGAGCTGCAGTCAAGTTGCGAAGTAGGAATAGGGCAACCCCTTTCCTGAATAAAGAGCAACATTGTAAGTAAGGCTTGGTCTTTCTTTTTGGAATCGACACAACACGACCCTGGACGCCGCTGAGCATACCTCAGCTACCAGAAAAACGTGTCGTTACAGTATTAATGTATTATGTATTAATGTATTACTTTGCACAAAACTTTTCGAAATTTGTAAACAAATTTTTGTTTTTTTTTTGTATTCTTCTTTGTTATTTTCTTCTATTTTGATATTTCGCATGGCAGAGTTGCCATGTTATATCAATTTGAATAGAGAGAAATATAAAACTGTTTACCGTGGTTAATAATGAGTTAGTGAATCACATAGTGGTTAGTGCAAACGATAAAATGTGTGGTTAAAGTTAACACCTTTTAAAGTGTTAAAAGTTAGTGAATCGCACTACTGAGGTGTGCTTGGGATGTGTGATAAAATATATGTCAGTAGCCAGCTGTGTAAACCATAACCTGACGGTGGATCATACCACTGTAGATAATTGTAGCGTCACCCACGCCCCAGAAAACCTTCGGATATATCTATCCTCCAATCACTCCTTGCTGAAGAGTTGGAGACTATCCAACTCCCGGTGCAGAACACATGCAAGCTTAATAAAATTTCAGAACATAACCGCAAGCATGCTCACTGAACCAGGACCATTCATTATATTCATTGTGAATGATCCGACCCACACAACTCAAGCGTGGTTGCGAAATCACAACCACCACGATGCTCCTGAAGGGCTAACCTCAATAATAGTAAGAGAACAGCTTCTTTATTTCCGTGGAAATAAAGTGGAGTTGTTCAGTTGGCTCCTGCTAGCTTATTAGGGGCCTGGGCTCCCTTTTACTCCCGGTGACACATCTAATGACGGTGAGATTCCGTTGAGACATATAAATGGGGGGGGGGTGTGCTTGGGATCATTGTCAAATGCAATGAACGGCAAATTTGTTTGCAATGCCCACTTTCTCTGCACTTTGCTTTACATTTGGTTTTAAAATGTTAAGGTGGCCAAATTTGTCCATTTTACTTTCAATAAAAATGCAAATTGCCTACCCCAATAGGCAATATTTTTAGCATAGTAACTGATACTATGTTGAACTCTAAACAAAATGATGTTTGCAACCATTTCCTCTGTGTCATCGGCATTGTTGTCCACCAAATATAATTTCCAATTGAATCGGTTAAAAAAGTTTGTTGAGCACATCCCAACGAACCTTCTCATAAATATATTTTAATTGTTTAGTAGCTGATTACAAAACGTTTTCAAGTTTTGAATATGAAAGGGAAGCGGAGATGGTGCAGTGATCAGAATTGTCGAGAGATGCATAAACACTAACTTCATAATTTTGAAGGTGTGAAGTTAGAAGGTCGAGCGTATTACTTTAGTACCCTTCAACTCAAGGAATGTGTGTTGGTTCATTTACTAACTGCACAAGGTTGTTGTGCGCAGCACATGCAGGTCCAAACCATAACAGAGCCTCCTTCATGCTTAACATGCTTTTGGTTAAATTCTGTATTTGGCTTAAACCACACGAACATCTTGCCAACTGAGCCATGCAAATTAAATTTGCTTTCAAGAACGTATTTTAAGATATCTTAACACCAAATTACCTTATTCTAAAAATCTTCTTCTACTCTCATGTTTTTATTTTTTTGGGCATCTTCTGTAAGTCGATCGCATGCCCACTTAGTGAAGCGTTGTTCAAGCGTATACACAACCATATTCGTTTAGCGAAATAAGCACTAGTTGAAAAAAAAACGTTAGATTGCGAACCCTTTAGTTTTGTTTATGCAATTTATTGCAGTTTGCAGTTTTAAAAGGATCTTATTTTATTTCATTTTCTAAGGAGCGCCCTTCTCGCTCAGTTAATATTTTGCCTTGACCTTCTCTACTTTTTTTTAGCTAATCTACCCTTATCACGGAACCCCTTGATAGCAGTTGATTTGCTTTTTCCTATTAATTCAACAATTTCTCTCACTGTTTTACCTGCAAAAGAAGTTTCAAAAGAAGTTCGCTCTCCGTTTGGGGCCATTTCAAAAAGACTTTTATTTTAAATTAGAACTTTATGCCAATATACGGAAGTTGACTAAATGTTATAAAAAAAAAATAAAATTAATAAGATTTGCTTCCTTCCCGGGTCCGATTATGCTTTGAGCACAAAACAATTGAGTTAATTTTGTTTTTCTCTGTAAATTTACGCTTGTCGTGAGAAGTGTAAGTTTAGATTGTCGAGTGCAAATCAAACTTAAAACAAAAACAAATATTTAATGTTTATTTTTAGTTTAGATTACACGCAAAACCAACAAACATTTGTCCGATTATGCGATGAAGTGACTGTATGTATGTATGTAGGTATTTATATGTGCCTATTTTATTTAAATGTTGGTGAAGCCATGCGTTCGTGGATTTCTTAATTTTTTTATTTATTCTTTATAATTATTTGTTTAAAACAAATTCATTTTTAAAAAATAATAGAGGGCTGGCTTGTTTCCATTGAAATTGTGTGATGTTAAAATCTTTTAACGAGTGGAAAATTTTGCATCACTTGTTTACTTGAAATTAGTACGCTCTTCAAAATTGTAAATAAAATATATGCATACATACATATGTATGTACAATAAACGCATTTTTAAAGATGTATGTACGGATGTATAAAAAACAAAGTTTTTTGGTAAGAGGAATGTATGAAATGAAACGTCACTGCTTTTTGTAAAAAAGAAATAATAAAAACATGTAATGAAATTTAAAGGATGTAAAAGAAATTTATTGGGAGCACAAGAGATCCAATTAAATTGCTTTTTCCAGAACGAAAAAAAAAATTTAGTATACATACATACATATTTCGTTATAAGATTTACATCTGCACCTGGCCGTAGGCCTTAATCAGATGGTGGTAAAACCACTGGGAATGAAAAGCAACGTCATTCACGCCCTAGTTGCAATGTCAGCGGTTCCAAAGCAGGGTTGCAAACCACTACTCCTTGCTGAAGAGCTGGAGACTATCCAACTCCTGTTCCAGAACACATAACTAGCATGTTCACTGGATCCAATTCATTTACCGGTTGGTGTTATTAAAGGCGTAATGCGGGGGCCGCAAAACTACAACCACGATGTTCCCGAAGGGTCAACCTCAATAATCAGTCAAAAAACAGCTAAAAGTCTAAAGAAACAATTAGCGGAACTCTGTGGTTTACTGATTCCCGTGGAAATAACGTGGAGCTTCCAGTTTACTCCCTGCGTGCCTTCAGGGGACTAGGCTCCCTTATATCCCCAGCAGCACAGGTCTCGATAGCCAAGTATTCTATAAAGACCGACCCCCGGTTATGAGAGGTGTCCGCTTATAAGAGGTGCAGATTTATTATTTCAAATATTTTATTTTATAATACGTTTATGATATGGTGGTTGAAAGAATATATGCAGATTAAACTGCTTAGATCGGTTCTAGTTGAGCTGTTGAGTTTCAAAATGACTTTCAATATTTTTTGATGTGTTCGAATGCGACAAAGTCGTCTCTAGTAAAATGCTTCAAACAGGAAATTTAATTTAATGCTTCATCATAAGAATTTATGAAATCAGGTATGTCTACATGTATCTCATCTTCAGAGTCTTCAGACTGACTTATCTCCACAACAGCGCTTGAATAAAATATTTTTAAATACAGTCATCTTCAGTGTAGACTTTTTCATCTACTTTTGAAAATTCTTCAAAGCCATTTGATTGATCGAACAGTTCTATTAATTTTTTTTTTTTTTAAAGAGATGTAACACTTCAGGCAACAATGTCTATTTAGTCAAGCACCGTGCTACATTCTTTAGGAAAGGGATAGAGAAGAGATGAAACAGGTGGTGAAAGTAGAAGGATAGTCGGAAATTAGCTGGCGTATATAAGACAGCACAGCGACCAGTGACTATGCCTTCATCGGTGAACAGCCCCCCCGACAATCAATTTTTATTTTTTGTAGTGAAAAAAAAACCAAGGTTTTTGGTTGGAATTGAGTCCACAACCCCCATACTGACAAACTAGTACACTACCTACTAGCCTACAGGGGCACCTACGAGTGGGCATACGTTGCGAGTGGGATATCATCTTAGGCATCAAAATGAGGAATATTATGACTAGGTGCTAAGTATCCAGTTTTGCGAAAGCAGTTTTGTATTGTTTCTACTTTAACTTTATCCCAAAAGGATTTAATGAATTATAAGGCATCAAGAACATCAATAGATTTAGCAAGATCTGATGCTGAACTTGCTGGATCGACCTTTGGTAGTAAGTGCTTTAATATTAAGCACCTGTAGTGAACCTTAAAATTTTAGTTTATACCTTGATCAAGTGGGTTGGCAAACTGTCCGTTGTACTTGGATTTATATTTGATAAATTTAATTCCCTTATCCAAGAACAAGAAAATTTTAGGTTTTTGAGATCTCATTTTTCTGTTAAACTGCTGCAGTCATGATGTCTCGAGTCATCCCAACTTTTTTTGTAGAATATCCAATATACTGGTAGGTCTTTAACTAGAAGATATTTAAAGGCTCGAGAGCGGGCTGCTTTACCTATGACTAACAGCAGCTCTTTCTCTCCAGCTCAGTTTGCACAAAACAAAACTGTTAGTTACATTACATTTTCCACCAACGCACATTTCGGATCTCACAACAAGTGAGGCTTTACCACTTTCATCTGCGTTGTAAATATCCTCCGGCTTGTAGCCATCCAACATGTATGGTAGCTTCGCTTTGAACTGCTGCACATCTACTTGATTTACATCTGCAAATTCTCCAGTTATATATATAACAGCAACGTTATTCCTTTTGCGTCTTCTTTGTAACCATCTATTTCATGCAGAAAAATCAGATACGCCCAGTTGCATTGCTATTTCACTTGCCTTAACTTTTACAATGGGACCAGAAATTGGAATATTTTGATATCTAGCCTTAGCGGACTAATCTAAACACATTTTATCTATTTCAGCGTCACTCGCTCTAACAAACATCCTCTTTTGATGAACATTTATTCCAGACTCCCATTTGGAATGAATGGCTTCTTTATTTTTATTGATTTCTGCTGCCTGTGTTTTGCCAATATTGAATTTTAAAACATAAAAGAACTCTTGTTGGTTAGTTTCAACCGAGGTGAGTTAAGTTTTAAATTAATTCGCCTTGGTTTCAACGCTTCTGTCCGCTTATGGGAGGTTTTTCGAGCACAATTTTTAAAAATTTACTGTCCGCGTCCAGTTATTAGAGTGTCCGGCTATGGGAATACAATTTGTATGCGAAAACTCAGAAAAATCTCTACAAAGTTTGTCCGGCTATGGCAGGTGCCCGGTTATGGGGGGTGTATGTTAGGAGAGGTTTTACTGTACTTGGTAGGGATATAAATATTGTTACTATATTGAACATGCCTATTAGAACAGTAAAATTGAACATACCCTTTTAGTATTACATGTTCCTTTATAGAGGTTACTATAGCGTTAGTCATGTTACGGCAATTTTAAATTGTGTTAAGTTTAATCATGCAGTGGTTAAATAAAGAAAACCGTATCGCAGTTATAGCACTTTTTAAGTGTGGAAAGAGCGTTTGACATTAGTCGCATGTTCGTCTACACGTGCGTACAATTGTTCGAGGAGACTGGAGATATAAAAGACCACCCACGGTCGGGCCGCCCACGTGCCGTTTGAACACAGCAAGTAATCAAAGCCGTCAAAGCAAGAATTCAACGAAATCCTCTCCGGAGACAGAAAATCATGGCCCTTGAGATGAAAATCACACAAAAGTCCATGATTAAAAGTCCATTATTAAAAAAGACTTGGATCTTGAAGATTTCGAACGGCGTAGAGGGCGTTTGTTAAGTGCAGCTTTAAAAAAAAATAGGATCGAAGAATCCAAATGTCTTTTCATGAAGTACGCTGATAACTTGTATAGAAAAATCTTGTTGACGGATGTAAAAACGTTTACCGTACAGGAAAAGTTTAACAAACGAAATGGTAAAGCTTATGCTCGGTCATCTAAAAAAAGTTCTGATAACCTATCCCACGGATCATAAAGGATTACAATCCAGCTGCAGTCATAGTTTGATGGGGATGATGGGGTGAAAGACTTGAATTTCTGTGAACATGGGGTCAAAACATCAGTCAAAGTTTATCAAGAAATCGTTTTAGAAACAGTTGTGTGGCCGCTTAACAATTCCCTGTTCCAAAACCAGCCTTGGACTTTCCAAGCATAAAGATTCTGCTCCAGCTCATAAGGCTAAAACGACACAGATCTGGCTTCCAAACAATTTGCCAGCTTTAAAATGCTCTGAAGATTGGCCATCTGGCAGCCATGATTTGAACCCTTTGGATTACAAAATGTGAAAGGTTTTAGAGGATATGAGCTTTCACAAAAGATACTATCACATTGGTTCTCTTAAGACAGCTCTGGTTCTTGCTGTAGCCAATTTTCCAATGGATAAGGTGCGTGCAGCCATTGATGACTGCGACTTAAGGCGTGTGCGAAGGCCAAGGTCGGACTAAACCAAAACGATTCATTAGTTTTTTTTTATCGCAACATATTAGCAATAGTATTTATGTCCCTACAGGCACTCAAATAAATATCGAACAGTTAATTATTTTTAACTTTAAGTTATTTATTATTAAATTTATTTATTTTGATTCAAATGAATAAAATTAACTAAAATTTGCATTTTTATTATTTTTTGTTCAAATTTTATAAAATCTTGAATGTTTCCGTATTGAATTTGTAATGGAATTTGTGATTGGTTTAAAATTGTGGGCTTGTCAGATTGTTATTGTGCTATTCGTGTCACTGTTTATGTAGATTATTAAATCTCCACCACATCACATTTTAAGAGTGTTATTACATTTCGTTGAAACTTGTTATTTTATTTACGTATAAATAAAAAAAATTATTGTGATATTATTCTGTTGTTTGTTTATTTTGTTTTTGTTTTGTTGTAATTTTTCTTCAAGGCGAAATATAAAACAAATGCAAACAATACAATTTAATTAATCCATTAGCAACTAATACCAATTATATCACACTGTATATTCAGTTTGATAAAGATGTGTAACCTCTTAACAAGCGTTCAACGTATAAAATGAAAATTTTTTTAATTTATAGAAAGAAATTACGTACCATTTAAAACTGAAATTGCTATTTATAGTCGAGTTAAAACGTCTTAATTCCGGCGGCTTAATTGATTTATTTGTTGCATGTTTTGTAATACGTGCTGACAGCAGAGATACCACATTTTATTTCTATAGAAAGGTAGTGACGTACTGCTTGCAACTACAACTTAGTGTTTATAGTCGGGTTAAAACGTCTAAATTCCGGCAGCTTAATTGATTTATTTGCTGCATGTTTTATTATATGTATTGACAGCATATATGCCGCACTTCATTTCTGCCAAAGTATTAAATCTACTTTTAAGATATCAAGTGTTTTTTGATAGAATTGTAAAACTTAAAGTGACACATTTTTAACTGACGGCCATTTTGCCAGCTGTCAAGTAATATGTATTTAGTTTATTTTGGCATTTCATTATCCGTTGATTTTCATAAGCGAATTTTGTTTAGCGATGAAGCACACTTTCTTCGAGTGGATACGCCAATAACGTTAATATATGTTGAAATACCGTTATATCCAGATAAACTGTCTGGTGTGATTCATCGGCTGATGAAATCATTGGTCCGTACTTCTTTTAAACCGATGCTGCTCAAAACGGTACAGTCAATGGCGACCATTATAGAGCCATGATTACTCACTTTTTCGTTCATTAACTGAACATGGGGCACGCAATACCTGTGGCTTTAACAAGGCGACGCAACATGTTACCCTCCCTTGTAGGCACTTTAATATATTTTGACGAAATCTCACCGTCACTACATGTATTACCGGAGGTAAAATAAAGCCCAGACCCCTAAATGGCTAGCAGGAGCTTACTGGACAACGCCACTTTATTTCCACGGGAATCAGTTAGCCCCAGAGTTTAGCTTTTTGTTTTTTTTAGCCTTTTAGCTGTTCTCTGACTGATTATTGAGGTTGGCCCTTCGGGAGCATCGTGCTGGTTGTAGTTTCGCCGCCCTTGTTTGAGTTGTGTGGGTCGAATCATTCACAATAAATACAAAGAATGGTTCTGGTTCAGTGAGCATGCGTGTGGTTGTGTTCTACAATTTTATTGAGCTTGCATGTGTTCTACACCGGGAGTTGGATAGTCCCAACTCTTGAGCAATGAGTGAGGGCTGCGGCCTGCTCCGAGCTCTCACAGTTGCAAGCAGGAATAACTGAAGTATAGACATATCTAAAGGCTTTCTGAGACATGCGTAACGCTAAAATTCATCCACAGTGGTATGATCCACCGTCAGGTTATGGCTTACACGGCTAGGTAATGACGTAAATCTTATCACGCACACAACATATGGGTGACAATTTAGTTATTAAAATAAACGTTTGGACCGACCTTTAAATTGGTCTCCAAGATCATGCGATTTAACGCCGCTAGAATATTTTCTGTGGGCATAGGTGACGCTAAAATTCATTCACAGTGGTACCGTCAGGTTATGGCATCGTCAGGTTATGGCTTACACGGCTAGGTAGTGACGTAACATGTCACTCATCTCGAGCCACAATTTAGTTATTGAAGAAAACTTTTGGACCCTTAAGATGGCGTAATCTGGCAGCAACTATTTTTGGTAGATAAAAGTGGCCTTCTTTTAATGAAAACGCTGCATACGGTGAACAAAGCGAAATCAAAAGAATATTTCGAAGTTGCTGGCAAGTCATGTTTATTGCTGTAGGTATAAGCATAGGCAAAGAAAGAAGTCAGTCTCTTCCACCTTCTCGGGAAGTGCTCTACCTTATAAGTCACGAGAACACACGAGACATCCTAGGCAACTGCATAATAACCGAACTTGGTGAAATTTCTGACGCCAGGCTAGTGACCTGCAAAAATCCCTCAAGGTTACAAGGTAACTTTAGTACCCCCTGAGCTGATCTGCTGAGATTTGTGTTCTTCACTTGACTACTTGCACAGAGCAAACTACCTACCACATTAACCAGTCAATCTGCCACCTAAACGAATAAAATTTATCTTAATTCCGCATCGGATAGTTTAGTACTAGATAACTTAAAATCAATTTAGTTCTTCTAAACACGTTTGTTTTATCTGAGCAAAAGGTGAGGTGAAGAACGTGACCTTATCGATTTTCAACAAAATCGTGCGGTGGCTTAAAATACGTTTCAGAACGTTTTTTAGATTATCTGAATTTCATAAACTCATTAGTTTATTGTATTGAAATTGTTTTTTATTTATTTTAAAGTTTTGCATTTTTAAAATATTTTTCTTAAAATCTTTTTTTGTTTTTATCGCAAAATCTTTAAAGCGAAAAAGATCATCACATCAATACAGAAGATTTGCTTTTTTTTTTTATTCAGCTGGTCCAACTCTCTGGTTAACAGGGTCACATGTTTATTTAATTTTTATGATATTTTATTATCTTTTGCATTATTTTACATATTTCAGTAGAATATTTTATAACATTAGATTTTTTTTATTTTTTTTTTATTTTTGCTGCTTTTATTTGTTGTCAGAATGAATCTGGGTTAAATTTGTTTTAAATTACTAAATTGGACGTTTAGCTAGAATACATTTGGTTTAAATTTGCACTCTAAATAGTGTTCGTTTGCGCTAGCTCCTTAAACTATTTTGTGTTATTTCTTATATTTTTGAATTTTTGCCAGTTAAGAAATCAATACAATTTTAACTGCAATAGCAAATCTGCAATAGCATAACGACTGAAGTATTAATTTAACAAAATTAAAATTTCTAAATATTTTATTATATAACAGCGAAAGCAGCCTGAGTACTTTACTAAAAAATTTAAATTTACAAAAGGGGTGGGTGTTTACACATCCGAAAGGAAGCGTAACATACACTACGGTTCACTTATTTAAGGGCACTAAAAATTCCATATTCAGCAGCCTGTATCTTTTGCAAATTTTTTAAACGATTGCAGAATTTTGAAATAGAAATGGAAGCTAGATATCTTAAGATATAAAGAATAGCATGCCAATAGTGGTTTCTTAACTAAAGAACTTTTTTTAAGCAATTTATCGAAAAAAAAGTCCAAAAATGTACTATTTTCGTGTTGGTTCACTTGAATAAAGGCACTTTTACTAATTTCTATTGAAATACAGTTCTTCTTGTTTTTTTAATTTATTTTACATTATTTAAGAACTATTAGTAATGCGTACAGCCCCCTTTGTTTTTAATAACTTCAAACAGACGGGTTTTCATTGACAGATAAAGAGAATTTATGTAATCCAACGAAATTTCATTCCAAGCATCCTTAATGGCCTGAATTAGTGACTGTTTGTTATCAAATTGTGTACTACCTCCTTCACAGACCTTACGAGATAGCCAACCCCAGACATTTTCGATAATGCTTAAATCTGGCGAATAGGGTGGCCACCCAAGAATACTAACATTTTGGCTTGCAATGAACTCCTTTACTACTCTGGCGTTGTGTATAGGGGCATTATCCTGCTGCAATATCCAAGGTACGGGATCAAATAGTACACTGAACTTCGAAAAAGCTGATTCCAATAACGTTTTATAGCTCGCACCAGTCATTTTTGCACTTTGAAATTCAAGATCGATGGTACCGTAGTATGTAACAGCACCCCACACCATAATGTCGCACAGTGAGACAACGCCGGCATTAAGTACAAGGAGTTGTTGTAGAGCTCTGAAATTTTGCACCGGTTATTTTTGAGACAAATCTAGTTAAAAAAAAATTAAGAAAATTCGCCCACTATTACGCCCACCTCCCATTGAAATTCAATAAAAAAAGACATTTTTTTTTCATTCTATCAATAATTTTTTAACATCGTCATGGTATTCTAATTTGTTAAATTTCATTCTCATTCTGAATGAATTAATATAAGGATCTGATGATATTTGCAAACAGTGAATTACATCTTCATACGTAGAAATGCGTCAATTTTTACGAGAATGGAATAGCCTACATTTTCTGTACTCCTTATTCATTGCTTCGTGCGCTTCTTCGGATAACATTCCTGTAGCAAAACAAAGAGTTAATGTTAAATATAAGCAATTTTATTTATCGTGCTTGATTCCTTTAAATAAATATTTAAAGTGAAATTGCAATATGGATGTGCTCTCTCCCGCAGTAATAAATTTAATATATTTTTATTGGAATAAATGTTTTATGAGAATATCATAAAATGTTTATTTTTTAATAGAAATTTTTGTAATAAATATTTTGTTAGAATATCATGAAATATTTATTTAAAGGAATCAAGCACGAAAAATAAAATTGCTTAGATTGAAAATGATTCCGATGAATTATAAGTTAATGTTAAATAAAATTTAAAAAAATACTTTCAAAAATAAAAATTACAAATAAACCTATTGACAATATATAGCCTCAGATACCATTTTGCGGCCGTGAATTAGAACTTTATGGACACCGATAGGCATGTAATACCAGCAATAAAGCTCTACATACAATTTTGCAGTGTCCATGCAAGGACACTGGATGGAATTTACCAACATCTATATTTCTACTAGAATTTATAGTATTCAATATAATTTTAAATCGGTGAATTAAGTCTACATTTAAACCAGTTATGTCAGCAATTATTTATGGATTTTCAAAAAATCTTCTAGAGACATTAACATCATTGCTTTTTCCCATGTTGTTTCAGCACATCGACTTTTTAACCCAGAACTAATTTAAATTCTTTTTTATTTCTGTTTTAACAGCTTCTTTCTTAGCTTTAGTGTCTCTATTTGTCCTCCACGCTTTAAAACTTTTATTATAACTGAAACGTAATATAGATTTCATGAATTTTATTCGAGCATGTAGCGGCGAAATTCCAAATTTCAATGCTGCAGCTGAATTTGTTTTCAATATAACTGCTTCCAAATTATTTATTTCAGCAGGTTTTGCTCCACATATGAAACAAACAGCCATCGAGCAATTCTTACCGACTGTTGTTGACACTTTTCCGTCAATCATCGTTATACTTAAACTATGACTTCTTGTTGAACATTTTGAATTCTGTCGTTTTTAAATTTTGAATTTCTATATTTACATCATTCACTTCATTGTTAATAACATCTGCTGTTTCTTCCACAAATTTGAATTTCATAGGCCTACAAAGTCTTATTGAAGATGGTTCTGAATTTGTCCAACCCAAATAAGAATCATTGTAAGGATCAATTAACTTTAACGAAAAAAATATATTTGACTAACTAGGCTTTGTTGTCTGAAGTGCTACTTCAAACGTCAAAGTCATATTTTTTTTTCTAAAAGAGAAGTAGCACTTCAGGCAACAATGCCTTTTTAGTTTAGTACCGTGCTACATTCTTTAGGAAAGGGTTAGAGAAGAGATGAAACAGATGGTGAAAGTACAAGGGTAGTCGGAAATTATGTGTCGTATAAGACAGCACCAGCGACCAGTGACTATGCCTTCATCGCTGAGCAGCCCCACCGACAGTAAATTTTTATTTTTGTAGTGAAAAAAGCCGAGGTCTTCGTTGGGAATCGAACCCACAACCCCCATACTGACAAGCTAGTACACCACCTACTAGCCTTTAGGAGCACCTAAGTTAAAATGCCAGAAGATTATCTTTCGAATAAAGTAAATTTAATGTCATTTGAAAAAAAAATAATCTTCGTTTTGAATCCATGTCTAAATTCTATACCTCTATGAAAACACCCTTTTCAATTTCTTAATCGCAAAACCAAAATAAATACTTTTGCAATGATAAAATATCGTAGACGAAATAATTGTTTTTTCGCCTGCTTATTTGCTTGTATAGCTCGCTAAGAAATAAGTTTTTCTTTTGAAGCGCTAATAATGCGTTCATAAGCAGGAAACGTGACACCAAAATTTTTTCTGAAAAATGTGATTATTTTCTCTTCTAGCTGCGTACTCTTAATTTAATGTAGAGTTACACTCATTGGTTTTCTTTTGCTTGTCTCACTGCATTAAAGAAAAGCGAAAACTAATGTTTCGTTTTGTTTATTTCCGAACCCTGAATGTCACACAAAAACGTGAAACTAAAAGGCAACTTCGATCGTACAGAAATTATTATTTTATTAAATATTTAAAAAAGACACCTGTCAAAAAATGGGACCTCTTAAGCTTTTTTTTAAGTAAATCCAACGATTAAATCTCACTGGTACATTTGCACCGATTTTCAAGGTCATTTGCCCAACTGGGTGAATAAGCGATACACTTTACGTTTAGAAACGATGAAATGCATCGATAAAAATCCCGGCTTCAACCCGACGACAATGTAAAGTGTACGAGAATGTTAGGGCTACAAACATATCGCATTGTTTAAGCGATTTTCGTTAGAGTGTAAAAGCCATTGCATTATTTACCTGTACAGAAAGGACAATGGTACTCTTTAAACAATTTAAACCAGTGAAGTACTTGAGTGCGCTACTAGTAAAGTACTACATTATAAAATTTGAAGACGGGCCTAAATTTTGGCATTGAAGAAAGAGCTAGACCTGGGCAATTAAACTATAGAGTATAGGAAAGAGGAAGCTATTTGGAGCAAGTCTGCATTATTTATCTGCAGCAGAAAGGACAATGGTACTCTTTAAACTATTTAAACCAGTAAAGTACTTTAGTGCACCGCTAGTAAAGTACTACATTATAAAATTTGAAAACGGGCCTAAATTTTGGTCCATTTGTTATACTCCTAAGATGTTAAAGAAAGAGGTCTAGTGCATGCGCAATTAAACTATAGAATATATGAAAGAAGAAGCTATTTGGAGCAAGTCTGCAAATCATAAGGTACTAAACTTGCAGACTCCACTTTATGCTTCCGAGCGATTTGAAAACTAATTTAAAACATAATTTGAATTACAGAAAAATTTAGGAAAGCTTGTAAAAAAAGCCAGTCAGTAACAAGGCGTACGTATGTACCCTTCAGATTCAGATTGTCCCAAAAATAGTACCATCTTAGATAATAATTAGTTAATAATAAAATTTCATTTTTCTTAAAAAGAAAAAATAGTGCAGTTTCCTATTTTAATAAAAAAATTGTTTGCAAAAAGTATTTCTCGTTACGATAGACTAAGTGAGAAATTTAAAAAGTGGAAATCTTTTAACAAGAATTTTATTTTCTAAAACAAAATAAAGCAAAAAAAATTCGATTAAGTTAATTCAAACTTGTTTTGTATCACAAATTCGACACTTACGAATGAAAAATAATATCTGGCACATGTCCACTACCACCACGCTGACACATGTCGATCCTGTCATCAAAGTTTTTAATCACTTTTTGGAAAAAATTGCGGTTTTATTTCGTTAATCACATTACGGATTTTTAGTTTTAAGGCTGAAATCGATTCGATTGGCTCCGTATATTTTCCGTCCTTAAAATAGCCCTACAAAAAATAAGCCAGCGGTGTTAAATCACACGATCTGGTTGGCCTTAAGTGGTTGATAGCCGTGAAGTTATGTGATCGAGAAATTTGGTTTGCCATAAATTCATTGCTTCATTGGCTGTGTGACATGTGGCATCATCTCGATGAAATCACATATCAGTGATATCCACGACGTGAATAATAAGCTAAAATTGAGGTGTTAGCATCTTGCGATAACGTAATCCATTGACCGTTACCACATTTCCGGACTCATATTCGAAAAAAGGGACGAATCAAACTTCCAGACCGCATAGCCCACCACACAGTGACACGTTGAGCATGCCAAAGTATCTCAATAATCGCTTTAGGATTTTCAATAGCCGAAATGTGGCAAGCTTGTTTGTTGACATACCCGATTAAGTGAAAGTCGGAAAATTATTATTTCAGGTAAAACCAGCCGGTTGTTCCTAAATAAGTTGAGCGAATATACGGCGATGCTAATAGTCGGTCGGCTTTAATTGTTACACTAATTAAACCTTGTGAGGCTCCAAGGTCAAATTCTGACGTAAAATTCGTCATATTGTTAAGAACGTGGAGGAATTGATAAATCTGGATCTACTTCAACACTGTGGCTCACGGCTGCAATGTTTTCAGTTGAACGACCCGGCGCGAACACGAGTTGATGATCACCCACACGAGCCTGTCGACTCAAATTTAACGACCAAACTATTAAAAGCATTCTCAGAAGGACAATTATGTTGTTCGAAAATATCACCAATTTTACGAAATATAACTTTAACAGAACCACCATTTTCTCAGTGGATTTTAATTATTTTAATGTGATTTTCATGCGAAATTGAATTCATTGTAACAATTGCCAATGCAACTAAAAAAAACTAAATATTAAAACTAACAAACTTCTTGTTGAAAAACCCGATATTTCTTACCTAAAACAGCTGTATACTATGGCATGAATATTATCTTATGTAAACGCACATTAAATATAAATTACTTCTCGTACCATTTATTTTTTTCAGTGCACGATTGTATTTTCTCGTTTTTTCTTTTCTTTATTTTCTTATTTCAATTAATTTGTCAGTTTTTAATAAATATTTGAAAATAAATTTTCAGTTTCCAAACAAAAAATTCAATTAAAAAAATTCTTACTAAAATTATCTGTGTTTTCTGCAAAGAAATTGCGTTTAAACTAAATAAAAGGTGATATTTTTGAACAAAGAGTTTTAAAGTTTTAAAAATAGCATGTTAACTTAACTATTGAAAAGTGTGTGCAAATATTTTAACAATATAATTTTATCACAAAAACAAAAGTGCAGGAACAATAATATTTATCAATAATTTACAACAAAGAAAAAAGTAAATAAATAAATAAAACAACAAACAATACAATTTAGGCGAAGTTAAGAAAGTTAAAAGTGTTTTATTCCATTAGAAGTTTTTAGATGTGGGAGTTTTTGGTAAAAAATTTCGCCATTAAAATTTCATTGAAACAAATACAATTTCGTCATCGATTATGAATATCACAGCACAACAAATGATTTGGAATTCAATTCTGCAAATTGCGCGTGACAGAAGGCCCAAGAATAAGCACTTCTGCATCATTCATTTCACCAAGTTGGCTGCAAAATAATAATAATTTAATGGCTACACGAATTCCTTGCTTTAGGTGGATTTTTATCACTCCTTTTATATTTTAACACAGTTATGAGTGATAAAGCATACCGTACAGAATATCTCTTTTGTGTCGGAAGCAAAGTTGTAGGATATTGAATAGCAGAAAGAAAAATGGAACAAACCTACCCAAGAGAGAAGTCCATCTATCGTAAAAATTGCAATGCTCATTTTTGCTCATGATCCTCCTTTCTGGCTCAATGAGCGAAATTACAAATTCAAAAAACCTAGAGATATGACGTGTTTGTTTGAAATTTAGCGGTTATTATAACACATATTCTGCACAAATTTGATCAGTCTGTCTATAACGTTGCAAGACAAAAGTTATTATATGTTAAATAACGCCATCTATTTCTTAATTAAGTTTTTAAAAACATTTTATTAATGTATACTATAGCGTTATAGCATTTTTGTAAAAATTATGGATTCTTATGGGCCAAAAAATGTTTTTTGAATTCATAAAAGTTTTTTTAAATGGAACCATCTGTAAATATTATTCAGAAATAATGAATATTGACGTTAAATTTACTTTATGCGAAAGATAATCTTCTGGCAGTATAATTTAAATATAATTTCTAGCATATGTCCACCGTTTGTCTAGAAATATTATATATCCAAAATATAGGAAATTTAACATGCGTTTCAATTTAGGGTTTAGAGTTTTATTTCATTTTTCTATGGGCTTTTATTTCTTCCATTATTCGTGACCATACACTTCGGGTTATAAAAAGTAAGTGAAAGTAAGATAAAAAAAATAAAAAAAGAATAAACAATAACGCCGATAATATAAGGATAAGTGTAGTAACGTCTAACAAACAATGCCTATTCACACAGTAAGGCCCAACTATAATATGCATAAGCTGGCTTAAGCTAATGTCAAAAATTGAACGAAAAGTCTGTCAAATGCTAAAGCGTGTCATTGCAAACTTTTACGTGGCCATATTGTACTTACATGAATATAGAAATTATTATGCACAGTTGCTAATATGTTTTAGTCGTACTTTTGCAAAAAAATAATTTCGTTCTAAATAAATGAAATTTATTAGCAAAAAGGCGTTTAATAATCATATTTTGTATACTTAATACAATCCTTATACAAATTTATAATTTTTTGTTAATAGTTTTAAGAAAATTACGAAGGAAAAATTACACATATATCGCTGTATGTATTATGTGGGCCAAAAGTACTAAAAAATGCAACTGTGTGTATCATTGAACTTATAAACAAAACAAAATTAAATTTTATTGCAAATTGTGTGTTAAAAAATGGAAAAGAAAATAAAATGTTTAAAGACCCTCGTTCCTTTGAATTGCCGTTATAATAAAACGCGTCTCTTTTGTCATAGAAGCTATTTTTTCTTTCTACATTTTCTATGAAATTCAGATAAAATATTTTTTGGAATTTGTTTGTTAATGTATCTATAACACAATGCAAAACAGCTGTTTCCATACGGAATGTGCGATCAGCTTCGTACTTTGCTTAAGCAAATGACATTTAACGAAAAGTTTTGTTAAGTACATATAATTGTTAGGTATGTATATGCACAGTTGCTTAAGCTGCCTTAAGCCAGTATATGCATAATATAGTTGGGCCTTTAGACTTAGTCTAATCTGAAGGTTCAACTTTCCGATAATTTTTTTCCAACATTTATAGCCGTATATCGGCAGTAACGGGGCGAATGTTGTTCTCCAAATAGTCAATCATTTCGAATATATCCCCACAAAAAATAGTCTAAAGGCATTAAAACGCATGATCTTGAAAGTCAAAATTCTAAGGCTTGAAACGTGAAACTACACTGTTACCAAATGTTTCCTGCAATAAAACAAAATTGGGGCACGAAAATGTGTGACATGTTGTTCTATTTTGTTGAAGTCACAGCTTCTGCACATCATGGCTGTTTAATTAATAAACGAAAAAGTCATGATTACTGACTGATTCTATAGCGGTCACTATTGACTGTAACTATTCTACCAGCCCATAAATCACACCAAACAGTCAGATTTTCTGAACGTAGTGGTGTTTCAACATGCACATTAAGCATTATCGTCACTCCAAACACTACGACAGTTTTGTATATTCTTGTATCCATTAAAAAAAAAGTGAGCTTTTATCGCTAAACAAAATTCGCTTATGAAAATCGGCATTAGCGGGGATTTTGTTTTAAGCCCAATTGGCGCAATTTAGAAACATTATTCAGGCTTCAATCTATACGTGTTGAAACGATGTCAAACCAAATTAATAATAAATCACTTGACAGGTGGCAAAATGGTCGCCAGTAAAAAAGTGTTGCCACGTTAAAGTTCTATACCTTTAAAAAAGAACACCCGTTACAAAAATAAAGAAAATTTATTTCTTCTCTGTTTTGTGGTTGTTGTTGTTTGAAATCTGTTAACTAAGTTATTTAACATGCTACTGTAGTTGGCAATGTTTTAACCGTCACTGTAAATATTAACGCCGCTGGTAGTTTCTTTAATTACATTTCCGTTTATTGTTAAAAATCATAACTCATCATATTTTAGTTTTTCTATTTTTGTTGGTTCTTTCAATTTGAAGTGTGTTATTGTTTATCCACTTGTCTTTTTGCTCGAATCATCTTTTATTGCTCAGAGATTGTTAAGAGTTCGTCGTAAGAAGTAAAATAGTAAAAGTGCTTACACCACTACGACTTTGTCCATCACCCTAGACAAGACTAGAGACAACTTGAAAACTATTTGTGACATCCCGGTGAGCATTTTCTTATTCCAAATCAGTATTAAATTTGTAGCGTAAGAGGACAGTACGAAACATTTGAAAAACGCGCATATTAAACGAGGTGTGATATCTTTACTCTATTCAACTCCTAAGTACGTTTTGTATATTTCCTATTTAATTTCGAAAAAGAAAGAAAAAAATATATAAAAAAAAAATAAAATTATTCTTATCAAACAACAACAACAACACCACAAAACACACACACATTGAATATAGTAATGCAACAACATTTCTTTTTACTTGTCTCTAATTTAGAAATCTTATCTTGAATATTTTCTTTATCACTGAAAGCGTTTTTCTTTCACACAACATTTTAAAGTGATACAATGCGAATAAAAAAAAATATTCTTTATCAAGAATTTTAAATAATGAATGTCGTCGCCGCCTATTCAATTTAATTAAATTAAAATTACTTATTTAATAATTTCTTAAACTAAAAACTATAAGGAAATACAATTTGAGGTTTAAATATTTTCAGATTGTTTTGAAAAATTTTGTTTGAAATCTTTTTTAAAATTCACAGAAATTTTTTTTGTCAAAATAAATAATTTAATTGGCAATGAAAACAAATTACCTAACCACACTTCACTTACAAGGCAGCTTAATTTTTGTTAAGTACGAGGTGGGGTGGAAAATAATGGAAAACATAATGGAAACATATTTTAATACAAGTGGGACGTACTATTTTGTAATTTTAAAACATTGTAAGAATTTCAAACGTATGCGAGTTAGAAGAGAGGCAAGAGAGAGTATTCAATGAGTGCAGTATGCTTAATTAACCAAACAAATACAGGGTGTCCGCCGGGATGATATACTACTTTGTTTTGCCGCCATTTTGGTAAACATTAGTCTTGACAGTTTATATTTGGCAGTCGTAAAGTAGACAAGTGGCAAATTTATTATGGAAATTTAATCGTTAAAACATTCTCCCAAAATCAATCACCGATTACAGTGGAAGAAATAACGTGCCAACAAAACGCACTATTTATTGTGTAGTAAATGATTTCGAAGAAAGAGGGTCTGCAGGTGATAGGCCCAAACATGGACCACAACGTACTGCAAGATCGGCTGAAAACATTACTGCTGCTCAAGAAAGTGTTTAAAACAATCCATCAACCTCAATTTGACGCCGTGCTCAGGAGCTTGGACTTCAAAGAACAACTTTGGCCACAATTTTACAAAAGGCTTTGCATGTGTTTTCATATAAAATTCAGTTGTCACAGTTTCTTCTACAAGATGATTTACGCCGCTGTACATATGCCAATAGGATATTACAGCTCGCCAATGACAGCCCCGATTTTCATGAAAAAATCATAATGAGTGAGGGACGAGGCACATTTTCAATTGAATGGATATGTGAATAAACAGAATAGTTTGGTTCTGGGAAATGGGAAACCCTCAAATTATTCAACAGTCACCTTTGCATCCATTAAAAGTGACAGTCTGGTGTGCAATTTGATCAGGAGGAATCATTCGACTTTACTTCTTTGAAAAAGAAAATGTCGTAAAGGTAACTGCGATTGGGGAGCGATATCCTGATATGATTGAAAACTTTTTAACGCCACAACTGCATACTTTCGGCTTAATTAAAATGTGGTATCAACAAGACAGTGCCACGTCGCATACAGCCAGGATTACAATGGAATTGCTGCTAGACCTCTTTCCGTAACAAATTATTTTAAGAAATGGTGATGTTGATTGGGCTTCACGGTCGTCTGATTTTACTGCTCCGCACTTTTTTTGTGAGGATATCTGAAAAGCAAGATTTATGCAAAGAAACCCGAAACGCTTGAGCAATTTATACAAAATATTTGTGATGAAATTAATAAAATGCCGCGTGAAATGGGCTCGCATTTGTGAGCCTAACAGAGGCGGACATTTATGTGATATTGTATTCCATACATAATCGCCGACACTAAATAAAACATTTATCAAAATAAGATCCAATTTCTTTCATTTAATTTAGAATTGTAAACAAACAAAGTAGCATACCTTCCCGGCGTACACCCTATATTTGATTGTGATTATTGACTTGCAAAAGTTTTTCGACTCAGCTTGGAATAATTAAAATAACTTGTATAATTAATTTCATGGGGTGGACAAATTTAAAGCTACGAAATAAATTGTCTGTCAACTGATTAAATGTCCAGAATTGAGCTGTCATCCTTTGACATTTGTATAAGAAAAAATTGAAAAATTTTAAGCTGTTTGTTTTTTTTTTTGTTTCCAAAATCCGCAAACACCCATCGAGTCAATTGTAAATATGAAACACTCAAAATATAAAAATTAATTAAAAATTTATTAATTATAGAATTACTTGCAGTTTTTAACATAAAAATTTTGTGATAGTTATTCTAATAGGCTGTTTAACTAACTGGCTTTTTAGTAAAACTAATTTGAACATTTTGCTTAGT
Source organism: Trichopoda pennipes (assembly GCA_030448955.1). Classification (NCBI taxonomy): domain Eukaryota; kingdom Metazoa; phylum Arthropoda; class Insecta; order Diptera; family Tachinidae; genus Trichopoda; species Trichopoda pennipes. The sequence goes on along the minus strand of JASKUP010000052.1, from coordinate 10,714,128 downwards.
AACAGATTAACAGATTGTGGTACAGATTAACGTCAGTACCTGGCTGTCCCCCCGGGGGCACATAAATATGGTCTTTATAGAATTCCACTATCTAGACACAGTGCAACTGGGGAAAAAGGGAGCCCAGTCCCTGAAGACAGGCAGGGAGTCAATTGAAAACTCCACTTTATTTCCACGGGAATCAGAAAGCTCGCAGAGTTCATTATTTGTCTCTTTACACATTTAATAGTTCTCTGGCTGATTATTGAGGTTGGCCCCTATATGGGAGTATCGTGGTGGTTGTGGTTTCGCGGCCCCATAACAGTTATAATGGTTCTTATGGTGGCCAGGATCATCTCACTGATAATGACACGCAAAGTGAATGATCCAGCCCAGTGAGCATGCTAGACATGTGTTCTGGACAGGAGTTGGAAAGTCTCCAACTCTTTAGCAAGGTGTGATGATGTGCAGCCCTGCTCTGGAATCATTAAAGTTGCAACTAGAAGGTTTCTGTTGCATAGCATTATAGCTTCGGCTTACTAGGACGAGCATGACGTTCCAAATCATGCAGTGGTTAGATCCACTATCTGATTAAGGCTTCATGGCCAGGTGCGGATGTAAATCGAATCACACAGTACCTGGCCGTGTGACACTAATCTGGTGGTGATCTTACCACTGGGTAAATACAAGACGTCTACCGACGCCCCCTAGATGTATAACACAACCCGGGTGATAATTTTCGAAGCACAGCAAGCAGTCCTGTTCCTTCCGCTCCTTGTTTGAAAGCCAGATACTATCTAAAACCTAGGAAAAAGGCATACCTTCCCGCGGTTTGGGTTTATATTACAGCCACCACGTTACTACCCGAAAGATCTAAGCAATAATCGGAAGAGGACCCTGCAGGTTACAGGTTCCCGTGGTACTAGTTGGGAATTCACTGAATGGACCTCGTAAGTCCCTTTCTTCCAGTTTCAGGCTTCGGCTAGCCTAGGTGACTGGTGACGCGACATGTCAAGGTGAGAAGGTGTTCACCAACAATGTGTCTGCAGGGGCAGAGTAAGGGGGGGGGGGGGGGGGGGGAGCAAAAGAGTAACAACAAAGGACAGGTAACAGCCTTTTTCTCTTTTTCTTTGTGAGACATTCCTGAAAATACTTTTCTGCTTTAACTAAACAGGTTCTGGTTCTTTTGCGGGCGAGCAGTTTATTCACAGATCACTAAGAAATTATTTTGATTGCTCAAAATAAAGAAAAATAGTGCGTAATAAATGCTCATCTTTCCTAAAACTCTATTTTGAAAAATACCAAATTTTTGAAACAAATTCGAATATTGTTATTTTGAAGTATATTTGTATTTTGACCGGATTGTTAAAAAAGTATAATTATGTCTCTCAGATTTAATGCTTTCACACCAGCGCATCATTCATATTGATATGATAAAAAAAAGGAAAGGACTTAAGGGTTAAATGCTGTACCTCGAAGTTAAAAGAGAGCTGGGTCACTTGTTTAGAATGCAGCTGCCTAAAACATGTTGATGTGCAGGAACTGTGGTTTCAACAAGACGGCGCCACATGTCACACAGCTCGCATTACAATTGATTTATTCAAGGAAACGTTTGGTAACCACATAGTTTAATGTTGCAGATCGATTCGTTAATTGACCTACACGATCGTGCAATGAAGCTATTTTCTATGGGGATATGTGATACGCCCATAAACCCGAAACGATTGAACACATTCAACACAGGACAACATTCGCCACATTATTGCCAATATACGACCACAAATGTTGGAAAAAGTCATCGAAAATTAGACCTGCCACTTGTGACGGTCTTATACCAGAAGATTATCTTTCGAATAAGGTCAATTTTAGGTCAATTTAAATAATTAATTTTTCTTTTATTCCATTTTAAAAATCCTATACCTCTGTTAAAAGCACCCATCATTTCAATTCTGATATTTAATATTAAAAAGTTTCAATACATGTATTTATGTAAATACATATCATATACAGTATCGCACAAAACTAAACCACACACTGTTACTTTTTAAAAAATTGTTAAAAAGCATTTGTTTACTAAAAAAAAATTTTAAACTAAATTGTAAATTAAAACAAAAGTAACTTGATTCGTAATTTAGAACTTTCGATGTGATGACATCGTTGCCAACCCTGATGAGTCGGTGCTTGTGCGGGTTTATGTAGTTATTTCAATATGGTCGTTTCTTAATCTCACGTGGATAGATTGCCATCCACTTGGCATTTTTAGCGGGCCTTAAATGACAACAGTATTTCACTTACTGGCGAAACAAATCCAAACAACGTAATAACGGTAAATGTTGTTATTAAAATAATCTTTAAAAATCTTATTTCGTTTTTTAGAACGAAAGAAGCAATATTGATCATTTTAGTGCTGTAGCTTTGTCGCTGCATCTCTGAAGTATTTTAATATCTCTTTTTTACTCTTATTTGGATACGGTTTTTCCGTCGTTGTGTACGGTTTTTCGTACTAGTACGAAAAAAACACTGAAGATGGCAAACGGCCGAAACCGGTTTGTTCACAAACCAAATTTGACGAGGGTCAACGGAAAACCGTACTCAAATAAGAGTGAATCTAGCCCCGTCAGAAAATCTAAGCACATATCTCTTTTTCAGTTACAGCTACAGGGTGTTCGCCGAGAAGGTATACTACTTTGTTTCATCACCATTTTGGTAATCATTAGTTTTGACAGTTTATATTTGGCAGTCGTAAAGCAGACACGTGGCAAATTTAATACGGAAAAATATTCGATAAACCAACGTGTTTCAATCTTTAAAACATTTTATCAAAATCAATCATCGATTACTGTGATAATGAGAAAGTTATGTGAAATTTTTGCGAGAAACAACGTGCCAACAAAACACACTATTTATCGTGTGGTGAATGATTTCGTAGAAAGAGGGCCTGTAGGTGACAGGTCCAAGTATGGATCACAACGTACTGCAAGAACGGCTGAAAACATTACCGCTGCCCAAAAAAGTGTTCAAAACAATCCATCAACCTCAATTTGATGCTGAGCTCAGGAGCTTGGTCTTCAAATAACAACTTTAGGCCAAATTTTGCGCAAGGCTTTGCTTTTGTTTTCATATAAGATTCAGTTGACACAAGAGTTTCCTCCACAAGACCATTTACGCCGCCACACATATATGGCAATCGGATGTTACAGCTCGTCAATAAAAAATCATAATGAGTGATGAATCACATTTTCATTTAAATCGATATGTGAATAAACTGGGGAATGGGAAACCCTCACATTATTCAACAGTTACCTTTGTATCCATTAAAACAGACAGTCTGGTGTGCAATTTGGTTAGAAGAAATCATTGGACTTTACTTCTTTGAAAATGAAAACGGCGTAAAGGTAACTGTGAATGGGGGAAGCGATATCGTGATATGATTGAAAACTTTTTAATGAGACAACTGCATGCTTTCGGTAGCAACAAGACGATGCCATATTGTATACAGCCAAGATTACAATGGAATACAAATTGTTTTAAGAAATGGTGATATTAATTGACTTTCACGGTCGTCTGATTTTACTGCTCCGCACTTCTTTTTGTGGGGATAACTGAAAAGCAAGGTTTATAAAAACAAATCAGATACGCTTGAACAAATCATGCAACATATTTGTGATGAAATTAATGAAATACCGCGTGAAATGTGTAAGAAATGTAATGAAAAATGTACTCAAAAGGGCACGTATTTGGCAGGCCAACAGAGGCGGACATTTATCTGATATTGTATTCCATATATATAATTGGCGACATTAAATAAAACATTTATCAATATTAGATCCATTCGTTTTCATTTAATCCAAAAATTATATACAAACAAAGCAGTGTACATTCCCGGAGAACAGCTTGTGTGATTGCACACTCTCTTATAATGGTGATCACAAATAGTTATCTAGATTGTGGAGCCAACACTCTTCAATTTTATTTTCAATGACTTCGAGTTATATTATATTGCCGGCATTAAATAAAAAATTTATCAATATAAGATCCATTCTCTTTCCCGGTGGGGACACCCTGTGCAAGTAAACATTTTATTTATTAAAATTATTAATATTTGTGATGTAAGTTCTTCAAAAGATAAAATTGAATTCGTCAATTATGGTTATTACATACATTGCTTTTTTAGAAGGAGAAGTTGTGTGCCTTAGTTTTGTGCGACACTGTATATATTCGTATGTGTTTAAAAAAATATTTTTCATTTGTAATACAATATTTGGTTGATGGTTTAAAATATTTGCACATGGCTGTGGTATAAGTTTAGACACTCTACACAATTGTATAAAATCTATTTGAATTGGTAACTAACAAACGCATTCAAACCACATTCATATTTACACTGCAACAACAAACTAATACTCATACATACACACACGAACATATATAAAAATTTTTTTGTTATTAAAAACAAGAAAAAAATCAAACTAAATAAATAAAATTTACATTTTCTTTATGCCAAAATAGCTAAATAATTACCAAAAAAAAAATAGAAATAATAAACAAAAACCAACCTGCAGCAAGTACGTGACTGAACACACCCTACCTTCAGCAAACTGAAAACGTGTATTAAAATATTTTTCAAACTTATCAAAATGCCACTTTTTGCCAAGAAAATACCTAAAGCGTCAATCGCAGAATCGAATGCAGCACAAAATGAGAACAACAACAACAACAACGGCACTTTGGCAAATGGAAAACAGAATAATAATAATAATATGAACGGACTTGGTGGGAAAATGCTTAATGTATCGGATACAAATGTGTCAAAACCGCAGCTGGTATTTCACTGTCAACTGGCCCAGGGCAGTCCGACTGGTTTAATAACAGGTTTTGCTAGCGTAAGAGAATTGTATAAGAAAATTGCTGAATGCTATGAAATACCAGCTGATGAAATATTATTTTGTACTCTTAACTCGCATAAAGTGGACATGTCTAAGTTATTGGGTGGCCAGATTGGTTTAGACGATTTTATATTTGCCCATCGAAAAGGTCAGCCTAAGGAAGTGGAAATTTTGAAATCAGAAGATGCTTTGGGTCTAACAATTACCGATAATGGTGCGGGATTTGCATTTATAAAGCGCATTAAGGAGGGCTCCGTAATCGATCGCATCCAGCACATATTGGTGGGGGATCATATTGAAAAACTGAATGGTGTTTCAATGGTGGGTAAACGTCATTACGAAGTGGCCAGATTGTTAAAAGAGATTCCTACTGGTTCTACGTTTACGTTGCGTTTAGTGGAGCCCATGAAAAGTGGCTTTCAAGGTATTGGACCACGATCACAATCACGCACACCCACGCACGGTCGAGGCGGTTATGGCAGTGGCAAAGAGACTTTACGTTTTAAGGCCAATGGCAATGTAGAAATCGAACAAAAGTTCGATGATGCAACGCAGGCGGGCATAGAGGCTATCAACAATCTGTTGGAATCATTTATGGGCATTAACGATACCGAATTGGCTACACAAATTTGGGATTTAGGATTTGGCAAAACAAATTCCATGGATTTTGCTGAGGCTATTGATAGTTCCGATTTAGAATCGTTCGGTTTTACCGATGATTTCATTATTGAATTATGGGGTGCTATAACAGATGCCAGACGTAAAAGTATCACCAAAAACTTGTAATAATTATTGATGGTTACAACAAACAATAGTTTTTTTTTTTTTTTAAATTGTTGCAAATATATAAATATGTATAATTAATTAATGAATTATTTAAATATTTAAAAACATGTTTGTAAACACATCTCCTCTATCTACTGTATTATCTAAATAAATATAAATGATTAAACGTTTTGACAGACATACAGACAAATTTATTTTGAAAATAAAAGCAAAAATTTAAAACAAAAAAATATTGGCGTCAAAGCAAAATCAAGACGGAAAGAAATATATAAAATTTTGTTAAAAATGCTAAAATTATTTAAAATTCAATTGTTATTATTTGAACAAAAATTTATTTTCTATTATTAAGAACAAGCATTAAATAATAGGTCCCTTCGTTCATTTAAGTTAGCAATTCAGTTGAGTTTGTAAAAAATATTGTTGTTTCTTTTGTCAACAGAAACAAAACTGGCGTCAAAACAAAACCAAAAGACAGAGAGAGAGATAGAGAGAGAGAAATATTAAATTTCAAAATTATTTCAATTTAAATTGTTATTTTTTTGAATAAAAATTAATTTTCTATCAAAAGCATTACTTGTTACAAACATTAAATAATAGGGGTGTTCACTTGAATTAGCAATTCAGTTAAGATTCCGAAAAAAATTGGTTGTGTTTTTCTTTGATGTAAACATTGGCAAATTTCCAACATGTTCATTTATTTTTTCAATTCGAGCTTTTATAAAAAAAAACAAAAAACGGTGGTTCTACATTCACGGTGTCAAACATTGGCTTTTAAATTCTTGATTTATTCGTAAAAATTGAAATCGATATTGGCCTCCTGCAGTTGTATAATAAATAAACTTAAAAGTTCCTACCAATTCCAAGGTGCCCCTGTAGGTTAGTAGGCAGTGTACTAGCTTGTCAGTATGGGGGCTGTGGGTTCGATTCCCAACGAAGACCTTGGTTTTTTTCCCCTACAAAAATAAAAATTGACTGTCGGTGTTGCTGCTCAGCGATGAAGGCATATAGTCACTGGTCGCTGTACTGTCTTTATACAGCAGTTAATTTGCGACTATCCTTCTACTTTCACCTCCTGTTTCATCTCTTCTCTCTCTTTTTCCTGCAGAATGTAGCACGGTACTTGACTAAATAGGCATTATTGTCTGAATACTACGTCTCTTTAAAAAAAGAAAACTTTTTGTGTCCTGGGTATAAAATTGAGGTCAAATTTAGAGAATAACTCGGTTGGGCCTGCAGCTGTAATGTTTTCTTAAAAGGCAAAAGCCTTTTGAAATTTATTAAAATCTCCAATTATTAAAATCTAAAATCGTATTGGCTAATGTTTCCCCAGGACACAGAAGTGCACTTGGCCCAATATTAATTCACCAGGATTTTATTATAGAACCAAACCATTTGTTTATTTTTTTGTTTTATCACAGAGAATACGTTGTGCTAGAACTAGGAAAAATAAGAAATAGGAGAGGAGAAAGAACGGATCCTTGCGGTACCCCTGAAATAATTTTAAACTCGTTGGACGAAGTCTCATCTATAACAACTCGTGTATTGCGATATAAATCTATAGAAATTATCACCGACACCAAATGCAACAAATTTCTTCTCTGTAGAAATGATCAGCTGTTTTTAAGTTCTTTCTCTTCAGCAGCGCTGCTTAAGCCAAAAGATATCGCTCTCATGTTCCTCCTTAAATCATGCACGATATTTACTCTTTTTGGAAGTTTTTTAATTTTAGACTTTCACCACCTTCCCCATCTACTTAATTTTTGACATGTGCTGCAGCGGAAACTAATACCTCTTCCCCTCAAAAATCGAAATGTATATTTTTGGTTTCACAATAATTTTTTTACAATTTGCAAATTAATTTTTTTACAAAATGTCCAATGACTCATTTTTGGAAAGGAACGACATCTATTGAATTACAAAAATATCGGCTGGACAAATTTGAGGTTAGGAAGTAAATTTTCATTCAAATAATTAAATATCAAGAATTGAGCTGTCATCCTTTGACATTTGTTTAGTAAAAAGTTGAACAATTGTATGCGTGAAACGTTCAACTTGAGCAAAAAATATTAATTGTGAAAATTTACTATCGAAATGGTTAAAATTTCACTATATCACTTGGAGCAGCTTTTTCTCGTAATCAGGCTCTTTCTGATACCGCTGTGCGTAATCTAATCCCTAATTCGAGGCTCACGAAATTTTTGCTGAAAAATGACCAAACCAATTCGCTCGTAGTGGCCGTAGTGATGCAAACATAGCCACGCTGTACAGTATGAGCCTGGAACATCTATTCGTTGACGTTCGCAACAATTGGCCATCATTAAAAGACCCATATGCAACATTTTGCATATAGATCTTCACCTTCACGCTAACTAAGTGCAACTTGTTCAAGAATTAAAGCCGACCGACTATTGTTTGCTTCGAACGTTTGCGAATTGTCTGTTTGAAAAACTGAACGAACACAACGCATTTTTCAACAAAATCATTATTAGTGATAAGGCTTATTTTCAATTAAGCGGTTATTTCTTTTGATTTTCTGCAACCCAATTAAAAGACTGGACTTACGTAAGCAACCAACAAACAATTGACGCTGTGAAGGGTGAAATGCGGCACTTGAATGGGGAGATAGGCAAAGCTTTGATGCAAACTGTGCTTCAAAAATATTTGAAAAGAGTGGATATGCTAGAGATGTACTTTATAATGGTGGTGGTATCTGGCCACCTTGAACATCTTGTGCAATCCACTGTTGTTACTTGTTGACGACACAGCGTCTTAATTTTCACAACATAATTTTAGTATTAAATTCGCTTCGCAGTATGCTTATATGCTTATATTTTTTGCTTTTGTTTAATCATTTTATTCGAGTATTACGGCAAAAATTAATCGATTAAATTCTAAGTCTTAAAAAATCCGAAAGTTTCTATTCATTTCAGAAAAAGAAAATAGTATAAAATTTCTTCATAATTTTTTTTTGCTTCGAGTATTCGATTAATCGACAAATAGTAATCGAATAAATTTCTATTATTTTTTTTTCATTTTCTTAATAAATTTAAATTTCCATTACTTTTTTTTCTAATATTCGATTATTCGCAAATTTTAATCGAATAAATTTATTTTAACTTTTTTTTATTTTCGATTTGTTCTGCAAGAAAAAAATATTTCCATACGTATTTTGAGGTTAAAAAAAGCCGGCTTTAATACGTATTTAATAGATATTATGTATTCGAATGACAAGAAAGCTTGATATTTGAACCCTAAATTTTCTATTACTTTTTCTTATATTCCCAAATATGTATATTCTCTTAAAGTTACTTTATTTGAATTTAACATTTTATATAAAATCTATGATTTTTTTGGTAAATATTTTTATTCGATTAAAAACATAATTCTTTTCTATTCGGATAAAAATTATCAAAATCGCTACAAAGCTCTATTTTATCAATACAGTGATGTTTTCTTTAATAAAGCATAAGCAAGAAGTACTTTTAATCGACGTCCACCACTTGTTTAGATGATTTTTGAAGCAGTTTTAGAGCCGTAATACTAGCGATTTCCTCGCATATCCATGTGGCTGGCCAGTATGAAACAGTTTTATTTTAATTTTAAATCGTCTCTAAAGATTAAATTGAATTTGAATCGCATGCCGCAATAGAGAATAAAAAGTTGTTGATATGTATAACAAAAATCTGAATTGAGAATTACAAATTTATCAAAAATCGACTTTATAATTTTCACTCCTATTATTTTCCAAATTAATTTCGTAATCGAAAAATTTTGAACAGTTGATATTTTAGGTAACAACGCCATTTTAAAACCTTTGCCCTATTTTATAAACAAAGCAAAACGGAAACTTATACGCCATCTTTAGGAAAACAGTAAAAGAGAAAGAAAATTGCATTAAAGCTTCAATTCCCAAATGGTTCAAAAACAAATTTCTTTTATTGTTAAACAAATAAAATGCCTGTAATAGTATACAAAATATTTTATTTAATTATTTTTATGTCTTCATTTGCCAATATTTATTATATTTAATTTATATATATTTTTTTAATATTTAAAATAATTATATTAATAATTTTATTTTATTTAAACTTTATGTTTTATTTAAAATCAGTTTTTAATGTTGCCTGCTTTTTTACTTTTTTGTTAAATTAGAATTTTTAACGTTATTTTTATTGTTAAATTGAAATTATAAAAGTTTTATTTAATTATTTAATTGTATAGAAAAAAAATTCCAATTTCTTAAATAAACATTTCTCTTTAGTAAATTGAAAACAAAAACAAATTCACTCATTTATTTGTTTGTTGATGTATTATTTTTTTATTTGTTATTTGTCAATGTTTTACCTGGTAAGTTTTTGTTTATTATTATTGAATTTTTTTAATTTCATTTTTCTTTGGAAGACTTGCTATTTTTAAAATATTAAAAAGTTTCCAGTAATTGAGGAAACACTTAAACTCGATACACTAACAGTTTTAGGTCTTTCGCAGAAATTTCACCTCTAAGATGTTAATTTAGAACGGAAAAAATCGCTACAGTTCAAGTGGGAGAGTAGTCGTTGAGTGTGGTAACCCAACAGATGATGATAACAGAACATTTTTTCAATATTCAGAGTTACTCAATAAAACAACGGCGGTGTTCCATCAGCATTGTTAATATTTATTTACATTTCTGTTTTATTTTTTTTTTTAATTTTTTTTTTTAAATTTCTCTTTTTTTATTTTAAAAAATGTTTTCCTATTTATTTTCTTTGTATTTAAAGAATGTGTTTTTAAAGGGTGCTTTTGAAAGGGTATAAAGCTTTGAAATGTAATAGAATAAAGATGATTTTTTTAAATGACATTCAATTTACTTGATTTGAAAAATAATATTCTAGCATTACAAATTTAAATATAACCTCTAGCATATGGCCACCGGGGCTGACTTGGACGTAATATAATCTGCAGGCCTTGACTTTTCTCCATATTTGTGGCCGTAATCATCAATAATACAGCAAATGCTTTTCTCCAAGTGATCAATCGTTTTGAACTTAATGTCGCTTATTATGATAAGCGACATTACATATCACCACAGAAAATAGTCTGGCAACATTAAATTCAACGATCTTGGAGATTAACTCATAGGTCCGAAACGTGACATGCGATTACCGAACATTTTCTGCAATTAATCAATTGTGGCGCGAGCTGTATAACATATCGCGCCATCTTGTTGAAACCACAGCTCCTTCTGAACCTCATGGCTGTTTAATTCATGTTCTAACCTGTATGGTTTTCAAAGAAGTACGGATCAAATCATGAAGGTGAACAGCCAGTGCTATGGTGTCTCAACCTAGTTTTTGTTTATAGACGTGTTCGATTCAAACAATAGTGAGTTTTATCGTTAAACCAAATTCGGTTGGATGAACGAAAATCTTGTTTTGGTATCAATTTGAACAAATTCGAGCATCGTTTAGGCGTCAGTCTATGCATGTTGAAATGTCAAACTGAACTTAACATAAATCACTTGATAAAGTAACTGCCAGGTAAAAAAATTTTGCCAACTTTAAGTTTTACACAGTTGTGCTTTATGGGCTGGGGAAATTTTTGGCCCATAATTCTTTAAAAAAAATGCTGGGTAGAGTGGCTGATCGCTATAGAGCCATGACGGGTTCGTTCATCAATTTAAAAAGTCATGATGTTTTGAAGCTGTGGTTTCAATAAGACATGTCACACAGCTTTTGGCACTAATGATTTATTGAACGATTATTGATAATCGCAAGTATTCCATTCCGGACTCGTGAATTATCCTTCAAGATAGCGCAATTTAACACCACTACACCTTTTTTCTGTGGCGGGGTATGTAAAGAAGCGAGTCTACGCCGAAAAGCTCGAAACGAATTTTTAAGGACATGTTGCATCCAAGTGTTGGTGATAAGCTTGAAGAAGCTCTTTAACCAATGCTGTGAAGTTATCATCTCTTTTCATACCTAAAAACCCGTGTACAACTCCGTTAAAGGCTTCTCAGGCTCTTTTTTTCATTTCCTGTTAAAATCATGTCAAAAGCAGAATCATTTACGATTTCACGGATTTGAGGCCCAATAAAGATGCCTTCCTTCACTTTTGCATCACTTAAACTGGGAAACTTTACTCTCAAGTACTTAAAAGCTTGTCCTTCCTGGTCCATGGCCTTGACAAAGTTTTTCATTAGTGCCAACTTAATATGTAATGGGGGAAGGAGAACATCCTTAGGATCTACAAAAGGCTCGTCAACTACATTTTTCTTATCAGGGTTTAGGTCTCGTGTAGGCCCGTTCACTTTTTTTATAGACACCAAAAAAAAAGGACTTGGTGAACCCTAATTGCATTCCTAGGAGTATAGCAATGACTTTCACATCACCACAGATTTGCCACTTGTGTTGTTCAAATTTGATTGATTGGAGAAGTGTTTTCATATTGATATAAGTTTCCTTCATGTGAACTGCATGACCTATAGGAATAGAAGGTAGCTGATTTTCATTATGCAAAAGTACAGCTTTTAAGCTTAGTTTTTAAGAGTCTATAAACAGTCTCCATTCTAATGGAGTGTGATCCAAATTCAAGCAGTACATCAAACAATTAAAATCAGAACAAACTACAAGGTTTGCTTTCTTCTCAAAAAAAGGAAGCAAATCTTTTTGACGCTGTCTGTACTGAGATATTTTCACATCATGTTGTAGTCTTGACCCTAAAAGCTCAACCTTTTCCTTAGACAAGTCAAGATCTCTTAGAAGGTCACTCAACTCTGCTTGACTAATTCTGTGCAAATCGCTAGACCTATGGCTTACCTCAAAATCAGGGTCATAAGATGTAGAAGGATGGGTTGCTCCTTCCACACAGTCTTTATCACCTTCCTCTAAAATTTCATAGTTTTGGGATAGAGAAGGGACTGGCAAAGTGTCTGAGTGTGGTACAGGCCGAAGAAAAGATGGGAGATTAGGGTATTTAACCGTTCCTCTTTTCTTCATAGATAAACTATGCTTAATGGGAGGAGTTAAGCAGCAATAACAGTCGTCTGTTTGATTAGTAGGCTCACGCCAAACCATAGGTACTGCAAAAGCCATTGCCCGGTTTTTATTTTTCAGCCACTCTCGCAATTTGACGGAACAAGAATTGCAACATAAATGAGGAGCCCATGATTTATCTTGATCCCCAACTTTCACACCAAAATAATGTTGAAAACAGGAGCTAATATATAATTTTTATGGTCATTTTCGGTTTTAACACGTGGAAATAGTACATTAAAGTCAGCTAATTTCAACCCCGAAACAAAAACTTTGTTGTTCAGTGTAATTGTTCCTTATTCTTCAAGGATTTGTCATATATTTTATTTTATTTAAATGTCTACAGAATGTCTGCTTAGAGGATATTTAAGCTCAATTTTATACTAAACAACTTCAGTCAATAATTTCTCCTAAACAATTTAAAAATGGAGGCATTTGGACTTAATTCTAAATCTTAAAATAATGGAAGGAATTATTTACAAAAGAAAAGGAAGTGGAAACTTAATAACCTATTAGGCCTATGGACTATTGAGCGATGTTATACACCGTGTTATCTATATTCATTGAATTAATTCTCCTAATATAAGAGGTTTGCATTCTCGTAAAGGAGTTTAGCTCCGTGTAAGGTGAGTAGGTCTACTGGAGATATATACTTTGACACCCGAATGTTATCTAAACTGTTAGCCACCTCAAAACACTGTCCGCCGAGTCTATTTTCCAGGAAACGAGCTCTCCCGATAAATTTCACACACGATGCCATCATATGAACATCGATTCTATCAAAGCCTATTGCTCCATATATCGACCTACAAGAGGCGAATTATTTGGCGATAGACAAGAAACCTAAATTTCCCATCAAGTCCCCTTCTATATCCCAGAATACTGCGATAGGAGGAATATGCGCGTTTAGCGGGTTCCAAGATATAGTCAATATATCTATAGAACTCAAAGTTCTCATGGAAAATTACCCTAAGATATTTCATCCTGTCGAAAACCTTGATCATTTCATGACCTATACTCAGGGATGACGTGATAAGGTTTACATCTGCACCTGGCCGTGAGCCTTAATCAGATGGTGGCCATTACCACTGTGGATGGTATTTAGCGCCATACTCGCCCTAGAAAGCTTTCGGATATGTATATCCTCCGGTCACTCCTAGTTGCAACTTCGAAAGCCCGAAGTAGGCTGCAGCCTTCACTCCTTGCTAAAGAGTTGGAGACTTTCCAACTCCTGGTCCAGAACGCATGAAGCTTAATATAATTAAGAACAGAGTGTGATTTGTTTTACATCCGCGCCTGACTATGTAGTCTTAATCAAATGGTGGACAAACCACTTTGTATAATTTGGAACGTTATACATACGTCCTAGATAGCCGAAGACATAATTTTAAGCAACAGAACCACCTAGTTGGAACTTGAATAATTTCAGGGCAGGTCTGCAAACTATCACACCGTGCTAAAGAGTTGGAGAATTTCTAACTCCTGTCCAGAACACATGTCAAGCATGCTCACTGGACTGGATCATTCACTTTGCGTGTCATTATCAGTGAAATGATCCTGGCCACCATAATTTCATATAATCCCTTATGGGGCCGCAAAACCACAACCACCACGATGCTCCCATATAGGGGCCAACCTCAATGATCAGCCAGAGAACTATTAAATGTCTAAAGAGACAAATAATGAACTCTGCGGCTCACTGATCCCCGTGGAAATAAAGTGGAGTCTCCAGTCGACCACCTGCCTGTCTTCAGGGGACTGGGCTCCCTTTTTCCCCAGTTGCACTGAGTCTAGATAGTGGAATATTCTATAAAGACCATATTTATATGCCCCTGGGAGGTATAATTAAGAACACGGAGGCATTCAAACTCACTGGACCTGGACCATTCATTGTGAATGATCCGACCCACAAACTTAAACGAGGGCCTCGAAACACACAGCCACCACGATACTCCCGAAAGGCCTACCTCAATAATCAGACAGAGAACAGCTAAATGCCTAAAGAGACAAATAGCGAAACTCTGCGGGGTACTGATTCCCGTGGAAATAAGTGGATTGTCCAGTTGAATCCTACTACCCTTGAAGGGGACTGGGTTTCCTTTTACCCCGCAAGACACCAGTCTAGATGGAAGTAGTAGGATCCATAAAGACTATCATGTGCCCCCGGGGGAAACTCAAGGATGGTATTAAACTCCTGCTGTTGGGGTACAAGTTCTTTCGTCTGCCCTTAATCATTATGGCCTCAATTTTGTTCATGTTCAGGCGAAGCCGCCATTTAGAGAAATATTGCTCCAGTTGAGCGGGCGAGAGGCCCAGAGGATGCAATGACAATATCATCTGCATATGTCAATGGAAGGTCACCGTTAGAAGGTTTAGGTATGTCAACCATGAAAAGATTATAGAGTACTGGACCAAGTAATGATTCCTGTGGAACAGCAGCATCCACACTTCTCCCGCTAAATCGGGAGTTACCCACTCTAACTTGAAATGTTCTATCCGATAGAAAATTGGAGATGATTTTGCATAGGCTACTTTCGAAGCCCATGTTGTGGCAATTTTATATACAAATTCTAGAATTGTATATTTCCAATAAAAAAATAAATCGGGTTTTCCTTCCTGACGCTATAACTCCAGAACGCACGAACCGATTTCCACGGTTTTGCATTGGTTGGAAAGGTCTCGGGCTCCGTGAGGTTTATAGCAAGGAAAAATTTCATCTCTGATACATAGCATGTACTACAATGGCACCAGTACGTGGTGTGTGAGTATCCCTCACGAAAATAAGTACGTTTGACATGCAAATAACCTATGAAATATCAATGAAGGAGTGATTCTGATTGAGGATTAAATCGAGAGCTGCAATACAATGTTGATACATTGCAGGAATTCGTTCGAAATAATGTGCCGTTGCTTCATTTCATTGGTTTTGGCCACTTTTCGTTCAAGATGTGGCATAGCTTTGGCGTTAGCATCATCTGGAATTGCGGCGACTCTTCTAGATTCTTCGCTTAAGTTGCCACTCAATTTAAACACAATTGATACTCCAACATGCAATATTTCCCGATCCAGTGCAATGGGATAATTGTTGATGCAATGCAAGCTCAATGTTTGGGATGAGTGCACAATGGCACATAAGAAATCACTTGAAGCATTCAACTTCACACTGAAGGATCTTCGGCGAAATAACAACATCTTTGGCGGCTTGATGATATTGTTGGCAGACGATTTCAAGCAGACGTTGCCAGTAATTCGCCATGCAACGCCTGCAGATGAATTGAAGAATGCTTGCCTGAAGGCATCACCTTTGTAAAATAACGTAAAAATGTTATCGCTAACTACTAATATGACACAAAACGAACAAAGTGCCGCACAATTTTCCAAACAATTGTTAGCTGTTGGAAATCGAAAAGTCCCAGTTGATGCGACAGCTGGATTAATTACTCTTACCAACGACTTTTGCCGTTTTGTAGAATCTCACTTAGCTGTTATTGAAAATGTTTTCTCAAACATTAGTGAGAATCATCAGAATTATGCTTGGTTAAGTCAACGAGCAATTCTCGCCCCAAAGAATAATGACGTACACGTACTGAATTTCACCATTCAATTAAAAATCGATGGCGATTTGTTGACAATCCGTTGATTCCATAACAAATCCCGATGATGCAGTAAATTAACCAACGGAATTTTGGAACTCTCTGGAGTTACCAGGATTTCCATTACATAACCTGCAACTCAAAATTGGTTCAGTTATTATGATATTGCGGAATTTGAATCCATCGCGACTTTGCAACGGCACTCGACTTGCGGTGAAAAGACTAATGCCGAATTTGATTGAGGCAACCATTATTAACGGAAAGTATGCAGGTGAAAATGTATGTGTTCCACGAATACCAATGATTCCGACTGATCTTCTGTGACTTCAAACGATTGCAAGTTCCGATTCGCCTTGCGTTCGCAATGACAATTAACAAGTCGCAAAAACAATCGATTAGTGTTTGCAGGATAAATTTAGAAAATCATTGTTTTTCACATGGGCAGCTGTACGTTGCGTCTTCATGAGTTGGGAAACCATCAGCTTTGTTTGTGTTAACGTCAGACCAAAAAACAAAAAATGTGCTTTGCCAAATCCCACTTCAATGAAACGGATAATTTGCGGACACGTATAACGCTCGATTGAGTGTTTACTTTGGATTCACTTTTATTTTTTACTTAGAGAAGTTCAACTAAATTCCACTTCATTTTTGTAATCGAAATGAATTCATTACTGTTGTGTAATGAAAATATAAAACAAAAAAAATAATTTTTCTTCATACTTTTATCTCCAAACGAAATGTTACAAAAAACGAAGCCATCTGGTGGCGAAACGGAGTTCGCCGGGTTTGCTAGTTTCAAATAAAATTAACTACATGAGAATTATGTTCAATAAACAAAGCAAACACGAAAACATAATACCATATTGTTATTTATTTTTTATATTATTAATATTGCTTTATACTTAGATAACACCCTTTTGTTGACTCATATCCTGCCTGTTTTTTTTGTTTTCTTCATGTGCAAATTTACAAGATTTCATTTAACTAAATATTTATTTATTTAAATCTTATGTACTCTCAGTACTTAAGTCACTTTTTTTTCTAAATAGCAGACAGACTGGCTGACTGACCTTGTATTTTTCCGGCAATAAACTTAAGTACTTTTGTTTTTGTTACATTATTTTCTTTTTATTATTTTCGGCTGCTCTTTGCTTTCATTCATAAAATTTTCTTTGCAGTTTTTTTATTTTTCCTTTTTGGTTGGATGACAACGAGTTTTCGTCTCTCAACACTTGTGTTCTGTTTTTGTTTTGTTCCATTTAAGCAAAATCTAGACAAACAGTAGCTGCGAAAATTGTTCTTTTAGTTATTAAAATCAGTTAAACGCTTCGCAAAATATTGTATGGCAATGACTTTTAAAAATAACCGTTGTTTCTCTTTGTTTTAAAGAGCGAACATATTGTGTTTCTGTTGTAAGCTGTGTTGCCATATTTTATTTAGCAAGAAACTTTTAACTTGTTGCTCTTATTTATTTCAGATGAGAAATAAAAAAATGGCTCTGCTTAAATTTTAAAATATTTTTATTTTAAATAAAAAATTATGGAAATATTAATTTGGCTAAATTTCAAATGAATAGTAGTTTTTAATTTAAATATGAATTTTCGTTTTTATATACCAGGGATGGAAATTTAGTAAGCGGAAGTCAAGGAAATTAAGCCAACAGCCTCAATTATAATTAATAAAGGGTTTTTTTATAGAACTATAGAACGTAAAGTTGGCAAGACTTTTTAAACTGGCGGCCATTTTGTTAACTAACAAGTGATTCAGTTTGGTTGATCTATCAACATGTGTAGAACAACTCCTTCAAACTGTGTAAATTGGGCCCAAAACTGGTTCGCCGTTGATACCGATTTTCATAAGCGAAGTATTTTTTAGTGATAAAACTCACCTTTAGCCAACAGCCTCAAGTAAAATAAATAAAGGGTGTTTTTTATAGAACTATAGAACGTAAATTTGGCAAGACTTTTTAAACAGCAGTTCCCCTAAGGTTTGACCTTCGGGATATTAAAAGGGCAATAACGGATTTGAACTCTACGAAAGCGCCTGGACTTGATAAGACTAGTAACAGGATGTTGATTGAGCTGCCCAGTAGAGCACTGAGGATTCTTATTTTTATATTCAATGCAATTTTACGTCTTGAATATTTTCCTTCGAATTGGAAGATTTCTTTGATTACTATGATTCCTAAACCAGGAAAGGATCATACAAAAGTCGAATCATATAGACCCATAAGCCTTTTATCAAACGTGTCAAAGCTATTCGAAAGGATTTTAATTTCTAAGATGAACCCAATTCTAGGCGAGATAGGATGTATCCCGAACCATCAATTTGGATTTAGAAAAAAGCACAGTACAGTTGAGCAAACACACAGGTTAGTGAATTTGGTCAAAAAGACGTTTGTGCGGCACTTTTCATAGACGTGCCTCAAGCATTCGATAAAGTATGGCATAAAGGCTTGAAATAAAAGTTGAAGCTAAATTTGCCTGGAAATTACTATAAATTGCTAGAGAGTTATCTAAGTGATCGTAAGTTTACTTTGAGAGAAGGAGACTTTTTAAGCTCTCCACAGCTGATTGAGGCCGGAGTTCCCCAAGGTAATATTTTGGGACCTATCCTATATATATTGTATTCTTCAGACATGCCAACTGATAACCGAGTACATACATCAACATTTGCTGACGACACGGCTTTCTTAAGCATACACGAAAATCCCCAAGCAGCATCACGATACTTACAAGACCACATAGTTAATTTGGAAAAATGGTTGAAGAGATGGAAAATAAAGGTGAATGAACAAAAATGTGCACACACACACGTTCACACTGCGAAGGGACTCATGCCCCCCCCATTCGCATAAATAACCAAATAATACCACAAATTACAGAGGTCAAATACCTTGGTATGCATCTTGATCGGCGCCTCACATGGAAAGGCCACATAGAATCCAAGTTATCACAAATGAGGTTAAAAGCCGTCCAATTAAACTGGCTTATTGGCAGAAACTCTACTCTTAGCTTGGATTGCAAACTTCTACTTTACAAGTCAGTCCTGAAGCCAATCTGGCTGAGGCATTGCCTCAGCTAGCAACATAGAAAAAATTCAAAGACGCCAAAATAAGATACTACGACTGATCACAAATGCTCCCTGGTACATAAAAAACTCAAATATCCATAAGGATTTAAACGTGCCATCAGTTAGGAGAGATAAATAGTGAAACATGCAACATATTTAAAGAGACTCGAAATACATTCAAATCCACTGGGCCGTAACATACTTAAGACAGTGGTTACATTAGACTGAAAAGGAGAGATACTGCTTCTCTCGCTCAAACATCAGAAGGATGACCCGCTGATAATAGCAGTCAGCCTGAAGCATACTGAATTTTGTCTGGTACTGGCTGGGCTTGATTTTTATTATTAGAACTAACATATGACTAATTATTGTTAGTTCGATTACATCGAAGATACAATAAATAAAATAAGAGAGAAAAAAAACTTTTTAAACTGGCGGCCATTTTGTCAACTAACAAGTGATTCAGTTTGGTTGACCTATCAACAACTTTTTCAGACTGTGTAAATTGGGCCCAAAACTGGTTCGCCGTTTCATAAGCGATGTTTGTTTAGTGACAATAGACAAAACGGCCGTATTCGGATTGATGATAATTTTCAAGTGTATATTGAGACATCATTTAATCCAGAAAAACTGTTTGGTGTTACTTAAAATCATTGGTGCATTCCGCACTTTTTTAAAAATTATGCTGGCCAGAATGCTTCTGTCAATTGTGCTCGCTATAGATCGTTAATTACTAATTTTTCCCTTCATCAATTGATTAACCATGATATGCAGAAGCATATGGCTTTAACATAACGATGCAATAGGTCCACAGCACGTGTCGCAATTGATTACTAACCGCACGTTTTGGACCAATAAATTGTCCTCTAAGATCGTGCGATTTAAAGCCGCTAGACTATTTTCTATAGAGATATGTGATGCCGCTACTCTACGACAATTGACTATTAGAAAGACAATATTGCCAATATAGGAGAATAAATGCTGTAAAAAGTCATCGAAAATATGACCTCGAGATTAGAGGTTAAGTCCGAACCAGCCATGACGGTCATATGCCAGAAATCATATTTAAATTATAATGCCCGAAGAAAATCTTTCGAATAAAGTAAATTTCATGTCATTTAAAAAAAAAAGGCATCTTTGTTGTATGCCATTGTAAAGTGCTATACCTCTATAAAAAATACCCTATATAACTAAGAAAATAATCTCTTATTTTATGTTTTTAAATCAAATTGAAAATTGTTTTTTGTTAATTAAATCGAGAAATGTTTACAGGTTTTTTGGCAAAAAAATTCTCGATAAAGCTAAAAAATTAAGAAGAAAATTCCAAGTCTAAATTTGTAAACGCAGGTGGCATCACACTAAACACATCTCACAAGCAGCAGCTGTTATAAATGGCTTAAGAAATCAAATAAATATTTGTTTTGTTTTTAACACAATTGCGCAGTTATGTCCGTGACTGTATGCAGACCGAAATCTTTTCATCTTAAGTATAAAGTGTTATAATTAATGTATACAGTCCTCAAAACATTGCCATATTTACATACATACATACATACACAACATGTGTGTCGTTACAATGTGTGATTTATATTTTAAAAACCGTTTCAAATATTTTAATTTGTTAAGAAAATGTTTTAGTTTTGTTTTTTATATTTTTCGTGGAAAATTTTTTTCCCCTAAAAAATTCCGAAACTTTTTAACGACCTTGGCTGAGTTTTAAGATCAGGGTAATTTGAATATTTGCCAATTTAAGAAATAATATAATCTTACCTTTATTGCTTTAATAAACGTTTTGTTGTATTCAGTTTATTTAGTGAAAAATGATAGCACAACACTTTAGAGTTGTTAAATTAAAATACACTTTTTACTCCCCTTAAATACACAAAAATTAACGCTGTTGACTTTACCACTTTAACGCCTAAAAGATGCTTTGTTATCTTTATAACTTAACTCGGCAATGTTTCAACTTGAACTCAACTCTATTGCCCAGCAGATGGTGCTTATAAAGGGGTTTTCCAACAAGAAGTTTATTTTCTAAAACAGCGAAGAGTAAAGTTCGGGTATTACAAATGAAAAATAATATCTGGCAAATGTCCAGCACGACCACGCTGAAAGCTATCGATTCTTTCATCAAAGTTTTGAATCGCTTTTTGGCAAAAATGGCGGTCCTATTTCGTTAATAGGCTCCCTATAGACTCTGTCCTTAACATAGCCCCACAAAAAATGATCCAGCAATAAATTGATCGTTGCATTTGCTGTGTGACATCCTAGTCAAAGTTGCGAACATGACTCAATTCCCGTAAGCTGTTTCACTTATTCTTCAAATGAGGAAGTTTAAGGAAAAGCTGATAAGGAGTGCGTTAATGAAAATTGTTGAACAATTGCGACTAATCTAAGCCATTAATGCTTAATTCTTCTTACTATTCTTGGTCAGAATTTTATATTAACTAAAATTCAAAGTAGAGCATTTGCTGCGCCAAAAAAAATTCGGAATGAGCAGGCGAGAAAACGAGAATATGCAGGGGTCCCAATCAATCGTTGCAATATGCGGACAACTTTTTCGCAAGAGTTTCTCTCCGAAGACATGGTTGTCTTGGAGAACACTACCTATTTAATGTTATTACTTTCCGAGTGTAGAAGACATCAGGTCTCAAGGGCAATTATTGAGTCCGCGCATACTGCAGCGGTTTTTATATCGAGGAATTTTGGCGGAGAATAAGTTATTAGCTGTGGCTTGTATCCGCATCTTGGAAAGAATGTTATTCGCTTTGATCTGTTGTACTGTAGTAGTTGCTGCTAATGGCGTGGTGCTTGTACTGTGAACTATGAACTGAAAGAATCTAACTAATATTTTCCTAGTGGATTCAGGCCGTTGGCTGCTACGTTGATTTTTACCTTTGCATAAACTACCGTTTTTTAGGACTCATTAATGATCAGTTTGTGTAACATGGTTGTCCTGGAGAATGCTACCTACATGATGTTTTTTTTTCGGACCGGCACTCAGGGGAGACCCCTACACATCGTGCCAGAACTAGGAAATTAGGTTATGGGAAGGAGGAAAGAGGGAGTAGTGTCTGTGGACATTCAGTTTGAAAGTGACAGGAAAGACCTCCGGAGGGATCTTATTCCACATACGGACTGTTCTGCTAAAAAACGAATTTTCCCCATAATGCGTAGTGCGATTCACTGGCCCGTTCTCAACGAAAATCGTGTTAAACGCGAAAACGTGCGAGTATCAGGAACAAGTTCCCTAATTTCATCAGAGCACTTACCATTGCAGTAACGATAGAACAGTGAAATACATTCCACATTGCGTCGATGCTTTAGAGAATCAATAGAGTTGGATTCCCGTACCGTCCCCAATGAACCTCTTGGCCCTCTCCAAAATAGATTTTGGAGCGCCGGTCCATACATTGGAGTTGTATCCCATTTTTGGACGGATATAGGTGGTAGAGATAGTCCGGATAGATCGGATGGAGTAACTTGAAAGCTTCTTTAGAAACCTGAAAATGTGTTTAATCTATCGAACATCACACTGAATTTTCATGACAAGAAATCATCATCAAGAGCTTCCGATTCCGTAATATCTATATCACCCATAGTAACAGATGCAGCACCACTGCCGAACACAAATCTATGCGTAAGCATGCAACACTGCCTAGGTGCCCCTGTAGGCTAGTAGGTAGTGTACTAGCTTGTAAATATGGGGGTTGTGGGTTCGATTCCCAACGAAGACCTTGGTTTTTTTCACTACAAAAAAAAAAATTGACTGTCGGTGGGGCTGCTCAGCGATGAAGGCATAGTCACTGGTCGCTGTGCTGTCTTATATACGGCAGTTAATTTCCGACTATCCTTCTACTTTTACCACCTGTTTCATCTATTCTCTATCCCTTTCCTAAAGAATGTAGCACGGTACTTGACTAAATAGGCATTGTTGCCTGAAGTGCTACTTCTCTTTCAAAAAAAAAAAAACATTGCGTCTTACGAACATTAAAATCTACTCTATTCACACGACTCCATTCCAAGATTGTAGCGAGATCGTGATTAAGCGTATCATTCATGTTCTGCCTTTTGAAACTAACCTCCAAATGGCCTGGTCTATTTCGCAATGAATACGAATGACAAATTGCGCTGTCATCGGCAAAAGTATATATGGGGTTGAATGTTCGCTAAAGAAGGTCATTTAGAAAAATAAGGAATAGGGTAGGAGAAAGAACGGAGCCTTGCGGTACCCCTGAATTCATCATGAACTCATGTGATGAAATCCCATTCATAACAACTCGTATAGTGCGATTTCTGAGAAAACTAGATATAAATCTGGAGAAATTATCACCGACACCAAAAGCAGCAAGTTTTGACAGAAGTGCGTCAAGCCACACTCTACAGAATGCTTTGAAAATATCTAGAGCCACCACCTTACTTTCTCCGAAGTGATGTATGGAATTACACCATTGTACAGACAGAAAGGCTAACAAGTCGCCCCTTACGGAAACAATACTGTCGATCGCTAAGTAAGCTGTTGGACTCCAGGTAAGATGAAAATTCATCATGCTTTCAAACACTTTAGAAAGTACAGAACAAATTGCGATTGGGCGATAATTTTCGGGGTTGGTAGCCTCCTCCTTTTTGGGGATGGGCGTTACATTAGCAACCTTCCAGCACTTCGGAAATTGCCCGACTTGGTACAATGTGCTGATTGATGTGCCACTTGATATTATTACCTTCCAGGTATATAAGGCATCAGCACACAAGGCCAAGTATTTTTACAGATCTTAGGAGAATAAGTTATTAGCTGTGGCTTGTATCCGAATCTTGGAAAGAGTGTTATTCGCTTTGATCTGTAACGGAATGTCCCTGAAATTTCTCTGGGATTCGTATTTGGAAGAAAAAGTTTAAACTAAAAGCTCTAACCTACTACTGAGACCATGTGCATTCTTTTTTCCACATCTGCTAACCCTGACAAGTCTTGACTTTTCGCAGTTAGTTTATCAAAAAGTTTTTTCTTTAAAACAAATAAGTCTAATACCAGATTAACTGACTTTAATTCATGATTTTGTTTTTATTATTTTCTCTGTTTATAAATGTCAAAACACTAAAAATAATAAACAAAGTATTTAAATAATAATTTGTGCTTTTGTTTATAATAAATTAAAAACATATTATATGAAGTAATACAGCAGCGTCACATACACACCCCCTTTATTTGTCTTTGCTTTTGTTGTTGTTGTTAAACGTGCTCTCCATAAAAGTATTGCAAACGTCTCACTTTTTCATTGAGCAAACGTTTAACAACTGTTCTTTCAAAATTTGGATTCTCTGTATTTTTTCAGGGTCTCTCTGACATAAAAAATGAATAACAAATTTTATTCACCTGATTAACAAAATTAAGTCGGGGTACCGCTAAATAAATGCCAATTTGATGATTTCTTGATGTAGAGAGTGTTGTACCCGATAAGCGAAAGATTATTGTTTTATTGTTGTGGATTTCAAAAGAACTATAAATCCGGGATTACCCTAAATCCGTGCTAGACGCCCAATATTCAAAAACTTAAACACAAAGCGAGTATCGTCATAAGAACTTACGCTGAAACCTACGGAGTACATACTTCAATCTAAACTATAGAGTGTTTTTATAGAGGTATAGAACTTTAAGTTGGCAATATTCACTTTACTGATGGCCATTTTGTGAGCTATCAACTGAGATATATTTAGTTGGGTTTGACATTTCAACATGAATAGACTGACGTCTGAACAACGCTTTCAACTTGTGCAAATTGGACCCAAAACAAGACGCCCAGTGATTCCAATTTTCACAAACAAATTTATTTTGCATTAAAGCTCACTTTCTTTTAAATGGATGAGTCAAAACTACCGTATTCGGAGTGATGATAATTCTCACGTGTTTAATAAGATACCGTTACATGCAGAAAAACTGACTGTTTAGAGTGATTTATGAGCTGGTGGAACCATTGATCCGTACTTCTTTAAAAACGATGCTGATCAGAACGTTACAGTCAATGGCTATGCAGGCGCAACATGTCACATAGCTCGTGCCATGTCCCCCCGGGGGCACATTTATCGGTCTTTATATGCTATACTATATGCTAGACTATCTAGACCTGTGCTTCTGGGGTTATAAGGGAGCCCAGTCCCCTGAAGGCAGCAGGGGTCAACTGGAAGCTCCACGTTATTTCCACGGGAATCAGTAGCCCGCAGAGTTTCCGCTATTTGTCTCTTTAGACATTTAGCTGTTTCTCTGACTGATTATTGAGGTTGGCCCTTCGGGAGTATCGTGGTGGTTGTGGTTTCGCGGCCCCATAATGGTTCGATTTTAATTAATGCCAAGATCATATCACCTTTAATCACACCTACCTTGTGGAATGATCCTAGATCCAGTGAGCATGCTAGATATGTGCTCTAGACAGGAGTTGGATAGTCTCCACCTCTTCAGCAAGGAGTGGTGGTTTGCAGCCCTCTCCTGGCATCATCAAAATTGCAGCTAGGAAAGACCTGTTGCTAGAATTGGTCTTCGGCTTGCTAGGGCGTGAATGACGTTGCTTTTCATTCCCAGTGGTATGACCACCATCTGATTGAAGCTCAATGCCAGGTGTAGATGTAAATCTTATTACGTAATAGCTCGTGCTATATCCCCCCGGGGGCATATTTATGTCTTAATGGATCACACTACCATCTAGACTTGTGTCTTGTGGGGGTAAAAGGGAGCCCAGTCCTCTAACAGGCTAGCAGGAGCCTACTGGGCAATCCACTATATTTCCACGTGAATCAGTAAAGCGCCAGAGTTTCGCTATTTGTCTCTTTAGGAATTTAGCTGTTCTCTGACTGATTATTGAGGTTGGCCCTTCGGGAGTATCGTGGTGGCTGTGTGATTCGAGGGCCTCGTTTGAGTTTGTGGGTCGGATCATTCATAATGAACACAATGAATGGTCCAGTGAGTATGAATGCCGTCGTGTTTTTAATTATATTAAGCTTCATGCGTTCTGTACCAGGAGTTGGATGACCACCATCTGATTGAAGCTCACTGCCAGGTGTAGATGTAAATCTTATCACGTAATAGCTCGTGCTATGTCCCCCCGGGGGCATATTTATAAGTCTTAATGGATCACACTACCATCTAGACTTGTGTCTTGTGGGGGTAAAAGGGAGCCCAGTCCTCTAACAGGCTAGCAGGAGCCTACTGGGCAATCCACTATATTTCCACGTGAATCAGTAAAGCCCCAGAGTTTCGCTTTTTGTCTCTTTAGGCATTTAGCTGTTCTCTGACTGATTATTGAGGTTGGCCCTTCGGGAGTATCGTGGTGGCTGTGTGTTTCGAGGGCCTCGTTTGAGTTTGTGGGTCGGATCATTCACAATGAACACAATGAATGGTCCAGGGAGTATGAATGCCGTCGTGTTTTTAATTATATTAAGCTTCATGCGTTCTGTACCAGGAGTTGGATAGTCAGTCTCCAAGTTTTCAGCAAGAAGTAAAGGCTGCGGCCTATTCCGGACTTTTGAAGTTGCAACTAGGAGTGACCGGAGGATATACGTATCCGAAGGCCTTCTAGGGGGAGGATGACACTACATTTCATCCACTGTGGTAATGATCCACCATCTAATATTTGCCCACACGACTAGGTGCAGATGTAAATCTTATTACGTGTGGCTCGTGCTACAGAAGGTTTATTAAAGGAATCGTTTAATAACCCCATAGTTTCACGTTTCGGACCCGTGCTTTGGATTCCAATATCATGTGACTCACCGCATTTCCTGTAGGAATGTGTGCAGTCACTATTGTACGCCGATAAGCCCAAAACGAAGACAACATTCGCCACGTAATTGCCGATATATGGCCACAAATTTTAAAAACCTCCATCAAGAATTGAACTGTCAGGTTGAGCACATCTGAGTCGGCCGTGGCGGTCATATGCCAGAAGTAATAGTTAAATTATTATGCCAAAAGGTTATTTTTTAAGTAAAGAAAATTTCATGTCAATTTAAATTTCTTTTAATTTTTCATTATTCTTTTAATTTCAAAGTTCTATACCTCTTTAAAAAATATCCTATATAAATACCAAAAGTGCTTGGTACAGAAATTAAGTTTGCCCTTACGATTCCAGACGAGAGAAATTATTTTCTTGATTTCAAATGAACAGTTGTTTTCCTTAGCAAAGGCACATTTATGTTTACCAGGGATGGAAAACTCAATATAAACAAAGGTTTTCAGTATACGGAGCGAAAGGAAAAAACGAAAAACCCCTGGAACAAGCGCTCACTTTAACAATTCGTTTTTAGGGTGTTGAGTATGTGCGCCATGCCCTCTAATACGGATCACAACGTGTATTTGAGCGAGTTGAGGTTGAATGTACCAGCTGGGCGATCATACGCTGATATAAAATGCACACCGTTGTTTTTGAGCCACAGTTTAATCGTCTATGCTTTGTGAGCTGAAACAGAGTCTGACTGGAAAGTCCATAACTTGTTGGTGAACACTTATTGGTTGAGGGGGTTCATAATGTGTTCCATTGGCCGATGTTTTCACTCCTTTCTTCAAAACAGGAGCTTGGTCGTAGTACAATCCCCATCATACTAGTATAGACACGGGATGATGGCCTTTTTGAAATCTCGGGAAGAGTTGCCATGCTTCTACACACAAACCTTACCGTTTATTAAACGATTCTTCTACAATGAAGATTTTCCAGTCAAAAAACAGAATTTGCCTATTGATTGAGTTCCTACGCCGAGGATTTGAGCTGACCGAGGTGGCATCCCTAACCCCACCGAAACAACACAGGAGCAACCCGTAACAGAGTAAAGACCTTCATTTTGTGTACTCCACTTCAAAGCCATACACAGACTTTTCTGTCTTTGAAAAATGATTTTTTTTTTCATTTTTGTTAATAAATATTGTTTCGATTAAAATGTTTTTGTAAAAAATTTATTGTTTGTTGTTGGATTGGCTTTGTTGGGAATGTATTTCAATGCTACAATGTTCACAGAAATCTCCACAAACTTTATTGCGTAACTGTAGATGGAAAGTATCTTTACAATTTGATTGCATACAATAATTTTGCACTCTTCCTTAGAAATGTCAACGCTTTTATAAAATTGTGTAGGAATTTAAAAACAAAAATAATTTAAAAGAAAAATAAATATTCTTTATAATTCTTATAGATGAAAAAAAAAAATAAAAATAAAAACAAAATTAGCATTAAAAGTATCGCTTATCCCATCCCTGGTTATGCAGACATACGTATCAAGCCATATGGTATATATGTATGTATGTAGATGTTTACACATATAAGAAAAGATAAAAAGTTGTATTACAAGAAAAACAAGTTTTTGTTTACTAAAGAACGTATTATTTTTAATTATGTTTGTTGTTATTAAACGCATGTATGTATGTATATTTGTATGTATGTTTTTATCAACAAATCTGTGTACTGGCAACCAACTAAAGTATTATGAGAATGTTTTTATATCAAATATAATACGATAATGATCTTAAAGAGTAAAAGAAATCGTCAAATAAGTAAGAGAATGTATGAGCTTTCAATTTGTTGTTTTCATTTTTCGCAAAAGTCCCCTACTGGGGCCGAATGCCGATTGCTCTTTACAGTTAATTTTACTCTTAGTTGTATTGTTGTTAGCTGTAAAATAATTTGATTAAAGACGTGTTTGTGTGTTTGAGTTGTATTTGTTGTATTTTTTTGAGTTTTGCTATGGGTTCCTTCGTTTCCTCGCCGTTTTTAATTTATTTTCTTATAACATTCGAGGTCGGCAGCGCGCAAGTTTTAGTTTAATTATCGCACTTGTCGGAGCAACTACAGGGAAAAATCAGTGCAAATAAGAGACGTTTTAATTGTGTAGGGAAAAACTCCTAAAATTTCCAATATACAAAAACATAATATAAACAAAACCAAATTACAAGAAACATAAAAAAAGCAAATGAATTGCCAAAAATTTTTGAACAGCAAGTGATTTATAAATATTTTACCTTAAATAAAATTTAAAAGAAATTGTGAAATAGAGTGAGTTGTGTTCTCAGTGACGAATTAAACCTGGCTGGTAGTTTTTCAAACACAAATCTCGTTAGTTTTAACAAAGAAATATCATTCACACTGAATGTACTGGTTTTTTGCTCTACGTATTATTTAAAATTGTTTGATAAACAACAACAACACAAAAGGTAAATTAAATTAAGTGACAAAAAAAACCAAGATTTTTAGTAAATTGCATAAAATGCCTTTTCATATTCATATATAAGAACGATTTTCCCTCGCCGTAACTAAATTTAACCAGTATTGCCAGAAAAAAATTTTTAAATAATTTTGAAATGGTAAAAACGAACAACAAAAAATATAACAGAATTAGTAGTTCTTAGGAGAGATTAACATTTGTTATACCAAAAAAATACTTAACTGAAATTTTCGCCGGTTAGAACTTGAGGGCATAGAAAATTAAATCAAAGAGTGTTGTTTCCACCATCTAGGAAACTATTTGTGATCACCGAAATAGGAGATTATGCAATAATACACGTTGTCCGCCGGGAAGAGTGTCATTTGTTTTACATCCGCGCCTGGCTATGTAGCCTTAATTAGATGGCGGACAAACCACTATACATAATTTGGAACGTCATGCTCGTCCTAGATAGCCGAAGGCATAATTCTAAGCAACAGAACCACCTAGTTGCAACTTTAATGATTCCAGGACAGGGCTGCAAACCATCACACCTTGCTAAAGAGTTGGAGACTTTCCTACTCCTGTCCAGAACACATGTCTAGCATGCTCACTGGACTGGATCATTCACTTTGCGTGTTATTATCAGTGAGATGATCCTGGCCACCATAACAACCATTATACTGTTATGTGGCCGCAAAACCACAACCACCACGATACTCCCATATAGGGGCCATCCTCAATGATCAGTCAGAGAACTATTATAAGTCTAAAGAGACAAATAATTAACTCTGCGGGTTCACTGATCCCCGTGGAAATAAAGTGGAGCTTCCAGTTGTCCCCCTGTCTGACTTCAGGGAACTGGGCTCCCTTTTTCCCCAGTTGCACTGAGTCTAGATAGTGGAATATTCTATAAAGACCATATTTATATGGCCCTGGGGGGATGTCCGCCGGGAAGGTACCACTACTCTGTTTGTTTATAATTTTTGATAAAATAAATGAGAATGGGGATCTTATATTGATAAATGTTTTATTTAATGTCCGCAATTATGTATGAACTACAATATCTGCCTCTCTTAGCATTACAAATGCGAGCCCTTTTCAGCACGTTTGCCATGACATTCTCACGCATTTAAGGCGGTATTTCATTAATATTATCACGTATATTTTGTTTGAGCTGCTCGAGCGTGGTTTGTTTGCATAAACCTTGCTTTTGAAATATCCCCACAAAGGGAAGTCTGGGGCGGTTAAATCAGTCGACCGTGGGGGTCAATCAACATCACTATTTCTTCAAATAACTTGTTGTGGAAGAGGTTCCCTTGTAATCCTGGATGTATGCGATGTGGCATCGTCTTGTTGATACCACATGTTATTCAAATCCAAAGCACGCAGTTGAGGCTTTAAAAAGTTTTCAATCATATCGCGATATCGGCCCTTCACCACAGTTACCCTAACGCCATTTTCATTTCCAAAGCACTAAGACTGTCACTTTTAATGACCCCCCGGGGGCACATTTATCAGTCTTTATGGATTACTCAACCATCTAGACTTGTGCTGCTGGGTTATAATGGAGCCCAGTCTCCTGAAGGCAGCAGGGGCCAACTGAAAACTCCATGTTATTTCCACGGGAATCAGTAAGCCCCAGAGTTCCGATAATTGACTCTTTAACCTTTTAGCTGTTTCTCTGTGACTGAATACTAAGGTTGGCTTTTCGGGAGTACCGTGGTGGTTGTGGTTTCGCGGCCCTCACATGAACTGATTTAGAGGTTCAGGAACATCTCGCCTTTAATAACACCAACGGGTGAATGATCCAAAACCAGTGAGCATGCTAGTCATGTGTTCTAGACCAGGAGTTGGATAGTCTCCATCTCTACAGCAAGGAGTAGTGGTTCGTAAACCTGCTTTAGAACCGCTGAAAATGCGACTAAGAATGACCTGTTGCTAGAATTAGTGCTCGGCTTCCTAGGGTGTGAATGACGTTGCTTTTCATTCCCAGTGGTTTGACCACCATCTGATTAAGGCTTATAGCCAGATGCAGATGTAAATATTATCACGAAATGTCACTTTTAAAGGATGCAAAGGTGACTGTTGAGTGATTTGCAGATTTTCCATTCCCCAGAACCAACTATTCTGTTTTTTCACATGCCATTCAAATGAAAATGTGCCTCGTCACTCATTATGATT
This sequence comes from Trichopoda pennipes, assembly GCA_030448955.1. Taxonomy (NCBI): domain Eukaryota; kingdom Metazoa; phylum Arthropoda; class Insecta; order Diptera; family Tachinidae; genus Trichopoda; species Trichopoda pennipes. Next base: position 10,682,436 of record JASKUP010000052.1, on the reverse strand, counting down.
GTTTCATAAAAATCGGGGTTGTCATGGCGAGCTGTAACATCCTATTGGCATTTGTACGGTGGCGGAAATGATATTGTCAAAGAAACTCTTGTGTCAACTGAATCTTATATGGAAACAAACGCAAATCCTTGTGCAAAATTGTAGCCAAAGTTGTTCTTTTGAAGCCACCAAGCTTATGAGCACGGCTTCGTATTGAGGTTAACGGATTGTTTTGAACACTTTCTTAAGCAGCAGTAATGTTTTTAGCCGATCTTCAGCAGTACGTTGTAATCCATGCTTGCGCCTATCGCCTACGGACCAGCCCTTTTTTCTTCGAAATCATTCACGACAGGATAAATAGTGCGTTTTATTGTCAAATTGTTTCTCCCAAAATTTTCACATAACTTTCTTATCGTAACGGTAATCGATGATTGATTTTGATAAAATGTTTTAACGATTAAAAAACGTTGGTTTATCGAATATTTGTTTAATAATAAATTTGCCACGTATCGACTTTACGACTGCCAAATATGAACTGTCACGACTAATGTTTACCGAAATGGTGGCAAAACAATTTAGTATACCTTCTCGGCAGACACCCTGTACAATTTTTCTACACTATATTTTAAATTAAAACAAAAATAACATTGATGCTTCATTGAAAATATTCAAAATCAAAAAAAATTATTAGAAGACATAATTTGAAGGTGACAAAACTACAGATCATAGTCATTATTGGGTGAGTAAGTGGTAATGTTTTGTGACATATACATTATTTTTTTAAACTTCAATATATCTTCGATCAGTTAAATCAGGATAATACCATTCCAGGCAGTTTTCCTATTTTTGAAAAGCTCATCCACAATTTTCGCGGTCTATTTCTTTGATATACAATTTCTTTAAAATTTTCTATGGTCTAGAGAACCGGCAATTGTGCAGGCTTCTTTAAAACATGAATTTTGTTGCCGGCGAACCACTTTTTTACACATTTAGATGTGTGTTTAAGCTCATTATTGTGCTGGTACCTTCAATTAAATGGCATTTCCTCCTCTGCATGTGGAAGCAAAACATTTTGAAGGATGTTTTTATAAAGACGAAACGCTTCATTATTCCATTTATCCTATAACTTGAGCCTTTGTCATAGTCTTAAACACATTCTCAGAGCAAAACACTACCGCCGCAATGTTTCGAAGTAACTGTTGTGTAACGTGGATTAATCCGTTGTCTTTTGGGTGTTATAACTTCAAATTAAAAGTTCTACTCATCGCCGAAAAGCATAGCTTTCCATTGTGTGGTCGTCCAAGGAATGTAATCCTTAGTGAATTCAATTCTGACGAGTGTATTTTTTACGCGAAATAAAAGGATTGTTTGCACTTTTATAAGATTTCGGGTAACGTTTAGTGACAATTGTGTCCATTGCTGTGATGATAACAATGGATCCTTTTTAATCGTGCGTATAATTGCCCACTCATCCCGTTTGATTGTTTTGTGTGGCCATCCACCTTTAAATATTGATGCCAACGACCCTAAAGAATGGAAACGGCTTATAATTCTGAATTTAATACCGCGATTAATGCCAAGCATTGTTGCAGTGAAGGTCATGGATTTACCATTATTGAAATCAGCTATAATTTTTCCTTTTAAATGGCAGTGAATATTTATTATTTCCCGCCATTTTATTGACAAGTAACCAAAAGACTTCTAATCGACCTTAAAAGCACAGCAGTAATTAGTACAGCCATGGAAATTTTCTCTGCACAGACTTCAAAAGATCTTACGAAAAATAACTAACGGTATTGCTTGTAATTTCTCTTTTCTTAGAATGAAAGAAGCGACATCTAAAATTTGCGTGCTATAGCTTTGTCGCTGAATTTCTAAAGTTCTTTAAAAGATAATAATATTTCTCATCAAATAAACCTTCTTGTTAATATTATTATTACATTGCTTCTTTACTTTTAGCCGGCACTGTAGATGTAAGAAATTTCAAAAACATGTTATTTCCTCATAAACGATTACCTGGGAGTTCAGTAACTTAAAAGCAACCGTTTTTAAAATGTTTAACTTAGTTTGCTTTGTAGTTTTGCATTTTACATTATTTATATGGTTTTTAATATTATAGTACAATAGCAACTTGGTTATGAGCTCAGTGTTTTAATTAGTTTACCTGCAAATCTTTGAATTTGCTTAACTTTGCAGCAACAATGTTTCAACCATGGAACTTGACAGACTTATTAGATTTGTATAATTTAAATGAGGAAGAATTTATTCTGGGGTTCCTGCTATGCCTCTAAAATGCCCCTGTAGCTAGCAGGTAGTGTACTAGCTTACCAGTCTGGGGGTTGTGGGTTCGATTCCCAACAAAGTCTATTTTGGGGTTACTCGACCGCGTACAGGAGAGGGCCAGAGCATCGACGTATTCCACTGTTCTATCGTTACTACAATGGTAAGTGCTCTAATGAAATTAGAGAACTTGTTTCTGATACTCGCACGTCGTCACGTTTAACTCGATTTGCGATGAGAGCGCATCCATTTGTGGTTGATCGGCCAGTGAATCGCATTACGCATTATAGGGAAAATTAGTTTTTCAGCAGAACAGTCCGTATGTGAAATAAAATCCCTCCGGGGATCTTTCCTGTCACTTTCAATCTGGGAAAGTTCAAATTGAATGTCCACAGACACTACTTCCTCGTTCCTCCTTTCCGTAACTTAATTTCCTAGTTCTGGCACCATGCATTGCAAGTGTAGGGGTCATCCCTTTAGTGCTGCTCCGAAAAAAAACTAGACCTTGGCTGTTTTCACTACAAAAAACAAAAAAATAAAAATCGACTGTCGGTGAGGCTGCTCAGTGATGAAGGTATAGTCACTGGTCGCTGTGCTGTCTATACGACAGTTAATTTCCGATAACAATGGCCTTTTAGAAATGAAAGCTGCCCTGGTAGGCTAGTAGGTACTGTACTTAGCCTGCTGTCACTACAAAAATTTGAGGTTGAAGGCTATGTAACTATCCTTCTACTTTCACCACCTGTCTTATCTTATTTCTATCCCTTTCCTAAAGAATGTAGCACGGTTGTGACTAAATAGGCTACTTCTTGCCTGAAGTGCTACTTTTCTTTAAAAATAATCATCTTTAGGCTTAAAAAGTCACATCTATTTTGTTTATCTTAGATGAAGTACATAAAAATGCCCTCCCTCCAAATAATCGCTTCGATCCACATTTCAATATTTGTACAAATATTTGTTTGCAAAAAGCATTTTTTGGGAAAGTAATAAAATTCCTTACTAGCGATTTTTAGTTATCAAAACTTTCGATCTGTAAATAATCTGAGAACTCTGGCAACACACATTTAAATTAATTTTACCGTTTTATTATGGTATAGTTAATCTAACTGTTTGTTAGATTCTAGTGGTTGAAGGTTAGTAAATGAAATACAAAATGAAAATCATTTAATTTTGCTTAACCATTCATCAAATTTGCTTAACAAAATAACACTTTAAAACTAAAACTAATTTAAACAATAATGGGCAAAACTAATGATAATAATAATCAGATAAGACGAAATATATACTTATTAATAAGTCACTACATATAAAGGGTCCGCAATCTAACGTTTTTTTTTGTTTCAACTAGTGCTTATTTCGTGAATGGTAACACTTAGCTCATGTTTGATTTGAGAGATAATTAGTTTTATCTTTTCGCTGAACGAATATGCGACATTACTTTGAAAATCATGATAATGTTGCAGAATGTGTGCGAAAATTGCCCACGGATTTTGAAAGAAGAGAAGCAAGCACCGTCACAGTTCCGTACGTTCGTTATCTTGTGAAAAAAATGAAAGAAACTGGCATCCTCATCGATATACCAAAGCGTGAAAAGCCAAAAACAGTGCGTGCACCTGAGAATAAAGACCAAACGAAAACTATATATGCAAACAAAAATATGTCAGGTTGGTTAGGATCAGCTGTTTTATGAGTAACAACCAATGAATCGGCAACACTGCTTTTTATGGACATAATTTTACTTTTCTTATTGTTTTTTAATGCCCGTTGTGTGTGTGTTTGTGTGCTTTTTTTCGCAATTACATACACACATCTATACATTTTTAACACATGTGGTTTGGACTTTGATACATATGTTTAATAGAAAGAGATGATGATGATGGCTTCTTTTTTTTTTATTGCTTATAAACTTTTTCTTGATCTTTAAGGCCTTATCAACATTGTACTGTTTTTAAAGAGTAAGCACAAAAAAAAAGTTAGTTTTTAGCTGCATGTTGCATCAATATTTATTATTATTTTTCCTTATTTTATTATTCTCTTCTCTCTTGTTATTCACGGGCTGCCAGTAACACATCTGTTGAATTTTGTTTTATTTTTGTTTACAAATGTGTTTGTTTGGTTTTGTTTTTCCAATACATCGTTGCCAGGCAATAATTTTTTAGTTGTGGAAAAAACGCCAAATTTGTTAAATCGTTAATATCAGAAATCATTTATGTTTAACAAACCAAACCGGCAATAAAAAAACATTTTGTTGCTTTTTAAAATGATTAGTATTTATATTTCTTATTTTGTTGTGAATTTATGTAGTTTCACTATTTTATTTCATTAATTGAAGGAATAAAACCATTAAAATTCAACTTTTGTGATATATCCAAAAATCTACTGAAACTTTATTCTTCGACAAACTTTGAAATGACAAGAAACTTACATGATTTTTTTTAATTAGATAACAGCTACAGCAGATAATACAGCTGCCACCAAGTAAATTAATTCAAAATCCGATTTCAGATCTTATAGAAAACAATAAATAACTATTTAACAAGTCATTTTAAGGTTATGTGACATTATTTTGCGTTTTATTTTGGCAAAAGGAATTATTTATAAAATTAATTCTTGTTAAAAAATACTTCTGCTAAAAAACAAAGTTTCTTTATTGTAAATAAAAGTCGTCTTAATATTTTAAAGTGATGCAAATCTATATTCTTGTCTTACTAGCTTACTTCTATTGAAGTTACATATTCATTTATGTGGATATTCTATTTTTTAACTGGATCTGCCTCTCAACACTACAACCTCTCAAACTAAAAGCTAAATACACATTTATCTATACATTATCACATGCAGTTTTCCTGTAGCCTTGAAAAACAGAACCCTCGCCGCAAACCATAACAGTTTTACTTTCAAACTGATTATCTATAAATCTACGCCTAAAATGATCGAAACTGTCTGCATTAGTAATCTTCAAATAACATTAAAGTTTTGTTTATTAATTGGGTATAATTTTACGTCCTGCCGCGTCAAATTTGGTTTGTAAACCTACCAGTTTCGGCTATGCGCCATCTTCAGTGTTCGTTTTTCTCTATACTATTGTCAGCTATGTTTATACAGTTCGTCCTGTTCGTGTCTCTCTCTCTCTTCGTGTTTATGTTTTTCACTTCTCACTATTTTCTATTCGAATAAAGATTTTGTAAAATATATTCACTGCTCACAACATTGACATATTTTTCAAACTTTCCTCTCTCTGTGTGTTTTATAACCAAAGTTAAAATTCGAAACATTTCACTTTATTGCCATATAATTGTTTTATTATTCTTTTCAAAAAGTTTTGCAACAAAGCTTTGCTTATCTCGTCAATGCAGCTTTGAATTCTATCTTTCAAAGTGTCAATTCACGTAAAACTGTTTTTTTTTAATGATTCAACAGAATATTATCCATCCGCGTTAAACCACAGGAACGGTCAATTGCATTGGCAAATCGAGAACTATGCGACCGGGAAATTGCTCATGTAATAGTTCAAAGTTTTTGGTTGATCAACTGACATCAATAAAGGCAAAGGTCACTGATGTAAAAATTAGCTAATTGTTGCCACTAAAAATTGATAATCATGGTTTGTTAACGCCGAGAATTAATCAAGATAATACGGGCCGATGATGCCACATCAAACCAAAAACCACATCATACTGTCACTTTCTTTGAATGTAATGATTTTTTTAGGACTTTGTATTGATTTTGTAAGGTCCTTGCATATTTACATAGCCGCCCAATTGAAAATGAGCTTTATCACTAAAGATGATTTTATTGAAAAACTTGTTGTATTCGTTCAGTTTTGCGAACTGAACTTTAATTCTTGAACGAGTTGAAATTTATAAGCAAGAAGATGTAGATCTTTATGCAAAATATTAAGCAAAGTGCCTCTAGTGATATCCAATTGATGTGAAGTTCGACGTGTTGATGCTTCAGGCTCATTATCAATACTTTGCTGTTTAGCCTCTGTATTCACTACCGCCACTACGAGCATATTAAATTATGCACAACTGTCTCAGAAGAAACCTCTTTATAAGGAAAAGTTACTTGAATTTTACAAAGTGATACAGGAAAGTTCTCACTATTTTGGTATCAAATTTTTTGCAAATAAAGCTCTTTGCTCAAGAGTGTAATGTTCCGCGCTTAAAGGCAGAACTGTATTATACATTTACTGGCTTAAGGTAGCTTAAGCAAATACCTAATAATCATATGTGGCAAACTTACTTAACAAAACTTTTCGTCGAATGTCTTTGGCTTAAGCAAAGTACGAAACTGATCGCACATTCCGTACGGAAACAGCTGTTTTGCATTGTGTTATAGATACATTAGTAAACAAATTCCAAAAAATATTTTATCTGAATTTAATAGAAAATGTAGAAAGAAAAAATAGCATATACAATGAACTCGCAGAAACGTGAACACCCACTAACATGAACATCCAAAACATGAACATTTTTTTTCTTCTTTCTAAAACGTGAACAAAGGCTGAAGGCTCTAAATCGTGAACTTTTTATCGAACGTTAAAATTCAATTTTGTAAGCTTATTTAAACATTTTGGATTCCCCGCAGAAAAATCTCGTAGTTTGTTTGTTGTAAACAACTTATGTTGCAGGATAAGTATTTATGGTATTACCGCGACAGTTCTACTAGAAGCATCTCTCTGTGCTGACTAACAAGTGATCTCTAAAAATATTTTTATTGAAAATATGTCTAATAAAAAACCAAAAGTGTTGACTCTTCAAGAAAAGTCAGATATTTTAGAGCTTTTATGAAAAGGTTCACCTGTAACTGGTTTGCCGAAAAAGTATAATGTCGTCAAATCGACGGTTTGTTCAATAAGAAACAAAAAAGATACAATTTCGAATATGTTAATAATACATTTTCCAGTCCTGGAAAACGGAAAACACTGCATTCTTAGAAGCTTCCAAAAATGGAAAGATCTCTGTACTAATTTCGAAATTAGTATCTTAGAAACCCCTTTGCAACCTATAGTAGCATAGTACATATATTAAAATATGGCAGGAACTTACAAAAAGTAGAATCGAAACCTGTCTCATAGGTGAAAAATAACGTACTTTATTTTAAATTAAATAAAAGATAAAAAGAGACTAAAATATGTTATAGAAAAAATGCAATCTGAAACCCTCGGTAAAAATTAGTTCACGTTTCTGCGAGATCACTGTATATGGCAAAAGAGACGCGTTTTATTATAATGGCAATTCAAAGGAACCAGGGCATTTAAACATTTTATTTTCTTTTTTTAACACACAATTTGCAATAAAATTTACTGTTGTTTTATTTATAAATTCATTGTAGACACAGTTGCATTTTTTAGTACTTTTGGCCCAAATATTAATTTTTCTTTCGTAATTTTCTTGTATTGTATTAAGTATACAAAATATGATTAATGAACGCCTTTTTGCTAATAAATTTCATTTATTTAGAACGAAATTATTTGTTTTGTTTTGCAAAAGTGGGAATAAAACCAATGTGCAACTGGGCATAATAATTTTTATATTCATGTAAGTATAATATAGCCACGTAAAAGTCTTCAATGATTCGCTTTAGCATTTGACTGAGTTTTTGTTCAATTTTTGACAGTACCTTAAGCCAGCTTATGCATATTATAGTTGGGCCTTAAAACTTTTTAATAAAGAAATGTCAAAATATGACAGCTCAATTCTTTAGATTTAAGCATTTAACAGACAATTTATGCATATTGTAGTTGGGCCTTAAAACTTTTTAATAAATAAATGTCAAAATATGACAGCTCAATTCTTCAGATTTAAGCATTTAACAGACAATTGACTTCCTAACCTTAATAAATATTTGTAAAGTCTAAAAAAAATTACAAAAATTATTTTTTTAATTTTTAGTGCGAGTACTTTTTCGAAATGTATTCATGCCGAAAGTACTTAATATCGAAGGCAAAGCATTTAAATAGCATCGGTTATTATATGTATTGTGTTATAACTGACTATTCAAAAAGCGCCAAATTTTGGGCAAACATGTCACATCTGGCAACACTATTTATTATTTATATATTCCTTAATTTTTGTGCTTTAATATTTCTAATTGTTGATTATGCTTTTCACTTAATCAGTACTTTTGCCGTTTTCTTGTCTGTCGGTTGATTTTAAGCGTCCGTTAATATTTAAATTTGCCAAAGAAGAGACATCATACACTTAAAATATTACATATTATTTGCCATTAAATATTTGTGTTTATTATAAAAAGAAGGCATAAAAGTGTTTGATTAAAACTTTTTAATAGTTGCACTATTTAAAATACCTACGAGGAAATGTCAAAGAGTTTAAGAAAATAAGTTTTTTTTTAAAGTAGAATACCTTTGGATTTATTCTTTTATAAGGTAATGAAATTATGTTATTTTTATTTTATTTATTTTAGTTTTATTCTTTCATAATCGAAAAGTTTACGCAAAGGCCAACATTTTTCTCTCAGCCGCCGATAGAAATTTAATGGCGATTAAATCTACTGGAATAGTTTGAAGTGTTCTAAGGTTTTATGTAACTTTAGTAAGAAACCTTATGAGTTCGTCAAAACCAATTTTTTTTCTGGTTGACTTTTTATGTCTCTGTGGTTATACAAGTTTGTTGTATAACAAAAGGTACGCTTAGTTTTGTATTTACAGAATAATTTTAAAAACAATTACTGTTTAGCTATAATAAAACATAATTTATTTAATAAGAAGTAGAATTGTTAGTTAATTAGCTTTTGTTTGTAGGTAATACCTTAAGGTAGAAAAGGCATTTAACGCCAGCGAGGTCTGACCGAGTTTATTATCATTATATTTCGTTAGAATCACAATTTTTTATAATCACAATTGTGATTTGATGGTGTTCTAAAACATCAAAAGTTTTAACTTTTTGTTGCGGGTGTTCCTTAGAACCGACGTATTCTGTTTATTCACAAAACCATTTAAATGAAAATGTGCCTCGTCACTCACTCATTTATGATTTTTTCATCAAAATCGTGGTTGTCTTGGGCGAGCTGTAACAACCTATTGGCATATGTACGGCGACGTAAATAGACTTGTGGAAGAAGCTCTTGTGCCAACTGAATCTTTTATGAAAGCAAATGCAAATCCTTGTGCAAAATTGCAGCCAAAGTTGTTCTTTGAAGGCCAAGCTACTAAGCACGGCGTCAAATTGAGGTTAATGGATTACTTTGAATCATACATGTTAAATTTCAATTAGAATTAGCAATTGATGCAATTAGTTTATATTCTCTAATTAATCAAACAATTATAATTAATTCAACTAATTCCCATTAGATAATTGAAATTTTTATTCCAATGGTAAAACTAATTGCAATTAGTTGCCATTAGCAAAAAAAATTGTTTTACCTTTACAATTAGAAACCTAATTAAATTCTGCTAATGCAATTAGATATTAAATTAGCTCAAATTAGAATTAATTATTTTGATAAAAATAATAAGGCTTATTCGTATCATCACTGTTTACGCAATCAAGCAGAACATTCCTGCAACAAACGAAAATCATAAATGTGAGGGTTCGTATACTGAATCGACCTTTTATGATTTGAGTGATGGTAGTAAGTTCTGCAAAAGTGACACATATACATATATGGTATTTTTAGTAAATCAGATTACATTTTTGCAGAAGAAAGTACTGCTTCATTGTCAATATTTGAATGATGCTGATTAAACTTTCAATATATGGTCCAAATATCCTACATTAAAGGAAATAGCACTATTTTACAACAGACCGCTTACGTCTTCAGGCCCTGTGGAGCGACTATTTTCCTTTGCGGGCATTGTTGATAGTCCAAGGCGAGGTCACTTGAAGGACTTTTCTTTTGAAAAGCTCGTATTGCAGAAAGGGAATATAATCTGTATATAGTTATTAAACAGTTAGTACGTATGTTAAATAGGTCTGCATGTATGTAATATATGTAGGACATATTATGTCACAAGTGTGAAATTCATATTTTGAATATTTTAGTTTTTATTTGTTTTCGAAAATATCAAAATAATTGATTCTAATTGGAGCTAATTCAATATCTAATTGCATAAGCAGAATTCAATTAAATTTTTAATTGTAAAGGTAAACTAATTTTTTTTGCTAATGGCAACTAATTTCAATTAGTTTTACCATTGGAATAAAAATTTCAATTATCTAATGAGAATTAGTTGAACTAATTCTAATTGTTTAATAAATTAGAGAATTTCACAAAAGAAGGTTAATTAGCAATCATTAGCATTATCTAATCATTATTTAACATCTTTGCTTTGAAAAAGTATTCTTGAGCAGCAGTAACGTTTTCAGCCGATCTTTTAGTACGTTGTGCTCTATGGTTTGGCCTATCCCCTGCAGACCCTCTTTCTTTTAAATCATTAGATAAATAGTATGTTTTGTTTGCACGTTGTTTCTCTCAAAAATTTCACATAACTTTCTCATCGTCACTGTAATCGATGATTGATTTAGATAAAATGTTTTAACGATTAAAACACGTTGGTACATCGAATATTTTTTTCCATAATTTTACCACGTGTTTACTTCACGACTGCCAAATATGAACTGTAAAGACTAATGTTTACCAAAATGGCGGCAAAACAAAGTATTGTAGAGAAGAGAACAGCTAATGTTTTGTTTAGATTTTATGACATTGTTTTTCATAAAATATTAAAGTGAAAGCTAATAAATAAAAAAGTTTTGATGCGGCACATCAAAACTTTTCCCGTCTCTAATTAATTTCTTGCATTAAAGCATACAAACCACCACATCTATTGGGAACAAATTTGAGGTTAGAAAGAAAGAGGTAAGAAAGTAAATTGTCTGGCAATGATGTCAAGAATTGAGCTATTGTGAAATTTTAAGCATGTAAACATCATACTCTTCAGCAGAGAATTTCAATTGTAAGAAATGTACTATTAAAATGGTATCACTTCATAAATTTCCGTAGCTTTTTCTCGTAATCAGATCCTTTCTGGCACCGTTGAGTGTAATTTAATCCCTAAATTCGAAGAAAAGCGTAAAGTTCCTGACAATAAGCCAAAACAGTGCACAGCGGCAAACATAGCCGCTGTACAGCAAAGTGTTGAGAATGAGCCTGGAACAATAAGTGCCGTTTTACACGCTTCAACTTTTGTTGCTCAACTTTTGTTTTTTCCATTAGAAAGAAAGAGAAGGGGTATAAAGTAAACACGTTAAAACATTAGAAAGAAAGAGAAGGGGTATAAAGCCTTCTCTTTTTTTCTAATGGAAAAAACAAAAGTTGAGGAGTGTAAAACGGCACTAACTCATTGACGTTTGCAGCAATTGGGCATCACTAAAGGCACTTTGCACAACATTTTTCATAAAGATCTTCATCTTTACGCTTATAAAATTCAATTCGTTTAAGAATTAAAGCCGACCGATCATTGTCTGCGTCGAATGTTTGTGAATTGGCTGAAGGAAAACAACGTAACTTTCTACAAAATCATCTCCTTCGTGATGAGGCTGATTTTAAAATAGGCGGTTAGGTAAACAAATAAAATTGTCGCTTATAGTGCTCACAAAATCCAAAAACAGTTCTCGAAAAATCATTATATCCAAAGAAAAAGACTGCATGGTCCAAGAAACTGACCGCGAGGTCAGGCTTTATCGTCAGCGCGTATTTTTTTTTCGAAAATGAGCAAGGAAATTATTGTGCAACCAAACCAAGATAACCAGTTTTTTTGTGGTCGCAATTTGATAGTGACCTTTAGTTTCAGCAGGACGACTCCACAAGCCACACAGCCTTCCAAACAATTCAGTTATTGCATGGGAAATTTCCCGATTACATTACTTCTCGCCTCGTTTTTGTGCTTTAACTTTGCTGAGCTTTAAAATTTTATTTAAAGAGCGGACGTAGGAGGCCTGCCCGGCATCATATTCCTTTATTAATTCCCACATTTCTGTTTTTAGCCAATTTGCTTCTAAACCTCAAATTTGCCCACCCTTAAATGAGATAGTTACTAAAAATTTCCCAAGTTAATAAAATCTCATTTTCAAAAAAAAAAGAAGATACGCCCTTTAGGCAGTACTGTTGAGTAAAGTACAAATATGGTGCGATAAAAAAAATAATTTATTTTCTTACTGACTGACTCATAATCATAATAAAAGAAATAGTTGTGCGTTTTAATTGTTGTTGCTTTGCAATAAAGTACTCTTTTTTTTGTTTTGTTTTCGTACAGTGTTAGTTGAATGGGGCATTAATATATGAAATAACAACAAACAAATAAATAAATAAAATTAGCAGCACGTAGCTAGTGAACGATAAGGTTCAATGTACAATTAATATGAGAATGAGTGCGTGTACAAGTGCATTTGAGAAAAATTATTTTACTTGCAAACTTTTTTTTTATTAAATTTATAAATGCGTTTTAACTTAATAATTTATATGTTTTTTATTACCAACAAGTTAATTTCATTTTAAATTTTTATATTATTATTTTTATGATATTTTCTTAGAAAATGTTGCTTAAATACACAAATTTAAAAATATTATTTGCGAAATTAAAAAACTGTTCGTTTAACTAAATAATAAAGTTTAGCATTGTTACGTTAAACCTTGCAACTTTTTATTGTACCGGATATTCCAAATTATTCCAATTAAACTGAAAATTAACACACTCGGTTTTGGTTTAGAGGAAAAGAAGGAGTATTTCAAAACCAATTTGTATCTTATTTGTATTTTTTTCATCTAGACAAATGGGTAATATTGTGTTCAGACATACACAATTATTGAGATTATCGCAATAAACGCCATTATTGAGCTCAATATTCCATACAAAAGTAGACACCAAATATTGTTCAATAAGTACGAAATTGTTATAAATATTGAGTAAGTCTTGATATACAACACTGTTAAGAGGTGTGTTCAGTGAGAAAAAATTATCTACCACTTATCTACACTGACATATGCCATTCTTAATTTTGCACATTTTTCCTTTTTTTTCCTTTTTTTATTTTTGAGTACCGTCAACTTTGAATCAAAACACGATCGCACTAACTCAACACTCTATTATTCGATAGTAATTGCTTTTTAATAAATTAATTTATTTCCATTTTTATAAAATAAAATTTATGACTGAAATAACAACAAAGTTGTTTTCCAGCTGACAAATGTTTATTGAGTTAGCTAAATTTACTATGTCTGAACACTAAAATAATATTGCCAATAAACCGAATATTGAGTCAATTAAAAATGTATGGCTGAACATGCTATAACACATCACTTTAAACGAAACCCTATTAATATCAGAGATAGACTCTTTTGTGACAGAGGTAATAGCTTTACATATGAAATTTCCAGAAAACATTACTAATATGAGCGCTTCAATAACAACAAAAATTTTATTGAACCTGATAATTAAAAACTTTCCTCATGACTAGTTGATCTTCACATGTATGGCTATATGTAACCCTATAATCTTTACTATTTCATTCTGCTATAACTTTTAGTGTCAAAATGTACGAAAAAAAACAGGCTGACACTGGCCAGTTCCTCCACCCATTCAAAATGCAGGCAAAGTTTTTGTAAATAAATAAAGCTAGTATAAAGGGTGGTTTTTAAATAGGTATATAACTTTAAAATGGAACGAAACAAACATCTTTTTTTTTAATTCACATGACATTTAATTTAAATATGACTTTTATCGTAGCTGGCTCGGACCTAGTCTAATCTAATGGTCCGTTTTTTAATGACTTTCCAACATTTGTGGCCGTGTATCGGCGATAATACGGCGAATGTTGTCCTCCCTCCAAAAGTCAATCGCTTAAAGGTTATTGGAGTAGACTAACGACTTCACATATCCCCCTTGCAACTTGCGAATTCTTAACAAAAGAAAAAAATCAATAAAACACCGGTGCATAAAGGGTTATGTAGTAAAAAAAATTTCTACAGAGCCTTATAATTATCAAACGGCTAGTCTGATTGACTTTTATTAAATTTTTGACCTACAGAAGTTTTTTAATTAAATAAATAAAAAAAACGCTTTTTGAGAAAAATCAGAAAGCTTTCGGCTCTGCTAGTAATACAAACATATTGTTACGCAGATGATTTGTTGAAAATAATTATCTGTGAAAAAGTAAGCGAAATGACCTATTGTATATTTTACCAGCTAAGAGTTCTACAAGCTAAGAGTTTTTAAAGACATCTTGTACATACCATACTAACAACGTGCTTTTAAGAAATTCCACGAAATAAGCTAAACAACAGAAAACAAAAACAAATTACACAGCCAAGCAGGCGTCGTAGTTTTCGGTGACGTAAGTAATTAAATTTTATTGCTCCAGATGGCAGCCGTTTTTTTTAAATTCCCATGATAGCAGAAATCGCATCATTCTGGAATTCAATTCACCCGTCCGAAACGTGGTTATCAAAAGCTTCCCTCAATGCTCGTGCTCGTGCCTTGTATGAGATATTGTGGCGACTTGTTGAAACCGCAGCTCCTCCTGCACATCATGGTTGTTCAATTGATGAACGAAAAAGTCAGTAACCATGACCCTATAGCGCTTAGCAATTGACCAGCATCGTTTTTACACAGGACCACCAACCCATAAAGCACGCCAAACAGTTAGTTTTTTTTTTTTGGATGTAACAGTGTTTCAACATACACTTGAGGATTATCATTACTCCAAATACGGTAGTTTTTTCACGCATTCATTCAAACAAAAGTGCGTTACTCATATTAATTGTACATTGAACCTTATAGTTGCTAAACCAAAATTCGCTTATAAATATCAAGATCATGTCGTGGCCGTGGGCCTTAATCAGATGGTGGCTATTACCACTGTGGATGGTATGTAGCACCATCCTCGCCCTAGAAGGCCTTCAGATACGTATATCCTCCGGTCACTCCTAGTGGCAATTTCGTAAGCCCGAAGTAGGTCGCAGCCCTCTCTCCATGCTAAAGAGTTGGAGACTATCCAACTCCTGGTCCAGAATGCATGAAGCTTAATATAATTAAGAACACGACGGCATTCAAACTCACTGAACCTGGACCATTCATTGTGTTCATTGTGAATGATCCGACCCACAAACTCAAACGAGATCCTCGAAACACACAGCCACCACATACTCCCAAAAGGGCCTACCTCAATAATCAGCCAGAGAACAGCTAAATGCCTAAAGAGACAAATAGCGGAACTCTGCGGGCCACTGATTCCCGTCGAAATATAGTGGATTGTCCAGATGACTCCTACTAGCCTTGAAGGGGTCTGGGCTCCCTTTTACCCCGCAAGACACCAGTCTAGATCAATACAATCTTGTTTTGAAAGCGTTATTCAGGCATTAGTCTATTTAAACTGAAATGTAAATCACTCGGCAGCAGACAAAATGGTCGCTAGTTAAAAAGTGTTGCTGCCTTTGTAAAAAAACAAGCAAATAGAATAATTTGCCATGTTTTTTATATTAATAAACTCTTGGCGTTTTTAATCGTGTATATATGAAAATCGCAGTTGTGACTGCTAGTCGCACTAAATATTGTAATACAGTTGTTTAAATAAAACCACTTTAAAGAAAATAACTCTTGGCGAGGAAATTAACAACAGTAAGCCTTTGAATTTCGTTTTTGTTGCGTGTGTCCCTCTTTCATAATACTTACACTTCGTGCAGTTCTCAGAACTCTTCTCAGATATCTTAAAATATTCTTATAAAACCTAAGAAAAATAATAATAATAGTTATAAAAAGTTTTATTTTA
The DNA here is from genome assembly GCA_030448955.1 of Trichopoda pennipes. Taxonomy (NCBI): domain Eukaryota; kingdom Metazoa; phylum Arthropoda; class Insecta; order Diptera; family Tachinidae; genus Trichopoda; species Trichopoda pennipes. The sequence continues at coordinate 10,666,447 of JASKUP010000052.1, read as the reverse complement.
TTTAATTTAATTATTGTTATTTTGATTAATTATTTACTCATTATTTTTGTTTATCCTGATGATGCCAACCAATGGTTTGGCGAAATATTGAAAAATAATAAAAAATAAAGTTTGAAAATTTTTTTATTTAATATAAAAAAAGTTCAAATAAGTATAATTATTATATAAATTATAAAAAGTCATAAGGAAACAAAAAGTTTGTTAAAGTAATGTAAGCTCTTTGTCAAAAAAGTATTTTAACGATTTAATTTTTTTCTTTTTTTTATTAGAATTAAAAAAAATCCAACAAAATATTAATTTGTTTTTAATTCACCTTTTGTTAAATATGACACGTTTGCTCTATTTACCTTCAATAGTTTTTCAAGCAAAATCTTTTACAGCTGAAATAAAAGAGAAATGTGATTCTCTTAAATTATTTGTCACTTGTTGTACTCATTTTTGTTTATATGTTCAGTGAAGCATTTGTACACTAATTTATTCATTCACTACTTTTTGCCTCTCAATGCGATATTAAATGCTTGACTAAATCGAAAACAAAAAAAAAAATAAAATAAAAATAAAAACCCTGAGAAGCCACTGTGCCTAGACCTAGACATTCATTGCTAAATTGTACTGTATGATGTTTACAAACAAAGAAAGTTTTTTTTTTAATATTTGCAAGTCATTAATGTGTTTTTAAATTTTTCTAAAACAATTTAAATAAATAAAGAATGTCCCAAAATTTAAACAATTTTTGATTTTCCTATGGAAAAGCAAATCGTGTAAAAGATGCACTCTTCTGCGCAAATTTTCTTTGATAAATTTGCTTTAAAGTGTCTAAATGTCCTTAGTGCAACATTGAATTAATTTCGTTTTTTTGGACTAGCTAACAGATATCCAGTAGTTTTAACTCAGACGATGTAGGATTTAACTACTGTAACGGTGAAAGTCGTGCCCTCGTTTTCACCTACACAAGATCGCCACTTTATTAATACTTTTCTTAATTTTAACACGAATTATTATTATTATTATTATTACACATTGTTGAATTCATTCTTTAATTTAATATTTACGAATAATATATTATAATTATTATATTACATTATATATAGAAGATTTAAATTAACGGTCGGGAACGTCGAAGCGACACCTGTGAGTCAAGAACATACCGATCATTAACGCAGTCAGCTGTTATGCAGATCAAAACTCACCGCTGATAGTTGTCAAGCAACTATGACGCATGGTATTTGTGTGTGTGTGAATGTGTGTACCCACGCACCAGTATATAAGGCAGAACATTTTCTGAATTTGATCAATTAACAAGCAGCTCGCCTGCAGATTGCAAGCATATCGCCTGCAGATAAGAAGTCTGTTGGAGGAGTTTTATACTCCGCAATAATTTCTTGTCAGCAGATAGCAAGCAGATCACCTGTAGGGAAGAAGTCTGTTGGAGGAATTTTATATTCCGCAATAACTTCTTGCCCGTAGATAGCAAGCAGCACGCCTGCCGGTAAGGGATCCGCTGTAATTGGTGGCTTGACCGTGCGACTGATACTGTTGCAGAATTTTTTATTCCCTCAGTATTTTTCAACACGGCCAAGCATTCCCAGCGATTACTACTAGGTGTACCGCTTATTGTGCCGTCCGTACTGCTGCCTCCGATACCGTAGTCGTCTCTACCGCTGCCGCCTATACCACAGCCACCATTCTCGCTGTTGCCTGTGCCGCTGCCGCCTATACCGCAGCTACCATTCTCGCTGTTGCCTGTGCCGCTCACGCCTGTACCGCTACCAGGTACTACCGGTGCCGCCTGTACTGCAGCCTTCTGTACCGCAGCCATCTTTACCGCTGCCGCCTATTCCGCAGCCATCATTATCGCTGTTGCCTGTGCCACTGCCGCCTATACCACAGCCACCATTCTCGCTGTTGCCGCTGACGCCTGTACCGCTTTTTTCGCTGCCGCCTCTGCCACTATTGCCGCAGCTGTCTTTACCGCTTCTGCCTGTACCGCTGCCGCCTATACTACTGCTGATGTTCCCACCACTGCCCATCGGCTCAGCCAGTTGACTCCCCATTCTTCGGCTACGATTCCCGACCGTCCACTATGAACCATCTACCTTGTAAGAGTTGACTACATAAACTTGGTGATAAGTTTTATAACGTGTATAAAGCATTGAGTGTCATTCCTTCCACGAACCAAGAAGGTAGGTAATAAACAAAATTGCAACGACCCTGGCCTCCGCTGTCGCTATCCCAGCAACCAGCCTAAACGTGTCGTAACACTACTATCAACAAAACAAGAGAGTATACAAGGCACTGATTTGTTACAGCGTACTGCAGACCACATTAATAGCAACCAATTCCGTTATGATCTCTAGAAATCATCCTGCGCCAGTAAAAACAAATTCTTTTGTCAACTATGGTCTAATGAAGCCTGCAGTCCAGAATACGTGCCAAACAGTGAGAAGATACCTTTTTTATGCGTTGACTTTGGAATAATTAAAAATGAGATTTCTGCCGAAATAGCAATATTTTCCTGAAATTTCACTGGGCAAGAAGCCTCCGCGTTGAATAAAAATATCATACTGGTGAATACCCATTTTTTTTCTTTCGATTGTGAGTCCTCTCGACTCACTTGTTTGGCAAATTTAAGGTTAGAGAGTAAATTGTCTGTCAAATGTCATCCTTTGACAGTTATGAAATTTAAAGCATGAAACGTTACACTCGTAATCAAAAAATTTTAAGTGTATAAATTTACTAACAAAATGGTGAAAATTTTACCGTATCCCGTGACCTGTGGTTTCAGCAAGACCCTCAAAGCCACCCAATTTATATGAGAAATTTCTCGGTCGCGGAATTTCTCGATTTAGAGATGTTATTTGGCCGTCTTGTTTTTGTGATTGAAGCCATTTAAAAGGTTGGGACTTGTAACGACACGATTTGCCTGGCTACTGGGGTATACTATGCGGCATCCAGGGTCGTGCAGTGACGTTAGGACAAACAAAAAGGCTGTGGTTGATTAGGTTTTAACTTAGCCTTTATTTGGCACTAATTCTATTGCTCGACGGCAGCTCGCTTCTCGGCTCCGACTACTGTACGCTGGTGTGTGTGTGTGTGAGTGCGGCAGTTTCCGTTGTTTTGGTCCTACGTATACCGGTCAGTGTCCGAGGGAAACAGCCACAACAATGTAAGCTGGGCTGGGGGAAAACTTCCGCTCAATTGTCCAATGCTCTGGTCACCCACTATGGTGACGGTAGACACAAATTCGTTTGTGACCGAACCACAGCTCAGTTAATAGGCCGTGTGTCTAAGAAAAATAACCAAAACAATGTAAGCTGGGCTGGGTTAAAACCTCCGCTCAACTATCCAATGCTCTGGTCACTCACTATGGTGACGGTGGACACAAATTATGCTGAAATAAGGCCTCGGGGTTCAGGGTATAAACTCGGCTGGGCTAAAACCTCTGCTTTGTTTATAACCTGACTGAAATCATAAATCATTTAACTTAAGATTAAGACTTTTGGCGTTGCAGACTTACATGAAACATTCATCATATTCCATTAATTACCGTATTTCTGCTTTATATTTGTATAAATAAAATTGAAGTTGTGTAAAAAGAAGTAAGTGCTTTAAGTCAATTTACTTCCTAACCTCAAATTTGCCCATCCTTTACTTTCCAACACTGATTTTATTCAGTCGATAAATTCAAATGTATGAACAAATGAGTTTTTAATAATATTCCTATTTCCCTTTTAATAAAGGGTCCGCTAAATAACAACTTTTTTTTTGTTTTAACTGAATATTTTCTCAAATTTCTTTTTTTATTTGAAAGTACAATCCTTCCGGTTAAGAATGGAAAGTAATTTCATTCAAATGGCTGCCTCGGCTGGCCATGCAGTAGCCTACACGATCGGTCCAATTTTTAAGCACATTTTCAATTGTGTGCAGCTGTATTTCACCAATGGCTTCAATAATATTGTCCTTGAAAGCGTCAATTGTCTCTGGCTTGTCGGTGTAACACTTATCTTTGACGGCACCCCTCACAAATAATAGTCAGCGGTGTCAAATCGCAGCTCCGAGGTGGCCAAACGACATTTGCTGTGCGGCTGATAATGCGATCTTCAAAAATACGGCACAAAACAGTTCGTGTTGCTTCGGCTGTGTGGCACGTAGCGCCGTCCTGTTGAAACCATATGTTGCCAATATCCTCCTCTTCAATTTTTGTGAACAAAAATTCGTTAAACATGGCCCGATAACAATCGCCATTGACTGTAACGGTCACTCCTTGCTCATTTTCGAAGAAAAATGGCCCAATTATGCCTTTGGAACAAAATCCGCATCAAACAGTGACTTGTTTTGGGTGCGTCGGCTTTTCAATGCTTGTTTACATACCCGCCAAGATCAAAAAGAGCTTCATATGAAAAGATGATTTTTTTTTGGTAAAATCGGCATCTGCTGTAAGTCGATCGCAAGCCCACTTGGTGAAGCGAAAACGCATTGGAAGGTCACTTGGCTTCAACTCCGGAACTAATTGAACTTTGTATGGCGTCATAGCAAGGTCTTTATATAAAATTCGTCTTAATGATGTCTCTGAAATGTTCAATTATTGAGAATGACGATTCACGCACACTTTCTGCCACAGCAGCAATATTCTCGGGTGTACCCACTGTTTTTGGCTTTTTAGGCTTTGATTTATCGATGAAAATGCCAATTTCTTTCACTTTTTTTACACATTCTGCAACATTACCATGATTTTCAAAGTAATGTCGCAATATTTCCCAGCGTTGTTCAAGCGTATACACAACCATATTCGTTCAGCGGAAGGATAAAACTAATTATCTGTGAAAGCAAACATGAGCTAAGTGTTACCATTCACAAAATAAGCACTAGCTGAAAAAAACGTTAAATGGCGGACCCTTTAATAAGTTGTGTGGTAAAACTTTAAAATATAATAAAGTAATTTTATAGAGATAGAAGAAGACTGTTTGCTTGGAAAGAAATACCCCTGCTACTTTAGTCATGCAATATGAGTTTGTGGTTAAGATGTGTAGAAAAGCATACGGAAATGATTACGAAACTAAATTTATTTTTCTCTGTTTTACATGTTTCATTCACCCGTATTCTTGTTTGTTATGTTTGAGCAATGTTGCCAATGTGAGATATTTTTTGTATGCAGATTAATCATTAAAACAAAGTCAAAAATAGTTTTTCTTTTTTCTTAATGTATAGAAAATTGGTCTATATTAAATGTTATTAGCGTGGCCATCCACACAAGTTGCAGTACAAAAAAATCGATAATCACTGCACGGATTTTGAGTTTTAAGACTGAAATCGATTCGATTGGCTCCGTATAGACTCTGTCTTTAACATAGCCCCACAAAAAATAGTACAGTGGTTTTAAATCACACGATCTGCTGATGACTGTCGTGAAATTATGCGATCGGGAAATTTGGTTTGCAATAAATTGATCGTTCAATTCAATTTCAGTGACATAAACGTCGTCAATAATAGGCCAAAATTGATTTGTTTTTTTAAAAGAGAAGTAGCAGAGAAGTAGAAGGCAACAATGCCTATTTAGTCAAGTACCGTGCTACATTCTTTAGGAAAGGGATAGAGAAGAGATGAAACAGGTGGTGAAAGTAGAAGGATAGTCGAAAATTAACTGCCGTGTAAAGACAGCACAGCGACCAGTGACTATGCCTTCATCGCTGAGCAACCCCATCGACAGTCAATTTATATTTTTGTAGTGAAAAAAACCAAGGTCTTCGTTGGGAATCGAACCCACAACCCCCATACTAACAAGCTAGTACACTACCTACTAGCCTACAGGGTCACCTAATTAATAGCATCGTGATGGCGTGATTCATTTGACCGTTATGACATTTCCAGCCTCATTTTCGAAAAAAAACGACCCTATCACGCCTCCAGACCACATAGCGCACCATATAGTGACACGTTGAGCATGTAAAGGCCTGGCCTTGTAGTGATTTTGGATAACCCCAATTGTTGAGAATGTCGAGGAATTGGTTTTGCTTCGATATTTTCACTTGAATGACCCGTTTCACTCGTTGATGTTCGCTCATTTTGTAACGAGCCTGCCAACTCATATTTAACGACCAAATTCTTAATAGCGGTATCCGAAGGACGATTACGTTGACCGAAAATATACGGAATTTTACGAAATGTAACTTTAACAGTGGATTTTAATTATTTTAATGCGATTTTCCTGTGAATACGTCAAAAAGCTAAATGTCAAAACTATCATATTGTTGGTGTTGCCATATATATATGCATACATATGATGTTTACTAACTGCCTGGCATGCAAGAAAAAAAATACATGTATGCTGTTTACCATCTAAACGCCCAAGACAAAAAAAACTAATTTTACAACAACAAACATACATGTTGTTTACCATCTCCGTAGTATTCTGAGAAACCCTTTTCTACAAAAGACAACAAACAACAAATGTATTGAAATAAATCCCAAGCACACAGATATACAGGCGCCTATACATCGAATAAACAACATACAACAACAAAATGTGATATAAAGGGAGTAGAAGATTCTTAAATCTTCTAAAATTTAAATGGACAAATATAGATAGGGAAACGTCTGAGTGGATAATCAGTCAGTGTTAAACTAAATCTCATCAAGTAAAGACGTGCATTTTAAGTAAATTGTTCTGAAGTGTCAACTTTGTATAGTTAAAGTAAATAAAATTGTTACAATAGAAATTTAAAAATTCTAAAAACTGGTGTTATTTATTTTGCAATAAAGAACTCACAACAAAACGTTTATAAAAGGTATAAACGTAACAATATTAATATTGAATATGTCACAGGTATTTTGACAGGTTTGTTCTATTTACCAATCTCTTTAAAATGTTTCATAAAATAACAGTTTTCATACGAGATTAGAATCTTAGGTACATTTTCAGACACGTTTTACTCAAGTAAAAAAAAAAAACTGAATTCTTAGTTCTGTAAAACTAGATTTCAAATATTTTTTATCGCGTAACTTTTGTAATCGCGTAACTTCTACGGAAGAAATTGCACGACAAAAAAGTAAACTTTTCAAAATTTGATAAATTACTTTTATTGCAAAAAAAAAAAATTCGCATGATTACTTAAAATTGCTTTGTAAACTTCACGTCGAGTTTAATCAAACTGTATTTTACATGTGTAAATGTGAGTGTATGATTATTGTATTTACTAGTTGATTGTTGTAATGTGGCAATTAAGCGCCCGAAGTAAATACACAAGCTTAACAATTTTTATAATAATAATAATTTGCGTGGAGAAAATTGCTTAAATGGAATTTTTATGTAATTCACTTAACTTATTTAACAAAATGATAAAATTATTATATATTATTGTTTTTTATGCTTTAAATTTATTTTTTATATTTTTATGAATGACTATTAATTTTATTTAAGCCATTTAAATGCAGTTAAAATATTTGAATGTAATTAAAAGTGACACATAAGTGACACATACTTCTTAATATGAATAATTGTTGTTCTCGATTTTTATTCGAAAAACTTTAATGCGAAATATTTAACTGTTTAAAAAAATTATAAATGGTGAAATTATTGAAATGAATAATTGAGAGCACTCAATCAATATTTTGCTTTATATTTATTGATTTTATAACGGGTGTTTTTTAAAGATATGAAATTTACCCGAAAGAAAATTTTTTGACTTTCGACATATGACCGCAACGGCTGGCTCAGGTGTAGTATAATCTCTAGGCCCAATTTTCGATAACTTTTTCCAACATTTGTGGCCGTTAATTGGCAATAACAGGCCGACTGTTATCCTTCAAATTGTTAATCATTTCGGCCCTATCAGTATCGACTAACTGGGCCCAATTTTCGATTACCTTTTCCAACCTTTGTATACGTAAATTTGCAATAACGCGCCGAATGTTATCCTTCAAGTTGTTAACCATTTCAGGCTTATCGGCATAGACTAACTTGTCCTAACAGAAAATAGTCTAGCGGGCGTTAAATGGCACGATTTTAGAGGCCAATTCATGAGTTTGAAAGGAGCAACTAGGCGTTAACCAAAACTTTACCTTCAATAAATCAATTTTAGCACGAACTGTGTGACATGTTGCCCCGTCTAATTCAAACCACAGCTGCTGCACATCATAGTTGTTCTTCAATTAATGAACGCAGAATTTTGTAAATATAACTCTAAAACTGCTATCATTGGCTGTAACGTTCTGATCAGTATCGTTTTTAAAGATGATTCCACCAGCCCAAACAGTCAGTTTTTCTAGACGTAACGGTGATTCAACATTTACTTGAGGATTATCATCATTTCAAATGCGGTTTCTTTTGGCGTATTCACGTAAACAAAAGTGAAATTCATCGCTTAACAAAATTTTGCTTATATATATCGAGATCATTGGCAATCTTGTTTTGGGCCCATTCACCAATTGTATGCCTTTATAGGTGGTCGTATGGCTTCAATTCTTGCACGAGTTGGATTCGGTAAGCACAAAATTTCAGATTTTTCTGCAAAAGTTTTTATAAAGTGGATCGAATGCGGGTGCTCTTCTACGCCACGCTCTAGAGCACCAATGAGTTCTTCTGTAAGCAATGTATTATGTCTCTCTTTTTTCTCGAACCAGCACTCAGAGGATGACTCCTACACATGCAACGCATTGTGTCAGAACTAGGGAATTTGGTTATGGGGAGGAGGAAAGAGGGAGTAGGGTTTGTGGACATTTAATTTGAACATTGAAGGACCTCTGGAGGGAGTTTATTTCACATACGAACGATTCTGCTAAAAAGCGAATTTTCTCTATAATGCGTAGTACGATTCACTGGAAAATCAACCACAAATGGATGAGCTCTCAACGAAAATCGCGTTAAACGCGATAACGTGCGATTAAGGAAAACAAGTTCCTTAATTTCATAAGAACACTTACATTATAGTAACGATAAAACAGTGAAATACATCCCACATTGCGTCGATGGTCTAGAAAATCAATAGTGTTGGATACCCTACTGTCGCCAATGAACCTCTTGGCCCCCCTCCTGCAGTCGAGAAACTGCCTAACCTTTTTAGAAAGCCGAGGCACCTAAAACTTGAAAATCGAGCATCACACTGAATTTTCATGCCAAGAACATCAACAGCATTCGATTTCGTAATACCTATATCACCCATAGTAACAGATACAGTACCATTTCCGAACACAGATCTAAGCGTAAGCATGCAACATTGTGTCTATTCATACGACGCCATTCCGAGATTGTTGCGAGATGATGATTCAGTGTATTATTCACGTTCCGCCGTTTGGAACTCGTCTCCAACTGATCCGGTCTGTTGCCAAATGTATACGAATGGCAATGTCATCTGCGAAAGAGTATATAGAAAAATAAAAATTTAGAAAAATATAGAAAAATTAAAAATACGATAAGAGACAGAACAGAGCCTTGCGGTATTCCTGAATTAATTTTAAACTCGTCTGATGAAATTCTATCTAAAACAATTCGTATAGTGCGATTGCTATTCTCAGAGTAAGCGTGGTGCGAAAACGTTCCATATAGTTCATTGAATTAATTACTCTGGTGGATAATCATCCAACCACAAATTGACCTAGTGCACGATACATATTTCGAACAGAACCATGATATTCAAAATAAATATACAGAATTTGGAAGCATTAATTAGGCATCAGTCTCTTCATATTGAAAATGCCAAATCAAACATTAATCACTTCTAAACAGCTGAACAACTGGTCGCCAGACAAAAAGTGTTAGTAAGTTAAAGTTCTATACCTCTATAAAAATAATATTGTTACGTTTATACCTTTTCAAAGGTTTTGTTGTTACCGAGTTCTTTATTGCAAAATAAATAACCCCAGTTTTAAGCGTTTTATAATTAATTATAATTTTATTTACTTTAACTACACACAAAGTTGACACTACTAAATTATTTACTAAAGATGCAAGTCTTTACCTCACGAGGTTTATGTTTTAACTAACTAACTATCTGCTCAGACGCTGTCTTTTATATTTCTCCACTAGAGGTCTAGAAAAATTAAGAATCTTCTACATTTTGTTGTTATGTTATTCATTCAATGTACAGACGCCTGTTGATCTGTGTGTATTTTTGTTTTTGTTTTTATGCTAATAAAGTTTCTTCCTGGAATTTATTTGGAGATAGTTGTTGTTGTCTTGCGTGTATAAGTTTTCTTGGGAGAAACTACGCAGTTAGTAAACAGCATACCCAATTGTTGTTGTTGTTTTGCGTGTATAAAATTTATACGCAGTTTGTAACTAGAAATTTGTTGTTGTCTTGCGTGTATAAGTTTTCTTGGCAAACCGCGCAGTTAGTAAATAGTTTTGTTGTTAGTGAATTCTTTATTGCAAAGCAAATAACAAAAGATTTTTGAGTTTTATTATTAATTACAATTTTATTTACTTTAGCTACACACAAAGTTGGCACTGAATAATTTACTAAAGATCCAAGTCTTTACTTCACAAAGTTTATGTTTTAACTAACTAATTATCTACTCAGACGCTGTCTTTTATATTTCTCCACTAGAGGTCTAGAAAAATTAAGAATCTTCTACATTTTGTTATGTTATTTATTCAATGTATAGACGCCTGTTGGTCTGTGTGTATTTTTGTTTTTGTTTTTATGCTAATAAAGTTTCTTCTTGGAATTTATTTGAAGATAGTTGTTGTTGCCTTGCGTGTATAAGTTTTCTTCGAAAAACTACGCAGTTAGTAAATAGCATACCCAGTTGTTGTTGTCTTGCGTGTATAAGTTTTCTTAACAAACTACGCAGTAAGTAAATAGCATACCCAGTTGTTATTGTTTTGCGTATGTAAGATTTCTTAGCAACTGTGCAGCTAGTAAACATCATACCCAGTTGTTTACTTTCTTACTTAATTTTACATAATTATTTTCTTTAAAAACTTCAGCAAGACGCATCCGTAACAATATAGTAGAAAGTAGACGATTTTACTCGCCTATAAATAGAAATCGCAGTTTATAGAGAAAAGTTTTGCGTTAATAGCAGTAAATTATAAAGTTCTTAACTAATGAGTATCGTTATGAAAATGTTACTTTCACGTTTACATTCTTATCGATAAAGTTGTATATCCGTTATTACGATAAAAAAAATATAAAGAAGATCTGATTTTAATATATTTATATGCTGCTTTAACTTTTGTAACGCAAAAGACAGACTTTGCAAAAACAAACAATAAAAAGCATAGGACCCCCTTCTATGTAAATACAGCACAGTCTAGCCGGACTTTTTGTAAATATGATAAAAAATAAGTTGAAAAATTAAAGGTGGTCTCTGAACCATAATAAATAGACGCCCCAGGTTTGCACAGTGTGCGTATTATAAAGTCCGATTTAAGATCAAATTTTAAAAACACAAAATTCAAAACTGTAGGGGGACCCCTATACAAGGTGTAATTTTGAGGTATAAACGATTAGAAATAAATTTAAAAACTCAATGGTGCACAATGCAAAACTAGTTTCTAATTTATTTATGTAAATACGTGATTTTCAATTTCTTTTTGGTGATAAGATAACCCAAACAAAGTTGTAGACTTTTCATGCAAATCGAACTCCATGTTACACGGATAAATTGCTTACGTTTTGGTTAACTACCTGTTTTAAACGTTTTCTCGCCTCAGACGGTGCTGCTACTGGCAATAGTGCAATTTAAACTGTATTTTAAAATGATTATGAATAATATAATGTCTACTATTATTGCAGAACGAACATTGAAGGTCATTCAGTCACTATTAAGATTTCAAGGTTAAATGAGACATAACATGAAATAGAATTTACAATAACACAATAAAAATTATTTAAATACAAAGAAATACATCATAAATTACAAAAAAAAAAATTAAACAGTTGGCAAAGCACATGAAGATGAAAAGAAGAAGATGAATGAAAAACTCAAAGTATTTTAATGAGAAAGAAATCTGTACTTCTGTTCGTAATGTTTTGAAACCTCTTGGGTTTTCACTTCCAGAATTCCGGAATCTATTAATCGGCAGTGTCATATTTGACATTTAATATTTTTATGAATAAATTTAAAAGCATTCGATAGATTTTTGTTTAAACAGGCAGGGTTCATGTTATACGTCAGTTGCCAAAATAAAAAAGAGACACCCGTAAATCAAAATAAGCAAATGCAATTTGAATAATAAAATAAAACAAAACAAAACAAAAAAAAATAATTAAACGTCAACATATTTTAGTCATTATTAAATCTGTAGGAATGGCCATTTTACATCTGCTTTAAAATTTCAATAAAAGAAATTTATTTAAAAATCAAACAGCAGACTTTTGTAATTACAATCAAGCAATAAAAAGTGACTAGACACACGAGTGCCAAAGACGGGATGACTTTATATAGCGTGGGCAAATTTGAGGTTAGGACGTAAATTTCCTTTAAACGCACACTGTTTTTTCTGGACAATTGCAGTCTCATTGATATCAGTGTAAAGTAGAAATATTCCACTCAGTAATACCGTAAATAGATTCACACTTAATTTATTTGCATTGTAAAGTACGTGCGCTTCGGGAACAATACAATCCAGGGCATACAGTGATAGACATTCGTTTGGCCGCACTTACTTTTTTTATTTTTAAGTTGTTTTTTTAAACGCTTATTTTATAGAAAATATGCGTTCTTTTGTAAAATTGTTGCTGTCTTTCGTGAGACAATCGTTTAAACGCATTAAGAGAAAATTTTATTTCATTTGTGAATTTTGACTTGTGGTAAACACGTGTTTTCATACAAATTAATAAAAAAATTTATTTCAAATATAAAAAATAAAAAATAAATTACAGAATTTTTATAAGCCGATTAGATATGGACTCAGGAAAGCGGTTAAATGATACCGAAAAAGATTTAATCGACAACTTAAAGAAAAAAGGGTTATCAAATCGAAAAATTGCTGGAATAATAATGCGTTCTGTAAGAGTAATACGAAATTATTTACAACTTGGCAAAAAAGTATGACATTAAGGTTCCAACGAAGTGATCATCCAAAATTACGACCCGTCAAAAAGGACAGATTCGTCATGAAACAACTCGAAATCGTTTATCCTGTCGGAAAATAAAGGACAAACTTGATCTTACAGTTTTTAATGCGACCCCATCGATAAAATGGAAAAAAATTAAGTCTAAAACCACAACTAACTAAAGTACACGAGGAGAGACGTTTTAGCTTTGCCCAAGCACACCTGTCATGGACTGATGAATGGCAAGAAGTTATATTTTCAGATGAAAAAAAAAAATAACTTGGATTGAGCCATTCGAACGTAGTGCGATCAAAGCGAAATTTTGGTGGTGGAAGCGTTATGGTGTGGAAAGCATTCTGTTATAACTTCAAGCTTCGTATTTGTTTTATAACCACCAGAATGAATTCAGAAATGTACCTAGAACTTCTGGAGGAAAATTCTGAAAATTAATATATTACCCAACAGAACAACGCGGCAATACACGTATCGAAAAAATGTAAAAAATGGTTTTCTACCAATAATATTGATTTACTTCCGATTGTAACCCAATCGAAAACATATGGGGAATCCTTATAGCTACTAACGTATTATTCGTTCGAATACGCAAGCGATGCAAGATATCTTCACATATATCGTCTTTGTATTTGTTCCATAACTGAATTGGTTTTGAAAGGAAACATGTGGTGATGATAATTGCGAACAGCGTTCGTATTTGGTACGCATTTGATGAAACAACTGAATCCGCAACTGTTAAATCCCAATGAGAATCGTTCTCCAGTAAACCCAATAGTTGACATGCTTCTCTTGAAATGTTTCCTTGCTATAAACCTCACGGAGCCCGAGACCTTTCCAACCAATGCAAAACCTTGGAAATCGGTTCGCGCGTTCTGAAGTTATAGCGTCAGCAAGGAAAACCCGACTTATTTTTATATTATAGATAGATAAAATTAGAAACTAAAGACTGTCCCATTCAAGAATAGACTTTTACGAATATGGGTTTGTTTTTAGCTAACACAGAGTGTGTGCGCGCTAAACTGTGTCCACATAGGACACCGTATTTTGTAATAGTATGTGACAAATATCTTTTAAATAGGATTTTGCCTATTGGAGTTAATTATAATAATGAAAAGATAAAAGTAAAAACCAAGGGGTGGGTATAAAATTCTTTTTATGAGAATTCCATTCACTCCTAATTTGCCTTCGCATTCAATTGTACTCCAAATCTGTTGGAGATTTGGGACATAAGGCCACAATGCTTGTGGAACTGCGTGCTAGATGAACTTACAAAAAGGCGTCACATTAAACATTCTATTGAAATAGTAGACATGAAAAAACTTTACCGAACTCAGGATCTCTTGATGATTATGACATCAATATTTAGAGCGATTTTCGAAGCCCTCCAACCACACTTTATGTGATTTAGATTTTTAAAATGGTGTACAAGAAAGATGTATCGTTTCAATTGATATTTTCGCTATTAATTTTTGTTTCTTTTTTTGTGTTTTGCTGCTCTGTGGAACCACAATCTGTCTTGTCACGTTCTGTGTGAAATCTGACGTCTTGATGAAAACACACAAGTGGCAAAAGAATCACTCAATTATTTTGTGTTTTATTTATTTATTTTTTTTTTATTCTTTACTTTTTTCTTTGTTATTGAAAGCAAACGTGTAAACAATATTAAAATGTATTTTACATACATTCATATACAAACTTACGTAAATGAAAAAACTTAGTTTTATCAAATAAATATAAAGGGTGTTTTTTTATAAAAGCACATCGCTTTGAAATGGATGTTAATTATAATTTAAATATCACTTCTGGCATATGACCCACCACGACTGGCTCGGACGTAGTCTAATCGAAAGGTTCAATTTTCCATGACTTTTTCCAATATTTGTGATCGTAAATCGGCAATAACGCTACCAATGTTGTCCTCTAAGAGATCAATCATTTCGGGCTTATGGGCGTAGACCAGCGACATCACACATTCCCACAGAAAATAGTCTTGGAGGCCGATTCAAGTAATACTATGTGGTTGTTTGATAATAAATCGATGGTGCTTTAATAAATCAATTGTGGGTGTGTGACTTGGCAAGACCCCTTGTTGAAACCACAACGCATGGTTAATCGTTTCGGACTTTTCGGCGTAGACTAGTGACTTCAAATGTGCCCACAGAAAATAGTCTAGCGAAGTTAAGTAGTCCAATCTTGGACGTCAATTCAAGGGTTCGAAAGGTAAAGCTATACGGTTATCAAACTTTTCCTTCAATAATTTATTTGTAGCATTAGCTGTGTGGCATATTGTACGAGGGCTGCTATTTATATTTGTGGCCTAAGGATGAAAACACAAGCATTTAAAGACAATATCTATTTTATTGTTTTTCGAAATATTCTCCATGAAGATTTATACACTTTTGCATGCGTTGGAACCAATTTTCAAAGCACTTTTTCCACTCCGATTTAGGTACTTCTAAAACATAGGTTTTGAATGCAGAAACTGCTTCTTCAGGTGTAGGAAACCACTTAGTTTTTTCTTGATGTTCGGAAACAAAAAGAAGTCATTAGGTGCCAAGTCAGGGCTGTACATCGGATGACCGATCAATTCAATGTTTTGCCCCGTCAAAAACTCCATTGTTTCAGCCGATCGGTGACAGCTTGCATTGTCGTGATGCAGAATGATGCGTCTTTTCTTTGACTTTTCCCGAAGTTTCTCAAAGACTTCTGGCAAACAAATAGTGGTGTACCATGCCGAAGTAACCGTCTTACGTTGCTCTAATGGCAAAGTCGCCACATGATCGGTAATGCCGAAGAAACAGGCAACCATTTGCTTTGATGTGCTTCTTCCACGAACAACTTTGGTGGGATTTCGCTCGTCTTGAAAGACCCATACGATGGGTTGCTGTTTTGTTTCAGGATCATATAAGTATATCCATGATTCGTCACCTGTGCAGATATTATAAACTGCTTTTGATGCACCTTGAGCGAATTTCTGCAACATTTTCTTGCACCAATCAACACGAGCATCCTTTTGTGCGTTTGTCAGCTTATGCAGTATCCAACGTGAACAAACCTTTTTCACATGCAAATGTTCATGCAAGATCTTATTGATGCTTGTCATACTAATCCCTACAGATGCCTCAATCTCGCGATATGTTACATGACGATCATGCTTTATCAGCTCATGCACAGCTGCGATGTTTTCTGGCACAACAACCGTTGTTGGACGACCTGCACGGGATTCTTCTTGGAGTGATTGTCGGCCACGATTGAATTCGTTATACCAGTTTTTAATGGTGCTGTAAGAAGGTGCGTCATTACCATACAAGGAATTAAATTCATCTGTGCACTGTTGTCGTTTGAGGCCACGTCGAAAGTTATGAAAAATTATTGCACGAAAATGTTCACGAGTTACTTCCATTTTCTCCTAAGATCACTTTTTAACCTGCTATCACTAACACTAACAACAATAAAATGACAAAATGTTTTGGTTGAGGTTATGTTTAACAATGTGGAGGTTGCACTAGAAACATCAGCTGTTGCCTAGCAACAGTCAGTGTTACCAGGCCAGAAATATAAATAGCAGTCCTCGTAAAAACCACAGCTCCTGGACAACATTATTGTGCAATTGATGAATCATGGTTACATAGCGGCCACTATGGACTGCAACGTTCTAACTAGCATCGCTCATATAGTGGCAACACAAATCATATTGTTTTCTCTTCTGGCTGCATACGATTCATTTAATGTAAAGTGTTCACACAAGCAAAAACTATACACTTCTTCCCATTATTTCTGTTCTGTACCCACTATAAAAAATAAGAAAAAAGGAAAACAAACTTTTCGTTTTATTAATTTTGTTATCCGAATTTCCAATAAACAGCTCTTTTATTTGAAATACAGTGAAATGAGTTTCAAATTGTTTTTCCTTCCACGATAACTGCAGCTTATCAGTCATAGAGGGGCGCATGTATGTGGTATATGGCGTGATATCGCAATACACAACATGCGATATTGGCATAAACACACACATTTTGAACCAACTACAACAAATAATCATTTTTGCGGTTTTAAAGTTAAATATGAAAGCGAAACAAAGGATAAACTAACGGCTAAACACAACAACATACGAGCGTTTAACAAAACCATTAGACACACGAGCATGCGGAACTTAAAATATAATTTTATATTTTTTGCATTTCTTTTTATTTCTTTGGCAAAATAATTTTATAGCAGATGTGTTAATTGATTAAAGTTTTTATGTCTTAAAACAAAAAAAAAAGTGTAAAATTATTTATTTCATTAATTATTATTTCATATACGACACATTTTGAACAGAGTTAATTAATATCTGATGCTAAACAAATTCTGAACACAAAACTTGAAATTTAGATTTTCAAAAAATAAAAAAATAATTTTTTAACATTTATTTTAGTATTAAATAATTTATTGAGTAATTTTTAAACTTACGATTATTTGAGGTTAGAAAGTAAATTGTTTTAAACCACAATCACTTTTATCGATACCAATATACCAATGCTGAAATATGGGAATTAATAAAAAAAATATTATGTTCAGCAAATTTCCACCTCGGCAGACTTCCTTTATATTCATAAAATTTTAAAGCACATCTTGCAACAAAGCTGCTTCGCTTAACACCGAATTTCATCTGTCGGATCGTTCAATCTTTGTGCCTGATCTTTCAAATGACCCCAGAGAAGGTAATCCAGCGACGTTAAAGTACAAGAACGAGGCAGTCAATGGACATGTTAAATCAAAAAATTACACGGCCGGAAAATTTTTCATGCAATTTGGCTTACGGCCAGGTGCAGATGAAAGGTGGTCAAACCACTGGGAATGAAAAGCAACGCCATTCACGCCCTAGAAAGCTGAGGACTAATTCTAGCAACAGGTCTTTCCTAGTTGCAATTTCAGCAGTTCCAAAGCAGGGTTGCAAACCACTACTCCTTGCTGAAGATCTGGAGACTATCCAACTCCTGGTCCAGAAGACATGACTGGCATGCTCACTGGATCTAGGATCATTCACCCGTTGGTGTTATTAAAGGCGAGATGATCTTGGCCCTCATAATTAAATTCATGCGGGGGCGGCAAAACCACAAGCACCACGATACTCCCGAAGGACCAACCTCAATAATCAGTCAGAGAAACAGCTAAAATTCTTAAGAGACAATTAGCGCAGCTTTGGGGTTTACTGAGTCCCGTGGAAATAACGTGGAGCTTCCAGTTGACCCCTGCTGTCTTCAGCGGACTGCGCTCCCATTATACCCCCAGCAGCCTGACTATTTGGACCTGTGCAACTGGAGGTATAAGGGAGCCTAGTCCCCTGAAGTCAGCAGGGATACAACTGGAAACTCCACGTTATTTCCACGGGAATCAGTGAGTTCGCAGAGTTCCGCTATTTGTCTCTTTAGATATTTAGCTGTTCTCTGGCTGATTATTGAGGTTGGCCCCTATATGGGAGTATCGTGGTGGTTGTGGTTTCGCGGCCCCAGAACAGGTCAGTTTTTAATGGGGCCAGGTTCATTTCACCTTTAATAACACCTACCTGGTGGAATGTTCCTAGATCCAGTGAGCATGCTAGACATGTATTCTGGACAGGAGTTGGATAGTCTCCAACTCTTCAGCAAGGAGTGGTGGTTTGCAGCCCTGCTCTGGAATCATCCAAGTTGCAACTAGGAAAGACCTGTTGCTAGAATTAGTCTTCGGCTTCCTAGGGCGTGAATGACGTTGCTTTTCATTCCCAGTGGTATGACCACCATCTGATTAAGGCTCACTGCTAGGCCCAGATGTAAATCTTATTACGTAATACTCCCAGCAGCACAGGTCTAGATGGTTAAGTATTCCATAACGATCGATAAATGTGTCCCCGGGGGGGATTTTTCAAGCAATAGCATAATTTCTTGAATGACTGTGTGGCTTGTGGCGAAGTCTTGCTGAAACCAAAAGTCACTGATATCAACATTAGCCAATTGTGGCCACAATAAATTATTTATCATAGCTTGTTAGCACAGATAATTCGCGGTGATGGCGTTTCCTTACTCATTTTCGAAAAAATACGGGCCGATGACGCCGCTTGACCACAAACCATACCCTTCGGCCACCTCCTTTGGATATAATGGTTTTTCGAGGTCTGTTTGTGGGTTTTGTAAGTTTCATAAGCGACAATTGAACTCGTTTACATAAATATCCAATTGAAAGTGAGCCTTGACACTAAAGACGATTTTATCGAAAAGTGCATTGTTTTCATTGAGTTTTTCAAAAACGTTTAACGTAAGCAGTAGTTGGTTGGCTTTAATTTTTGAACCAGTTAAACTTTATAAGCGTGAAGATGAAAATCTTTTTGCGAAATGTTGCGCACAGTGCTTCTAAATGTTGCGAACGTCGATTAGTTGATGTTCCAGGCTCATTCTCAACACTTTGCGTACAGTGGTTATCTTAACATCATCACGGCCTTTGCGAGCGTATTTTTTTTTATCCATTATCAGGCAACAATACTGTTAGCCTGTGCCCCTGTAGGCTAGTAGGTAGTGTACTATCTTACAAGACGGGGGTTGTGGGTTCAATTCCCAGCAAACACCTTGGTTTTTTTCTCTACAAATAAAAACTGACTGTCGTGGGCCTGCTCAATGATGAAGGCATGATCGCCGTCCTGTCTTATACGACAGTTAATTTCCGTAACTATCCTTCTACTTTCACCACCTGTCTCATCTTTTCTCTATACCTTTCCTAAAGAATGTGCTACTCGACTAAATAGACATTGTTGGCTGAAGTGCTACTTCTCTTAAAAAAAAAATACCGTGAGCCTGATTACGAAGAAAGGTTGCTATAATGTTACGAAGTTATACACTCAAATTTTGATAGTAAATTTTCACCATTCTTTGTTCAATATTGTAGTATCGTTTCATGCAAATATTTAATCATTTGCTAAATAATTTACTTCCTAACGTCAAATTTGCCCACTTCCACCATAAATTTGTACTGATGGAAGATGATGAGTCCTTGTAAAAATAACTAAAAATAAATAAAAAAAGTTTTTAAAAATAAAAAATATATATTTTTTTACATAACAAAATATGCATAACAAAATGAGAAATAGAAGTAGTTATTGCTCAATTGCATTATCGAAATGATTTCTTTTAACTGTTATAATTGATCAATTACTCAAATATTTTCCAAAATTATTATTTTGAATGCAATTTAACTTTTAGGTACCCCTGTAGGCTAGTAGGTAGTTTACTAGCTTGTCAGTATGGGGGTTGTGGGTTCGATTCCCACCGAAGACCTTGGTTTTTTTCACTACAAAAATAAAAATTGACTGTCGGTGGAGCTGCTCAGCGATGAAGTCATAGTCACTGGTCGCTGTTGCTGTCTTTATACGGCAGTTAATTTCCGACTATCCTTCTACTTTCACCACCTGTTTCATCTCTTCTCTATCCCTTTCCTAAAGAATGTAGCACGGTACTTGACTAAACAGGCATTGTTGCCTGAAGTAGTGCTACTTCTCTTAAAAAAAGAAAAAAAAATGAATTAATTAATTCGGCCTAAGTTCATTTTTATTTTAATTAATCTAAAATTTTAAACAATAAAATTAGACACCAGCAGACTACGACCACAAATATTGGAAAAAAGTCATTGAAAATTAAAACTCCAGATTAAATTACGCCGTAGCCAGAAGTGGCGGTCATATGCCCAAAGCGATATTCAAATTATAGTGCGAAAAGATTATACTTCGTTAAAAAAAATTTCATGGCAATTTAAAAATTCATATTTCCCTTATTCCAATTCACAGTGCCATACTTCTATAAAAGAAAAAACAACCTTTATAACACAGTGTTGCATTTTATTCTTTGTGAAACATTTTTTAACACACAAAACTGTTACATCACACAAATGGCAAATGTAAAAATTTTACCCAATTTAATAATATTTAAGTTTAATATTAATTTCTTTTATAATTTCTTTTTATATTTACAGATAACACAAGTTAAGCAGGGCATAATAAAAAAGGAAAAATAATTTTAATTGATTTGCTGATAACCTGTTAACACATTTCAAAACAGAAAAGCTTTCAGTAGAAAAACAAAACACCACAACCAGCAGCAACAGACGCAATTAATCAAAATACAATGGCTATAAAATAAAAAATATTGATTTAGTAAAAACCTAAAAACAAAAAATAATAACGACAGCCAACCACTATAAAGGCCGTAAACCGGTAGTTCTCTACCTCAGGTTAACTTGTTAAAACACAAAATAAAATCAGTGAATACAGAATTAAAACATAAAGATATAAATCGCCAAAATAAAATCAATTAAAACAGACGACAACAATAACAACGGTCTGAAATATTCGTATGAACAATTTGATTTCGACTGTCCAACTCTGCAAAACAAATTAAAAGCAACTAAATTAGTCAGAAAAATAGAAAATATAAATTAACAGCAATAAAACTCTTATTAAACATTTCAAAATGAACAGTTTGGTTAAAGTTTTTAGTAATTTTAAGGAATTTTATAGCGAAATCAATGGTGCCACTTTGACAGGGGCCATTGATGTCATTGTTGTAGAACAACCAGATGGTGAATTTCAATGTTCTCCGTTTCATGTACGTTTTGGTAAATTGGGTGTCTTAAGGAGTCGTGAAAAAGTGGTGAGTATTTATGTTGTTTATTAAAATGTATTTGATTAATCAATAACTAGTTGTTTAAAAATTATGTCTAGAAATATGTCTGTTCTGTCTTATCGATTATTGTTATTATTATTATTATTTCCTTTTACTTTTAGATGAAATAAAATTATTTTTAATCTTTAAACCTTTTGTTTTTTTTTTTATTAATAAGCTTTTGATGGTTTAACCCTTTTGCTTTTGTATCTTTTTGTCCCGTTATTTAAATTACGTTGAGAACTTCGCAATATTATTAATTTACGAGCTACATTCGGTGTGCTTCGCTACCCCCATCCTTATACATTAAAATAAATATTTATAAAATTATACTCGTATCTAACGTTTTTTATTTAATTAGTGCTTATTTCGTGAATGGTAACACTTAGCTCATGTTTGATTTGACAGATAATTAGTTTTATCCTTTCGCTGAGCGAATATGGTTGTGTATACGCTTCGCTAAGTGGGCCTGCGATCGACTTACAGAAGATGCCAATTTTGCAAAAAAAAATCATCTTTTTAGATGAAGCTCATTTTGATCTTGGCGGGTATGTAAACAAGCAAAATTTTCGCATTTGGGGCACAGAAAACCCGCACGCATACGTGATAAGATTTACATCTGCACCTGGCAGTGAGCCTTAATCAGATGGTGGTTATACCACTGGGAATGAAAAGCAACGTCATTCACGCCGTAGGAAGCCAAAGACTAATTCTAGCAACAGGTCTTTCCTTTTTGCAATTTTGACGATTCCAGAGCAGGGCTGCAAACCACCACTCCTTGCTGAAGAGCTGGAGACTATCCAACTCCTGTGCAGAACACATGTCTAGCATGTTCACTGGATCTAGGATCATTCCACCAGGTAGGTGTGATTAAAGGCGAAATGATCCTGGCACCCATTAAAAACTGACCTGTTATGGGGCCGCGAAACCACAACCACCATGATAATCCCGAAGGGCCAACCTCAATAATCAGTCGGAGAAACAGCTAAACGTCTAAAGAGACAAATAGCGGAAACTCTGCGGGCTACTGATTCCCGTGGAAATAACGTGAAGTTTCCAGTTAACCCCTGCTGCTTTCAGGGGACTGGGCTCCCTGATACCCCCAGTTGCACAGGTCTAGATAGTCGAGCGTTCTATAAAGCCCGCACGCATACATTGAAAAGCGGACGCGCCCAAAACGAGTCACTGTTTGGTGCAGATTTTAGTCCAGGGCCATTTTTCAAGAGTGGCCGTTACAGTCAATGGCGATCGTTATCGGGCCATGTTGAACGAATTTTTGTTCACAAAAATTAAAGAGGAGGATATTGGCAACAGGACGGCGCTACGTGCCACACAGCCGAAGCTGTGTAGTTTTGTTTATAGCATTTAAAAAACAAAAGTTATTTGGTGGACCCTATATAAGGGGTGGAAAAATTTGAGGTTAGGAAGTAACCTCTTTGACATTTATTTCGTAAAAAGTTTAGCAATTTTAAGCGTGAAACATTATACTCTTCAGCAATGAATTTTAATTGTAAAAAAATTTACTATCAAAATGTTGAAAATTTCACTGTATCACTTTGTAAATTTCGAACTTGTCCTCGTAATTAGAATTCTGAGACCGATGTATGTACTTTAATGGCTCAATTCGAAGTTCACGGTAATAGACCAAAGCAATACGGTCGTAGTGATGTAAATATAGCTACTTGTATAGTAGTATTGAGAATGAGCCTGAAATATCAACTCATCCACATTCGCAACAATTAGACATCTCTAAGGGCACTTTGCTAAACATTTTGCGTAAAAATCTTCATCGTTACGCTTATAAAGTTCAGCTCATTCAAAAGTTGAAAGTCGGCGGTTAACTGTTCTCTGACTGATTATTGAGGTAGGCCCTTCGAGAGTATCGTGGTGGCTGTGTGCTCCGAGGCCCTCGTTTTAATTTTGTGGGTCGGATCATTCACAATGAACACAATGAATGGTCCAGGTCCAGTGAGTATGAATGCCGTCGTGTTCTTAATTATATTAAGCTTCATGCGTTCTGGATCACGAGTTGGATAGTCTCCAACTCTTCAGCATGGATTGAAGGATGCGCCCTGCTCCGGGCTTTTGAAGTTGCAACTAGGAGTGACCGTAGGCCTTCTATAGCGAGGATGATACCACATTTCATCCACAGTGATAATGATCCACCATCTGATATTGGCCCACACGGCTAGGTGCAGATGTAAATCTTATCACACATGACCATTATATCCAAAGTATGGTCAATTGGCATCATCGGTCGGTTTTTTTTTTCGAAAATGAACAAGAAAACACCGTCACTGTGAATTCTCTGCGCTACAACACCATGATAAACAATTTTTTGTGGTCAGAATTGGCTGCTTTGACGTCGGTGGTTTTGGGTTTCAGTAAAGCCACACAGCCACACAGCGATTTAAACAATTCACTTATTTCCCGATCTCGTAATTACTTTTTTCTAATCCTAGATTTCGAAATTGCCGTAGTCCATGTAACTTTTTAGGCGCAGATCTATGGCCTAGTTTTCATTAAATTCTTTTTGAAAATTAAGGAGAGGCTTCAATTTCCCCCGTGTCACTCTTGTGATCATAGTTTAAAAAAAGTAATAATTAAATAATAAAAAAAAGTAATAACCTATTAATACTTTCCCGAAGCTGCAGAGACTAAGTGCACCAAATTTCATTGCGATCGGATAAGTGGTTTGGCCGCGCACGAACAAACAAATATTAGATAACGATGGAACCCTCCGAATGCTGGCATTGGGAATTTATGAAAAAAAAAGAATTCAAATATTTATGAACAAATTCCAAATACTTTATGGATACTGTTTGTTCGTTGTTTAATTATCTCGTAATTATTCTCACGTTTTGTTCTTTGTCTCGCTCGCGAAATCTTTTTACACTTCGGAGACGGATTTCAGCTGAAAGACAATAAAAATTTATTGTCATTGTTTTTCCTTGTCTCGATTACAAAATTTTCTTAACTAAGTGATCATTATTTTTTATAATGTGGTTTTTACACTTCGATGACACCAGATTTCATTTGACAGACAACCAAAATTCAAATATAAAATTTATTTTTTATTTGCATTAACAAAAATTTTATTTTAAGAATTTTTCCCCACCTTCTTCATATTTTCAGGTTGACATTGAAATCAATGGAGAGCCAGTCGATATACACATGAAATTAGGTGAATCTGGTGAGGCTTTTTTTGTAGAAGAATGCCCCGAAGAAGATGTTGAAGAATTACCCGATAACTTGGCCACCTCGCCAATACCCTCAAATCATTTTCCCGAAAATTTTTTAAAAAACAATAATGTCGAGAATAATAATAATGGCAAAGAAATGTAAGTTTTATTCTAAAATTTAACAAAAAAAATAATATTTGATTAGAATTTATTTAATTTTGTACGGTTTTCGAATCATAAGTTTTTTTTTTTATTTTATTTAGTAGTTTAAATGGATTTCTGAAAAAAATTGTTTTAATTCAAAATTACATTAAAAAAAAATTTTATTTAACTGTTACAATAATTTATAATTATATATTTATAATCTTATCAAAAAATAGAATTTCGTTCTCAGACAGAACTGGAAAAATTTTTAACGAAAAAATGTTTGAATTTTACTGCGAGCACAAATACTGTGTGACTTTTTAAACAAAAATTATTTTATGTGATCATTTTGATTAATTTTAAGCACTTCTTAATTCCTTCTTAATTGAATCTATATCTAAATGTTGCCATATCTGCGTTTTTTTATGTATAGGTCGGTGAGTTAACACGTCTAGACAGTTTTGATGTGGCAAGCTACGTTAACTTATTTTGTTCCTTTTATAAAAAATCTCTTATTGCTGAGTAATTTTTTTAGTTTGATAACAAGCAGCAGTAGTAGCAAAGGGTTCTGTTTGGTAAAAATGTTTATAATATTGTTACAGTCATTCCTTTAATAAAACTTTAGTTTATTGAATACTTTTATGGCAAAAAAATTACACACAACTTTTAGAAATTTTATTAAATTACACGACTGATTAGGCGATTATTTCTGTTCATATACAAAAATTCATGATAGTAACTTTATTTTTTTTTTTTTTTTTAATTTTCCTTAATCATTGAATCTTTCACATTGTTACGAAATTTGAAATGAGTATTCAAATCTTAGCCTAAGAATAAAAAGTCTTCGTTGCCACTGCAACTACAACATTAAGTTCCCACAGGTGTTGTCTTCATCTGATGAGTTCAAAGGTTCCCCTCCTTTTAGGACGTTTATGGCCCTCAAATATGAGCAAGTCTCTTGCAAACTGATTTGGATGAGTTGTAACTTTTGATTAATAGTTTGTGATAACTTTCCTAGTTTCCTCACGAATAGTGGGAATGCTGAGATCTCTGTGAATATTATTATTCCTTATGTACCACGGGGCACACGTTATTATTCGCAGGAGTTTTGACTGCCGTCTTTGTAGTTTTTCGATGTTTGATGACGAAGCAGTTTCACATAGTTGTATACCGTATAAGCATATGGGCTTTAAAATGGCCTTATATAGAAGGACCTTGAGGTCAAATTTTAATGAGGATCTTGGTCCGATAAGCCAGTAAAGTTGGACAGATTTCAGCTTTATTTGTGTTATTTTTGCCGCTATGTGGTAAGTCCATGTGGGACGTCTATCAAGATGAATTCCAAGATACCTCACATTATTTTGCTCAGGAATTCTTATGCCATCAATTGAAACCGGAGGACAATTTTCTCTTCTCAAGGTAAAAGTAATGTGAACGCACTTTGAGGCATTTACTTTTATCTTCCATTTTTTGAGCCATATCTTCAACACTTTTATGTGTGCTTGAAGTTGTTCAGATGCAACTTTTGGATCTTTGTGAATGCTTACAAAAGCAGTATCATCAGCAAATGTAGATGTATAAGTTAGTGGACTAGTTAGCATATCAGCGGTAAACAAACTGTAAAGGAACGGCCCAAGAATGCTACCCTGTAGTACACCAGCAGAAATTTGTTTCGTGGAGGATAAAATAGATTTTGATCTTATATGAAAAGATCTACTGCTTAAGTAATTCTTGAATAATTTGTGCACATTTACCGGCAGCAACTTTACAATTGCCGATAATAGATAGTAACTTTATGACTTCAACGGATATAAGCTGCTGTATTAAGTTTTGTGTCTTCACTTGGTTACGATCACCATTAGACTGTCTTCGCCGTGTGTCTTATTTTTGTTGTTGTTTTTTTTTCTGAACGTTAATCTTAATTCACGGCATTTTACTGTATTTTGTGTTATTGCTGTTATTTTGTGTTCATACAATTTCTTAGAAAGTGCTTGATGTGTTAACACACACAATAGGTTATTTCACTTTACATTTTTTTAGTGACTATTATCGTTTTAAAACTTAAATTAAGCATCTTCGTAAAAATATTTTACATGTGTTTCAACTCAATGATTTTTTTAATATTCCTCGGTAATCGATGTGAATGCTGTGACCTAACCTGATTGTTTAACAGGTGCACCCTAATCATTCTCTATTAAACGTTCACTCGAAGCACTTCTTCGTTCTGGGTTGGTAGCCCACGATACGAAAATTCATCTTATTGCAATTGAGCATCATCAAAACTCCTTTGTAGTGCTTATAAAGTTGTGTTTAGCTTTCGTATAGAATGGAGTTATTGTTTCACTCACCTAACAGACAACTTTTCGCAAAGTAAGACCTTTATGCTAAATTGAAAGTAGTCTCAACTATTTCTTAATCGGCCAATATCGTACAAATAATTTATTCGAGTATTTTTTGCATGCCAATCTCTTTTTAGCGACCCTTAGGTTTCCTTTTATTAGTCTGGCGCAGTCATAACCGAATTCGGTTAACTGTTTTTATCGCTGAAAATGGCAATCCAAAGTCCTTTTTTTTAGATTTGAAAATTTGGTTGTTTATGTAAAAATAATATTTTATTCGCCCAAAAGAATTTTTCTTCCTCATTTTTATTGACCTTCATGACACAGCTCGCTTCAGATTGTACAGCGGTCGTCTATTAACTGAAGTTAGTTTTTAAAAGCAGTTTTTTTTAACAATAATGCCAGGAGAGTTTTAAGGTTTACACAGTTTCCAAACTGCACTTTTACGGCTGTTGTGTGTTAAGATCTTTTGAGACCACAAAAATACTTCATTTGCTTAGAGAAGTGTCATCTCGAGAAAATTGTTCAATTGTTATATGATCCGTGTTCACCCTGATTTAACCTGGTTTATCTTTTCTAAAATATTTTTTAATTAAAATAAAACACAATTTTACCTTAGTTTATTTCTATTGGTTTTATTTATTTATTTTTTTTTAATATTATCTATTGTTTTAGTAGCACTTTGAACTTAAACAATCGCTAAATTCAAATATATGGTGTTTTTTTATAGAGGTATAGAATTTTGAAGTGGAATAAGACAAAGATAAATTTTTGAAACTGACATAAAATTTACTTCATTCATTATGGCATTAATATTTAAATATGACTTCTGGGATATGATTGCCATGGACTCGGTCGGACGTAGTCTAATTTGGAGTTGGAACCCCCAATGATGTTTTTCTATGCCTTTTTCAAACACATGTGACCGAATATCGTTAATAATGCTGCAAATGTTGTTCTCCAAGCGGCGGTCTATCGTTACGTGCTTATCGACGTAGACTAGCTACTTTACACACATTCCTATAGAAAATAATCTAATAGCCTTAAAACGCACGAATTTGGAAGCCAATTCACTGGTCCGAAACATGACATTACGCGGTTACCAAACGTTTCCTTCAATATTCAATTGTGGAGCGAGCTATGTAATTTATTGAGGCGTTTGTTGAAACCACAGCTTCTGCTTTTTATGGCTGTTCAATTGTTGAAGGAAAAAGTCACTAATCATGGCGTTTTAGCGATCACTATTGGCTGTAACGTTCTGTTATAATGAAAGAAATGAAGTCCCTACATGCCATAACGCGGCGAATGTTTGTTGTCTTCCAAGTGGTCAATCTTTATTTTGTGTAAACTAGGGACT
The DNA here is from genome assembly GCA_030448955.1 of Trichopoda pennipes. NCBI lineage: Eukaryota > Metazoa > Arthropoda > Insecta > Diptera > Tachinidae > Trichopoda > Trichopoda pennipes. The sequence continues at coordinate 10,637,746 of JASKUP010000052.1, read as the reverse complement.
TAACATATTTCCACAGGAAGCATTTGAGCGGCATTAAATCACACAATCTCGAAGGTCAAATTATGGGTCCGAAACGTAAAACTATGCAATTGTCAAACTTTTCATTCAACAATTAATTTTGGCACGAGGTGTGTGATATGTTGCGTCGTCTTGTTGAAACCACAGCTTCTGCACATCATGGCTGTGCAATTGATTAGCGAATAATTCAATAATCATGCTATGTAATAGGTCACTATAACGTTCTGATCAGCATGGTTTTTAAAAAACATGAAACAGTTCAGGTCAGTTTATCTAAATGTAACAGAGTCTCAACATCTACTTGAGTGTTATCATCACTCCGAATACAACTGTTTTGCTTATTGACGTATCCATTCAAACAAAAATAAGCTGCATCGCTTAACAAATTGGGATCAACGGCAATCTTGTTTTGGGCCCATTCACCAAATCCAAATCGTGTGCTTCAATTCTTGCATGAGTTGGACATTGTTGTGAGCACGCAAACCAAGATTTTTCTTAAAATATTGCAATCAATAATAGACTGATTTGATGAGTCTGCTTGCACGCTACGCTCTATAGCAGCAGTACTGACTTCTTCTATGCGCACCGTACGTCGTCTTTGTGAATGTGTACTATCATTTAGAGAAAACGTGGTGCGTAAACATTTCGTAGTTAATCGAATTGACTTCTTCGATGGACGATTATGTTCACCGTAAAATGGTCGTAGTGCGCAATACATATTTCGAATAAAACCAGGATTTTCAAAATAAATGTTCAGAGGCGACAGCTTATGCAAGTTAAAATGCCAAACCAAACTAAACATAAATCAATTGACAGCTGTTAATAAAATGGCCGCCAGCTAAAGAAACTGTTTGCTAACTTCAAGTTTTATACCCCTATAAAAACACCCTATATTATTATATATTATTTTTTTTTAATCTATAAACTAAGAATTATATTGTTTTATAGTTCAATTAAGCACATATGTATTGATGTATTTATGTACGTATGTATGTATGTATGTATATGTGTTTGTAGCTAAATTTACTTTTTAGATGAAAAATAAATATTTCGTTAGTTTTCGGTAAATTAAAAAAAATTTTAATTTCTTCTTTTCTTTTCTTTTTTGTTTTGTTTTTTATTCTTTTTTATTTGTTTTTTGTTTGTTTTTTTCTTAACCATCATTTAGTGAAGTTAAAAATGCTAGTGATGAAATACAGTTGCCATTACCATTGCCTAGACGTAATTCCATAGATTTCTCTAAAGAGTCATCCAAGGAAGAAGCAACTTCAGATAAATTTCTAAATGAAATATCTGATTACAGTCACAGAAGGTAGTAAATGTTTATAATTAAATAATTAATAATATTTTTTTTTCTTTTTCATGTTTTATAGCATGTTACTCTATCGTCTATAGCATGTTAAAGAAATGATATTGTATTTTCATTAATTATTTAAAAGTTTTAAAGAAAATTGCTTCATATCATTGCAGACATACCGATAATGTATTGGAAAGGCCAAATTTAAGTAAGAAGATTAATGAGTATACCACAGAAAAGTTACGTAAAGAATGGGCTGAGCACGAAGAAATATTTCAGTTTGATGCATTGGACAAGGATAAGGTAGGCAAAAGAATTTTAATTAGTTGTAAAGTTAAGATAACTAAATGATAATTTTTGCTTTTCTTAATTTAAGGACTGGAGTAATAGTACTCAAAATGAACACAAACCTATAGGATTTGTTGCCAAAGAAGAGCCAGTAGTGCAGGAAACTAACGAAACCTCAAATGTTGAGACAACTTTAACTAATAAAACTGTTGAAGGCATTAAAACGCCTTCAATTTCTATAACTAACATTGAGATTCAACCACAGCAACCACAATTGGAACAAATAAATTGTAATAACAACAGCCCAAAGGAAGAGTCAAAGAGTAAAAAGAAACGCCGCAAGAAGTCACAAATGAAAAAGAAAAATGCCCAACGTAAATCTTCTTCTAGCAGTTCGGTGGGCAGCAATACACCACAAGATGGTAACGCCACAATTGATGATAACAAACAAGGCGAAGAAGCTGATACAAGTTCAATATCGATCTCAAATAACACAACTAACTCATCGAATGATGAAGCCTCTCCTAAGTCGGGTGAACAAATTTCGGCTGGTTTGGTAACCGCCATGGGTGGCGATGAAAGTCCCATTTCCGAGAATTGTGAAACATCCCCAATGACACCAAATACCTCACGTATACCTGATTTAGATATACATTTCTTTTCGGATACAGAAGTTACATCATCGGTTGGTAATGGAGCAGGTCGCGGTGCTGGACGCCCTTCCACACCCATACAGAGTGATAGTGAATTGGAAATTTCAATGCGCGAAAAAGAAACCGATAGTGATTTAATAACAAATTCTGCTTCCTGGAAATGGGGTGAACTGCCAACACCCGAACCCAAAGATCAAGCTGATAATCAGGCAGCTCAGGCCCAGGCTAAACGTAACTCTATGCTTAGCAATATGTTTAATTTTATGAAAACCAATAATAAACTACGCAAACATGTTAACGATGGTGGTGTTTATTTATCGGAATTGGATGCTGAAACTATGGATCCAGAAATGATGGCCATGTATTTTCCAACCGTTTCTTCCAAAGAAACTTCTCCAGCTGTCCAAAACTTACACTGCAATGAGGATGATGGTGAGAGTGGTAATGGCACTTCCTTGCCCCATTCACCCAGCTCTTTGGAAGGACAAAAAAGCTTAGATTCTGATTATGAAGATGGCAAACTACAGGAGGGAAAGTAAGTTCTTAAATTGAGTGTGCAAATTTGAGATTAGCAGGTAAAGGTCATCCTGTGATATTTATTTAGTAGAAAGTTTGGAAATCTTAAGCACAAATTTTAGGCAGTAAAGTAAATTGTTTGTAAAATCATTTAATTCTTGAGCAAAGAAGTTTAACAGTGAAAATTTACTATCACTTCAACAGCTTTTCTCATAATAAGACTTCTTCTGAGATCTCTGTGCGAAATTCAATCGCTAAATTCGAGATTCACGACAATACGCTCATAGTGGCCGTAGTTATGCAAGCATAGCCGCTGTATAACAAAGTGTTGAGAATGAGCCTGGAACATCAACTCGTCAATGTTCGCATCAACTGGGTAATCACTAAAAGCGCTTTAAGCAACATTTTGCTTTCAGCTTCACGCTCATTGTTTTAATCAGGTAACCTCGTAATCAGAATCCTTCTGACACAGTTGTGTGTAATTTAATATGCTGGCAGTGGCCGTAGTGAACATAGCGGCTAAACAGCAATTCTGATAATCAGTCTGGCACATTAACTCGTTAGCAGTCGCAACAATTGGGCATTACTAGAAGCGCTTTGCACCACATTTTGCATTAAACTTTTCATCTTCACTCTCATAAAGTTCAACTCGTTCCAAAATTAAAACCGACCAATAATTGTTTTTATCTAACGTTTATCAATTGGCGGTTTGAAAATCGCCTTCAGTGATGAAGTTAATTTTCAATTAGTTGGTTATGTGAACAAACAAAGCTGTCACACGTGGGGCTAACAAAATCCACAAACAGTCCTCGGAAAAAACCTTACAACCAAAGAAAGTGGCCATATGGTGAGGTGTGTGGTCACGTGGCGTCATCGGCCCGTGTTTATTCCATAATGTGCAAGAAAACGCCATGGTAATTTGTTAATGAATTCTTTTCATTACCAAACTATAATAATCAATTATTTGTGACCACAATTAGCTAATATTAATATCAGTGGCCTTTGGTTTCAGCAAGACGGCGCCACAAGCTACACAGCCACCCAGTTGTTGCAGTAGCATTTTTTTCTTTATTTGGTGATGCCAATTGACCGTCCTCATTCTTGTGATTTAATGCCACTGGACTATTTTCTCTGAAGTCGTTTGATAGAGCGGGTTAACGTAACGAACCCACAAACAACTGACCTTCTTCTTCTTCTTTCATCAAAGATGAAATTCGGTGCCGCATTCACTTCAGCGATACTTTGTTGCAAATGTGCTTCAAAATTTTGGGAAAAGAGCAGACGTTTGACGACGTCCTAGAGGTGGACATTTGCCTGACATCAACCGTTATTAATTCCGGACATTCTGCTTGACATTTGTAGCAGGCTGTTAAAAAGCAGAGTGTTTTCCGACAATTTACTTTCTAACTTTAAATTTGCCCATACATACGCCGTACCTATTCACCAACGATTTATAACAGGGCCATTTCTTGTCGGTCATAATTAATCTATTTTATTTATCATTTTAGATATTTAGATTTTGTGGCCATGTCTTTATGTGGCCTACAGGAAAAGGGTGATCCCTCTGATGAAGAATTTGAACGTCATTCTATTAAATATAAAGATGTAAGTTTTTTTATTTATAAAGTATTTAATTTTCTTAAAAATAGCTAAGTCACAGCTTATTTAATTTGCTTTCTATTTGAAAATATCGCGTGCATGTTTTTGATTTGCATGTTTTAAATTGCCTTTTACGCAAATTTATTTTATTCTGCTTATTTTAGAACTATACATTTTAGAAATTTAAGCTAAAAAAAAGTTATTTACATGAAATACACTACTGTGCAGAACAAATGCAACAAGAATGAGTATAAATTAAATTTGTATTTCTGTTTTTTGAAAATAGTTAAAATAATACTATTTTTATATTCAATTTTGCTTACTGTTACTAACTAAATTATATATAGACCAAATAAGATATAGTAATTTATTATTGTTAAAATATATATATATATTAATATATATATTTATGCATTAGCTTTCAAAGATAAGTAAGCATAACTAAAGCAACAGGGTGATACTTTGTATATAAACCCCTTTTTTCTAATAATGTCTGCACATCTACGAGGCATGGATGCAACTATATTATTGATTGTAGATTGTGGAATCTATTACCACTCATGTTTTAACGTTTGAAATAGTTCTGGTTTATATTTTATTAATTTTTTCCCGCGACGCGTCTCTCTTTAATATCCTGAAAACATTTTCAGCGAAGTGGCACCGTCTTGTTGATACCACATGTTAATCAAGCCCAAAGCATGCAGTTGGGGCGTTAAAAAGTTTTCGATCATATCACTATATTCACAGTTACCGTTACGCCGTTTTCATTTTCAAAAATGTAATCCCCAATGATTCCTCCTGACCATATTGCACAGAACTGTTGAATAATTTGAGGACTTCCCATTCCCCAGAACCGACTATTCTGTTTATTCACGTATCCATCCGAATAAAAATGTGCCTCGTCACTCATCGGGGTTTGCATGGGCGAGCTGTAATACCCTGTTGGCATATGTATGGCAGCGTATATAGTTTTATAGGAGAAACTCTTGTGTCAACTGAATCTTATATGGAAACACATGCAATTCCTTATGCGAAATTGTGGCCAAAGTTGTTTTTTGAAGACCAACCTCCTGAGCACGACGTCGAATTGAGGCTGATGGATTGTTTTGAACACTTTCTTGAGTAGCAGTAATGATTTAAGTCGATTTTGCAGTATGTTGCGGTCTATGCTTGGATCTATCACCTACAGATCCTCTTTCTTCTTTAAAACCATTCACTATCCGATAAATAGTGCATTTTATTGGCACGTTGTTTTCTCAAAAATTTCACGTAACTTTCTCATCGTCACATTATTCGATGATTAATTTTGATAAAACGTTTTAATGTTGGTTTATCGAATATTTTCCCATAATAAATTTGCCACGTGTCTATTTCACGACTACCAAATATGAACTGTCAAGACTGATGTTAGCCATAATTGCTGCAAAACAAAGGACAACAACAAACTGGCGAATATCCCGTATTGTTGTTGTTTTAGTTATGCATACTATTTTTTTAAGGTCAATGAAAATTTGTTGTTTTTTGCTAAACAACCTGTCTTCGGTTGTCATTCCTTTCCGTCTTTGCTGGCTGTTTGTTCGGTGTGAACGGCGAGCACTTACGATGTGAAGACATCATTCTCAAGCCGTGTTCTAAACTGTACTGGTGAGTCAGTGTTCGGTTTCAGGTAGTTATTTTATTAAGGTCGCATCTACTCATGCAGATAGAATGCCCGCCACCTGGCATGTTTAATATTACCTCTTTTATTTTTATCTAGGTGGGTATGTCCGTCTGAAGGTGTTTTTCGTTTTTTCCAGTGTATGAGTAGTTTTTAAGCTGTAAAAATTGTATCTGGAGTCCTGTTTACCCCTTTTTTTATAATGTCACCGTTTAAAGTTTTTGTTTTCTAGATTTACATGTTTTCAAGAATATCTAGTCTTCGTCCTTTTTTTGCTAGAATGTAGTAATGTCAAACATTCATCTATTTCCCTTGATATGTGTCCCTGAGTGTCAAGGTGTAATGAAAAGTTGGAGTTTTCTCTTTTTCCTTTGCATGAGCGTATGTGTTTTGCAAATCTTGTTTTTAGTGTTCGTCCAGTTTGTCCTATATAAATTTGTTTGCAGGTACAAGTAAGTAAGTTTCCTTTTCAAACAAATCGTATTTGCTAAATAGGCTAATAAATAAATATAGTAACGTTTTTATCATCACAAATAATTAAAACTGTTGTTTTTTGTACATTTTCATGCTTTAGTTCTGCACAATACTGTGTATTTATTTAAAACTGAAATAAAAAACAAAGTTCAAAGCCAAATTTAACTTGTTTCCAGTGGATTAACATTTTAATCCACATACAGTGTCGAACAAAACTAAAGCACGAACTTCTGCTTCTTGAAATATCGAGTAACTATTTTTGAATGTTAATAATTTAGAAAAAAAGGAAATATTCGTTACTCAATGTCCAGAATCACTCAAAAAAATTTACGTTTGTAAAATAATAAAAAGAAATATTTTTCTATTTTTATCGGAATTGAACTCAGTTATAAAAATTTGAACTGCTTAAATCTTTCACTAAATTTCTTTTGCATGTTCTCCTACTTTCGTTTCTCTCCGATATTAAACGTAAATTAATTAAAACTAATAAATATCACATCCTCAAAAAAACTCTTTTAAATAATTTCAAAAGCAGCATTCATTTCAAAACAATTAATTTAAATTAACTTTAAAAAAAGACATTTAAAACACAACAACAACTACTACTACATACTATACTATACTATAATCATCACTTATTGTCTAAAATGTCTTAGGTCTGTGAAAATCCCAGCATTTTTTCATCGCCTAATTTAGTTGTCCGCCTTAATGGTAAATACTACAGCTGGGCGGCTGCATGTCCAATTGTCATGACCATAATAACATTCCAGAAGCCCTTAACTAATGTAAGTTTACTTTGTCTGGATCTTAACATTAAAAACAATTTATACATACACACGCACATACATACATTCATACAGAAAAATCATTTAAAAGCTTAAAAACCAAAAAATGAAAAAAAATTAAATAAATTTCTTTTTTTTAACTTTTAATTAAATTGAAAATATTATTTTTATTAATATAAAATAAAAAAGGATGCCGTTGACCAATTAATGGTTAATGCTAAACAAGATGCTGTCGCTGCTGCTGCAGCTGTTAATAAGGCAGAAGTTGATGGCAGCACTCCCACCGGCACACAAAATCAAGCCAAGCGATCTTGGTGGTATTGGAGGCGCTCCCAAAATGTTAGCACTACTAGTGCTGCAAATAAAACCTCAAAGACTGGTAATTTAGATGAAAAGCAAGAGGAAAAGGGTAATTCAAAAACACGCCTGAATTTTTTTTAGCACATGAAAATTAAAATTTTCCATAAATTTTATTTTTAGAAAATGATCAAAACGCTGTGGCCACCCAAACAACACGTCCCAATTCGCCTGATATAAGTGATCGTACTTTAAGCAAAACTGATTCTATCATGAATGCTGAAAATACATCTGCCATAATGGAGAACATGGAAGATTTATCACAGGCCTCATCAAAAAGTGAATCGGCGGAAAATAAAAATAAATTGGAACGTTACAAAAAGTCATTGCGCCTAAGTTCAGAGCTTATTGTAAGTTAAAAACAAATAATACTAATAATAATAAATAAATAAATAAATAAAAAAAATGATTTAATTTCTAGAAAAAACTAAACTTAAAAGAGGGCATGAACGAAATTGGATTTAGTGTTACTACAGCCTATCAGGGTACCACGCGTTGCAAATGCTTCCTATTCCGTTGGAAACACAATGACAAAGTTGTCATTTCTGATATCGATGGCACCATTACAAAATCTGATGTTTTAGGTCACATTCTACCCATGGTTGGCAAAGATTGGGCTCAATTGGGTGTTGCTCAACTATTTTCGAAAATCGAACAAAATGGTTACAAGCTATTATATTTATCGGCTCGTGCCATTGGCCAATCAAGAGCAACACGAGAATATTTACGTTCCATACGTCAGGGAGATGTTAAGTTACCCGATGGTCCTTTGCTTTTGAATCCCACTTCACTAATATCAGCATTCCATCGTGAAGTAATTGAACGTAAACCAGAACAATTTAAAATTGCCTGTTTATCAGATATAAGAGATTTATTCCCAAGTAAGGATCCTTTCTATGCCGGCTATGGCAATCGTATAAATGTAAGTTTGTGTTTTAATTTACTTGTATTAAAGATTTAAAGATTAGTTTTTTCAAAGATTTGGTAACAAAGGAATTTAAATTTTCTGATAAATCCGAAGCGACTTTTGAATAGTATTTATAAAATATGAAAAAGCTGATAAAATAAATTTATCTGTATTTTTTTCAAGGATACACTTATTATATATGAAGAATTCTGCCAAAAATATTATTTTTTTTTTGTTGAAAAATATCTTTTCAAAAATTCTAATTTAATTCAAACGTTATAACATAATTTTAATAAAAATTTTCCTGATTTTTTTTTGTTTTGTAAATTAGCTAAAAATAAGATTTTACAGTATGTCCGAAATTTAGTTCAGTTTTAATTATAGTTAAAATTGTACAAAAAATAAATTTCTAAAGAAAAATTTTATTGTTTTTTAAAATAACATGATGAAGTTGACATAAACATACATAAGAATTCGGAATTAATTTCGAACTTCTATATATAGAATTTACTGTACATAAACAGTCAATGTTCGAGAAAAGTTTACAAAATAACCAAAATAACTTTAAAAATTCGAACTTTATTTTAAGGGTTATAAAATAATTTTTATGATAATTGATTTTATGATCGTGATTTTTTGTGTAAATAAAATTAAATTGATATTTTAAAGTATGTTTAAAATTTCGAACTTAATTTTTTCGCTTTACATTGTTTTTATTTTTTGTTCAAATGAAAAAACAGTTTAGTTCAGTTTGAATTATAGTAAAAGTCGTACAAAAAATAATTCCTCAGGAGTAACTTTATTGTTTTTGATGGAATAAACGCTATAGCTTCAATTTAATTTCGAAAATAATTAAAAACTACATTTTAAAATATTATCATTTAAAGCCGGTTAATAGAATAACAGGAAGAATACTTTATCGTGATCTCGATTATTTGCATAGCCTCGCAAAGAAGGTTATGCTGCCAGGAATTGTGCTATCCTGATGACCCGCTATCATCACCAAATGTTCAAACATGTTGTAGTGTAAAGAGAGATCTTTCTTTTGCATTAATTAACTGTTTTAGAACTTAGAAAATCTCTTTTTGTGTTACATTAGTTAATTTTTGTTATATCGTTTTTCACGTTTTGTAGTTAGAACCCCTTTTTCCAATATTTACAGGATGTTTGGGCTTATCGTGCTGTGGGAATACCTATCAAACGTATATTTACCATTAACACTAAAGGAGAATTGAAACATGAATTAACACAAACATTCCAATCTTCGTAAGTATCAATTAAATAATTTTGTTTTTAATTAAATAAAATTTCCTTTCATATAAAATTAAACAGAACTTTAACTTTTGCATATGTTATGTTTGAGTAAATGTATTATAATTAAATGGTGTATTGTTCATTAAAACTGTCACTTGTATAAAAAACAATAAACAAAACAAAACAAAATTTGCTCTTAATTAACAAAAAAAAATGTTAAATGGTGTAACAGTTTAAAATACTATTCACATAAACTACCTACAGTCATTTATTACTCTATATACAGGCCTGTTCTGAAAATCACATTTCATGAAAGTGATTTGAAAGCACAAGAAATGTGTTCTGTGCACAAATTTATGTGCTTTTAAAACGTTCACGTTTGCCACTTGCAATTTGAAATCACTAGGGTAATTTTGCTACTATCACAATGAAAACTGTAAAATAAATTACTGAAATAATTCAACCAATATGTTTTCTTATTAATTTTGTTACATAATTACTTTTTATAGAAAACAAACACTTTAAAATTTAGAAAATTGTAAGGGCACCTTTTTTACTGAACATTTTTTATTTGCTTTTGTGTTTTCTATTGTGATTTCAATTTTTGTGTTTGTCAGGTAAATCAGCTGTTTTCTTGTGCTTTCAGGAAAGTAAAATCACATCGAAAACTACAAAAACAGTGTGATTTACAGAACAGCATAAAAACACAAGTGTGATTTTAAAACCGCATGTGATTTGAAAGTATGTGATTTCAAGAACATGCCTGATAAACACATTCACTATTAAAAACTATTAATTCAGTTTAAAACACATTATTAATTGGCTAGAAAAGAACAAACGTAATCTATATTTAAAATCAATTTTATTAAATCATACTCTGCATATGATTATCATGAATAAAATGTTGTTAATGTTGTATTTATATTTCTAATAAAATCTTAGGAAATACATTTTAGTTATAAAGCGTTTGTCATTTTCAAAATGTGATGGGATTTAATGAATACGACCTATTAGATAAAATTTTAAAAATTAATTCTGAAGTATAAAAATAGTGATTAACCACGTAATGTCAGTGGCGCATTCATTATTTTGTTATTAGAAACGGCTATTTTCTTTTATATAAAGTTTGACGTTTAGAGCAACGGCGAAATAAATGTATTTGGTCGTTATAGTTTCAATTTATTAAAAAAAATCTGAACAAATCTTGGATATAAATTGACTAAAGTGAAAAAATTATAAAAAAAATGCATATATTTAGAAAAACTGAATGAAAAAACGACGGAACCGTCTTTGTTTAAATGGCAGACCGAAGCCATACCGTTTTAATTATAAACTCCAAAATAAAATTTCAGCAAAACTCAAAAACTGAATTGAAGTGAAAGTAAATTTATTGCATTCAGCAGGTCAAAGTTGTAGTCAAAGTAGCTGTTGTATATTCAAAATAAAAATTAACAATTCAATTCATTTATAATAATAAAAGTAAATAATAACACAATTAACTAACAGTAAATTTATCTGGCGATTTATAGATATTTTAAAATCACTGAAGGGGAGTCAAATAATCTGTAGTTTCTAAACTTACTAAAAGGATTGCACTGAAATTGCGTAGGATTATAGTAGAAATGCTATCTAGTTTCTTAGCAAGGATTGTAGAGCTCAATTAGACTATTGATAATTCATGTTGTGGAATCCAATGGACCTTATTAATTAATTAATAAGCGTATATATATAGGCGGTCGCAGCTTAACAACTTAAGTTATTTGGATTTGTTCCGCCAGTAAATAAAATACTGTTGTCATTCTTTTCGGTAAAAATCGTCGCTAATAGACAAACACGAAATAAGTGATAACACATTCGAACATAACGCCGAACAAATTCTATTTGACTTAAAAACAATCCATAATACATACATAAAGGAAAAAGAACAATACAAAAATTTACCATATCTTAATATCACAATCACACGAGCAACTGACGGGGTTTAAGCTTTGACATTTAAAGAAAACCAACTACGACGGATAATACCATCCACATTACCTTGAACCACCCTACTCAACATAAACTAGCAGCATTTAGACATAGGTTACACAGGTGCCCCTGTAGGCTAGTAGGTAGTGTACTAGCTTGGGGGTTGTGGGTTCGATTCCCAACGAAGACCCTAGTTTTTTTTACTACAAAAATAAAAATTGACTGTCGGTGGGGCTACTCAGCGATGAAGGCATAGTCACTGGTCGCTGTGCTGTCTTTATACGGCAGGTTATTTCCGACTATCCTTCTACTTTCACCACCTGTTTCATCTCTTCTCTATCCCTTTCCCAAAGAATGTAGCACGGTACTTGACTAAATAGGCATTGTTGCCTGAAGTGCTACTTCTCTTTATAAAAAAAAAATATGATACACAGACTTATTCCACTTATTCCAGATAAGTACAACAAAGAACTCGACACAATTTTCACCATGGCTAATAATAACGACTAAAACCCACTACTACCAACAAATTTCTTAGACAATACAACAGCAGTTAAAATAGAAATAAAGAAGACAAAGAGAAAATTGATACAACGGTTTAACCTTTGACATTTAAAGAAAACCAATTATGACGGAAACTACTATCCACATTACCTTGAACCACCCCACCCAACATAAACTAGTAGCGTTTAGATATATGACACACAGACTTAAAATAATTCCACTTACTTCACAAAAAACTCGACACAATTTACACCATAGCTAAAAATAACCGCTACAACCCACTATTATCAACAAATTTCTTAGACAATACAACAGTTAAAATAGGAATAAAGAAGACAAAGAGACAATTAATAAAACGCGAGAACACACGTTTACTTACACAGGAGCAAAAATATATAGATTAACTAACCTTTTTCACAAAGAAGATTTACTCACAGCTTTACAAAACCAGCAACACTTTGAAACATAATCTCAGGACAGAAACAACTGACAAATTTAATTCCAACGGAGTAGGCAGACTTGCTTGAACCTATAAACACACTTATATAGGACAACGTGTGATTAGATTTACATCCGCGCTTGGCCATGAAGCCTTAATCAGATGGTGGATCGAACCACTGCATAATTTGAAACGTCATGCTCGTCCTAGGAAGCCGAAGCTATAATTCTATGCAACAGAACTTTCTAGTTGCAACTTCGATGATTCCAGAGCAGGGCTGCAAATCATCACTCCTTGCTTAAGAGTTGGAGACTTTCCAACTCCTCTCCGGAATACATGTCTAGCATGCTCACTGGACTGGATCATTCACCTAGCGTGTCATTAACGGCGAAATGATCCTGGCCACCATAATAACCATTATACTTATATAGGACAAACTGGACGAACACTAAAAACAAGATTTACAGAACATATATGCTCGCGCAAATGAAAAACAGAAGACACCAACTTTGCATTACACTGCGACACAAACCAAGGGAAATAGATGAATGTATGACATTACTACATCCAGTAAAAAAGGACGAAGATACGACATTCATGAAAAGATGGAAATCTACAAAACAAGAACTTTTAACAGTTACATTATAAACGAACAGGTAAACACGATCTTAGACAAAATTTTCCCAACCTCAGACGGACATACTTACCTAATAAATAATAAACGACGGAAATATTAAATTAAGCCCGCATAAAATGCCAGGTGGCGGGACAATTTACCTACATAAATAGGAACGACTTAAACACCCAAAACTATTTATACTGAAAGACCTAATTTCAACTCTCTAGTTGGCACTCACCGATTGTACCAAACAAATAGTTAGCAACAATGGTTTTCAACGAAATGTTTCCAACAACAGCTTAACAACGTGGTCGTTCACTCAGAGAACGGGCCTAAAAATTAACAAGAGCCAAACAAGTCATTAAAATAAGAACTTTAATCTCTGGTGCTTTTTTTATAGGCAATGAACCAGTTAAATTTTTGCATGAATTGTTACCTCCAAAGCTTGATTTTACCACAATATTGATACAAGAGCAGAGAGATATTAAATCCAGAATTGGTAAGGCAAATAGTACAGCTTTTTAACTAAATAAAATTTGAAAGTCGAACATAATAAACAATCCTAACAAAAATAAGAAAAACTTTTAAGCTAATGTCTTGTCAGTGTGAGTTTATAAAGGGTCCGCCATATAAATTTTTTTTGTTTTAAATGCTTTAAACAAAACTACTGAATATTTTCTCAAATTTCTTTTTTTATTTGAAAGTACAATCCATGTTTGCGTGCTGGTTTTCTGTGCTCCAAATGCGACAATTTTGCTTGTTTACATACCCCCAAAGATCAAAATAAGCTTCATCTGAAAAGATGTTTTTTTTTTTTGCAAAATCGGCTTCTTCTGTAAGTCGATTGCAGGCCCACTTAGCGAAACGGATACGCATTGGATGGTCACTTGGCTTTTAACTCCTGAACCAATTGGACTTTGTATGGCGTCATATCAAGGTCTCTGAAATGTTCAATTGTTGAGAACGACGGTGAATTGGTGTTGATGGCGCTTCACGCACGCGTTCAGCCACAGCAGCAATATTCTCGGGTGTACGCACTGTTTTTGGCTTTTTCACGCTTTGGTTTATCGATGAGGATCCCAGATTCGTTCACTTTTTTCACAAGATAACGAACATACGGAGCTAACGGTGCTTCTCTTTTTCCAAAATTCGTACGCAATTTTCGCACATATTCTGCAACATTACCATGATTTTCACAGCAATGTCCTAGCGTTCTTCAAGCGTATACACAACCATATTCGTTCAGCGGAAGGATAAAAATAATTATCTGTCAAATTATCATCATGACCTAAGTATTACCATTCACGAAATAAGCACTAGTTGAAAAAAACGTTAAATGGCGAACCCTTTAGTTACTTCAGAGACTTAAAGGCTAACAAACTGTGACCTGTAAAATAAATGATCGACGAAAATCTATGCCGTAAGTGTAACGTTTATAGAACGCTCGACTATCTAGACCTGTGCAACTGGGGGTATAAGGGAGCCCAGTTCCCTGAAGTCAGCAGCGGTACAACTGGAAACTCCACGTTATTTCTACGGGAATCAGTGAGCTCGCAGAGTTCCGCTATTTGTCTCTTTAGGCATTTAGCTGTTCTCTGGCTGATTATTGAGGTTGGCCCCTATATGGGAGTATCGTGGTGGTTGTGGTTTCGCGGCCCTAGAACAGGTCAGTTTTTAATGGGGCCAGGTTCATTTCACCTTTAATAACACCTACCTAGTGGAATGTTCCTAGATCCAGTGAGCATGCTAGACATGTGTTCTGGACAGGAGTTGGATAGTCTCCAACTCTTCAGCAAGGAGTGGTGGTTTGAAGCTCTGCTCTGAAATCATGAAAGTTGCAACTAGGAAAGATCTCTTACTAGAATTAGTCTTCGGCTTCCTACGGCGTTATTGACGTTGCTTTTCATTCCCAGTGGTATGACCACCATCTGATTAAGGCGCACTGCCAGGCGCAGATGTAAATCAAATCACGTAACATTGAATCCATAAATCAAAAAACAAGGAAGAATGACGTAAAAGCTCTTGGAGAAAAAGCTAAGTGAAGAATATAAAAAGTACCGAAATGTGTTCTAACGAAGTAAAAGCGTTGGTAAATAATGGCACAGCTTGAAGAAAATTTGTAGATGGCCTATGCCAGTTAAGGGGAAAAGAAGGAGCACAAGATGAAAAACATCAGACCATAAATAAGAAATTCTAAATAGTTTGAATATTTTACATACCTGTCTTGCCGTACATTAAGGCATCGTAGCGGCATCCATGAAGCACTATTATGCCGAAACTCCCAAAACTTTCACTTATCTCTTTTGTATGCATGTGAAGTTTCAGTGTTATACGGGCTCTTCGTTTAGAAATTATATTTTTTTTGTGTGTTCAAATGCCCCACTGAGGGGAAGATTAGAGTGTATTCATTATGATACTTCCTTTTCAAACTAATTTGACACCTCTTTTACACACATTTGTATAAACATTGTTTTTTATTTCTTGCTTCACTGAATGTGATTCATTTAATTACAAAATTGATTCGAATTTATTCATTGTAACCTTCTTCAAGAAGGTATATTTTGAACTTAATACGATTAGCGAATGCGGAAGAACACTATCACAAACATTTTCACGTTAGGCTACTTCTCATCTGTGCATGGTTTAGCAAAATAAAATGTAAAAGTAATCATGTTTCCTTTATATCAGCTTTTTCAACAAGAGGTTTGTTTTTCTATTGGAGCAATACCAACAACATGATAGTTTTGACAACATGATAGTTTTATGACGTATTCGTAGTAGATGCATTGGCAGTTGTTATGAATTCAATGAATTCAATTTTGCAAAATCGCATTAAAATAATTAAAATCCGCCGTGAAAATGGTGGTAGGTAGCACTTCACGCAACAATGCCTATTTAGTCAAGTACTGTGCTACATTCTTTAGGAAAGGGATAGAGAAGAGATGAGACAGGTGGTGATAGTAGAAGGATAGTTACGGAAATTAACTGTCGTATAAGACAGCAGTGACCAATGACCATGCCTTCATCACTGAGCAGCTCCACCGACAGTCAATTTTTATTTGTAGTGAAAAAAAAAACCAAGATCTTTGTTGGGAATCGAACCCACAACTCCCAGTCTTGTAAACTAGTACACTACCTACTAGCCTACAGGGGCACCATATTATAAATTACGTGATATTTTCGAACAAAATAATCCTTCTGATGCCGCTATTAAGAATTTGGTCGACAGGCTTGGGACAAAATGTAGGAACAGCACGGAATGTTCGATCAGGTCGTTTAACTAAAAATATTGCAGCTGTGAGCCCCATAGTGTTGAAGCAGATCCAAATTTGTTAATTCCGCGACATTCTCAACATTTGAGGTTATTTCAAACCATCAAATGGCGAATTTTACTTAAGGTTCAACTGGTGCGGGAATTAAAGCCGACCAACCATATACATTGCCATAGATTCGCTCAATTCATTCAGGAATAACGGTCTGGCTTTTCTGAAAAAATCATATTGTTTTAGACGAAGCCCATTTTCACTTGTCAGGGTATCTCAACAAGCAAAAAATGCCACATTTGGGCTTCGGAAAGTCCTAGAGCGATTATTAAGAAGCCTTTGCATGCTAAACGTGTCCCTGTATGGTGCGCTATAAGGTCTGGAGGCGTGATTTGAGGCTGAAAGTGCGGCAACGGTCAATGGATCACGCTATCGCAAGATGCTAACTCAATTTTGGCCTTCATCATATATATCACTAGCATTCACCAACCCCCCTCCCCCCCCCCCTCTCACTTCCCAGGGGCACATTAGTATGTCTTAATGGAATCTCAGCATTAAGATATGTGTCACTGAGGGTAAAAGGGAGTCCAGTCCCCTAAAGACTATCAGAAGCCAATTGGACAATTTGCACTATATCTCCACGGTAATCAGTAAGCCGCCAGAATTCAGCTGCTGCTGTTCTCTGTCTAATTATTGAGGTTGGCCCCTTGGGAACTATCGTGGTGGTTATGATTTCGCAGTTCTCCATAAAATAATTAAGAGGCCAGGATAGTTCACTTTTGACCAAGAGCACAAGTGAATGAGCATGCTTGTCATGTGTTCTGGGCCGGGAGTTGGAAAGTATTCAACTCTTCAGCATCGAGTGGGGGTGGCGGCCTGCTCCAAGCTCTCGAAGTTACAACTAGGAGTGACAAGAGGATTGAGATATCCGACGGCTTTGTAGGGCGTGGGTGCTCGCTGCATATCACTCAATGTGGTTCGTTGCACCACCAAATTATGACCGCGCGGTCGGTGCTCATGTAAACCTTATCACGCATATCACTGACATGTGGTTTCAACAGGACGTTGCTACATGTCACACAGCCAATTAAACAATCAATTTATTGCAGACCAAATAATATTGCAGATCGCATAATTTGATGACTATCCGCAGTTAGGTGGTCTGCCATCTCGTATGATTTAACACCACTAGATTATTTTTCGTGGGACTATGTTAAGAACAGAGTCTATACGGAGCCAATCGAATCGATTTCAACCTTAAGACTTAAAATCCGTGATGTTATTAATGAAATAAGAACGCCTTTTTTCCAAAAAAAAAGGGATTAAAAACTTTGATGAAAGAATCGGCATCTGCCAGCGTGGTCGTGGTGGACATTTGCAAGATATCATTTTTCATTCATAATTGCCGAATTGCCTTGTTTTTTTAGAAAACAAGCTTCGTGTTGAAAAACCCTTTATTAAGAAAGTTAAACCGCTATCTGACAGGGCTTGGTTATTTTCATACCGTTTTGTTTTATTTGTTAAAAAATTTATAATTTAGTTCACATAAACACAAAACACTTTTTCAAGCTTTAAGTAGTAAAAGCTTAATAACGCCGCCATTTTCTCGTGTTTGTATAAATTGTTGGTACCCGTGTTTAAATGTCAGATCAAATACAATAGTTCTTAAACTGTTTTCATTTATAATTTTTTCATATTCTTTTCTTTCATTAATATTTTTTAGACTAATTAATTTTGAAAAACTAATAAATTTCAATTCAGCAATTTAGTTTCACTTAGCCTTATAAATTCCCATCAACTTAATTTGTATTTTTTGTTTTTTTTTTTTGTATTTTTTAATTTTCAAAACAAAAATTGTTTTTCTTTTTTTGTTTTATTTTTCAAAATTCCACAATTTTGTCTAAAGTGGCTATATCAATCAGTCACTTGAAGTAGATGAATATTTTCCATTGTTGGATAATGATGATGATTATGATTATAAAACGGATATATTTAATGACGAAGAGGAGGAGCAGGAACTTATGTTCAGTGATACGGAAAGTGAAGATGAAATTTTTAGTGATGAATACGCTGATGATCAAGATGATGGAATTGTGATTGATGAAACGGAAGCGTTAAGTGTTAATATTTCGATTAATTCCCCAACACCAATTGCAAATGATGTTGAAAGAGGCAGCAATGACAATTCCTCACCAGCTGCGGCAGCTGTTATCAGTACCTCTCTCTATGTACAGTAGAAGCAAAAAAAACAAAAAGTCGATTTTAAACAAAAAAAATTTATAAATTTTTTTATTATAGAAACTTTTGACAACTTAATTGTGATATTTATTACCTGGTTATTTGTATGCAATTATGTTAACTACTTTTAATATTTAAGCTTTAAGACAAAAAGGGTAGAAAGATTTAAGATAAATAGTTTTTGAGTGTGTATATGTATGTACGTAAGTAATTTTAAACTATTTTAAATTTCTCTAAGTGTATTTTTTACTAAATACAGCAATTAATTTTTTAATTTTTTAGAATGTTTTAAAAAACCATCATTATTATTTTAAGACAACAAAAAGAATGTTATTAATCATAAAATGCAAATATCGTTTTTCTTTGTTTCGTATTCAAGTCATAAATGGTGGTACACAGAAAAATCGGCGCCAAACAAACGAAAACAAATTTATATTTTAAACATGTTTTCCTTTCTTTGTTTTTATTGTATTATTCTTCAATGGCTACAAATCTTAGAACAACTTATTCGGAATGACTTCCATTTACTTGAGACGATGTTGCTACGCATCGATAGCAAGACGCACTTCATGCAGGCGGCAATTGTCCACTGCATGGACAAGGGCTCGCTTCAACAACTCATTATTTGGATCTAGGCTACCAGCTGGTCAATCAACCGCTGATATGAAGTGCGGATCGTTGGTTTTGAGCCACTCTTGAGTCGTTTTTGCTTTGCGAGCTGGAAAAACTATGGCTTGTAGGCTTGAGAGGCTTCACAATGGGCTTCAAAGCGGTCGATTGATATACTTTGGCCGGTGTTTTCACTCGGTTCTCATAAAAATGGAGCTTGGGAGGCTTCACAATGGGCTTCAAAGCGGTCGATTGATATATTTTGGCCGGTGTTTTCACTCCGTTCTCATAAAAATGGAGCTTGGTAACGCCATGGTAGCCCACTACGCACAATATCACTATCATGTGGAATGGTGATCTCTTTGAACACCCTTAATGAGTTGTAATTCTTTTCTGCATAACGAATCTTCTACTATGAAGATTTGCTTGTCAGAATTTTTCTGTAAGCGTTCTTCGCGTACTAAAAAAGTGGATAAATACTTTTATGGTGATTGAAAACTGGATAAAATCAGCGTGGTGTACAGATGTGGACAGATGATTTAGTGCTGCCACTAAACCATCATATCTTAGCCTAACGGAGAGATATGAAGTGCGGAACGTTATTTTTAAGCCACCGTTGAGTCGTTTTTGCTTTGTGAGCTCAAGCAAAGTTTTGCTGGAAAACTCATGGCTTGTTGGTTGACAGGCTTCACAATGGGTTCCAAGATGTGCAGTTGATATATTTTCGCCGATGTTTCTACTCCGTTCTCGGCAAAAAATGCAGCTTGGTAACGCCATCGTAGCACACTACACACCCTGTAGGCTAGTAGGTAGTGTACTAGGGGACTAGGGGTTGTGGATTCGATTCCCAACAAAGATCTTGGTTTTTTTCACTACAAAAATAAAAATTGACTGTCGATTGGGGCTGCTTAGTGATGAAGGCATGGTCACTGGTCATTGGTGCTGTCTTATACGACATTTAATTTCCGACTATCCTTCTATTTTCACCACCTGTTTCATCTCTTCTCTATCCCTTTCCAAAAGAATGTAGCACGGTACTTGACTAAATAGGCATTGTTACAGTAAAAAAAAAATATTATAGACACAGGATAGTGGCCTCTTTAAACACCCGGGATGAGTAGGAATGCTTCTCTACATGCCAAGCAAATACACGATCAATCTGTTTATTAAACGATTCTTCTACGGTGAAGATTTTCTCGTCATAATTTGTCTGTAAGAGTGCTACGCATGCTAAAAAAAATGGATAAATACTTTTTAGGTGATTAGATAGAAACACAGTGGTGTATAGGTTCAGACGGATGGTAAGTGTTGCCAGATTAATTGATTTATAGTCAGTGGATTGGCTCTTAGTCTTTTAGCATAACGGAGGGAGATCACATCTTGGGAGCAAAGTAGGAAAAGAAATCTTATATGACGTTTGTAATGGTAACTAAAGGCCAAACTGAGCCCCTGCCTAATTGTAAAGGATGTAGCCAATAATACTAATTGAGATAAGAGCACAGAAGAGTTAGTTTTATATCTGGTGAAATTTTCATTTCAAGGCACCAACTCAGTAGAGAAATTTCGTAAAAAAGAAACACAAGCACAATAACCTAGCGAGGTTATTACGTGATAAGATTTACATCTGCACCTGGCAGTGAGCCCTAATCAGATGGTGGTCATACCACTGTGAGTGAAAAGCCGCGCCACTCACGCCCTAGGAAGCCGAAGTCTAATTTTAGCAACAGGTCCTTCCTAGCAGCAATTTCAATGATTCCAGAGCAGGGCTGCAAACCACCACTATTTGCTGAAGAGTTGAAGACTATCCAACTCCTGTCCAGAACACATGTCTAGCATGCTCACTGGGTTAAGGATCATTCCACTAGGTAGGTGTCATTAAAAGTGAAATGATCCCGGCCACCATATAAAACTGACCTGTCTGTTATGGGGCCGCGAAACCACGACCACCACGATACTCCCAAAGGAACAACCTCAATATTCAGTCAGAGAAACAGCTAAATGTCTAAAGAGACAAATAGCGGAAACTCTGCGGGCTACTGATTCCCGTGGAGTTTCCAGTTAACCCCGGCTGCTTTCAGGGGACTGGGCTCCTTTATACCCCCAGTTGCACAGGTCTAGATAGTCGAGCGTTCTATAAAGACCATAAATGTGCCCCCGGGGGGGGGGGGGGCCCTAGCGAGGTTATAAGAGTTTATGGCTAGACATGGCCAAATATATTTCGCGACTACACTGGAATTAAAAGACAAAGACAGTAACCCGTTCAATTTTCGCTGGCGTTTTCTTTGAATGCAGCCGTGAGCAGGTGTCCAGTGTGTCGCTTATACACATTGAACCCTAAATCTTCTTTGATAATGCGAGACATGAATAAGATAAGATTTCCTGTTTTCTCAGCATTTTTCGGTCGACACGTTTCTTCGCGGCTCTGACCGCTTTTGGAGTTCTCACAGTGCGTGAACAACTGGGTTTCTGATGGTATAGTACTCCATCAGAAACATTAAACAAATTAACAGTGCGATATACAAAATTTCAAGTGATTGAAAGAGATCGCAAAGTCCTAATGTTGCATTTTAGTAGGGCAACTGCAACAACGCAGGGTTCGATCTCATCCCATTCACACAATACAGCATAAACTGTCGACTATCAAATCCCAATCAATACGAAATGGGTACGCCCAGTGTTGCATTCCTGTAATGAATGCGTACAGTTGCGTATCAGTGTTTATGACTTGATCAAGCCGAAAACTCCTAATTCACATAATGGTTACTTTACAAGAGAAAGTAAAAACAGAACGAAATTGTATCTGTCAAAATGTAATATTGAAAATAATAATACGGGTTCTACCCGTTATATTTTTGTAACGCGATGTATTTCTATAAAATAAAATATTGGAATCCTGGAAAAACTAAATTTCGTAAAAATTCAAGTTAGGGCCTTTTTTGTAATTTTATTTATGTAATTTTGTTGTAATGTTATTTAATATTTAAAGTATATTTTTTTTAATTTTAAAATATTCGTGCAAAACATAAATTAAATAGCTTTTAATTTATTTTTAAGCAAAACAAAATGTTTTTTTTTTTCTTTTTTGAGAGAAATGTATGTCTTGAGATTTGAAAATATAAGTGCAGACATACTTATTGGAAAAAATTATATTATATTTGTTTTTATTTTATTTAAAAATATATTTTATACATTAGACAACATTGTTTTATTTTCATATTTGCCAAATAATAAATATTTAAAATAGTTTTGTTTGGTTTTATTTTATTAATTTGGTTAAATACACAAAGAGAAATAGTTTAAAAACCTAGATGTGTTGCAAAAATATAGATTACGTTTCGCTGCCAATTTTTGTGATGTGTTTTTTAAATTTTATTAAAAAGAATTATCTTGTTGTTATTTTTTTTTTAAATTTTTAAAATTTATTGAAATGTTAAACATTTTTAAAGTCTTGTGGTGATTTAAATACCAATAGTAATAATAAGTCAGGGATGACGTGATAAGGTTTACATCTGCACCTGGCTGTGGGCCTTAATCAGATGGTGGCCATTACCATTGTGAATGAAAAGCAACGTCATTCACGCCTTAGAAGGCCTTGGAATACGTATATCCTCCGGTCACTCCTAGTAGCAATTCCAAAAGCCCAAAGTAGGTCGCAGTCTTCACTCCTTGCTGAAAAGTCGGAGACTATCCAACTCTTGGTCCAGAACGCATGAAGCTTAATATAATTAAGAAAACGACGGCATTCATACTCACTGGAATGATCCGACCCACAAACTCAAACAAGGGCCTCGAAACACATAGCCACCTCGATACTCCCGAAGGGCCTACCTCAATAATCAGCCGGAGAACAGCTAAATGCCTAAAAGACAAATAGCGGAACTCTGCGGGCTACTGATTCCCATGGAAATATAGTGGATTGTCCAGTTGACTCCTGCTAGCCTTAAAGGGGACTGGGCTCCCTTGTACCCCTCAATACACCAGTCTAGATGGTTGTTGTAGGATCCATAAAGATGTGCCCCCGGGGGATAATTAGTCAGGGATTTCGTGATAAGATTTACATTTGCACTTGGCCTTTGGGCTTTAATCAGATGGTGGTCAAACCACTGTGATTGAAAAGCAACGTCATTCACGTCCTAGGAAGCCGAAGACTAATTCTACCAACAGGTCTTTCCTAGTTGCAATTTCAGCGGTTCCAGAGCAGGGCTGCAAACCACTACGCATGCTGAAGAGCTGGAGACTATCCAACTTCTGTCCAGAACACATGACTAGCATGCTCACTGGATCTAGAATCATTCACCAGGTAGGTGTTATTAAAGGTGAGATGATCCTGGCCACCATAAAACATTACCTATATGGGACCGCAAAATCACAGCCACCACGAAACTCCCGAAGGGCCAACCTCAATAATCAGCCAGAGAAACAGCTAAATGCCTAAAGAGACTCTGTGGGCTACTGATTCCCGTGGAAATAAAGTGAAGATTCCAGTTGACCCCTGCTGCCTTCAGGAGACTGGGCTCCCTTATACCCCCAGCACAGGTCTAGATAGTCAAGTATTCTATAAAGACCGATAAATGTGCCCCCGGGGGGGAGGGAATAAGACAGGGATATTATAAAAACTTTAAATGCAAAGTAATCCACTGGGAGCAGACAAGATTTCTAATTATATAATTAAAAAGTTGCCAACCCTCGCTGTAGAGTTTTTAGTAGTGATTTATAACAATTGCCCCTTAATAATGGTTACTTTCCAAAGATTTGGAAATCAGCAAAAATTTATCCACTTATGAAAATTCCAAAAAAATTTCAAATTAATAATACTCGACCCATTTCAATGCTTTCTAACGTTGGTATGTTATTTGAAAGGGTTATACATTTAAAGCTTGAAACTTCAAAGGTGTTAAAAATTATTGCCACTTTACCAATTCGTTTTTAAAAAGGGTCATGCTTCGGTTGACGCTTTAACCTATTTTCAGAATGAAGTTATTTGTAATTTAAGAAAAAGCTTTTGATGGGACATTACAGTTAGGTATTATTTTTAAATGAGGATAGACTGTGAAGCTTTTGTTGTCAAAATTCTTTTTCACTTTTTTAAGGAACGGATTTTTTTTTTTTTGCGAAATTAATAATACTAGATCAGATTTAGGCAGCATTTTTTGTGGTGTGCCACAGCGATCAATTTTGACCCCCATTTTTATATAACATCCTTGTTTATGACCTTCCGCGCATCTTTAATGAATTAAAAAGCTTATTATAAGCGGACGACTCTTTAATTTATGCGCATGATAAATATCCGGAAGTCGCTTTAGGGAAAGTTCATGATCATCTTATAGTAATTGACAATTATTATGATAATTGGGGTATCAAAATTAACTCTCTCTCTCTCTCTCGTAATGCCCCGGGCAAAGGGTCCCCGTAATGCAGTTAAATTAAGTAAAGGTTTGAATCTCTCTTTGCGCAATACGGTTATCTATCTATATATATAAAAATAAGTCGGGTTTTCTTTCCTGACGCTATAACTTCAGAACGCACGACCCGATTTCCACGGTTTTGCATTGGTTGAAAAGGTCTTTGGCTCCGTGAGGTTTATAGCAAAGAAAATTCAGGAAAAATTTCAAGAGAAAAGCCGGAAAACAGGGAAAATTCATTTAACGCCCAAACTTTTCACATACAGCGCCATCTCTGATACATAGCATATACTACAACGGCACCAGTACGTGGTGTGTGAGTATCCCTCACAAAAATAAGTACGTTTCATTTTGAGTAGATGGCGCCGTACACTAGAATGGCAGAATAAGTCCCTTGAAGAACGTTTGCACTTGGATAAAGCGATTTTATTCTGTATTGCCACAATTTGGCGTTTTTTTTTTGTTTCAAAAAATAAAATGAAACAACATTGAAAGGAAACAAAACAAAAGTATTTAAAAATAAAACAAATTTTCTTTGTGTCTTTTTCTATTTTAATCTTTCAATCTTCTTCGACTAAGAAAAACCAAAAAAGTGAGTGTTATTATGGCTTAAGCATTGTTAGTACGAGTAGTAATCATGCCTTTGTAATATTTATTGTTAACAATAAAATATTTTCTGCTACTCTTACAAATATTCACAGAAAACGTTATCAATTTCGCTAGTGCTTACTTAGTTCGTCTGTATTCTTTAACGAAATTTTGTCGTGAACCTGTGCGAAACTCAAATCTAAAAAGGAATTAGTTGGATGAGAATTGTAATCAATCATTAAAGTATTTTCTATTATTTTCACGTGCAGCGAAAAACGCCAAAAGCCAGGAAATAAGGCAAAGCGAATATGCAGGCATACGAATTCATTTGTGGCTGTTGCAGCGTTTGTTAAGCATCGCTCTTCGTTAACAATAGGGGTTTGACTCCATACGGCGGGAATAGGACAAGCAAAAAGACGTTGACGATATTAACGCTGACAATAGAGGTTTGACTCCATACAGTGGGAGTAGGACAAGCAAATAGACGTTTACGATATTAACGCTGACAATAGAAGTTTGAACATTACCACCATTCGCATAAATTTCATCACACGATGAGGTGATGTTCT
Organism: Trichopoda pennipes; assembly: GCA_030448955.1. Lineage (NCBI taxonomy): Eukaryota > Metazoa > Arthropoda > Insecta > Diptera > Tachinidae > Trichopoda > Trichopoda pennipes. The sequence goes on along the minus strand of JASKUP010000052.1, from coordinate 10,611,742 downwards.
CCTTACAAATAATAACGAACTTAAGCTTAAGTGAATATTATTTAAATTTATTTACAAAAATAATCCGAATCTAATACAATTGTAACAAAATCAAATTCACAGACTTGAGATGCGCTTTTTTAAATAGTCTTTCATCATACACACTGTACTTCAAGGAAATCACAGTATGTATTTGTTAAGAAACTATCGACTTATTTACATTTCTTAACCAAATTTCCACAGAGCTGAATAAAAATTAAAATTATAAAACATTTCCATACAACGTTAATGGCTTTGTCAAAGCCATCATAACATAAAAGGAATACAACTCTTATATATGGATCGGTGCTTCTAATATTAGTTAAGTAACTCCACTTGACTGCGTGCAGGAGCACTCACTGGAGCATCAACGGAATATGGCATGTGTTTCAGCGTCCTTTCTTTAATAAAACGGCATGTGTTCTAATGAAAACAGAGAATTTCTTCCTGAAGTCCATGGTTTTGTCAAGAACGCATTCCCTCGTAATCAATTGGTCCATCAACCGTACAACACATTAAAGCATAGATTGTTATTTTTTAGCCGAATAGCTGCATCTGGTCAAATTTCCTGCAGCAGTCATTGCTGTCACTTGCAATTAGCAAAGATCTAAATCGAATGCCCACAAACACTATCGCCTAACCGCAGTCTAATTTCCTAGTTCTGGCACAATGCGTTGCATGAGAAGTGTTCATTTCCTGAGTGCTGGTCCTATTAACAGAGACCACATTATTCGCTGATCAAGTCAATAATAACAATTTGAATTGTAGCAAAGTAACTGCGACACCTTTCAAATCGCTCATCGACGAACAGATTTGATGGTCTAAAAATACCTTTTAGTATACCTCCCCCTGTTTCTCCTCAATTTCTTTTCTACAAAATATCTTGTTTTTACAGTTATTCGTTGCACAAAAAAGCATCAGCGAGAATTTAAAAAATCGATAAAAAGTCGCAAATAATATTGTCAACGTACTCTGGTGTACGAGTTAATAATGTCGATTAGGACAACATGCTATGTCATGTGTTCTGGACCAGGAGTTGGATAGTCTGGGGGTGCTGGCCCTCCTCCGTTGCAACTAGAAATGACCTCTTGGATAGAGATATCCATCGGCTTCCTAGGGCGTGGGTGCACGCTACATATCATCCAAAGTGGTTTGTTCCACCATCGTGTTGTGGCCACATGGCTAGGTAACGATGTTAATCTTATCACGTAATATGCCATAACTATCACGTATGGTTTGTGGGAATATTGAGAAATATGGTATTTTGAAGCGTAAACGTCTTTCATTATATTTCAGTACGTCAAAGTGGAAACACACATATTTTTCAATCGTTATAATAATCTCAACTTTTGTGCTTTCATTTGAAGAAAACGACTGATAAGAGTTATCGATTGTTACGGTCAACATTCACAAACTCAACAAACTTGTGAACGATGGTTTGCGCGATTCAAAAGCGGCGATTTCCACGCAGAAGACAAGGAAAGGCGATCAGTCTAAAAATATTTACGATGAGGTACTGGAGGCATTACTCGACAAAGATTGTTGGCAAACGCCAGAAGAACTTGCATTAGAATTGGTGTCTTATAACAAGCCGATGCTTGAAAGCATTGCGAGTCATTAAAAAGCAAGGAAATTGAGTTTCATATGAATTAAAGCCTAGACGCGTTGAAAGGCGGGTTTTATGTTGGAAAAGTAATTTTTGCATGATATTGTTACTGGAGAAAGAAAAGGGATACATAACGATAACCCCAAGCGCAAAAAAGTCGCCAAATCTACGACAAAGCCATATATCCATGACACCAAGTTAATGCTCTGATCAGAATGGTGTTTTGTATTGTGAGCTGTTGAAATCGGTTCAGAACATCACAGGGAGCCTGTACCGAAGACAATTCGTCTAAGAGATAACCTTCTTTTATTTGAAGAATGTTATAGATTGTTAATAGAAGCTTACAGTCAACCAACTCAAAACATTTTTGAACGATGGTTTGCGAGACTCAGAAGTGGTAATTTCGACCCAGAAAATAAGTTGATGCCCGTTCAGCCGAAAAAGTTTAAATAGATAAGGAATTGGAAGCATTTCTCGACGAAGACTATTGTCAAACACAAGAAGAACTGGCATTGTCATTGGGAGTCGCACAACAAGCCATTTCCCTACGCTTAAAATCATTGGAAGTTATTAAAATATTGGAAGCCGAAAGACGTTAAAAGACAATTTTCCATATCGAAAATAATGATTAAAGGCTGCTCACCGATGAACGCATAGTCACTGGTTGCTGTGCTGTCTAATATACAGCAGCTAATTTCCGACTATCCTTCTACTTTCACCACCTGTTCCAAATATTCTCTATCCCTTTCCTAAAGAATGTAGCACGGTACTTGACTAAATAGGCATTGTTGCCTGAAGTGCTACTTCTCTTTAAAAAAAAAAATATTTCAAGTTTTATTTCTCGGACTTCTTCAGTATGACATTTTTTGTTTCTATTTTGAAAGTAAATTTTATTGGTCTGCAATATTTTGTTGACGAGGTTATTTCATTTTTTCATACTATTTTACAATCAGTGCAAATCAAAGTACTTTTGTGACCTCCTAAATTATATCAATTTACGTTATTTTAATTATGCAAAATATTTGTGTGACCAACTGTGCATGACTTTGATTTGGACTAAAAATGTTTGTTTTCTTTCATAAAGGCGTTTTGAAAAATAAATAAAATGCTTAGAAAATAACAAAACAGAAAAACAGAATTTTTTTAATTCCATATTGCAAAAAAATGTGCGACCTTGTGTCGAAACAATTGTTCTGGTGCTCACGGTCGAATCGTGCCGGCTGTACATTACGTGATTTGATTTACATCTGTACCTGGCAGTTAGCCCTAACCAGATGGTGGTCAAACCACTGTGGATGGAATGTAGCGCCATCCTCGCCTTAAAAGGCCTTCAGATACGTATATCCTCCAATCACTCCTAGTTTAAATTTCGAAAGCCCAAAGTAGGCCGCAGCCTTCACTCCTTGCTAAAGAGTTGGAAACTATCCAACTCCTGGTCCAGAACGCATGTAGCTTAATATAATTAAGAATACGACGGCCGGCATTCATACTCACTGGACCTGAACCATTCATTGTGTTCATTGTGAATGATCCGACCCACAAACTCTCACGAGGGCCTCGAAACACACAGCCACCACGGTACTCCCAAAAGGGCCAACCTCAATTAATCAGCCAGAGAACAGCTAAATGCCTAAAGAGACAAATAGCGGAACTCTGCGGGCAACTGATTTCCGTGGAAATAGGCCTTTAAGGGGCCTGGACTCCCTTTAACCCCGCAAGACACCAGTCTAGCTGGAATAGTAGACTCCAATAAGACTATCATGCGCCCCCGGGGGGACGTGCCGGCTGTACATTACATGATCCCCCCGGGGGCACATTTATCGGTCTTTATATAATACTCTACTATGTAGACCTGTGCAACTGGGGGAAAAAAGGAGCCCAGTCCCCTGAAGTCAGACAGGGAGACAACTGGAAACTCCACTTTATTTCCACGGGGAACAGTGAGCCCCAGAGTTCATTACTTGTCTCTTTAGACATTTAATAGTTCTCTGGCTGATCATTGAGGTTGGCCCCTATATGGGAGCATCGTGGTGGTTGTGGTTTTGCGGCCCCATAACAGTATAATGGTTATTATGGTGGCCAGGATCATCTTACTGTTAATGACGCCTTAAGTGAATGATCCACTCCAGTGAGTATGCTAGAAATGTGTTCTGGACAGGAGTTGGTAAGTCTCCAACTCTTTAGCAAGGTGTGATGGCTTGTAGCCCTGTCCTGGAATCATTAAAGTTGCAACTAGGTGGTTCTGTTGCTTAGAATTATGCCTTCGGCTATCTAGACTGGGGACTGGGCTCCCTTTTTTTCACCAGTTGCACAGATCTAGATAGCTGTTACGTACTATAAAGACCATAAATGTGCCCCCGTGGGGGGCCGGCTGTACAGTGGGGTATAGGCGTATAGGGGACATTTATGGCTATGAGACAATGCTAATGCTTTTACATTCCCTAACGAATTTTAAGGAAAATTTTAGAAAAATTTGTCTCTTTAAAAAAAGTAATTTCTAAATATCAAAAATCAAGCAACCAATCAAATATCAAAAGACAATTCAGTTTTCTTATACTAATAGCTAACAAATTACGCTATTATGCAAAGTTTGTCTCGTTTAAAAATCTTAGATAACAAAAAAGTAATAAATGTTTAAAAATCAAAAATTTACTATGAAATTTTTCATTTTAGCAAAATACTGAAAATGCTCATTTGAAATCACCCTGTTCAGTGTGATATAGTTAAAATAAAGTTTAAAGGCTGTATGCATAAAAAACGCTTACTTGAGCTTTAAAGTGCACTTTAGTTAACAAACACTTTAAGGCTAACAGACGTTTGTTAAAAAATGGTATTCATAAACAGTACTTTAGCTAATGTATTGCTTTAGTAAAATTAGTATTTTGATTCTGGCAATGCCACTATTTTCAGTTGTCACGTTGTAGTTAACGATGTATAAAAATGAACATTATTTATCCGGGTAGTTCAATCCATAAAAAATGTTTTTTATTGTTTTTCATTTTTTTCAGCAAAATTAACATATTTTTGTATTTTTTTTATATTAATCTTTTTAATAAAAAGCAAAGCACCCAAAAAAGGTTAATTTGCAAGGCTTACGAAGAACTTACAAAGAATTTGGTCATATTAAAAAAATAATTATTCGGATAACGAGCTTTGTTTTGATTATATGTACATTAATAAAACTTTTGTTTTAAATAATTAATTATACAGTGCACTCGCGATAATATGAACTAATTAAAACCAAGCCAGTTCACTTTTGCAAGATTGTTCATATTTACGAATGACATTTAATTTTCCCTTTTCCCCAAGAAATAACACTGTTTATTATGTATGTAAAAATTTTTATGTGTTACTTTTTACATATAAACATATTATGTACTTTCGAAAAAAAAACAAAGTGATGTGAAAAAATCTGTTATTTTTCTTTGCTGTTTCTTTTGTGCAACCACCTTTAAAACGGCTTGCTCTCTTAACTGCCTCCAAACGTTCAAATCTCGTTGATCAACCATTTCATTTTCGGCCCATTTCAATGCCTTATTCAAAATTACTCATCACTCTCATTACGCTTTGCAGTGACCTCCTTCCATTCTTGAATGTTCAAAGCCGTAAATTCAACCTATAGTAAAGTCAAAACTTTACTTTGTTTTAAATACACATTTTCCAAAATACAAACCTCAGGCATTAAAGAATTTATAACATTAGCTGCACTTTCTTCTAAATCAACTAAGTTCATCATCAGGGTGTTTCTAACAACACTTAAAGGTATTTCATCTTCAGGATCGTTTCGATTTCGGATCATATTTAAAACGTTTATCCAACATTTTTTTAATACATTGCCATCCATGAAGAATACATGCGGATTCTAAAATTGTTATGGCTTCCTTAAGTATAGTCTACTTCATAGAATCCAGAAAACATCCCGCTTTTGCAGTATCTGAAGCTAGCAGACTGTTTCTATAATAGGGTTCTGTAATCCTGATGCCGTTTTGATCAATAGGCTGTATGAGCGCGGTCAGATTTTATGGTATAAACATTGCAAAAATACAGCCATCCTCAGTTTTAACTTCATCCTCAGATGGATGAGATGGAGCGTTGTGTATTAGGAGAATAGCTTTCAGCGGCAACTTTTTTTTTGGTAACATTTTTTTAACCTAAATTATACAAAATAAGTTGTGAGATGGTAATTAGCTCGAGTTTATAAATTTTACTTCCGGAACAAATAAAAGATGAAACCAATCTTTAAAAATAGCTCCTGTCATCCAAGCTGATTTGCAATGTCTATAATGAGGACAATTAGAATTCTAAAAAAAGCGAGGCTGTTTAAGTTGGTGAGTTTCTGCGGCGTTTGCGCAGCACAAGAAAGTTTACCCGCTGCTTTTCAGTTCTTGCACCAGGAGCTGTTTTTTCCGATGATGACGCGTAGCTCTTTTGTGGCAGCAATTTTCAAAACAATCCGAATTCATCAGCGTTATAAAGCTGGTCATTGACAAATCCCAACTCTTCAATTTTACTTTTTAGCTTCATTATGAAAGGATCCACTAAGTGGGGTTGTGAAGAAAGTTTTTCTCCAGATATTTGAAGCAAGCGAACGCCGTATCTCTTTTTGAAGTTTTGAAGCTATCCATCGCTGACATTGAACTTCAAAGCATTTTCTTTAATTTTTTTGTGAAGATATTTGGCCTTTTCTTTTAACATAAGTCCATTTATAGTAAACTTTTTGTCTCTCATATCCAGAAACCACCGGTATACAGCGTATTTCATTTTTGGGTACTCACACAGTCTTTCTTTTTCCAGGTCAAGGGAAGGTATTGTTGACACATTTAATAATCGAGTTTCTCTTTTTTTTATTCCACAAATTGTAGATTTTTTCACCCCAATTTTATTCGCTAAGCTAGTAAAACTTGCTCCTTTTGTAAGTGCTCCAAAACTTCGGATTTTTCTTTTAAAGTTAGAAACTTGTGCTGTTTTAAATGTATGTATATATATGTATATACAAAAATGAATACTGCTTACTATGCAATTGAACCAGAATTTATTTACAACCCTGTTTGCAAAGATTTTATCACTGTTTAGATAAAAGTCCGTTAAGAACTTCAAAAATAAGTTGTTCATATTTTAAAGCTTTCACGCTAAGTACATATTTTAGAGTAATCAATGAAAGAAAAAATGTGTTCATATTTTGGGGTATTCATATTATCGCGAGTGTACTGTAATTATATTTTTGTAAAATATAAAATAATGATGTAAAAATGTCTTATATTGAATGGCATGTTATATTTTAGTTTTTAATATTATTTGTATACTACAATTTGTTTTTAATAAACATTTTTAAATAAATATATTTTTTCTTTTTTAAGATCTTTTTTTATATATATTTTTCTCTTTTCAATATTTCGCTTTCCTTTGGAAAGCTTCTTCAGGAAAAAAAAAATTTTTTTATAAAAAATTTTTTTTTTTTTTTTTCCTGAAGAAGCTTTCCAAAGGAAAGCGAAATATTGAAAAGAGAAAAATATATATAAAAAAAGATCTTAAAAAAGAAAAAATATATTTATTTAAGATAAAAAAGATCGTTTAAAAACTATAAAAATTATAAACATTTTTAAAAATTTTTGGAATAACAAAGTAAAACTGGCTGGCAATTGAGCCGTTTACATTGAAAATGGCGTAAGTCACAACTAAACAGTTTTTTTTTTTTTTCATTTTTAATAAATTTGAAATTAATAAGTTAAGAAATATTGATATTTGTTTGAGAAGTTTTGAAGCTATCCATCGCTGACATTGAACTTCAAAGCATTTTCTTTAATTTTTTTGTGAAGATATTTGGCCTTTTCTTTTAACATAAGTCCATTTATAGTAAACTTTTTGTCTCTCATATCCAGAAACCACCGGTATACAGCGTATTTCATTTTTGGGTACTCACACAGTCTTTCTTTTTCCAGGTCAAGGGAAGGTATTGTTGACACATTTAATAATCGAGTTTCTCTTTTTTTTATTCCACAAATTGTAGATTTTTTCACCCCAATTTTATTCGCTAAGCTAGTAAAACTTGCTCCTTTTGTAAGTGCTCCAAAACTTCGGATTTTTCTTTTAAAGTTAGAAACTTGTGCTGTTTTAAATGTATGTATATATATGTATATACAAAAATGAATACTGCTTACTATGCAATTGAACCAGAATTTATTTACAACCCTGTTTGCAAAGATTTTATCACTGTTTAGATAAAAGTCCGTTAAGAACTTCAAAAATAAGTTGTTCATATTTTAAAGCTTTCACGCTAAGTACATATTTTAGAGTAATCAATGAAAGAAAAAATGTGTTCATATTTTGGGGTATTCATATTATCGCGAGTGTACTGTAATTATATTTTTGTAAAATATAAAATAATGATGTAAAAATGTCTTATATTGAATGGCATGTTATATTTTAGTTTTTAATATTATTTGTATACTACAATTTGTTTTTAATAAACATTTTTAAATAAATATATTTTTTCTTTTTTAAGATCTTTTTTTATATATATTTTTCTCTTTTCAATATTTCGCTTTCCTTTGGAAAGCTTCTTCAGGAAAAAAAAAATTTTTTTATAAAAAATTTTTTTTTTTTTTTTTCCTGAAGAAGCTTTCCAAAGGAAAGCGAAATATTGAAAAGAGAAAAATATATATAAAAAAAGATCTTAAAAAAGAAAAAATATATTTATTTAAGATAAAAAAGATCGTTTAAAAACTATAAAAATTATAAACATTTTTAAAAATTTTTGGAATAACAAAGTAAAACTGGCTGGCAATTGAGCCGTTTACATTGAAAATGGCGTAAGTCACAACTAAACAGTTTTTTTTTTTTTTCATTTTTAATAAATTTGAAATTAATAAGTTAAGAAATATTGATATTTGTTTGAGAGGAGTGCTGATAATTAACGGTGCAACAAAAATGCTTATTTTTAAAGTGGCGTTAGTCGCTGTACTTAGGAAATTAATTACGGAGTTTAGTGTGCAAGAAATGGAAACATGTAATAAGTGTGTGTGAAATATTGTTGTGATTATTGGACTTATTTTTATTAGTACGAAAGAATAGTGCAGTTTACTGAATTATATTATAGTGATATCTAATATACTACACATATAGCCTGTTTTTACATTACAAGTGACTCGCACGATTTGCTGAAATGAGTAGAAAATTTAGTTTTGCGGTTCTGTAACTCGTTCGTCAAGTTTTGTTGAGTGAAGACGTAAGTGTTGTCATTCATGTACACTTTTTAAGGTTTTGTAAAGCAATTTTAAACATCATTTGTGTCAAAAACAGACAAGTGAAAAATATCATTCGTGCGAAGGCAAAAAAAAAAATTTAGCAAAAAATATGGATTTAAATAGCAACAAACGGTAAGTTAACATTTTATAAAGAAATAATAAAAATGTTAATATAATAAAATTAAATCATAGTATAAAAAAAAACAATATACGTGCAATTCCAAAAGTTGGTGGATTTAATGGAAGAATTTCCGCACCTTGCAACAGGCATCCCAACTTTTGGCAGCAGTCGAGCTGCAGTGGAAAACACATGGGACACTGTGGCAGAAAAAGTCAACGCGTTCGGGCCCCCAACAAGAAATGGATTCGGATAGAAAATGGTATTTGTTAATTTATTTGCATTTTGTTAATGATAAATAATGTATATATGTATATTTTTATAGGTATGGCACGATCAGAAATGCAGAGTAAAGAAAAAAATATCAGAACACAATAAAAGTATTCATGGCACTGGTGGCGGGCCGTGAAATATGAGAAATTTGACGGAAATGAAACAACAGATAGATAGGATATGTCACCTGACATCAGCTGCAGCACCCGCTGGTAAAGTTTTTGGGTTGCCTTCTATTAATAATGCGATTTCAATAACACCACCCCGAGTCCAGCAGAAGATAGCAGTTGTGACGCCTACTACCTCTAAGCAGAATAGTAGTAATGATAAACCTCATCATGAGTCAACTATATTTACGCCGATCATTACATCACCCACAATAACAGACATACTTACGCCCAACATTACACCACCAGGACACCAGTTATCCCAACCATCATATAGTAAAAAAAAATAGTTCACCAAAACAGGAAAAGAAAACTCGTTGAGGATAACAATGCGAGATTAACGCTTCTAGAAAATCAAATGGCCGTACAAAGCAAAACACTGGAAATAATGAAAGCACAAGCAGAAGCTGCAAAAGTACAGGCTGAAGCAGCGAGGGATCAATCAAATGCTTTAAAAGAAATTGCTGATTCCTTAAAAATTATGGCAGAGTCCTTAGTAAATATACTAAAACATTTAAAGGACGAAGAATAATTATAACACAAAATAATTTTTTTTTTGTTTAATTTCTTTTCATGTAATGAATTTTTATTTAATAAATTAATCAATGGTATAATAATATAAGAATACTACAAAATCATTTAACTTAATTTTCTTTTCATATAATGTAAGTTAGACGAGAGTGTTATAAATACTCATTTCCTTACGTACTCGTTTGTGTAACGGTCGCTTGTGTGAATTACCACTTGTATTGCAAAAACAGGCCAATAATTAGCATTATTTTTTTATTCTCAGGAGGTTGCTTCGTGTTGTATAAAATATCTAAAAATGTCACAACTCGAAAGCATATTATTTCACATAGTGACTTATGTAAAGGACAAAATAATAATAGTAGTAATAGGCCCCTGTCGAAAAAATCCTTCACAGTACATAACATGGAGAAAAAAGATTTTATTTCAACACAAAATCATTAGAAAAAATCCCCTTCAGAAAGAAAACTAAATGCAGACTAGTTAAAATGGTTAAAAATTAAAATGTTTTATAAACTACTTTAAAATAAAAAAGATAACAAAAACAATGTGACTTATGCCACTTTTAAAATAAACGGCTCAGTTTATTGTAAACACAATTTGTTTTGTTTTTAAACTTTCAATAATAAAATTGAACTGTCAATTTTTTGTAGGTTTAACGTAGGTTTTTCCTACTTTAAAGTTAGCAAAGGTATTTTAAGGTAAAAGCGTGTTTTGAATACAACTTTAGGAAATCGTGCTTAACAACGGCAGTTAAACCTGCTTTAGATTTTTATGCATACAGCCGTAAATTTTTTGGCTCCCGAGGTACACTAGTATCTACTTTCGAATGAACTTTAAAATTTTACAATTGGGGACCATGAAAAAAAGGACTTTTGACCGCCTTCTCGTAAATTGGTCCACTGTGCGCCGTAGAAAATGGTTGACAGCAAATTACTTTGTAGATATTATTAGTCACAGCATTTTTTTGTTGTTGTTTTTTTTTTTTTTTTTTGTTTGATTGAGGTCAATTAAATTATCAGGTTGGCCGAACTGTAACAAAGGGAAAAAAGAGAGAGTTTGGAGAAAGTGGCAGTATTATCCAACTCTTTTTGTTATTATAATAAATGCATTTTTCAAGCAAAAATATCGACATTATTAACTTGTATACAAGCTGTTACTATTATTTTCTAAATTGAATTCTAATAGATCTATTTTTTTTTTCTTCCTCTTCATTTTAAATATAATTGAAATAATTTTTTTCTTTTCTTTTTTACAGTTACTGCAGTATGACGTACATTGTGGATCAACTGTTTCCGCCCATCAAGCTGGATGAAGTGGCTGCTATTGAATTTTCACATTTCAATTATTGGCGTGATCCCATACCAGAAATCGATCTAAATCTATTGGATGGCATCAATAATACATCCACCAATTCAACAGCAACGCTTAATGGCAGTTTAGGGAACGCTTCAAACGATAGCAATGTCACTTTAAATGGATTACACTCGAAAACATTGACAACCATTCCAGAAAATTAAACAGCACGAAAAACAAAAACAATTAATTGAAAAACAAGCAACAACAAAAAAAACAAAGAAAAAAACAATCAAAATCGAAAACAAAAACAAAAACAAATTATAATGACTTTCAAACATTTTTAGTTTTTATTTTGGTATTTATTTTTTAGATATTTAAATTTGTGTTTAATGCAGGTTAATTCAGTTTGTTATTATTATTATTATCATTTTTTCATATTCTCTCTCTCTCTCATTTTATTTTATTTTCATATTGTCATTTTAGGAAAAACATAAATTGTCAACTTTTGAGTTATAAGTCTGGAATTTGAATAAACATTTAATTTTATTTATAGTTTTATTTTCGAATGATTTCTTAACTACATTCTCAACTTTAATTTAGTGTTTCTTTTTTTTAAGCTTTTTTTTATATTTATAATTAGTTTTATTTACAAAATGAGAGTTAATTAACTATACAAAAAACAATAAAAATTAGAATTAAATATTAAACGATTAAAATATGCAAAATTCGAAAACAAAATAAAAGAATATGTAGAACATAAAAGCAAAATGCATTAAAAACAGTGTTGCCATTTTTTTAAAACCTACATTTAAAGCACTATTAAAAAAAAAAGAAATATTTAAATTAAGAATAACCTAAAAGCAGCTTCTTAGCAACAAAACACATTCTTATTCATGCAAGGCCTGTTCTGAAAATCACACAATCTTCTAAAAATTATGTAAGTCGGTGCACACCACCTTTAAACATTTAAAATGACAAAGTAACAAATAATTCTTTTTTTTGCTTCATTATGTTGCCCAGAATAAAATCTTTAAAATAAAAGGCAGCAGAGTACATTCTTCAAAAACCTGAATTTCCTCTTGTTATTTTGTGTAAAATAAATAATTTTATTAAAGGCTTTTTCAACAAGAAGTTTATTTTCTAAAATAAAACAAAAAAAATTTAGATTAAGACGGTTTAAATCTTTATTGTATTTTTTTTTTTAAGAGTACCGTGCTACATTCTTTAGGAAAGGGATAGAGAATAGATGAAACAGGTGGTGAAAGTAGAAGGATAGTCGGAAATTAACTGCCGTATATAAGACACAGCACAGCGACCAGTGACTATGCCTTCATCGCTGAGCAGCCCCACCGACAGTCAATTTTTATTTTTGTAGTGAAAAAAAAACAAGGTCTTCGTTGGGAATCGAACCCACAACCGCCATACTTACAAGCTAGTACACTACCTACTAGCCTGCAGGGACACCTTAAGAAGAGAAAAGCTCGGCAATTATGGATGAAAAATTATTTATATCTGGCAAATGTCCACCACTTCCACAATGAGAGACGTCGTCGATTCTTTAATCAAAGTTTTTATTACTTTTTGAAAAAATGGCGATCCTATTTCATTTAATCATAGCACATATTTTGAGTTAAGGCTCTATCTTTTACATAGCCGCACAAAAAATAATCCAGTGGTGTTAAATCGCACAATCTGGCTGGCCACTTAACTGTTGGATTGTCTTAAAATTATGCAATCTGGAAATTTTGGAGTACCCCAACTGTTGAGAACGTTGAGGAATTAACAAATTTGGATCTGCTTCTACCCGGTTGCATGCGAATTGGTGTTCGCACATTTCGTCAAATTAAATTTAACGACCAAATTCTGAATCACCCCTATTCTGCGTTTCGACTAAGTCTCCGCATTCAGTTCCGTTGCGATCGAAAATTGGTATTCTGAAGAAAAACGAAATCGAAAGAAAAATAAGAAGACAACAATGTTCACAAAATTAATAGCATCACTGTGGAATGTGGAAATGAAATAACAAAATAAACAAGTTGTTATCACTTTCATAAACAAATGTAAAATTTAATACAAAAAGTTGTATGTATACATAATTAAATTTTAGCATTTTTTGTTGGAGGACCTAGTGCATTGAGGACTCCTGCAACTTCCTCCCAGAACACTGCCACTTCTTCCTTTGATCGCTGGTGTTATCCACATGCAACGTCTGCTTAAGATGCCATTAAATTTGCTAATTTTTCATACTGGCGCGGTGTTGTTGTTTTTGACCTGTAACACATAAAAAACACATCATATTCGGGTACAAAAATTAACAATTTAAAACAAAAAAATTAATTTAATTCAATAAAATAATTAAAAATAATTGTAAGTGTTTTTTTATCGTTTCTGAACATTTTATCTCACTTTCTACTTACATTTTTTTCAATTTTAAACTTTTTAACTAAAAAATGCAGATAAAGAAAACCCCTCCGTTAACAAAAAAGCAACTGAGAAAAACGGAGCTCCGATCGCAATGCAGAATACATACAATCGAAAGAAACTGAGCGGAATCGAAAGAAACTGAGCGCAATCGAAACGCAGAATACAAAAGCTGCTAGAAAATTTCTATTCGAATCGAAACGCAGAATAACCCCAAATAGCTTTTTCAGAAGAACGGTTATGTTGTCCGATAATATCACGAATTTTACGAAATGTAACTTTAACAGAACCACCGTTTTCATAGTGGATTTAAATTATTTTAATGCGATTTTCGTGCGAAATTGAATTCATTGTAACAATTGCCAAAGGTCAAAACGTTTATTTTGGTGTTGCCACATTTGAAAAACAAACTTCTTGTTGAAATACGCGATAGTATGAATTAACAATAAAAAAATTAATCAAGTGATTCATTTAACTGAATAAAATTTTCGACAAATAACATGTACTAATTACACCGCGCCTTAATAATAATGTTTTCACATCGAAAGCGTTCGCCTTAACATCAAAATAGCGGAGAAAAAATAAACAAAATAACATGTTATTGAGCCAGTTCACATTGGATTAGTTGTGCTGGTCTAACATGGCAGTTTGTTGGCATTTTTGGTGAGGGGAGTAGTTTTTGGTAGGAACAATTTTTCTACCAGCTTCTACCCCGCACAACGAGAACAAAACTAATACACATGCATTTATGAAAACACAGGTCTTGTGTGTTTTTTTTTTGCAGAGCGATTTTTAGTCTTCAGTTGGCTATCGTCGTGTTAATATGAACGTGAATTCAAAAGTAGATGAATAGATTTTATGATATTTATTTTTATCTTTTTTACCTAAATATGTTTTAATCTTTGAAACAGTCTTTTTAATTAAATTTTAACGATATATTTTTTCAATATTTCGCTTTCCTATGGAAAGCTTTTTCAGGAAAAATTAATTTTTAATAACAAATTGAAAAAAAAATTTTATTTAATAAAAGTAAAAAAGATCAAATAAGAATAAAAATAATTTTACAGAAAATAAAATTAGAAAGGATCTTTTCATTATCACTTAATCCAGTCATATTTATTTTGTAATGCGTATACTGTGGTGTATACCGAACGAAAAACAAACGTGAAATGAATAAAAAACACTAACACACAAAGCTGTGTATACGTATACAATTTTGTGCTAGAATAATTAGTCTAGTGTGTTTTGGAAAGAACTAAAGTTGTGCGGAACAAATATTAATCCAATGTGAACTGGCTCATTCGCATCTATTTATTCAAACGTTTTAAAATCATAGAGTTTTAAAAATATTTATGTAAAATTACTTTCATAAAAATTTAAAATTACTTTTATTAAACGTGATTTCCAGAAAATGTCTGGAAAAAGTTTTATTGAAATATATTTTAGATATTTTTTCCATATAAAATTTGTTTTAAAATTTATATACTTCACATGACTTTAAATTCTTACTGCCTTTATTTAAAACAAATTTATTTAAAATTATTTTTCAGCAGCAAAAACAAGCTCTTCAAAATGTAAGCGATGCAAGTCAAATTAACTAAAACTATTAAAATGCAATTTATCTGCCTTTAATTGCAATTCAACTTATTTGCTTAAACAATAGCATACATTAGGACGTGTTATTTTTTTAGCAACAGTTTTGGCAGATTACGCCCTGTTGTTGTTTATTTTTAAACGTTCATAAAATACTGAAGCATACTTTAAGGCGGATCATGAAAACATAAAAACTTGTGCAGGCAACTATTTTTTCTGCATTACTAATAGGTTTGAATTAGACTCCAATAAATTAAGTTTTAATTTCCAAAAATCCCTGCGTTTAGCGTTAACATTGACATGGCTTTATTTATTTTGTCATTTAATTTATTGGTGAAAATATGTTATATTTAAATATATTTTTAACAACTTATCAATTCAGCTACAAATTTGGCATTCCAAATCTTCCGCTTCTTAATTGTAAATTTAATTCATATTTTTGTCATAATTGCGATCATTGCTTCAGGATCATTGCTTCAGTGGAATGTTGATATGTGTAATCTTTCATCAAAATACATATGTTTCAATTATTTGTTGTTGTTGCTAACTTATAGATCGTTAAAAATAAATTTAAATATGGGACACTTTCACAAATTAAATTATCTTCGCTTTTCCTAGGCGATTAGAGTTGACAATAAATCTCTCTCAATTATTAATGCCATGGAAGCGAAAAAATTTATAAAATCACCATTATTTTGTTTGGCGACGGCAACATCGTCGTCGATTTTGACACAACATCAATATTAATTTTGTATTTCCTAACAGGCTTACGACAACATTGCCAGTTTATCGATCATTTTAATAAAATATAACACACATATCTAACATTTGAGTTAGCTGATTCATTTGTGTACTATTTTTGATAAAACATAAAACAAATTTAAAATCAAAATAAATTAAAATCAGAATGTTCTGCAATTTTGCCACAGGTTCTTCCAAGGGACTCACTATAAGTTGATTAAATATGCCGCCTCCAGTAGCTTTGCACTCCATTTTGTTTTTTACCGTCTTTTTTTGTTCACTTTTAATTCGCGCCCAATCTGTAAAAAAATGACAGATCCAAGGGCCTTTAGAGCAGTCGCATCACTTTCCCATGGTTACTTAAAATTAGTATGAACACGGCATTCTCGAAATCCCCTGGCAAGTGATGGAGTGTCTCCCAATTCTTTCACTAATTTTTCACATTGGTTGGCGTTGGTAATTTTAATTTTTTCCATTTTCTATTGGGACAATTTAGATACGATCCTATTAAAGGAGCCCCTTAAAACCCATCACTTTATACTGACAGAGCTAATTCTAACTCTCCAGTAGGCGCTCGCCGATCGTACCAAACAAACAGCTAGTAACCTTGACTTTTACAAAGGAATGACAATAGCTTAATAACTTGTCCACTCGCAGCGTAAGAGAGAACCGACCTAAAAATTAACAAGAGCCTAGCAAAAGTGAAAAGACTCCGTTCTCAACATAGCCCCCATAAAAAATAATCCAGTGTTGTTAAATCATACACAATCTAGCTGGCTACTTAATTACTGCTAATTTTCGTGAAATTATGCGATCGGGAAATTTAGTTTCTAATAAATTGATCGTTTTATGGGCTGTGTGACACGTGGCACCGTCCTGTTGAAACCACATGTCAGTGATTTCGTGATAAGATTTACATCTGCACCTGGCAGTGGGCCTTAATCAGATGGTGGTCAAACCACTGTGAATGAAAAGCAACGTCATTTACGTCCTAGGAAGCCGAGGACTAGTTCTAGTAAGAGGTCTTTCCTAGTTACAATTCCAGCGGTTCCAGAGCAGGGCTGCAAACCAGTACTCCTTGCTGAAGAGCTGAAAACTATCCAACTCCTGTCCCGAACATGTGACTAGCATGCTCACTGGATCTAGGATCATTCACCAGGTAGGTGTGATACTCCCAAAAGGGCCAGCCTCAATAATCAGCCAGAGAACAGCTAAATGCCTAAAGAGACAAATAGCGGAACTCTGCGGGCTACTGATTCCCGTGGAAATAACGTGGAGCTTCCAGTTGAGTCCTGCTGCCTTCAGGGGACTGGGCTCCCTTATACGCCCAGCAGTCCCCCCGGGGGCACATGATAGTCTTTTTTGAACATACTATTCCATCTAGAATCAGTACGCTCGCAGAGTTCACTATTTGTCTCTTGAGACAATTATCTGTTCTCTGACTGGTTATTGAGGTTGGCCCCTATATGGGAGTATCGTGCTGGTTGTGGTTTCGAGACCCTCGTGATAGTTTGTGGGTCGGATCATTCATAATGAACAAAATGAATGGTTCAGGTCCAGTGAGTATGAATGCCGTCGTGTTCTTAATT
Organism: Trichopoda pennipes; assembly: GCA_030448955.1. Classification (NCBI taxonomy): domain Eukaryota; kingdom Metazoa; phylum Arthropoda; class Insecta; order Diptera; family Tachinidae; genus Trichopoda; species Trichopoda pennipes. Next base: position 10,594,145 of record JASKUP010000052.1, on the reverse strand, counting down.
ATATTAAGCTTCATGCGTTCTGGACCAGGAGTTGGAAAGTCTCCCACTCTTTAGCAAGGAGTGAAGGCTGCGGCCTACTTCGGGCTTTCGAAATTGCTACTAGGAGTGACCGGAGGATATACGTATTCGATGGCCTCCTAGGGCGTGAATGACGTTTGCAAATCATTCAAAGTGGTTTGACCACCATCTGATTATGACTACCTGGTCGGTGCAGATGTAAATAAAATCACGCATACCCCCAGCAGTACTGTAGCAGTCAAGTATGCTATAAAGACCAATAAATGTGCCCCCAGGGGGGATTTTTCATGCAATAACATAATTTCTTGAAAAGCTATGTGGCTTGTGGCGAAGTCTTGCTGAAACCAAAGGTCACTGATATCAACATTAGCGAATTGTGACGATAAAAAATTGTGTATCATAGCTTGTTAGCACAGATAATTCGTCGTGATGGTTACGGCTTTGGCAACGTAGCACTGTCCTGTTTAAATCACATGTCAGTGATATCCGAAAATTGAGTTACGATCGCGTGATCTATTGATCGTAACCGCATTTTCAGTTTCGTCGAAAAAAGGGGTAGCAATCACGCCTCTAGACCACATACTGCACAATACAGTGACACTTTGAGCATGCAAAGGTATTTCAATAATTCCTCTAGGATTTTCAGAAGCCCGAATGCTCGAATTTTGCTTGTTGACATATCCTGACAAGTAAAAATGAGCTTCTTCTGAAAAAATTATTTTTCAGAAAAACCAGCTAGTCGTCAATGAGAGGCCAAAATTCAACTTTTAGCATCTCGTGATAACGTGATCCATTGACCGTTACCGCATTTCTATACAGTGACACGTTGAGTATGCATAGGCTTCTCAATAATCGCTCTAGGATTGTCAGAAGGCCAAATGCGACAATTTGGCTTGTTAATAAAGCCTGACAAGAGAAAATGAACTTCGTCTGAAGAAATGATTTTTTTAGAAAAGCCAGCTGGTTGTTGCTGAATTAATTGAGCGAATATACGGCCATGTCAATGGTCGGTCGGCTTCAATTCTTGTACCAGTTAAATCTCGTAAGGCTTCATAGTCAAATCCTTAGGCAAAATTCGCCATTTGGTGGCTTTGAATAACCAAAATTGTTGAGAACGTCGAGGAATTGACAAATTTGGCTGCCACGTTTTGCAGTTGAACGACCCGGTTGAACACGCATATTTAGGTGTGCGCACATTTTATATCGAGCCTGTCGACTCACATTTAACGTTTAAACTCTTAATAGCGGTCTCAGAAGGACGATTATGTTGTCCGAAAATATTATGAATTTTACGAAATGTAACTTTAACAGAATCACCATTTTCATAGTGGATTTTTATTACTTTAATGCGATTTTCGTGCGAAATTGAATTAATTGTAACAATTGTCAATGCAGTTAGTACGAATACGTAAAAAAATAAATGTCAAAACTATCGTATTGTTGGTGTTGCCACAATTGAAAAACAAACTTCAAACGAAATGCAGAGACTTAAAGGACTACATGTTCTTGAACTGCCCTTCTAAATTGAAAAAATTTCTTATAGTTAGTAGCGACCGATTTATGTCCTAGGCGTTGTCCATGATGATATTCATAATAGTGATAGAAATATGTTTTTGGAGAGTTCAGGCAGTTTGATTTAGTCATTGAATTTAATTGGTTGTTTTAAACGTTATCGGCTTTGGAAGAAGAGATTATGAGGTTTAACAATCTAAAGGAGTTTCAAATGATTTTTATTTTATAGACGTAATGCTTCGAACGATAACTTTTTAATTTAAAAGAATCTCTTATTTATGAACTTGAATATAATGATTATAACGTTTTACAGCTGCTATCATTGCAAGAATTATTTATTATTTGAATTTGAGTTATTAGAGTTTAATTGCTTAACAAAGACAATGTATGTCCGTAATTGAATTAGCCACAACATAAATAATGCAGGAATTGCATTTCATTTGATATTAAAAATAAATAAATTAATTAATGGAAAATAAACAAAAGATTATTTTTATGTCGCTTATAAATAAAAATTACTTGATACTTAATAAAATAAATAAATAAAAATATATTTGTGTTTCATTTCTTCTTTACAAGTGGAAATTGAACAGTGTCCGTTTTCAATTTATTTAAAAAAATAAATATGGAAGAGAAGCATCAAATATTTTGGTTTTGTTTCTTTAAATAAAGTAACAAAGCACAGTGGAGCACGTATTTAAAATATCATTGATGTGATAATTCTCAATTACGAGAATGGATAAATAAATAAGTTCATGAATTTTCGAATTTTCGCTCTTAAGATCTGAGGTGTCTTTGGACAAGGCAACTTCTTGTAGAATCTTATCTGGGTCCTGGGTTAATGCTACGGTTGTGAACTTTTTGCAGTATGTGGCTCTATTGGTAAAAGGTAGTTAAACGTCTTATTTCAGGTTTTTCAACAAAAAGTTTATTTTTTAATTATGGCAACACCAACAAGATGCTAGTTTTGATATTTCTTTTTTGACGTTTTCGTACTAAAGGCCGTGGCACATAGAATCCGTCATACGTCATATGTTGTATTTTTTAACTGACAAGTAAGTTGAAATACACGTTTTCTTATCAGCGTTGTCACAATCAGCACGTCTCCGTCAACGCAAAGTACGAAAGTTGGCCAACTTTTAACTTTTGACGAACGTTGAGTACTTTGACATTTTTCTTCTTGTTTTTTTTTTGTTTTCGCTCTGTTGTAGTAAAATATTTTTAAAATAAATTATAAATAATAATAATAATAATAAATAAAGGAATAAATAGTGGAATACAAATTGCCATTAATAGAAAGTCTAAGATGTCGTCTAACTCCATTTCAAATGTGCACTTTAATAAAACTTTGCTGCAAAAAATATAAAATAAAACAAGCAAAAAAACAGCTGATTTCTTATCCGTCAATAAAGTACTCATTAAATCTGTCTGCGTACGCATATTTTGCATAATTTTATGCAAAATGTTGCAAAATCTTGCAAAATGTTGTCTGCGTACTCGAAATCTCTTGCAAAAAGAGAGCTAAAAAGATAATTTTTTTAAGGTTGAAGTCAGAAAACTTGCAAAATGTTACTGGAGAAATTTCTGCTTGCCAGATTTTGCAACTACTTCGAACAGCTGTTTTCATATAATGTTTGAATTAAATAATTGTTGTGAAGTGAAAATAAAAATTGAAATTTAGCAAAATAAACAAAACATTTTATTTCATGGTAGAAACGTTCAAATATACAGTGCGATCGTGGCGTAAGTGGATTGGAGATGGCGGAAGTGATAGAAGCAGCAGATGTTTCAATTGTTTACACATTGATCAGTTGTTTTCTTGCAAAATTTCACTGCATACTGTCTGCGTACTTTTTCAGATTTTCTCAGCCGTCAGAGTAACATTGTTCTTACTCCCATAAAAAAATTGACTGAGTATTTGCTACTGGAAAAGTACGCAGACATAACTATTGTGCCAACCTCATCCGTCGTTACTTTGACTTCAGTTGAATACGTCAAAGTATAACGCATAACAGATTCTATATGCTCCGGCCTTAATAAAAATTGAAATTTAGCAAAATAAACAAAACATTTTATTTCATGGTAGAAACGTTCAAATATACAGTGCGATCGTGGCGTAAGTGGATTGGAGATGGCGGAAGTGATAGAAGCAGCAGATGTTTCAATTGTTTACACATTGATCAGTTGTTTTTTTGCAAAATTTCACTGCATACTGTCTGCGTACTTTTTCAGATTTTCTCAGCCGACAGAGTAACATTGTTCTTACTCCCATAAAAAAATTGACTGAGTATTTGCTACTGGAAAAGTACGCAGACATAGCTATTGTGCCAACCTCATCCGTCGTTACTTTGACTTCAGTTGAATACGTCAAAGTATAACGCATAACAGATTCTATATGCTCCGGCCTTAATTTATTTGGTAATTGTTAAAATGAATTCAATTTCGTACGAAAATCGCATTAAAATAATTAAAATCCACTGAGAAAATGGTAATTCTGTTAAATTTACATTTCGTAAAATTCGTGATATTTTCGGACAACAAATCGCCCTTCTTAGACCGCTATTAAGAGTTTTAACGTTAAATGTGAATCGACTGGCTCGATATAAAATGTGCGCACACCTAAGTATGCGTGTTCATCCGGGTCGTTCAACTGCAAAACGTGGCAGCCAAATTTGTCAATTCCTCGACGTTCTCAACAATTTTGGTTATTTAAAGCCACCAAATGGCGAATTTTGCCTAAGGATTTGACTTGGAAACCTTACAAGATTTAACTGGTACAAGAATAGAAGCCGACCGACCATTGACCAGCAACAACCAGCTGGTTTTTCTCAAAAAAAACATTTCTTCAGACGAAGTTCATTTTCACTTGTCAGGCTATATTAACAAGCCAAATTGTCGCATTTGGCCTTCTGACAATCTTAGAGCGATTATTGAGAAGCCTTTACATGCTCAACGTGTCACTGTATGGAAATGCGGTAACGGTCAATGGATCACGCTATCGCGAGATGCGTGATAAGATTTACATCAGTACCTAGCTGTGTAAGCCTTAACTTGATGGTGGATAAAACCACTCCTTGTTGAAGAGTTGCAGACTATCCAACTTCTGGTCCAGAATAAATGACAAGCATGCTCACTGGATCCGGATCATTTACCCTGTGTTCTTGGTCAAAAGTGAAATAATCCTGGCCCCTTAATCATTGCATGAGGGCCTGCAAAACCACAAACACCACGATGCTCCCGAAGGGCCAACCTCAATAATCATTCAGAGAACAGCTAAAAAGCTGAAAGCCCCAGAGGCTTACTGATCCCTGTAGAAATAACGTAGAGTTGCCCAGTTAGCTCCTGCTAGCTTTTAGAGAACTGGACTTCCTTTTATACCCGGTCACACATGTAATGATGATGAAATTCTATCAAGAGATAACACTGTGCCCCCGGCGGCGGGGAGGGGGTCTATCGGGAGATACTAACCGCTGAATTTTGACCTATTATTGATGATATGGATATCACTGACACATGGTTTCAACAGCGCGGTGCCACATATCACACAGTTAATGAAACGATCAATTCTTTCCAAACCAAATTTCCCGATCGCATAATTTCACGACAATCAGCAATTAAGTGGCCAGCCAGAACCTGTGATTTAACACCACTGGTTTATTTTTAGTGGGACTATGTTGAGGACAGAGTCTATACAGAGTCAATCGATTCAATTTCAGTTATTTTGCCAAAAAGGGATTAAAAACTTTAATAAAAGAATCGAGATCTGTCGGCATGGCCATGGTGGACATTTGCCAGCTATAATTTTTCATTCATAATTGCCGAACTTTTCTTTTCGTAATACAATAAAAATTTGAATCATCTTAATCTAAATTTTTTGTTTTATTTTGTTTAAGAGAACAAACTTCTTTTTTTTTATAAAGAGAAGTAGCACTCAGGCAGCAACAGTGCCTATTTAGTCAAGTACCGTGCTACATTCTTTAGGAAAGGGATAGGGAATAGATGAAACAGGTGGTGAGAGTAGAAGGTTAGTCGGAAATTAACTGCTGTATATAAGACAGCATAGCGACCAGTGACTATGCCCTCATTGCTGAGCAGCCACACCGATAGTCAATTTTTATTTTTGTATTGAAAAAAAAAACCAAGGTCTTCGTTGGGAATCGAACCCACAACCCCCATATTTACAAGCTAGTACACTACCTATTAGCCCCTGTAGGACACCTTGATATAGTTTACGTATTTCTGATATCCAGTTCTGAAGTATTACAGAAACGACACTCTGCCTCGATCGAAACAAATGTTAGTCAGAAAAAGCAAGGTCTACACTATAAGACACTGTTTTGCAAATAGTTTTTGGCCGGTCTTACAAAATGTTGCTAAGCATGGTCATGATGGAAGATTATGGACTCATGCCTGGTGAAAAATTCTGGTAGTTTTTTATTGATTGCATTCTTCAAATGAATTAATTGACTTCGGCAGATGGGCCCTGTGATCGTCTGACCCGATTCCAAGGGCTTATAACATAAAACACCTTGCAGAACATTACCTTGGCGTGATCAACATTCAGATTCGGCGTGGATTTGACCAAATGGCCGGCTTTTACATATGACTTTTTTCGCTTGGGGTTATTGTAATGTATCCTTTTACATCCCCAGTAACAATACAACAATACAAAATTTCAAAGTTACTTCTGTTCCGACATGAAAAACCGCCTTTCATTGTCTCTACGTTTCAATTCATATGGGACAAAATTACCTTGGCTTTGAATGATTTTCAATGCTTTTAAACGTAGCGAAATGGCTTGTTGTGTGACTCCCAATGATAAGGCCAATTCTTCTTGTGACTGACAACAATTTTCGTCGAGTAATGCTTCCAATTCCTCATCTTTAAACTTTTGCGGCTGATCAGTCCTCTACTTGTCTACTGCGTCGAAATTAATACTTTTGAATAGCGTACACCATCGTTCACAAGTTGTTGAGTTTGACGCACATTGACCGTAACCTTCTATAAACAATCCATAACTTTCAGCAGGGGCTTTCTTCAAATAAAAGAAGGTAATCAGACTTTCCCGCAAAATATCTTTTTTTGGCACAAAATTCGACATTGTTATAGCGATTGAAAAAAGCAAAATCGTCTTTAAACATCTCTCGGCTTTAATTCAAAGTTCCTTGTTCTTTAATCAATCTCAATTTTTTTTTTACGTAGGGAAATGACTTGTTGTGTTTGACAACAATCTTCGCCGAGTAATGCTTCTTAAAACCTTATCTTTGATATTTTTCGACTGACCAGGCCTCTCCTTGTGTTCAGTGTCGAAATCACCACTTTTGAATCACGCAAAAGATTTTTGATTTAATGCATATTGATCTTAGCTTATACTAACAATCGATAACTTTTAGCAGGCGCTTTCTTTAAATGAAAGAAGGTTATCATCCTTCTCGGCAAATAATCTATTTTAGGCCCAAAATTCTGGATTATTATAGCGATTGAAAAATATTAGTGTTTACTCTTTGGCGCCTACCGAATACTGAATTATAATGACAGATATTTAACCTTCAAAAACTTTATGTGATACTTATGGCATATGCTGTCTTAATCGACATTTTTAACTTGTACACCAGAGTACGTTGACAGTATTATTAGAGACTTTTATTGATTTTTTAAACTTTCAATGATCTTTTGTGCGCAACGAACAAATGCAACGTAAAGAAACAAGAAAAGAAATTGGGAAGAAACAGAAGGAGATATACTAAAAGCTGTTTTAGACTATCAAATCTGTTGGTATTTTTGTTTGATAACCGATTTCAAAGGTGTCGCAGTTACTTTGCTATTTTATAATGAACCGATTCATGCCAGAACATTAATAGTGCCAAATTGTTATTATTGACTTATTAAGTGAATAATGTGGTCTTTTTTAATAGGACCAGCTCTCTGGAGATGAACACTGCTCATGCATTGTGCCAGAACTAGGATACTAGACTGAGGTTAGGAGAATAGTGATATTGGGCATTCAATTTTGATATTTGCTTATTGCAAGTGACAAGTAACAAATGAACAGTGAAGAAGAACAAAACTTTTGGGATATAAAACACAGCAGAGGAATTATAGTTTTTATAAGAATGTCCACAAGAGATCTATGTAATCTTAAAGGCCCAACTATATTATGCATATACTGGCTTAAGGCAACTTAAGCAACTGTTCAAATACCTACTAATCCCATGTGGCAAACTGTAATATACTTAACAAAACTTTTTGTAAAATGTTATTAGCTTAAGCAAAGTGTGAAACTGATCGCACATTCCGTACGGAAGCAGCTGTTTTGCATTGTGTTATAGATACATTTGTAGACAATTTCCAATGGAGGGCAAAAAATATTTTATCTGAATTTAATAGAAAATGTAGAAAGAAAAGATAGCTTCTATGACAAAAGAGATGCGTTTTATTATAACGGCAATTCAAAGGAACGAGGGCCTTTAAACATTTTATTTTCTTTTCCATTTTTTTAACACACAATTTGCAACAAAATTTAATTTTGTATTGTTTATAAAGTCAATGATGCACACAGTTGCATTTTGTTAGTACTTTTGGGCCACATTATACATACAGCGATATATGTGTAGTTTTTCCTTCGTAACTTTCTTAAAACTATTAACAAAAAATTATAAATTTGTTTAAGGATAGCATTAAGTATACAAAATATGAATAATAAACGCCGTTTTGATAATAAATTTCATTTATTTAGAACGAAATTATTTTTTTTGCAAAAGTACGAATAAAATAAATGTGCAACTGTGCATAATAATTTCTATATTCATGTAAGTACAATATAGCTACTTAAAAGTCTTCAATGATTCGCTTTAGCATTTGACAGACTTTTGTTTCAATTTTTGACATTAGCTTAAGCCAGCTTATGCATATTATAGTTGGGCCTTAAATGTTACAAACTTTTAAGCACTTTTCCATTGTTGCTTAAGAGTTTGCAAAAGTACATTCTTATTTATATTTTAAAACTCTTAACGTTTTGTCAATATAATTTAACAAAATTAAATATAATTTAACAAAAATTAAAAATTATGTTTAATTTATTATTGATAAAAAAATACAAAAAAAGCACTTGCAGTAGCGCTACAAACAGAACTCACTAATACGAATGCTATGCGCAGTGGAAACTGTAGAAGCTTAAAGGTCATTTGATTTCAATTTTATTTTCCTTTAATCATATCGTTGCTACAATCATATATTCCATCAGCTTCTGAACAGCGTCTTGATCTATAACATATTCGATAATTCTTTTCCTATGTGTAAAATATTGGATTGTGCTTTAGATAAGAAGAACTAAGTTCAATAAGTTGCCTTCCACCACCAAAAAAGTGTGGTGTGTGCTGAGAAAACAACGGTATTTTTTTTTTTGCTGTTGTAATAGTTTTGCTTGTGAAAAAATAACAAAAGGTTATGAGTTCAAATCACAACATAGCCTTGAATATAACACGTATACTTCTAAAGCTCCAATTGTTGCTGGTTTATCAGCATAAATCAGGCTATTTACGAGGCAAATATTTTATGTATGTGCTTTTCCATACTTAAGGAATTGTTCTTAATTTTAAACTATCAATTGCTATAATTGAATTTAAATTCTGGTAAATAGTTATACATCAGATTTCTGGTCATATGTAAGGAATTGAATGACCTCGATGTTTAATATTTATTTATTTTTTTATATTATCGTTTACCGCCTATTGAGCAGCGCATAATTGAGACAAGTGTCATACATACATATATGCATACATACATAAATAATCGTTCATAATTTCTTTTATTTTCTACATTCTAGAAATGTTTTAATTTTTGCTTTTTACTTTTATTTAATACTTGAATGGCACAAAAAAATCTTATTGTAACTAACAGCCAAACAACATTTTTGCAGCCAGACATTTAAAGGAAAAAAATCACAGTTCTTAGTTTTATTAACGAAAAAAAATGTTGCGAAGATGATTTATTAAGTTTTAAAAGAAAATAATTATCATTAAAAAAAAAGTAAATGAAACGACCCACTGTGCATTATAAAAACTGTTTAGTTTTCTAAGGAATTTTATACACACAAGACAACAACTACACGCTTATAAGAATTTCTGCGAAATAATATAATCCACAGAAAACAAAAACAACTAATACTGAACAAAAACATAAAAAACAGCTAAGCAGACCCTTAAACTAAATGATAACAACAACAATAATACAGGGTGATGTTAAAGTAGAATATTCTTGTATATGAGAGAACTGCTTAAAACAATGATAATAAATACCACTTGCTGGAGAAATAAAACAATTCAAGTTGAGTCATCAGTGAGTAAAGGCAACAAAGTTACCATCGTGTTTATTTGTATTTCTGTGTGTTGGGAGTAAAAAATCGTTTAACTTAATTTAAAACTCTAAAGTGCTGTGTTATTATTTTGCAATAAAAGAACTCAAAATAAGAATAAGGGATAAACGTAACAATGTGTTAATTTTCTACAGAAAATGGAAAAAGTTTACACGCTTACAAAATATAATATAATAAGGTCGAAAAATACTTATTCATCGAGCAAACAAATTTTAGCTGGAGTCCCGCAGGAAAGCACACTCGGGCCATTCCTGTGTCTTTTGTACACCGCAGATTTGCCCACATGTTCAAACACACACACACACACACATCAACATTCGCAGATGATACAGAATTTCTAAATATTCATAAACAACCAGAATTGGCATCGCAAGAACTTCAAACCCACATAAATGAGTTGGAGAAATGGTTCATAAGTGGAAAATAAATGTTAATGCCACAAAATGCGTTCATTTAACTTTCACGTTAAGAAAAAATAATTGTCCAGCTATTATAATAAATGGAGCTAGCATCTCAGAGCAGACCTGTGTAAGGTACTTGAGAATACACCTCGATCGGCGTCTCACTTGGGTACATCACATTGCAGCTAAAATCACACAGCTCAAAATTAAAACCATCCAACTTCTTTGGCTAATTGGGCCACAATCTTCACTTGTCTTGGACCTCAAAGTGCTCCCATACAAAGCGATTTTAAAACCTATATGGTCCTATGGAATACAGCTATGGCGGTCCGTCTCCGCATCAAATGTTGAAAAACTACAAAGAAGAAAATCAAAGATATTGAGAATGACTACGCGTGCTCCCTGGTATATGCGGATTAATAACATCCATAAGGACCTCAATATTCCTACCATCCGAGAAGAAATTAGAAAGTCATGCACAAACTACGTTGCAAAAATCACTAATCATCCCAATCCGCTTGCGAGAAACTTGTTATTATTTGAGGGCCACAGGCGTCTTAAAAGGGTGCAAGCTCTTGATTTGGCAAGACAACACTTCTATTGAAAAATGCGTTGAGTACTACAGTGGCAGTACCAACCTAAATCATACATAGATTAAGATTTTAATACATATTACAGATGTCATACAGACAGATTCAATATTAAAGGAAAAAAAAATATAATGAATTACCTGGATCGCTACATTTGTCCTCACCGTTCTTCTATCTATCTATTAATACTGAATAAATCTTTTTTGGTTTCTTAGTACTTTAGTATCTTTATTACAATGGGCTTTAAATATTGCTTTTTAAAGTCCAGCAAGTAGCTCAAGCAGAATGTCAGAAAAGCAAGAAAAAGTTTTTAGATTTATTACCTATTGCAGGGATGTTATAACAGTAAGTTTATCAATTGGTGATTTTTATTTTAAAGGAGAAATTTTAAACCTAAAATTCACACCGAATTGCATACCGACGTTTAGTCGTAACAATCATGGATAGATCCAATTACTTTAAAATTCTTTTTAGATCATGGGCCATTTTAGATCATCAGCTTACGGTAATGCATCACTAGAAACCTTATTCGTATTTATTCAACAATAAATTAGAAAGGGCTAAATATTATTAAGAAAGCATACAGAAAAATTACAAGTACCTCCATTAGATATAGCAACCGATCGTTTATTTTTCTATCTGCCGTGTTGTATAAACTCTTAAGCTATCAAAGCTAGTTAACTCTGCAAGCATACCTATATTGGGCAAACTGGACGAACACTAAAAACAAGGTTTGAGTACGAAAAGAACACTGAAGATGGCAAACAGCCGAAACCGGTTTGTTCACAAACCAAATTTGGCGAGGGTCGACGGAAAACCGTACCCAAATAAAATTAAGTTTGCAGAACACATACGCTCATACAAATGGAAAAGAGAAGATTCAAACTTTGCATTACACCTTGACACTCACGGACACACACTAAGGGAAATAGATGAATGTATGACATTATTACATCCTAGCAAAAAAGGACGAAGACTAGACATTCTTGAAAATATGGAAATCTACAAAACAAAAACATTCAACAACGACATTATAAACGAACAGGTAAACACGACCTCAGACACAATTTTCACACCATTGAAACTACTCATGCATACGGGCAAACGAAAAACACCCTCAGACGGACACCCGTACCTACATTAAAGTAAAAGACGGAGGTATCGTTAGGTTCACTTTGCATAAAAATGCCAGGTGGCTGGTATTCTGCTTACCTGAATATATACGGACCTAATAACAGAACTACCTGAACGCCAACACTGACTCACCAGTACAAACTAAACCGTGGCTTGAAAATGATGCATTCATGTCGAAACCGCTCGCCATCGAATACAAACCAGCCAGTTACGACGGAAAATGGCAATATTATTTCATTTAGTGGCGGAGGACAACCAAACAACATAATACTAGTTAACTCTTTCTAGACTGCTATTTGATTTTCATAGCATTTTAAATAACTTTAAGCAAGTTTTCATCAAACCCTTCGCTATCATTAAGCTGAGAGAAATGAGAAGTATTGAGTTTTTTACCTTTCTACTCACCCCCAACGATAAGAATAAATTTAAATAATTTTAATACAAGTAGACGCCCATTAATACAAGATGTCCGCCGAGAGGTATACTACTTTGTTTTGCTGCCATTTTGGTAAACATTAGTCTTAACAGTTCATATTTGGCAGTCGTGAAGTAGACATGTGGCAAATTTATTATGAAAAAATATTCGATAAATTAAAGTGTTTTAATCGTTAAAACATTTTAACAAAATCAATCATCGATTACAAAGACGATGAGAGTGTTACGTGAAATTTTTGGAAGAAACAATGTGCTAACAAAACGCACTATTTATTGTATAGTGAATAGTACTGCAAGATCGGCTGAAAATATTACTGCTGCTCAAGAAAGTATTCAAAACAATCCATCAACCTCAATTCGACGCTGTGCTCAGGAGCTTAAGGCCGTGCTCAGGAGCTTGCTTTGCGTTGCGTCAGAGTTTCGCTTTGACATTTGAGTTAAAATGTACGTAAATGTATGAAAGTTGCCACATAAATCACTTTTGACGCAGCGCAAAGCGAAAAGTTAACCAACATTCAACTTTTTGCGCGCTTTGACAAACACCTGGCTTTTATTTATTGTGTTTGTGTATTTGTGTGTGGGCGTAAACAAAAAATTCATGAGTGTTGTCAAAGTTTATTGTGCCATACACCACTTGATTTACGCTTTTGCTTTAAAGTTTCAAATGTCACGCAAAGCAACAAAGTTTTATCTGACATCTCCTTTAGCCTTCAAAGAGCAACTTTGGTTTTGCATTTGTTTCCATTATTAGATTCAGCTGCCACAAAAGCTTATTCCACAAGACCATTTACGTCGCCGTACATATGCCAATAGGATGTTACAGCTCGCCCATCACAACCTCAATTTTCATGAAAAAATCATTATGAGTGAGGAGGCACGTTTTCATTTGAATCGATATGTAAATAAACAGAATAGTCGGTTCTGGGGAATGAACAACCCTCATATTATTCAACAGTCACCTTTGCATCCGTTAAAACTGACAGTTTGATGTGCAATTTGGTCAGGAGAAGTCACTGGACCTTACTTCTTTGAAAATGAAAACGGCGTAACGGTAATCTTAAATGGAGAGCGATATCGTGATATTATTGAAAACTTTTTAACGCCACAACTACATGCTTTGGGCTTCATTATATACCCAGGCTTGCAGTGGATTACTGCGAGACCTTTTTCCATAAAACAAGTTATTTTAAGAAATGGTGATGTTGATTGGTCTTCACAGTTGCCTGTTTTGTCTCCACCGGACTTCTTTTTGTGGGGATATCTGAAAAGCAAACCAGAAACGCTTGAGCAACTCAAACAAAATATTCGCTATGAAATGAATGAAATGTTGTGTGAAATGTGTGAGAGTATAATGAAAAATGTGCTCAAAAGGGCTCGCATTTTTGAGGCTAACAGAGGCAGACATTTATCTGATACTGTAGTCCATAGATAATTACCGAAAATAAATAAAACATTTATCAATTAAAGATCCATTCTCTTTCATTTAAACAAAAATTATAAACAAATTGCTTGCCAATAATTTATCAACATGTAAAGATTTCATTATTTTAATACTCTGCTTGCGAATAGCAAGCGATCAAATACTCCCACTGGATAAACAAAATAAAGAAATCTTCCGTGGTTTTTTGTCTTCTTTAAATTGTGTGTGTATGTATATAGAGATGCTAAGTGCGTTAATAAAGACCAATTTAGTTTTGTATGTTTGTATTGCTCTCTTCAGTTTGATTAAGGAAAAGTACAATTTTTAATGGAAAATTAGGTATTTTTAAAATGTAGACGACTTTATTGTGCATTTATTAGCGTACATGAGATGCGTAGGCTGCTTTAGTAAGCAAATATTTTTTTTACAAATTTAAATCAGGTGTTTCGAGAAATGGAAAACAAAAATTAAACTTTATTTCTTGAAGTTGTTGTTTTTTGAGAACAAAAGCATATGTTGTTCCATTTAATATTATAAGGTGGGTTTAAGATTCACCAATAAACATATTAAATTTTCTATTAAATACTGCAGCAATTGGGGTCCTTTATTTCTCTTGATAACTCGTTGAATATTGCAAAAGTTCAAACATTTTATTTACATTAAATGGAAACGAAACCCAACAAGCACCACTTAACACAGTGGTCCCTTAAACAGTGGAAATAATTGGGTAGCTCATGAACCACTTAAGATATCCTAAACAAATTTTCCAGAGACCAAGCAGAGGTATTTCTGAGTAAATTTACGGACAATCGGGCCCTAGGATAAAGGGAGGCTTTTGGGTATGCCACAAATTAAGCGATTAAATTAGGGAGACAACAGTCTTAGAAGAAGCCTGATAACGAGAAAAAGCTAATCGAACTTTACCATTTTGATAGTAAATTCTCAAAATTAAAATTCTTTGGTAAAAAGTGTAATGTTACATAATAAAAATTCCAAACCTTTTACTAAATAAATGTCAAAGGATGACTACTCAGTTCTTAATAATAGGTTTTTCTAAAACAAAATAATACAAAAAGTTTAAATTAAGATGATTCAGGAGAAAAGTTCGGCAATTGTGAATGAAAAATGATGTCTGGCAAATGTTCACCACGAGCATACTGACAGATGTCGATTCTTTCTTCATCAAGGTTTTTAATCACTTTTTGGCAAAATGGCGGTCCTATTTCGTTATTCACATCACGAATTTTAAGTTTTAACAATGAAATCGATTCACTTGGCTTACTATTAACCCAGTGGTGTTAAATCACATGAACATTAACTGTTGATTATCGTGAAATTAAATGATAAGGAAATTTGGTTTGCAATAAATTGACCGTTTCCTTGGCTGTATGACATGTGGCACCGTTCTGTTGAAACCAGTATTATTCACGTCGTCAATAATAGGCCGAAACTAAGTAGTTAGGATCTGGCTACAGCATGATCCTTTGACGGTTACCGCCTTTCCAGCCTCATCTTGGAAAAAAAAACATCCCACTCACGCCTCTAGACCACATAGCGCACCATACAATGACTTGTTGCGTCTGCAAAGGCTTCTCAATAATCATTGCAGGACTTTCAAAACCCGAAATGCGGCAATTTTGCTTGTTGACATACCCTGGCAAGTGAAAATAAGCTTCGTGTGAAAAATTGATATTTTCCTGTAGAAATTGAGCTTTTCTAAGGCGATGTGAATCATCAGACGGATTCACTCCCTGCACCAATTGAACCTTTTAAGGCTTCAAAATCAAATCCTTACACAAGATTCCCCATGTGGTGGTTTTGAATAACCCCAACTGTTGTCAACGTCGAGAAATTAAAAAATTTGGGTCTGCTTCAACGCCTGCTATGCTTTGCAGTTGAACGACTTGGTTGAACACGCATAGATAGATGTTCGCACATTTTGTAACGAGCCTGTATCAAATTTAACGTACAAATTCTTATTAGCGGTCTCAGAAGGACGATTATGTTGTCCAAAATTATCACGAGTTTTACGAAATGTTATATTAACAGAACCACCATTTTCATAGTGGATTTAAATTATTTTAATGCGATTTTCGTGCGAAATTGAATTCATTGCATCTACTACGAATACGTCAAAAAACTAAATGTCAAAACTATTATGTTGTTGGTGTTGCCTGATATTTAATCATTTGACGGGGAAATTACTTTCTAACCTCAATTTGCCCACTCAATATAATTTGTCATTGTCAAAGCCTGGAAAGGATCACACAAAGGTGAAATCGTATAGGCCCATTAGTCTGTTGCCTAACATGTCAAAACTATTTGAAAAACTAATAGCAAAAAGACTAATTCAGATTCTGAATGAGAAAGAGTGCATCCCGAGTCATCAGTTTGAATTCAGAAGAAAACATAGTACCATTGAACAGGTGCACAGAGTAACAAATGTAATAAAACAAACATTTGAGGAAAAAAATACTGTTCTGCCCTATTCATTGACGTCTCTCAGGCCTCTCTCTCAGGTATGGCACGAAGAGCTGAAGTACAAGATGGGACAGAATTTGCCTATAAACCTTAGCAACTTGTTGGACAATTATTTGAACGGTCGAAATTTTGTCGTACGACAGGGGGATTTTATGAGTTCGCCTCAGCCAATTGGAGCAGGGGTTCCCCAGGGATGTATTCTTGGACCGCTCCTCTATCTTATTTTTACATATGACATGCCAACCGATGGTAGAATCCATACTTCCACATTTGCTGAAGATACGGCTTTTCTCAGCATACACAAATGCCCTCAACGGGCATCACAGAACCTTCAGGCTCATATGTTTAAGTTGGAAAAATGGTTAAAGAAATGGAGAATAGTAGTCAATGAGCAAAAGTGTGTTCATATAACATTTACCCTGTGTAGGCAAACATGCGCACCAATTACAATTAACGATCAATTCATACCTCAAAACTCGAGGGTTAAATATCTCGGCATTTAGCTGGACAGGCGTTTGACTTGGATGCTAAAATGACTCAATTAAGACTAAAAACAGCTCAAGTACATTGGCTGATTGAAAGAAACTCTACACTGAGCTTGGACTGCAAACTTCTAATATATAAGACTATTTTGATACCACTTTGGTGCTAAGGTATTCAATTATGGGGCACTGCCTCAGCGACAACTGTAGAAAGAATACAGAGGAGACAAAATAAAATTCTTCGAATGATCACAGCCGCCCCATGGTATATCAAAAATTTCAATATTCATAAGGACCTCCACGTTCCCTTGGTAAGAGAAGAGATTATTAAACACGCACCAACTTATAGAAACAAGCTTGGATATCATCCAAACCTCCTAGCCCGCAACATTCTTAACGAAAGTGGCTACATTCGATTGAAGAGGAGAGACACCTTGGCCCTTGGTCAAATTTGAATAAGATGCCAATAATTTAAGCAAATAAATTATCTTCGTGAAAAATATATATTTTGTCCAGCAGTGGCTGTACTTAATTAGAAAATTCTAGTTTTAAAATCCTAATACCTATTGTTAGTTTGATATATTTTTGAAGATACAATAAAAAAGAGAAGGGTTAAAAAAAAATTATCAAAGATGAACAAATATTTTTTAATCCCTTTCAATTATTATTGCCAAATCGAAAAAAAAATTTGGAAAATTATTCCTACTAAATGTAAAGAATTTCTTCAGGTTCAAAAAAATAAGCAAGTCCTAGCAGACCGGTGTGTGGGGAAAATATACAAGCAAATACTAACGACTGAATGAAAGCATCCCAAGTAACTGATATACTTTTGGTATGTTACTCGCATACACTTTACTTCGCACTTATTATCCAGCACGCAAACAATACAGCCTGCAATTCTATTGATGAAAAAAAACAAAACATTTAAATTAAGTGGAATATTTGAGATTTTTAACTTAACATTGTTTAACTTAATTGTTTCACACGTACTTATTTTGGGTAATTAAAATTCCTATTATCACTTGAAATAAACTAAACAAATGTGATGGGGGGGGGGGGGGGGTTCAATTTAAAAATACAAATGATCTTTAGAACAAATTTCAATGAACTTTTACAAAAAAGCAATTAAAATGGGCCATTAAACGTTGAATCATTCTCTGCACGCATTTTATTCAATTGAAAAATTAATGCATTTTTTAACAATCAAACATTTTTCTCATTTTCTCGCACAATTAAAGATCACAAACTGTTTTGCTAATTGAAAATTAACGTTGAAACAATTATTATTAAAAAAGAGATTTGCGAAAAACCATATTTAACCCAGAAACAAATCATTAGAAAGAAGTAGCGGGCTTTTCAGCAAAAGTTTGGTTTTCCAATTGTGGCAACACTAACGATATGATAGTTTTGACATTTAGTTTTTTGACGTATTTGTTGTAAATGCATTCGCAATTGTTACAATGAATTCAATTTGGCACGAAAATTGCATTAAAATAATTAAATATCCACTGAGAAAATAGTGGTTCTGTTAAAGACACATTTCGTAAAATTAGTGATATTTTTGGACAGCATAATCGTCCTTCTGAAACCGCTATTAAGTATTTGGTCGTTAAATTTGAGTCGACAGGCTTAATACAAAATGTAATAACAGCAACGCGTATTCGACCGGCTCGTTCAACTGAAAACATCGCAGCCGTTAGCCACAGTATTGAAGCAGATCCAAATTTGTCAATTCCTCGACGTTCTCATCAATTGGAGTTATTCAAAACCACCACATGACGAATTTCGCGTCAGGATTTAACTTTGAAGCCTTACAAGGTTCAACAGCTGCAGGAACTGAAGCTGAGCTACCATTCACATCGCCGTAGATTCGCTCAACCGGCTGTTTTTTTTTCTGAAAAAATATTTTTAGACGAAACCTATTTCCACTTGGGTATGTCGCATTTGGGCTTCTGAAAATCCTAGAGCGATTATTAAGAAATTTCATGCTCAACGTGTCACTGTATGGTGCGCTATGTGGCTTGGAGGAGTGATTGGGCTGTCGCGAGATGTTAACAACTCAATTTTGGCGTATTGTTGATGACATGTATATCACTGGCATGTGGTCTCACAAGGCAGTGCCACATGTCACACAGCCAATGAAACGATCAATTCTTTGCAAAGCAAATTTCAGGATCGTATAAATTCACGACAATCAGCACTAATTAAGTGGCCAGCCAGATCATATGATTTAACACCACTGAATTATTTTTTGTGGGGGCCATGTTAAGGACAGAGTCTATATGCAGCCAATCGAATCGATTTTAATCTTAAAACTCGAAATCTGTGATGTGATTAACGACATAGGACTGACATTTTGCAAAAAAAAAAGTGATTAAAAACTTTGATGAAAGAATCGACATCTGTCAGCATGGCTATGGTGGACATTTGCCCGATATCATTTTTCACTCATAATTGCCGAACTTTTTTCTCTTCGTAATACAATAAAAATTTGTATCATAAATAATAAATAAATTTTTTGTTTTATTTTGTTTTAGAAAACAAACTTCATGTTGAAAATCCTTTTACTAATTCGACGTAAAAAATTCATTTCAACTTAAAATGCAATTCGTCAGAAAAGACTTAAAGGCCGTGTCAGATAAAACTTTTGCTTTGCGTTGCGTCAGTTTTTCGCTTTGACATTTGACTTAAAATAAACGTAAATGTATGAAAGTTGCCACATAAAGTACTTTTGACGCAGCGCAAAGCGAAAAGTTAACCAACATTCAACTTTTTGCGCACTTTGACAAACACCTGGCTTTTGTTATTTGTGTTTGTGTATTTGTGTGTGGGCGTAAACAAAAAATTCATGAGTGTTGTCAAAGTTTATTGTGACATACACCACTTGATTTACGCTTTTGCTTTAAAGTTTCAAATGTCACGCAAAGCAACAAAGTTTTATCTGACATCGCCTTAAGGCATTAAATACTATAGTGGGTAATTTTAGTGAGTTAAAAAATTTTATTTGGCAACACTTTTTTAACAGGCGACCATTTTGTCAGCTGTCAAGTGATTTATGTCTAGACTAACGCCTGAACAACGCTTTCAAGTTGTGCAAATTTATTTTAAAAATCATACTCCTGTTCGAAATACCCCATCCCGATTTCATGAGCGAATTTTGCTAAGCGATGAACCGAATTTTTGTTTGAATGGATATGTCAATAAGAAAAAATACCATATTTGGAGTGATTATAATCCCCAAATAATCACGGTTACATTCAAAAAACAGAGTGCTTGATGTGCTTTATCATTACGGGCTGTTGCAACGAGGTCAGAATGTTATATTCAACAGAAACCGCTATAGACCCATGATTAGTGACTTTTTTCGTTCATCAATTGGGTAACCATGATGATGGACAGGAGCTGTGTGATTCGAGCTAGACGGCGCAACATGTTAAACAGCTAGTGCCACAATTGATTTATTGAAAGGAAGGTTTGCTAACCATAAACGTGCGATTTACTGTGGGGAAATGTGATCCCGCTCGTCTACACAGATAAGCTCGAAACGGTTAACTATTTGAAACATTAAGTTAAATTTTTATCCCTCTAGATAAACTATAAAATAAAGAACCTAAATTAAAAGGCACTAAGAAAATAATAGTCCAAACGACACCTAAAAACGGCTATTTTTACGTACTTTTACTTAAATTAACATACATTTTTTTATTTGACGTTTAAAACAGCATTGTGGCAACATTCTCGAAAACTGTGCATTGAGCCGCTGTATAAAAAGAAAATGAAAATAAATAAACAACAACAAGAAGAAATACAAAAAAGAAAAATATTACCGGCAAAATAGAATAATTAAATTAAAATCTCACATGATGAGGGAGGTAGTACTCGCATTATAAGCAAAAGTTTCATTTGATGACAGCGATAATAATGTTGAGGACTGTAAATATTATTTGAGAAATAAACAGAAATATTGAAATTGAAATCTCACCTTCCTCATAGCTAATAACAAAAATAACAATTGCTGGCTTTAATAAACTATAGAGTTTTCCAAACAAAAAAAACTGATTGATGTAAAAAAAGGTTTTTTCTAATCGCACAAGCAGAAATGGCTTTTAAGATGTAGAAAAATAAATGAGTGGACAAATTTGAGTTTAGGAAGTAAATTGGCTGAAAACACACTTTAAGAAATTCAGTGGCATCAAACCACTGGAAAATAGAAATATGGATATTAATAATGGAATATAATATCGGGCTAATGTCTACCTCTCCCACGTCCACAGACGTCCGCTCATTTCACAAAATTTTGTTGCACATTTTGCAACAAAGCTTCACTCATGTCGCAATTTCAACGCCGAATTGCATCTTTCCGAGCGACAATTGATTTTGGGTTGTTCATGTTAACGCAGTTGTTATCGCCAACGTCAATCAACTAAGTATTGTGTAGACATTAATTTATTTATGGTTATAGTTATTCGATTACTTTAATCACTAACTCTCCAAATAAAATCCCTAGCTAGAAAACGCGCAATGTTTTATAAAATATAAAAACGAAAAGACATATTTTTCAATCGTGAAACTGAGTCATTAAAATATTTTACATTAATATAAATTTATGAGCTGCTCATTTAATAAAGTTGTATTGTTTATCGCGCTTTGTTTTCACTATGAATAATTATAAAATTGTAATTTCTTATAAAACAATTTTGTTGGCTTACAGGAATTTTAACATCCAAATATATATTAAATATAACTCTAACTAGAGAAAACTATTATTGTTGTGTTTTATATTTGGTGTTCAAAATCTGGTGAAAATTAGCGCTAAACTTATTCCCGCAACAGCAGTATCTCAAACGGCCCCGAATAAAAAGATGCAATAACGTTAAATCATCAACTGACATCACCACACCGAGAAATTACGCGACCAGAAAATTTCTCATGCAATAACTGAAACGTTGTGCCTGGTGGTGTCGTTCTTGCTGAAACCAAAGACCACTGATGTCAATATTCTTGCTCATACGGGCCGATAATGCCGCCTGACTACCAGTCGCACGATACTTTCTTTGAATATAATTATTTTTCGAGGACTGTTTGTGGATTTTGTCAGCCCCATAAGTAATTGAAAATGAGCCTCATCACTTGAAATGACTTTATTGAAAACAGCGTTGTTTTCGTTCAGCTTTTTAAAAAACTAAATCACAAACCTTCGACGCAAACAATAGTCGGTCAGCTCTAATTCTTGAAAGAGTTGAACTTTACAAGCGTGGACATGAAGATTTTTATGCAAAGTGTTGCACAAAGTGCCTTTAGTGATTCCCAATAGTTGCGAACATCGACGAGTACATGTCCTGGCCTTACTCTCAACGCTTTGCTGTACAGCTAGTATGTTTGCATCATTACGGCCAACAATACCGTGAGCCCCACAATCTCAGAAGAAATCTGTTTACGAGGAAAAGCTGTTCGAATTTTACGTCTGATAATGGCTCTATTATCGAAAGCAAACAAAGTTTAGAGAAGTTGCCAGTTGCCAAAATTGCATTACGGTTGGCAACATTTTAATGATAATTTTTAATTTCGTTGCAAAATAAGAGATTTACCGGCAACCTGTTTTTGGTGGTTGCAGTTTAAAAAAAAATATGAAAAAGGAAAACAAAGGATTTTTGTTTTCGATTAAAAAACATTAATAAATATCTCTTATTATTTTTTAAGGTCTTTTTAAATTAAACTTATATTTTTTTCTTTTCGATATTTCGCTTTCCTGTAGAAAGCTTCTTCAGGAAAAAAAATATTTTATTTTTAAAAAATAAAAAAAATAAAAAAATATTTTCCTGAAGAAGCTTTCCATAGGAAAGCGAAATATCGAAAAGAAAAAAATATAAATTGTTAATTTAATTTAAAAAGACCTTAAAAAAGAATAACAGATATTTTTTAAAGAAAAAAAAAGTCGATTTAAAAAACTAAAAAATTTAAAAACATTTTTATTTTGTTTTTCCTTTTCTGTTAATTTGGAAAAAAATCTAAATATTACACAGCTCTTGCTCTATTATATGGAAGACGTCGGTTTTTACCCAATCTTTTTTACAACCTCACACATTATAGTTCGTTCGTCTGCTAAATAAGTTGACTGAAAGGAAAGTGGATATTTTTAATAGCATCAGTATCTGAGGAAAAGCCATCCACTCCAAGGTTACTTTCCGTAATAAGGTCCAATCAGAGACACAACACAGATTTCTTTTTTATAGAAAAATATTTATTTCTCCAAAAAAATTATTTGTCTCTATTAGAAAAGCATTTAGGCACATCAATGGAATCATATGCATTATTAACAATCTTTCTAGAGAACAGCTAATTAAATAAGAGACTTGCAGTTTACTCCCTCAACTCATTTACAGTCAATTTTTAGAATTGTAATGATAATCAATTAACACATGTACATGTTCATGAACATAAACTCAGTGTTTGAGTGGATGTTTTTTTTTGAGTAAATTTTAAATGAAAGCGAGAGTAGAAAAAAGACTATAAAATCCCATTGTATGTGACAATTGACTACAGTTTTAAACGGTTCCAGCTTTGACAAAGATTGATCAGTCTAATCGTACAAAGAAATTTGTGATTTATTCATACAGTTTAATAGTAAAGTGTTTAAGAAATTCATTATGAAGGCTTCACTAGCAATTTTATTCGCAATCTTTGCCTTGGTAAGCATTAAAATAAATTCTTAATCCTTTGAGTGAAAATATGTCCTAAAATTTTAATTTAAACATAAATTTTAAAATTTAAATTGACCGTTCGAATTAAATTTTAATAAAATGAATAAAAATTTCAATTTTGTACTGGAATTAAGAAAAATATATCGCAAAAGTGAAATGTTTGCACAAAGCAGTTTTCAAGAAAATTAAATTTTAAAGAAATTCAAACAAGGGCGTTGGTGAATTGCTTTATCCTTTGCTCGTAGCTTGATAATTTAAGATACGGCGAAATTGAATTTCGCTGTGCCATTATCTTAGTTCGTCTTCTTAAAATCCTTAAAGAAAGAAATCTTAAAAATTTAATAACTTTCAATAGAAATTTTGAGTTTTTTAATTTTTCTTAACATTTAAAAATCAAACTGAAATCGAAAGTTTCTACTTGATCCACCCCTAAAATATTTATTAAAATTTTTTTTTTATCTCATATTTCAATGTGGAATAATTTTTAATAAAAAAACAAATTTTATTCCAAATTTTAAGGTAACAGCCGAGTACAAAATCCGCCATCAAGATGATTTAAAGAAGGCCCGCGAAGAGTGTGTAGCGGCAAAAAAAGTCTCTCCCGAAATGATTGAAAAATACAAGAAATTCGAATTTCCAGATGATGATGTCACCAAATGTTATATTGAATGCGTTTTCCAAAAATTCGACTTGTTTGATCCCAAAGATGGCTTTAAAATTGACAATCTAATTGCTCAACTTGGCAGTGGCAAGGAAAATAAGGATGCAGTTAAGGCTGATGTACAAGCGTGTGCTGATAAAAATGAACAGAAAACAGATTCCTGCGCCTGGGCGTTCCGTGGCTTTAAATGTTTTATCGGCAAGAATATGCCATTGGTTGTCGAGAGCTTGAAGAATTAAATCGACTTTCGTATATATTTCCATACAATTTCTAACACATTGAATTGGATCGTAACATATGCATACAATAATTAGATTAACACGGATAACTAGAACTACAGTATTTAATTATCATTTCTATGATTTTGGATAACAACTAATGGAAAATTGTTAAATGAATCAATCATCTTTTACATTTCATAATCGCCAATCGCCTTTTTATTTTATAATACGTTTTTTATATTAAAATATTAAAAACTTTGTTTGATTTAATAAATAAAGCGCAGATTCTTTAAAAGAATTTTTTTAAGTGTACTCTTTCGGATATAAAAAGTTATGTTTTAGAAAGAAATAAACTATTATATAGTTATTTCAGCAATAACTTTGTTTATAAAGGATGGGCGAATTTGAATTTGAATAAAATATTGTTAAATGATTTTTCATTATAGCCGAGCTTTTTGATCTTTTGTCTGTCATTAGCGCCATTTCCGAATATAAAAATCATTTTGCGGGAGCTTATAAGTATTTTTGTATTTAATTATTTTATTTTCAATTAGAGCCTGTCTAAATTTAGCTGTAATTTTCAAACCATGTGTATATTTTTAAAGAATTGGTGTGACTATCCAAAGACATAATATCTGTGTAACTAGAATAAGGCCTCAACAGTGATTTACTTCTTCTTTTTCTTTTGCGTTTAATTGGGATAATTGATTAGCTAGTGTAAATTAAAAAAATGGTAATTTGTGATAAATTGTGATGTTATTATCTGCTTATAAAGTTAAATTATTCTTTACCCTTTTCTTTTTGTTAATTCTTAAGAATTGTGGTAATAACACATAATGGGTTAAATCGTATCATTCATTAAGATAAATTACTGGATAGCTCAAAAAAATGCAGCTATACTTATACTATACTATTTAATTAATTAAATAAAAAGACGCCACTCTTAAAATCATTAAATAATAAAAATTCTCGGGTATATTTCGTGTTTTTAAATCGCTGCTGCATCTCAGAAAGTAATTATTGTCTTAACCTGATACATGATATTCTTACTAGTAGTGTTTTCTACCTTATTCCTAGATTTAAGTAAAATTGGGGAATGGGGGCCATTTTTTCATTCCTATCTCTTGCGTCAAGAGTTGCATACCTGGCTATATATAATGAAATATGATAAAAATATATCGAATAAAATTTTCAAGCTTTTAATAATAAAACAAAATTCGAATTTAATCAGGTATAAGGAACGGTAATTTAAATATTAATTAATAATTTTCCTCAAATGCACTTGTTACATTGCGGCACATTACTTGAATGTAACGTGAAGGCTTTTCTATTTGTCAGACGTTTTGAATATATGTAGCAATTACTTTTTGCTTTGATCCTACCAGTGCTGTCACATTCTACCACGGTTTCTACTGCAGCACCTCTTACGTTCAATGATTCTCCTCCATATTTGGCCTCAATGGCATTGCGTGTTGAAAATATTTTTGTAACGTACTTATTTTTGGTTCTTTTTTCTTTTCTTTTTTGCCCTTTGTTCGCTAAAGCTGTGCAGCAACATCCTATATCCTATGGCGGCTTATGCAAGATTGTAACTGTGAATTATTTTCAACGTATATAATGTATGCAAGAAGACGCTTTGCTGAATATTCCGCTAAAAGCTTGTCCACATTACCGATGCCAACTCAACATTATATTTTTCATGAAACCTTACACTTCGCATGAATAATGCATTGTGGAATGAAGTATAACGGACTTTTTTTTTGAGCACAAGGTAATATTGTTGTTGAAACCAAATGTAATTGACTCTACTTCCCGTCCTTTCGGTAAAGCGAAATATGGTGGTACAAAAAGTCTTATTCTATTCACTGTACCTAACATTGATAAACCGCTGTCCAACATTAAACTTTTTGCTAAATTATAAGTGGTGAAGAAATTAACACAAACAATATTCCGTCCATCCACTTCCACGAAAAAGATTGACGCACAAGTCCTTCACTACTCTCTCGCCTACGTTTTTCTCCCGTTCGACGGATGCCGCCAACCCAGTATAAATTTGTTCTTTGGATAGGACGAGACGGGGTCACATACCCACCATAGTTTAATTCCGTATTTGGCTGGTTTTGATGGTATGTATTAGATAAAGCCAGTACCACCATGGAAACAAAACAATGGTACAACCAAATCAACAAGGAAATAAGCTTAGCAACAAAAGAAATTCCATATAAAATTTATGAACATATCCGGTTATGCATCCGTTGACGTATGTTTAATTTATCTATTGAAATAAAGGTTAAAAATAATAAGTGCTTTACGAATAAACTTATATTTACAAAAATAATAATTTGCGGCACGAAATAATATAAAATTGCAATTGCAGTTAAGATTAATTTAGACTTTTCCATGCCTGGTTTTTTAAATCATAGATTCTAACGCCCATATGCAAACAGAATCTTACTTGAGCTTTAAACTATGCGTTAGTTAATAAACACTTTAAGCCTAACAAGCCTTTGTTAAAAAATGGTATGCAAAAACAGTACTTTAACTAATGAATGCTTTATTAAAATTAGTATTTTGATTCTGGCAATGCCACTATTTTCAGTTTTTATTTGTGTAGTTAATGATGTACGAAAATGAATATAAAAATGTTTTTATTATTTAGTCTTTGGTTCCGCACGGAAGGGAAATGTGAACGGAAAGAAATAACGATCGTTTCGCGCATTGCAATTCATTTCTGCGGCTGATATTGTGAACAGCTGTTGTTAAAAAAACATTCAAAATGATGTTGCAATTTTGAGCACAAAAACGCACTTTTAAAGGTAAACGGCTGTATGCATAAAAACTTAAAGCAGGTTTAACTGCCGTTGTTAAGCACAATTCCCTAAAGTTGTATTCAAAAAACACTTTTACCTTAAAATACCTTTGTTAACTTTAAAGTAGGAAAAACCTACGTTAAACCTACAATAAATTGACAGTTGAATTTTATTATTGAAAGTTCAAAAACAAAACAAATTGTGTTTACAATAAACTGAGCCGTTTATTTTAAAAGTGGCATAAGTTACTTTGTTATTGTCATCTTTTTATTTTAAATTAGTTTATATAACATTTTAATTTTTAGCCATTTCAACTAGTCTGTATTTAGTTTTCTTTCTGAAACGGATTTTTCTAATGATTGTGTTGAAATAAAATCTTTTTTCTCCATGTTGTGTACTGTGAAGGATTTTTTCGACAGGGGACTATTACTAATAGTACTATTTTGTCCTTTGCATAAGTCACTATGTGTAGTAATATGCTTTTGAGTTGTGACATTCTTAGATATTTTATACAACACGAAACAACCTCCTTAGAATAACAAAATAAAATAATGGTAATTATGTGTAGTATATTAGATATCAGTATAATATTGTTCTGTAAACTGCACTATTCTTTCGAACTAATAAAAATAAGTCAAATAACCACAACAATACTTCACACACACTTAATACATGTTTCCATTTCTTTCAAACTAAGCTCCGTAATTATTTTCCTAAGTACAGCGACTAACGCCACTTTCAAAATAAGCATTTTTGTTGCACCGTTAATTATCAACACTCCTCTCAAGCAAATCTCAATACTTCTTAACTCTTAACAAATCTCAATACTTCTTAATTTCAAATTTATTAAAAATGAAAAAAAAAACTGTTCAGTTGTGACTTATGTAAACGTTAATGTAAACGGCTCAATTGACAATTATACTTTATTCTTCCAAAAATGTTAAAAAATATTTATTTAAACAAATTGTAGTATACAAATAATAATAAAAACTAAAACATAACATGCCATTCAATATAAAACATTTTTACATCTTTATTTTATATTTTACAAAAATATAATTATAATTAATTATTTAAAACAAAAGTTTTATTGATGTACATATAATCAAAACAAAGCTCGTTATCCGAATAATTTTTTTTTAATATGAACAAATTCTTTGTACGTTCTTCGTAAGCCTTGCAAATTAACCTTTTTTGGGTGCTTTGCTTTTTATTAAAAAGATTAATATAAAAAAAAAACAAAAATATGTTGATTTTGCTGAAAAAAATGAAAAACAATAAAAACATTTTATATGGATCTGACTACGCGAATAAATAATATTCATTTTTATACATCGTTAACTACAACGTGACAACTAAAAATAGTGGCATTGCCAGAATCAAAATACTAATTTTACTAAAGCATACATTAGCTAAAGTACTATTTATGAATACCATTTTTTAACGTCTGTTAGCCTTAAAGTGTGTGTTAACTAACGTGTACTTTAAAGCTCAAATAAGCGTTTTTTAAGAATACAGCCGTAAATATGTAGTTATTGGGTTTGTAAGCTTTATGATGATTAAAAACATCACAAAGCGACAATTTGAAATACTGATTCAGCAACTGGAAGCTAATCCAAATGTACCTAATGACCTGCGGCTGTTTTGCTGACCAATAAAGTAGCTATGACCCACCAACACGCGCTCCAGATGAATGGCGGGAAAGATTCATTTAAAAAAAAAATTGAAGAAGAAAACGGCAAGCAGGAGACAACTAGACAATCCACTTTATTTCCACGGGAATCAGTAAAGCCCCCAGAATTCAGCTTTTTGGCTCTTTAGTCTTTTAACTGTTCTCTGACTGATTATTGAGGTTGGCCCTTCGGGAGTATCGTGGTGATTGTAGTTTCGAGGCCCTCGTTTCAGTTGTGTAGGTCGGATCATTCACAATAAACAGAATGGTAAAGGTCCAGTGAGCATGATTGCGGTT
Source organism: Trichopoda pennipes (assembly GCA_030448955.1). Classification (NCBI taxonomy): domain Eukaryota; kingdom Metazoa; phylum Arthropoda; class Insecta; order Diptera; family Tachinidae; genus Trichopoda; species Trichopoda pennipes. Next base: position 10,564,936 of record JASKUP010000052.1, on the reverse strand, counting down.
GTGTTCTTAAATTTTATTAAGCTTCATGCGTTCTGGAGCAGGAGGTTAGTAGTCTCCAACTCTTCAGCAAGAAGTTAAGACTGCGGCCTGCTCCGGGATTTTGAAGTTGCAACTAGGAGTGATTACAGGATATACTTATCTGAAGGCATTCTAGGGCAAGAATGACGCTACATTTCATCCACAGTGGTATGATCCGCCGTCTGGTTATGGTTTACACAGATAGGTGCAGACGTAAATCTTATCACGCATCACATAAGTGTCTTTATCGCCACTGGAGCAGGCAGCAGCCGACGTGGCTGTAAATCCATCTTTCTAAAACTTCCTTTGGGGCCATAATATCTATGTATGCCTCAACAACGGGGAGCTTTGTTTTTGCAAAAAAAAATTGTTTTGTTTGTACTTTCCTGTAAAATTAGAAACGATACAAATAAAACAACTTCGGTCGAAACCATCGACAATTTAAGTTAAGTTACATCGAGGTTGAAGCCATTGCCATGGGATCTTTGAAAACTCTCCTCCGCAAAATACCACGAAGCTGCACAAACTCTTAAAAGTAGTATTGCTGCCGATCGACATCATTCTTTGAAGATCATTTTTCATACTACCAAAAAATTAACAACGGCTTTTTTCAGGAATCGAAAGTATGTGTTCAACCTGAGATGTACAATAGATTATTAAAAACTATCCTGAACATAACATAACATCAACTTACAAGGTATTTCTTAAAGATTTGAGTTATTCCTTAGATTCTTTCTAATTGATGCCACTCACATCTTCTTCCTCAAAAAAAAGTGGTTCGGCTGAGCTTATTATCATTAAAATTAAAATCTCTTTGTGGTAAAATTTTCTTTTTTGAATTAAATCCTTTGACTGTTTACAAATACTTTTGTTGCTAAAATATCAAATTAAAGATTTACCATAAAAATAATATAGCAAAAGTTGCCATATGTAATGTTTAATTTTAACTTTAGTGGCGTTGCCGTAATAGAGCCATAAAATTTTCCGAGTGAACGTTTAACTCAGAGATTATAAACACAAATATAATCAAGTATAATATTTATAATCTATGGTCCAAACGACACCCAAAAACGGTGATTTTTACGTACTTTTATCTGACATTTAAAGCAACGTTGTAGCAACATTCTCCAAAATAAATAAACAATAACAAGAAATTAAATTAAAATATCAAATGATGAGCGAGGCAGTACTCGTTTTATAAACAAAAGTTTCATTTGATGACAGCGATAATGATGTTGAGGACTGTAAATATTATTTGAGAAATCAACATAAATATAAAAATTGAAATCTGACCTTCCTCATAGCTAATAACAAAAACAACAATTGCTGGCTTTAATAAATTATAGTTTTTCCAAAAAGACTGGTTGATATAAAAAAGGTTCATTATAGTATTAAAATTATCTGCTGTGTATTGTCTAATCGCACAAGCAGAAATGGATTTTAAGATGTAGAAAAATAAATGAATGCACAATTTTGAGGTTAGGAAGTAAATTGGCTGAAAACACACTTTGACAAATTCAGTTTTTTTGACACCACTGCAAACTAGAAATATGGGAATATGATATCGAGTAAATGTCCACCTCTCCCACGTTGACAGACGTACGCTCTTTTCGAAAAATTATGTTGCACATTTGGTAAAAAAGCTTATGTCGTAAATGCTACGCCGAATTCCATCTTTTAGAATATCAGTTGGCTGTGGGTTGTTTACATAAACCCAGTATTTAAAACGGCTCCAGAGAAAATAATGCAACAGCGTTAAATCACAAGAAGAATGCGGCCAGTTGACATCATAAAATCAAAAAAAGACTAGAAAATGTCTCATGCAGTAACTGAAATGTTTGCGTACCTTGTAGCGTCGTCTTACTGAAGCCAAAAGTCACTGATTTTAACATCATATAATTGTGGCATCAAAAATGTGCCTATCATCGTTTGGTAGCGCAGAAAATACACAGTAATGGTGTTTTCTTACTCAATTTACAAAAAATACGGGCCGATGATGCCGCCCGACCACAAACCGCACCATACGGTTACTTTCTTTGGATATAATAGTTTTTTGAGAGCTGTTTGTGGATTTTATCAACCCCATATGCAATAATTTTATTTGTTCCATAACCGCCTAATTGATAAGGGGTCTCACCACTAAGGAAGTTTTTCAAACAGAAAATTAACAAACGTTCGACGCAAACAATGATCGGTCGGCTTTAAATCTTTAATGAGTTGAACTATATAAGCGTGAATATGAAGATCTTTATGCAAAATGTTGTACAAAGTGCCTTTAGTGATGTCCAATAGTTGCGAACATCGACGAGTTGATGTTTTCAACACTTTGTTGTACGGCGGTATGATGTTTGTGGGTTTTTCATATAAATCCGGTCTTTCAAATGGTCCCAGAGAAAATAGTTCAGCGGTTGCTGAAACTAAAGGTCACTGATGATGATTACCCTCCGGGGGTACATTTATGGTCTTTATAGTACGTAACAGCTATCTAGATCTGTGCAACTGGGGGAAAAAGGGAGCCCAGTCCCCTAAAGTCAGACAGGGAGACAACTGGAAACTCCACTTTATTTCCACGGCGATCAGTGAGCTCGCAGAGTTCATTATTTGTCTTTTTAGACATTTAATAGTTCTCTAGCTGATCATTGAGGTTGGCCCCTACATGGGAGCATCGTGGTGGTTGTGGTTTTGCGGCCCCATAACAGTATAATGGTTATTATGGTGGTCAGGATCATCTCACTGATAATGACACGCAAAGTGAATGATCCAGTCCAGTGTGCATGCTTGACATGTGTTCTGGACAGGAGTTAGAAAGTCTCCAACTCTTTAGCAAGGTGTGATGGTTTACAGACCTGTCCTGGAATCATTAAAGTTGCAACTAGGTGGTTCTGTTGCTTAGAATTATGCCTTCGGCTATCTAGGACGAGCATGACGTTCCAAATTATGTATAGTGGTTTGTCCACCATCTGATTAAGGCTACATAGCCAGGCGCGGATGTAAAACAAATCACTCTGTCACTGATGATGTGGCCACAAAAAATTGGTTATCATCGTTTGGTAGCGCAGAGTTTTCACGGTGACGGCGTGTTCTTCTCATTTTTGATTGACCTCAAGTCGCATCAGATGAAGACTTTATTTAGATGTAATGGTTTTTCGAAGAGTGTTTGGGGATTTCGTGAGCCCCATATGCGACAATTCTGTTTGTTTACATAACCGCAAACAATGGTTGGCTTTAGTTGTATTTTATAATCATGAAGATGAAGATCTTTAGGCAAAATGTTGCACAAATGCCGCTTAGTGATGCTCAGTAGTTGCCGCTAGTGATGTTCAGTAGTTGCGAACATCAAAGAGTTGATGTTCCAGACTCGCTCTCGACACTTTGCTCTACAACTGTTATGTTTGCATTACTACGGCCACTACTAGCTTATTTCTTAGGTCAGCAACGGTCAGCAACAATATCGTGAGCCTCGAATTTAGCGATTAAATTGCGCACACCATTCTCAAAAGGAATCTGATTACGAGGAAAAGCTGCTCAAATTTTACGTGTGATAATGGCTCTAATATCGAAAGCAAACTGTTTTCGATTAAAAACTATTTTCTTCCTCTTCTGTAAATTTGAAAACAATCCAAGTAACACAGCTCTTGCTCTGTTAGATGGAATACTTCAATCAAATCCACCAATGTGGATTGATTAAAAGTCATAGTTTAGCTATTAACAGACAGCACTTTTTGATGTTATTTTCCACTAAGTTAACAACGATTTCTCTCGAATATCGAAAATATGTCCTAAAGCTAAGATTCACAATTGATTTTTAAAAATTATACTGAACATAAGCATCTACTCATATGGAATTATGGTAATCCTAAGGTTATTCAAGTTATCCATTAGATTCTTTCTAATTTACCCGACCTCATATTCCAAAAAAAATATTTATTTGCCAAAAGAAAAAATTATTTGTCTCTATTAGAGAAGCATTTATACAAATCAACGAAATCCATATTAACAATCTTTCTAGAGAACAGGTAATTTAACAAGAAACTTACAATTTACTCCCTTAACTCGTTTAGCAATAAAGAGCTGTCATGATAATCAATTAACACATGTACATGCTCACGTACATTAACTGAGTATTTGAGTGGATTTTGCTTTGAGTAAATATTAAATGAAAGCCGGAGTAGAGAAAAAGACTATAAAATCTCATTGTATGTGACAATTGATTTCAGTTTAAAACGGTTTCAGCTTTGAAAAACATTGATCGATTTAATCGAATAAAGAAATTTGTAATTTATTCATACAGTTTAATACTAAAGTGTTTAAGAAATTCAATATGAAGGCTTCACTAGCAATTTTATTCGCAATCTTTGCCCTGGTAAGTATTAAAATAAATTCTTAATCCTTTGAGTGAAAATATGTCCTGAAATAAAAATTAAAAAAAAAATTAACGGAAATGAAGAATTTTTATTAAGCAAAAATTCAATTGAAATTCAAATTGCCTTTTCAAATTAATTTTTAATAAAATTATTAAAAATTTTAAAAAATTATATCTCAGAAGCGAAATGTTTTCACAAGACAGTTGTTAAGAAATCAAAATTTTCAAGAAATTCAAATCAGGGCGTTGGTGAATTTCTTTATCTTTTGCTGTTTCTAAACTATTAAATTCCATTAGGTTACTCGTAGCTGGGTGATTTAAGATACGGCGAAATTGAAATTCGCTGTGCCATTATCCTAGTTCGACTTCTTAAAATCCTTAAAGAAAGAAATCTTAAAAATTTAATAACTTTCAATAGGAATTTTGATTTTTTTAATGTTACTTATTTTAAAATCAAACTGAAATCGAAATTTTCTACTTCATCAATATCTAATTTCAATTTTTATTAGTTTTTAATAAAAGAAAAACGGTTTTTATTTAAAAATTTTTAGGTAACAGCCGAGTACAAAATCCGCCTTCAAGAGGATTTAAAGAAGACCCGCGAAGAGTGTGTAGCGGCTAAAAAAGTCTCTCCCGAAATGGTTGAAAAATACAATAAATCCGAATTTCCAGATGATGATGTCACCAAATGTTACATTGAATGTGTTTTCCAAAAATTCGACTTGTTTGATCCCAAAGATGGTTTTAAAGCTGACAATCTAATTGCTCAACTTGGCAGTGGCAAGGAAAACAAGGATGCAGTTAAGGCTGATGTACAAACGTGTGCTGATAAAAATGAACAGAAAACCGATTCCTGTGCCTGGGCTTTCCGTGGCTTTAAATGTCTCAACGGCAAGAATTTGCCATTGGTTGTGGAGAGCTTGAAGAATTAAATCTACTTTCGTATATATTTCCATACAATTTCTAACACTTTGAATTGGATCGTAACTTGCATACAATAATTATATCAGCACGAATAATCCCAACTGCAGTATTCCATTATCATTTTTATAATTTTGGATAACAAATAATGAAAAATTGTTAAATTTTTTATCGTCAATCGTCTTTTTATTTTATAATACGTTTTTTTTTTATTTTAAAATATTAAAAATTTTGGTTGATTAAATAAATATAGCGCAGATTCTTAAAAAGAATTTTTAAGTGTATTCTTTCAGGAATAAAAAGTATTTTTTTAGAAAGAAATAAACTATTAGTTATTTCAGTAATAACTTCGTTCAATAAAAGATAGGTGAATTTGAGGTGAGGAAGTTAATTGAAATTAATAATATGATGTCGGGTAATTTCCACTTCACACACATCGACGGACGTTCACTTTTTTCACAAAATTTTGCAGCAAAACTTCGCCTATCTCTTCAATGCAGCACCGAATTTCATCTCTCAAAGTGGATCTTGTGAGCGCCATATGCTTCAATTTTATTTGTTTATATAACCACCTAATCGAAAATCAACCCCGTCACTTAATGGATTTGGTTCAAAAATGCATGATTTTCGTTCAGTTTCTCAAACGGCTATAATTCTTGAGCGGGTTGATCTTTAAAAGCGTAAAGATCTTTATGTAAAGTAACTTTGATGATGCCTAGTTGATGCCAACATCGACAATATGATGTTCCACGCTCATTCTAAACACTTGTCAGCAACAATACCGTGAGCCTAAAATTTAGCGTTTAAATTACGACCATCGGTCTCACAACGAGCCTGATTGCGAGAAAAACCTGCTCGAATTTTACAGAGTGATACAGTTAAATTTTCACCATTTTGCTGGTAAATTTTCAAAATTAAAATTCTTTGCTCAAGTGAGTGTATGTAACATTTCCCAGCTAAATAAGGATAGCTCTTGACAATTGATTATCGGCAATTTACTTTCTAACTTCAAATCTGCCCACCCTATTGACATCAGTAAACTTTGGCTTCAGCAAGATAGAGCCACCCAACTCAAGTTAGTCAAGTAATTTCTTGATTTGGCGATGTCAATTGGCATCAGTCTCCAAAATATTTGTTTGTCATCAATCATTTTTTTTTATCACAAAACACACAACTTAATGCAAAAACGGGAAATGCGAGAAATGGTTTTCGCCAAAACAAATGTTTTTCATTAATTAGCTTTTTAATTACCTAACGTAAGGAGCAGGAAATATCCAATTACAATTAAAAATTAAAAATATGTTTTCAAAGGGTGTTTTTTATAGAGGTATAGAAATTCGAAATAAAATAAATAAAAATAAATTTTTGAAATTGGCATGAAATTTACTTTGTGGCATTAAAATTTAAATATGATTTCTGGTATATGACCGCCAGGGATGGCTCAGACATAGTCTAATTCGAAGGACCAACTTTCGATGACTTTTCTCCAGCGCTTGTGGCCGTATTTCGTCAATAAGGCGGCGAATGTTATTCTTTGGGCTCATCGAAAGACTGGCGACAGATTCTCACAGCATACCAGCGTTAAATTGCACGATCGTGGAGGCCAATCCTAGGGTCCGTCCCCCCGGGGGCACATAATAGTCTTATTGGAACCTACTATTCCCTTTAGACTGGTGTCTTGCGGGGTAAAAGGGAGCCCAGGCCCCTCAAAGGCTAGTAGGAGTCACCTGGACAATCCACTATATTTCCACGAAAATCAGTACGCTCGCAGAGTTCACTATTTGTCTCTTTAGACAATTAGCTGTTCTCTGACTGGTTATTGAGGTTGGCCCCTATATGGGAGTATCGTGGTGGTTGTGGTTTCAAGGCCCTCGTGAGAGTTTGTGGATCGGATCATTTACAATGAACTCAATGAATGGTTCAGGTCCAGTGAGTATGAATGCCGTCGTGTTCTTAATTATATTAAGCTTCATGCGTTGTGGACCAGGAGTTGGAAAGTCTCCAACTCTTTAGCAAGGAGTGAAGGCTGCGGCCTACTTCGGGATTTCGAAATTGCTACTAGGAGTGACCGGAGGATATACGTATTCGATGGCCTCCTAGGGCGTGAATGACGTTTGCAAATCATTCAAAGTGGTTTGACCACCATCTGATTATGACTACCTAGTCGGTGCAGATGTAAATCAAATCACATCAATCCTAGGGTCCCCAATGTGAGACTGTGCAATTATCAAATTTTTTTTTTTAAAATCAATTACGAAATAAGCTCTATGCCACGCTGGACCCTCTTGTTGCCTCTTGCACATCATATTTGTTCAATTGGTGAACGAAAATGTTAGCAATCATGGTTCACCACTAACTGTGACGTTCTGACCAGCATCATTTTCAAAGAAGGCACCAACGATTCCACCAGCCTATAGAGCACACCAAAGAATGAGTTTTTCTGGATGAAAGATGGCTCAACATAGATTATCATCACTCCAAATACGGCAAATTCTTTTATTGTCGTATCCATTTAAACAAAGCTTCATCGCTAAAAAAATTCGTTTACAAAAATCGGAATCTACGGAAATCTTTTTTGGGCCCAATATGCACTTTTTGGAAACGTTGTTAGGCGTTAATCAATTTTAAAGACGTGCAGAGATACATCTGCATGTCTGGTCTTGAGAGTCCGTGTTTGTGTTTCTGATATAAGTTCATATTGATATTATTTTTTACTGTTTGGATGCGAATAAGTGAAGAAAGAACACAAGTAACACATCTGTTTTCCTATGGTACGCAAAAACAGATATAAACAGATATTGATATTTGTACCCTAAGTACTCATTGTACACCGTTTATGTGTGTGTGTGTGTGTGCTGATGATGATTTATTAAAACTATACTCCGTAATTTTGTTTTAAAAATCATGCTCCTATTTGAAATACTCCATCCCGATTTCATAAGCGAATTTTGGTTAATGACGAAGCAAACTTTTTTTATTTGAATGGATTGGGCCTCTAGTGATGCCCAATAGTTGCGAACATCAAAGACTTGATGTTCCAAGATAACTTTCAACACTTTACTGTACAGCTGCTACGGCCACTTCGAGCGTATTGTTTTAGTCTCTACTCAGCAACAATATCGGGAGCCTCAAATTTAGCGATGAAATTACGCACCACAGTCGCAAAAGGAATCTGAGTACGAGAAAATGCTGTTCGAATTGCCAAAGTTGCATTACGAGTGACAATTTTTAATGACAATTTTAAATTTCCGTTGCAAAATAGGGGAATTACCGGTAACCTCTTATTGCAGGTTGCTTTGTAAAGTTTAAAAAAAAATAAAAAGAAGGGAAACAAGGGAACTCTGTTTTCAATTAAAAAATTTTGTTTTTTCCTCTTCTGTTAATTTGAAAACAATCCAAATAATACACAGCTCTTGTTCTATGTAGATTGAGCCATACCAACCGTAAAGTCATTGCCAAAAGATCTGTGAAAGCTCCCTGTGCAAAAAAAAACTTAAAAATGGTGGTGTCGCTGTTGGCTGATAGCTTTTTCGAAGTAATTTTCCACTAAGTTAACAACGGCTTCTTTCGGATATCGAAAATATGTCCTAAAGCTAAGATGCACATTTGCTTGTTAAAATTTATACTGAACATAAGCATCTACTCATATGGAAAGATGGTAATCCAAAGTTAATTGAAGTTATTCATTAGGTTCTTTCTAATAGAAAATGTCCATCAACAGTTTATAAAAAAGGACAAATGTCTGCCGACATGCTGGAAATGGATATTTGTCCGACATCATATTCCATTATTTCTACTTTAAACTGATAAAATTGAAGTTGTTAAAAAAAGTGTGTGTTTTCACCCAATATATTTCCTAACCTTAAATTTTCCCACACATTCGTTCGTTCGCCTACTAGGTAAGTTGACCGAAAGGAAAGTGAATTCTTTTTTTGATAGGATCCCGAAGGTTAGTTTCCGTAATCCAATCAGAGACAGGACAGATATTTCTTTTTTATGGAAAAATATTTTTTTGTCTCTATTAGAGAAGCATTTAGACAAATCAACGGAATCGTTTGCATTATTAACAATCTTTCTAGAGAGCAGCTAATTAAATCAGAAACTTGTCATTTACTCCCTCAACCCGTTTACAATTAATTTTTAGAACTGTAATGATAATCAATTAACACATGTACGTTAACTGCGTGTTTGAGTGGATGTTTTTCTTTTTGAGTAAATTTTAAATGAAAGCGAGAGTAGAAAAAAGACTATAAAAATCTCATTGTATGTGACAATTGATTGCAGTTTAAAACGGTTTCAGCTTTGAAAAACATTGATCGGTTTAATCGAATAAAGAAACTTGTAATTTATTCATACAGTTTAATACTAAAGTGTTAAAGAAATTTAATATGAAGGCTTCACTAGCAATTTTATTCGCAATCTTTGCCTTGGTAAGCATTAACATAAATTCTTAATCCTTTGAGTGAAAGTAAGTCGTGAAATAAAAATGATTTAACAGAAATCAAGAACTTTAATTGAGCAAAAATTTAATTGAAATTCAAATTGACTTTTCAAGTTGATTTTTAATAAAATTAATAAAAATTTCAAATTTATACTGGAGTTAAGAAAAATATATCGCAGAAGTGAAATGTTTTCACAAGGCAGTTGTTAAGAAATCAAAATTTTAAAGAAATTCAAATCAGTTCGTTGGTGAATTTCTTTATCTTTTGCTGTTTCTAAACTGTTAAATTCCATTAGGTTACTCGTAGCTGGGTGATTTAAGATACGGCGAAATTGAAATTCGCTGTGCCATTATCTTAGTTCGCCTTCTTAAAATCCTTAAAGAAAGAAATCTTAAAAATTTAATATTTTTCAATAGGAATTTTGATTTTTTTAATTTTACTTATTTTAAAATCAAACTGAAATCGAAATTTTCTACTTCATCAATATCCAATTTCAATTTTTATTAGTTTTTAATAAAAAAAACTGTTTTTATTCAAAATTTTCAGGTAACAGCCGAGTACAAAATCCGCCTTCCAGAGGATTTAAAGAAGACCCAAGAAGATTGTGTAGCGGCTAAAAAAGTCTCTGCCGAAATGATTGAAAAATACAAGAAATCCGAATTTCCAGATGATGATGTCACCAAATGTTACATTGAATGTGTTTTCCAAAAATTCGACTTGTTTGATCCCAAAGATGGTTTTAAAATTGATAATCTAATTGCTCAACTTGGCAGTGGTAAGGAAAACAAGGATGCAGTTAAGACTGATGTACAAACGTGTGCTGATAAAAATGAACAGAAAACCGATTCCTGTGCCTGGGCGTTCCGTGGCTTTAAATGTCTTAACGGCAAGAATTTGCCATTGGTTGTGGAGAGCTTGAAGCATTAAATCGATTTTCATATGCATACAATAATTATATTAGCACGGTTAACCACAGCTGCAGTATACAATTATCATTTTTATGATTTTGGATAACAACTGATGATAACTGATTGTTAAATTTTTATCGTCAATCGTCTTTTCATTTTATAATACGTTTTTTATTTTAAAATATTAAAAACTTTGGTTGATTAAATAAATGGCAGGTTCTTAAAAAAGATTTTTTAAGTGTATTCTTTCGGGAATTAAAAGTAATTTTTTAGAAAGAAATAAACTTTTAGTTATTTCAGTAATAACTTTGTTCAATAAAAGATTGGTGAATTTGAGGTTAGGATGTAAATTGTGTTAAAATACACACGTGTTTTGGCAACTTCAGCTTAATTGTTACCAATGTAAATTATAAATATGGGAATTAGTAATGGAATATGATTTCGGTTAATGTTCACCTCTAACACGTTCGCCTTTTTCACTTTTTTTCAATTTTGAAGTACATTTTGCAACAAAGCTTCGCTTATCTCGTCACTGCCTGCTCAAAATTTTATCTTTCAAAGCGGATCTTGTGAGTCCCATTTACGGCAATTTTATTTCTTTACATAACCGCCTAATCGAAAATAATCCTCGTCATTTAACCGATTTGGTTGAAAAATGCGTTGTTTTCTTCAAACCTGCGAAGCAAATAATGATCGGTTGACTATAATTCTAGAGCAGGTTGAACTTTATAAGCGTGGAGAAGAATTTTAAGCAAAATGTTAATGTAAAGTAACTCTGGTGATGCTCAATTATTACCAAGGTCGACAAGTTGATGTTCCACGCCCTTTTTAAACACTTATCAGCAACAATATCGTGAGCCTCAAATGTAGCAATTAAATTATGCCCAACGCTCTCAGAACGATCCTGATAACTAGAAAAGGCTGCTTGAATTTTACAAAGTAATGTAGTGAAATTTTTCTCTATTTTGATAGTAAATTTTCAAAATTAAAATTTTTACTCAACAGTGTAACGCTCCATGTTTAAAAATATTCCAACTTTTTCTTAAATTAGTGCCGAAGGATGATAGCTCAGCTCTTGACAATTGATTATCGGCAATTTACTTTCTAACTTCAAATTTGCCCAACCTATTGACATCAGTAAATTTTGGCTTCAGTAGGATAAAGCCACAAATCACACAGCCACACAAACAATCCCTTTATTGCATGAGAAATGTCCCGGTCGCATTATAATCTAGATTTGGCGATGTTAATTGACTTCCTTGTTCTTATGATTTAACGTCACTGAATTGTTCTGAACAACCCACAAATAACTGATGAAATTGTAAGATTAAATTCGGCGCTCCATTGATGAGATACACGAGGCTTCGGTGCAAAATGTGAAAAGAGCGGACGTTTTAGTTAGAGGTTAGTATATACCCACCGTATGAACTAAAATGCTCAACTCAGCATTCATAAACGAAAGAAAAGAGACGAAAGAGGAAGAATTTCCGTAAGGATCAGTAGAAGTAGATACGGTAACAAATTTTGTTCCAACAGTATACATTTCAACCAGTCCACCCATTGCATGGATACACATGCGAGCGACCTCAGTAGAAATAAATAAATTGACGAAGGGGACTTACCGCCACAGTTTAAATACAGTTCAGTTACGTTAGCGGCACACACAACAGTGATAGTAAGGCCCTGGTAGACACATGACACAAAATCAACAGTTACTACTAACAATTTAGGATACTCTATATTTCGGACATCAAAAAGGATGAAATAAGTAATATTGATGGATCTTTTATGAATAGAAGAGAAATTACCAGGGCCTTGCTCTGTATGTATGTGGCGGTAATGTTTGCTTAGTCTCCAAAACATTTGTTTGTCATCAATGATTTTTTTATCGCGAAATGTTTTCAAACGTAAAGTTTAAGAGAGATTTTGTATAGCAACAGAAATAAAGGGTGTTTTTTATAGAGCTATAGAAATTTTAAATGAAATAAAATAAAGATAAATCTTTGAAATTGGCATGAAATTTACTTTGCTCGAAAGATAATCTTCTGGTATTAAAATTTATATATGACTTCTGGCATATGACCGCCAGGGATGGCTCTAACATTGTCTAATCCGAAGAACCAACTTTCTATTCTATTCTGCATAAATACATCTGTTTGCATCTGTTTTGCATGTCGACTATTGAAAGTCCGTACAGATGAGTATTTTTGTGTTTGTGATATAAGTTCATATTGATATTATTTTTCACTGTTTGGACACGAATAAGTAAAGAAAGAACACAAGTAACACATCTGTTTTCCTATGATACGCAAAAACAGATATAAACAGATGTTGATATTTGCACCCTAAGTACTCATTGTACACTGTTTATGTGTGTTTGTGTGCTGATGATTTATTGAAACTATACTCCGCAATTTTACTTAAAAAATCATGCTTCTGTTCGAAATAGCCCCTCCCGATTCCATAAGCGAATTTTGGTTAGCGACGAAGCAAGCTTTTTTGTTTGAAATGTGTACGTCATTCAAAATTAACATACATTTTTTATCTGAAATTTGGAGCAACATTGTGACAGCATTCTCGAGAGCTGTGTATTGAGCCACTGTATAAAAAAATTGAGAAAAGAAAATGAAAATGAATAAAAAATAATACGTAGAAATACAAAAAACCATACCGGCGATAAAGGCAGGTAGTACTGGAATTATAAACAAAAGTTTCATTTGATGACAACGATAGTGATATTGAGAATTGTAAATATTATTTGAGAAATCAACATAAATATTGAAATTGAAATCTGACCTTCCTCATAACTAATAACAAAAACAACAATTGCTGGCTTTAATAAATTATAGAGTTTTTCCAGAAACACTGGTTGATATAAAAAAGCAAAAAAAGGTTTTAGGATGTAAAAAAATAAATGAGTGGCCAAATTTGAGGTTAGGAAATCAATTGGCTGAAAACACACTTTGAGAAATTTAGTTTTATTGTTACCAATATAAAAATACGGAAATTAATAATGGAGTTTCGTGATAAGATTTACATCTGCACCTGGCTGTAAGCCTTAATCAGATGGTGGTCAAACCACTGGGAATGAAAAGCAACAGGACTAATTTTAGCAACAGGTCTTTCCTAGTTGCAAAGCAGGGTTGCAAACCACTACTCCTTGCTGAAGAGCTGGAGACTATCCAACTCCTGGTCCAGAACACATGACTAGCATGCTCACTGAATCCAAATCATTCACCAGTTGGTGTTATTAAAGGCGAGATGATCCTGGCCCACTTAAATCAGTTCATGCTGGAGCCGCAAAAACCACAACCACCATGATACTCCCGGAGGGCCAACCTCAATAATCAGTTAGAGACACAGCTAAAAGTCTAAAGCGGAACAACTCTGGGGCTTATTGATGCCCGTAGAAATAACGTGGAGCTTCCAGTTGACTCCCTGCTTGCCTTCAGGGGACTGTGATCCCTTATACCCCCAGCAGCACAGGTCTAGATGGTCAAGTATTCCATAAAGACCGATAAATTTGCCCCCGGGGGGCATGATGTCGAGCAAATGTCGACCTCTCCCTCGTCGAAAGACGCTCTTTTCTCATAGATTTATTGCCCATTTTGCAACAAAGCTTCGCTCATCATTTAGAACGTCAGTTGGTTGTGGGTTGTTCACGTAAAGTCAATATTTTCAACGGCCCCAGAGAAAATAATGCAGCAATGCAAACAATGGTCGCTCAGCTTTAATTCTTGAATGGGTTGAACTTTATAATAAGCGTGAATATGAAGATCTTTATGCAAAATGTTGTACAAAGTGATGTCCAATAGTTGCGAACATCGACGGTTGATGTTTTCAACACTTTGTTGTACGGCGGTATGTTGTTTATGGGTTGTTCCCATAAACCCGGTCTTTCAAATAGTCCCAGAGAAAATAGTTCAGCGGTTTTAAATCACAAGAACAAGGCGACTACTTGGAATCGTATAATCTTATGTAATAACTAAAGTGTTTGGGTGGCTGTGTGGCTTGTGACACCGTCTTGCTGAAACCAAAGGTCACTGATGATGTGGCCACAAAAAATTGGTTATCATCGTTTGGTAGCGCAGAGTTTTCGCTTGATGTTCCAGGCTCACTCTCAACTCTTTGGTATACGGCGGTATGTTGTTAATGTGCATGTAAGTCCGATCTTTCAAATAGTCCCAAAAATAAACTACCGGTTTTAAATCACAAGACCGAGGCGCCAAATCTCATGAATGCGTGGCTTGTGGCACTGCCTCATTTTTGAAAAAACACTCGTCGCTGACGCCACCTGACCTCTAATTGCACCATATGGAGCCTTGATTAAGATATAATGGATTTTTGGGGACTGTTTGTGGATTTTGTGAGCCCCATATGCGATAATTTTGTTCGTTTACATAACCGCCTGTCTGAAGACGATTTTGTTGAAAAATGCGTTGTTTTCGTTCAGTTTGTCAAACAGCCAATTCACCAACACTTGACGCAAACAATGATCGGCTTTAGTTCTTCAACGAGTTCTATTTTACACGCATGAAGATGAAGATCTTTATGCAAAATGTTGCACAAATTGCCTCTAGCGAGCATCGAATTTAGCGATTAAATTACGAACAAAAGTCTCAAACGGAATCTGATTTCGAGGTAAAGCTGCTTGAATTTTATGTGTGATAATGACCATATTATCGAAACAAACCAAAAAGAGGTATAAGGGAACTCTGTTTTCGATAAAAAAAAATTTTGTTTTTTCCACTTCTGTTAATTTGGAAACAATCCAAATAATACACAGCTCTTGTTTTATTAGATGGAAGACTTCGGTCAAAAACACCGACAATGTAGATTGAGCCATATCAACGTTAAAGTCATTGCCATGGGATCTCTAAAAGTTTCCTGTGTAAAAAAAAACTTAAAAATGGTGGTACTGCTGTTGGCTGATAGCTGTTTTGAAGTAATTTTCCACTAAATTAACAACAGCTTCTTTCATGTCGTAAACTAAGCATCTACTCATATGACAATATGGTAATCCTTAGTTAATTTAAGTTATCCATTAGATTTTTTCTAATACAGAATGTGCTTCAATATTTTATAAAAAAGGACAAACGTCTGCCGACATGCTGGAGATGGATATTTGTCCGACATCATATTCCATTATTTCTACTTTAAACTGATAAAACTGAAGTTGTTAAAAAAAGTGTGTGTTTTCACCCAATCTATATCCTAACCTCAAATTTTCCCACACATTCGTTCGTTCGTCTGCTAAATGTTGAACGGAAGTAAAGTGGATTTCTTTAATAGCATCTTTATTTGAGGAAGAGCCGTCTACTCCAAAGTCACCTTTCATAATAAGGTCCTATCAGAGACAGGACAGAGATTACTTTTTTATAGAAAAATATTTATTAGACAAAAGAAAAAAATATTTGTCTCTATTAGAGAAGCATTTAGACAAATCAGTGGAATCGTATGCATTATTAACAATCTTTCTAGAGAACAGCTAATTTAATAAGAAACTTACAATTTACTCCCTCAACGCATTTAGCAGTAAATTTTAGAACGGTAATGATAATCAATTAACACATGTACATGTTCATGAACATAAACGCAGTGTTTGAGTGGATGTTTTTTTTTTGAGCAAATTTTAAATAAAAGCGAGAGTAGAAAAAAAGACTATAAAATCCCATTGTATGTGACAATTGATTGCAGTTTAAAACGGTTTCAGCTTTGAAAGACATTAATCGGTTTAATCGAATAAAGAAATTTGTAATTTATTCATACAGTTTAATACTAAAGTGTTTAAGAAATTCAATATGAAGGCTTCACTAGCAATTTTATTCGCAATCTTTGCCTTGGTAAGCATTAACATAAATTCTTAATCCTTTGAGTGAAAATATGTCCTGAAATCAAAATGAATTAACGGAAATGAAGAATTTTAATTGAAATTCAAATTGACCGTTCAAATTAATTTTTAATCAAATTATTATAAATTTCAATTTTGTACTGGAATTAAAAAAATATATCGCAGAAGTGAAATGTTTTCACAGAGCAGTTTTTAAAAAAACAAAATTTTAAAGAAATTCAAATCAGGGCGTTGGTGAATTTCTTTATCTTTTGCTGTTTCTAAACTATTAAATTCCATTGGGTTACTCGTAGCTGGGTGATTTACGATACGGCCAAATTGAAATTCGCTATGCCATTATCTTAGTTCGTCTTCTTAAAATCCTTAAAGAAAGATATCGTAACAATTTAATATTTTTCAATAGGAATTTTGATTTTTTTAATTTTACTTATCATTTTAAAATCAAACTGAAATTGAAAGTTTCTACTTGATCCATCCCTAATTTTAATTTTTATTAATTTTTAATTAAAAAAAAATGTTTTTATTCAAAATTTTTAGGTAACAGCCGAGTACAAAATCCGCCTTCAAGAGGATTTAAAGAAGACCCAAGAAGAGTGTGTAGCGGCTAAAAAAGTCTCTCCCGAAATGATTGAAAAATACAATAAAAACGAATTTCCAGATGATGATGTCACCAAATGTTACATTGAATGTGTTTTCCAAAAATTCGACTTGTTTGATCCCAAAGATGGTTTTAAAACTGACAATCTAATTGCTCAACTTGGCAGTGGCAAGGAAAACAAGGATGCAGTTAAGGCTGATGTACAAACGTGTGTTGATAAAAATGAACAGAAAACAGATTCCTGTGCCTGGGCGTTCCGTGGCTTTAAATGTCTCAGCGGCAAGAAGTTGCAAATGGTTGTGGAGAGCTTGAAGCATTAAATCGATTTTCGTAAAACATAAAATTTCTTACACATTGAATTGGATCGTGACATATGCATAAAATTATTAATTATATCAGCATGAATAACCCCAACTACAGTATTCCATTATTATTTCTATGATATTGAATAACAACTAATCAAAAATTGTTAAATGAATCATCTTTTACCTTAAATAAAGCGCAGAATCTCTTTAAAAGAATTTTTTTAAGTGTTTTCTTTTGGTAATAAAAAGTAATTTTTTAGAAAGAAATAAACTATTAGTTATTTCAGGAATAAGTTTATTCAATTACGCATGGGCGAATTTGAGGTTAGGAAGTAAATTGGATTAAAACACACACGAGTTTTGACAACTTCAGTCTTATTGTTAGAAATATGGGAATTACTAATGGAGTGTGACATCGGGTAATATCCACCTGCTTATTTCACAAAATTTTGAAACACATTTTAAGGCACTGCCAGCAGCGAATTTTATCTTTCAAAGCGGATCCTGTGAGCCCCATATGCGACATTTTTATTTGTTTACATAACCGTCTAATTGAAAATCAGTTCAATTTTTCAAACAGCCAATTCAAACCTTCGACGCAAACAATGGTCAGTCGGCTAAAATTCGGTTGAACTTTATAAGCGTGAAGAAGATCTTTATGCAAAATGTTAATGTAAAGTATCAATGCTGATGCTCAATTGTTGTCAACGTCGATAAGTTGATGTTCTACGCTCATTTTAAATACTTGTCAGCACAGCACAGCACTTGTCTGAGACCGCATAGCGAAATAACCAGAAATAATTGCTGGAATTTTATGAATACAGGCTTACCTCGCTTAACGCTACCTCGTTTAGCGCTGTTTCGTTATAACGCTCTTCAAAAACAATTTTTTTGTCGTTATTTTTTAAAATTTTTTGTCATTTTTCGAAACATAGTCGTCATAAAAAGCAGCAGAAAATATACATAATTTGAATTTTTTTCCATACGTTTTTTTTTTAAATAAAAGTAGGCTAAAAAAATTCCCTAATTCTGGGAATTCCCCGATAAGGATAAATAATTTGTGAAATTTTGTCTCATATTAAATTATTCATTGGAAATAGTTATATGGTCTGGTACAGACTTAGTAATTGCAATATTGTTATTTTGAATTATAATTTAATTTCTAATTTAAAAATGAAGTTCACATTAAATAAAAGATATATTTTTAAATAAAATACCTATCTTATTTGTCATTTTTTACTTCAAGGCACCAAAAAAAACGGAACCCCATATTTTAACGCAAATAGTGCCTTTTTTAACGCTATTTCGGTTAACGCTCAATCTTCAGGAACGCAACCTAAGCGTTAAAAGAGGTATGCCTGTACAGTGAAATGTTCACCATTTTGATAGTAAATTTTCAGAATTAACATTCTTGCTCGAGAGTGTACATAACGTTCCACGTTTAAGATCTTCCAACTAAATAAGTGCTTGTTGAATTAAATCCACTTTTTTAAAAGAGGAAAAATCATATTTATTTTCATGTAATATAAAGATTATAACTCAAGTCTACATAAATAGTTTTTATAGTTTTGAAAGTGTTGCTAATATAGTAAAAATATTAATCACTTTTTACTAACAATCCACCTCCCCAAAAAAACACTATTATAAAAAAATAAAACATAGTTCAAACAATTACTATTCCTAATTTCAATCCTAGTTCCAGAGTAAATATATTATGCTTTTCGCTCTTTAAATTTTTGGGAAATATATCTGCGACCATTATGTTGATTGGTAGATATTTCAAGGTGAGTGCATTTCCAACAATTTCTCTAATGTAATGAGCTCTGATGTCGATGTGTTAAATGCGGTAATGAAACGTAGAGTTTTTAGTTAACTTTTGTGCACTAATGAGCACCATGTTCGCGTGTCCACAAACTCTTTAACACCTAGTTCTTCACTGAAGCGGCTAAGATATACTAGTTCCTTGCAGGATTCCGACAGCACGACATATTCAGCTTCAGTACTATTAAGAGCAATTGGTGTTCCAGGGATAACAACTGTAAAGACGGTATAGGATTTCCGGTCAAAGCAATTTCTGATCCAATCGGCGCCAACGAAAGTTTTTAATTTTTCTCGAATTCGAACGTAATTAACCCCTTGCCTTACGATTTAATTTCGAAGAAACATGCGTGCTCAGACTATTTATTTGTTATCTTTAGTTATATAAACTTTTTAAAACCATCTCCCACAAATTGCGAAATATATTGCTAAAAAACTACAGCACTCTACAAAACTCACTGAAAAACTGAATAAGGAAAAATTACAATTGTTTTCTTTTACAAAACGCCCAGTACCGTTATCTACAATGAGAGAATTTTAGAGAACAAGGAAGTCAAGATAATGCATAAATATCATAACAGTTGTTTTAAAGTTTATTAAATTTACTACTACTGCTTTTGAAACAGTTAAATATGCGGCGGGCATAGCCCGTCAATGTCGAATTTGGCACAGAAAATGTTTGCGTACGACACTCGTCATTTCCACTTAAGGGGTTAAATTTTAATTTAATAAATGTTTCATCGAATTCATGTGTTCAACGTAGGGATGTTGATTAAATTGTGCCAGTTTGCACACTGAATGCATGATGTCTAGCCGTATACAAAGAAGCAATGACAGACTGATATATCTTCTGATTCACCAATGCACAATTGGGACCGCCAATTACCGCATTTCTCGAATTTCATTTTTTTTATTTATTTATTTATCATTAATTGTCTAGGGAAATTAACATCCTTGCAGACATTTTAATTAAAATACAATATAAATTATCTTAAATTAACACCCATACAATAATAAATACTAGCTTTACATACAACATTAAAATTTGCTTAAATTTAACATACATACAATAAAAACAAATTTTGTAAAAAAAAATATACATAAATGCAAACACCTAGTTGTTCAGGTAAACTAATAAGTTATTCCTTATTGCGCTTACTGACAAATTGAAATCTACGAAATTATAATATTTATTAAAATCTGCACAAATTCTCCTAAAAGGGTCCGCGTTAGCATAATTGGCTCGAAAGAATTCCACTGCTAAAAGTATAAAATGTCGTGTAGGGCGTTGCGGTACATTTAGAGTAATCCTGTTAGCAAGTGAATGAGTAGAAACATCGCCAATTATCACACCAAAAATGAACGAAATATTAAGTGCTGTTTTACGACTCCTTAGAGTTGGTAGCTTAATAGGAGAAAGTCTAGCTGAATAGGCAGGTAAGTCCAATAGGTTAAAGTTCAAACCACGGAGGCAAAAAAGCAGGAACTGCTTTTGAACAGATTTGAGAACATCTGAGTATTTTCTATATATAGGCCTGACAAGGGACATCTGAGTATTTTCTATATATAGGCCTGACAAGGGACATAAGTATAAAGGCTTTTGGTAACGTATGGATCATCAAACTCTTTAGCCCAACGTTTTACAAATCCAAGTACACCTCTAGCTTTGTTTGCTGTCAAATTGATATGTGCAATAAAATTGAGTTTGGAGTCAAGTAGCAATCCAAGATCTAGTATTTTGTCAACTTCCTCCAAATGATGGTCATCGATATAGTAGCATGCAGTTATCGGTTTCTTTCTAGCAAAGCACATATATTTACATTTCGATATGTGCTTGGCTTTTCCGACGGGGTTAAAATGAATTTTGTTTGGGTACGGTTTTCCGTCGACCCTCGTCAAATTTGGTTTGTGAACAAACCGGTTTCGGCTGTTTGCCATCTTCAGTGTTCTTTTCATACCGTTTTGTCCAGCATAATGCCTTTTCGTTTCAAAATTTCAAAATAATACACTGCCGGTTTGTAGCTATTCCATGCTGTTATATTTTGCAATATTTTTGCAGGTGAACGATTTCGCACGTAAACAGCTGTGTTGATGGCTTCGGCCCACAAAAATTCAGGTAATGGGGAAACAAGCATCATGCAACGACCCATTTCTACCATCATACGGTTAAGACGCTCTGCTATGGCGTTTTGTTGCGCTTATATGACACGGTTAACTGCCTTTTAATGGGTTCGGTAGGCACATGACACGAAATCAACAGTTACTGCTAACAGTTTAGGATACTCTATATTCCGGACATCAACCAGGGTGAAATAGATAATATTAATGAATCTTTTATGGACGAATGAGAGATTACCAGAACCCTGCTCTGTATGTTTGTGAGGGTAATGTTTGGTTGGCCTCCAAAACAGTTGTTTGTCAATTATTATTTTTTTTTTTATTGCAAAACACACAAACTTAATATAAAAACGGGAAATGCGAGAAATGTTTTTCTCCAAAACATTTGTTTCTTATTAATTAGTTTTTTCAATTACCAAAGGTAAGGAGCAGGAAATATCCAATTACAATTAATGTTTATTAAAAATATGTTTTCAAACGAAAACCATAACTACTCAATGTATGTGTGTGGGTGTGTGTGTGTGTGTGTGCTGATGATGATTTATTAAAACTATACTCTGCAATTTTATTTTAAAAATCATGCTCCTGTTCGAAATTCCCCATCTGGATTTCATAAGCGAATTTTGCTTAGCGACAAAGCAAACTTTTTTTGTTTGAATGGATACGTCAATAAAAAAAAACTGTCCTCTTTAGAGTGAGGAGTATATGTTTAAAGACCGTCCATCTAGCAAAACACTGTTTGGTGGGCTTTATGGGCTGTTGGTATCATTGGTCTATACTTCTTTAAAAACAATGCTGGTCAAAATGTTAAAGTCAACATTAACAGCAATAGAGCCATGATAGGTGCCCCTGTAGGCTAGTAGGTAGTGTACTAGCTTATAAGACTGGAGGTTGTGGGTTCAATTCCCAACAAAGACCTTGGCTTTTTTCACTACAAATAAAAATTTACTATCGGTGGGACTGCTCAGT
The DNA here is from genome assembly GCA_030448955.1 of Trichopoda pennipes. NCBI lineage: Eukaryota > Metazoa > Arthropoda > Insecta > Diptera > Tachinidae > Trichopoda > Trichopoda pennipes. The sequence goes on along the minus strand of JASKUP010000052.1, from coordinate 10,542,625 downwards.
GATGAAGGCATAGTCATTGGTCACTGTGCTGTCTTATACAACAGTTAATTTCCGTAACTATCCTTCTACTTTCACCACCTGTCTCATCTCTTCTCTATCCCCTTCCTAAAGAATGTAGCACGGTACTTGACTAAATAGGCATTGTTGCCTGAAGTGCTACTTTTCTTTAAGAAAAAAAAAATTTTTTCTAGATTTGGCGATGTCGTTTGATCGTCTCTTTCTTGTGATTTAACATCACTGGATTATTTTCTCTGTGGCTATTTAAAAGATTAGGTTTACGTGAACAACCCACAAATAACTAATAAAATAATAAGATTAAATTTGGTGCTCCATTGACGAGATAAACGAGGCTTCTGTGCAAAATGTGGAAAGAGCGGACGTTTTAGTTAGAGGTTAGTATATATCCACCGTGTGAACTGAAATGCTCAAGTCAACACTCATAAACGAAAGAATGAGCGACGGAAGAGGAAGTTCCGAGAAGATAATTAAGTACGGTAAACAAAGTCTGTTCCAGCAACCAGCCCATCCATCCATCGCAAGGATTCACATTCGAGAAGCGTAAGTAGAACTATATAAATTGACAAAGGGGACCTCCCGCCACAACTTGAATTCAGATCTGAAGTGCTACTTCTCTTTTAAAAGCAAACAAAAAAAATGATGTCTGATTCTGTTCATTCATCAATTGAACAACTATGAAGATGGAGTGGAGCTGTGGTTTCAAAAAGACGACGCAACATGTCAACCAGCTCGTGCCACAATTGATTTATTGAAAAAAGCGTTTGGCAAGATCGCGCGATTTTATGTGGGGATATGTGAAGTCGCTCGTCTACGCAGATAAGTCCGAAACGGTTGACTATTTGAAACATTAAGTTATAAATTTTTAACTTTTTCGTATCATTCAAAAAATAATAGTCCAAACGACCGGTAAAAACGGCAAATTTTTCGTACTTTTACTTAAATTAACATACATTTTTGATCTGAAATTTAGAGCAACATTGTGACAGCATTCTCGAAAACTGTGTATTGAGCCACTGTATAAAAAAACTGGGAAAAGAAAATGAAAATAAATAAAAAATAATACGTAGAAATGCAAAAAACAATACCGGCGAAAAAGACAGGTAGTACTGGAATTATAAACAAAAGTTTTAGTTGATGACAACAATAATGAAGTTGAGGATTGTAAATATTACTTGAGAAATCAACATAAACCTTGGACTTGAAATCTGACCTTCCTCATAGCTAATACTAAAAAAAAACAATTGCTACCTTCAATAAATTATAGAGTTTTTCGAAAAAGACTGATTGATATATAAAAGGTAGAAGGAGTTGATGTTCCAGACTCACTCTCAACACTTTGCTATGTTATTAATGGGTTGTTCATATAAGCCCGGTCTTTCAAATGGTCCTAGAAAAAATAATCTAGCAGTTTTGAATCACAAGAACGAGGCAGCCAATTGGTATCGCCAAATCCTATGGCTGCGTGGCACCGTCTTGCTAAAACCAAAGGTCACTGATGTCAACATTAGCCAATTGTGGCCACAAAAAATTTATTAACATGGCTTGGTAGTGCAGAGAACTCACGTAATGGAGATTCCTTGCTCATTTTTGAAAAAATATTTGTCGATGAGGCCGCCTGACCTCTAAATGCACCATACGGAGACTTGATTTAGATGTAATGGATTTTCGTGCACTGTTTGTGGATTTTGTGAGCCCCATATGCGATAATTTTGTTCGTTTACATAACCGCCTGCCCGAAGATGATTTTGTTGAAAATGCTTTGTTTTCGTTCAGTTTTTCAAACAGCCAATTCAAAAACATTTGACGCAAACAATGATCGGCTTTAGTTCTTCAACGAATTGTATTTTGTAAGCGTGCAGATCTTTATATAAAGTGTTGCCTCTTGTGATGACCAATAGTTGCGATCATCCATCCACGGGTTAATGTTTCAGGCTCACTCAACAGTTAACTGTACAGCTGGTATGTTGCATCTCTACGGCCACTACGGCCATATTGTTTTGTTCTGTGGGCAGCAACAGTACCGTGAGCCTTGAATTTAGTGATTAAATTACGCACAACAGTCTCAAATGGAATCTGATTTCGAGGTAAAGCTGCTCGAATTTTACGTGTAATAATGGCTCTGTTATCGAATGCAAACAAAGCTTAGAGGAGTTCCTAAAATTACATTATGGATGGCAGCTTTTTAATGATAATTTTCCATTTCCGTTGCAAAAGAAGGGATTTACCGGCAACATTTTTCCAAAGTTTTAAAAAAATAAGGGAAACAAGGAAACTTTCTTTTTTAATAAAAAATTGATTTATATAGTTTTTCCTCTTCTGTTTATTTGGAAGCAATCTAAATACAGCACAGCTATTGCTCTATTAGATGGAAGTCTTCAATCAAAACCGCCGACAATGCGGAACAAGCCATATCAAGGTTGAAGTCATTGCCATACAATCTTTGAAAGCTCACCTCCCCAAAAAAAACCTTAGAGTTGCACACTCTTTTCAACAACTTCTCTTCACATGGTAATCCTAAGAATAGAGTTAGAGGACGTCTGCCAACGTGCTAGAGGTGGACATTTGTCAGACATCCCGTGTTGCTAATTTACGGCGGTATCGATATAGCTGAATTTGTCCCGAAAAATGTGTGTTTTAAGCCAATCTAATTTCTAACTTGAAAATATTACGTTCTTCTGCTAAATAAGCTGACCGAAAGGAAGGTGGTTTTTTTAATAGCATCTTTATCCGAGGAAATGCAGTCCACTCTAAGGTAACTTTCAGTAATAAGAGTCATAAAGTCCAATCCAATTTTTTTAATATTTATTTGTCTCTATTAGAGAAGCATTTAGGCAAATCAACGGAATCGTTTGCATTATTAAATCAGAAACTTATAATTTACTCTCTCAACTCGTTTAACAGTCAATTTTTAGAATTGTAATGATAATCAATTAACACATGTTCATGAACATAAACTGAGTGTTTCAGTGGATGTTTTTCTTTTTGAGTAAATTTTAAATGAAAGCTAGAGTAGAAAAAAGACTATAAAATCCCATTGTATGTGACAATTGATTGCAGTTTAAAACGGTTTCAGCTTTGAAAGACATTAATCGGTTTAATCAAATAAAGAAATTTGTAATTTATTCATACAGTTTAATACTAAAGTGTTTAAGAAATTCAATATGAAGGCTTCACTAGCAATTTTATTCGCAATCTTTGCCTTGGTAAGCATTAAAATAAATTCTTAATTCTTTGAGTGAAAATAAGTCCTGAAATAAAAATATAAAAAAAAATAACAGAAATGGAGAATTTTAATTGAAATTTTGAAATTCAAATTGACTTTTCAAATTGATTTTTAATAAAATTATTAAAAATTTTAAATTTGTACTGGAATTAAGAAAAATATATCGCAGAAGTGAAATGTTTTCACAACACAATTTTTAAGAAAACAAAATTTTAAAGAAATTCAAATCAGGGCGTTGGTGAATTTCTTTATCTTTTGCTGTTACTAAACAATTAAATTCCATTAGATTACTCGTAGCTGGATGATTTAAGATATGGTGAAATTGAAATTCGCTGTGCCATTATCTTAGTTCGCCTTGTTGAAATCCTTAAAAATTTAATTACTTTCAATAGGAATTTTGATTTTTTTTAATTTTACTTATCATTTTGAAATCAAACTAAAATCGGAAACTCCTACTTGATCCATGCCTAATTTCAATTTTTATTAATTTTTAATAAAAAAAAACTGTTTTTATTCAAAATTTTTAGGTAACAGCCGAGTATAAAATCCGTCATCAAGAGGATTTAAAGAAGACCCAAGAAGAGTGTGTAGCGGCAAAAAAAGTCTCTTCCGAAATGGTTGAAAAATACAAGAAATCCGAATTTACAGATGATGATGTCACCAAATGTTACATTGAATGTCTTTTCCAAAAATTCGACTTGTTTGATCCCAAAGATGGCTTTAAAATTGACAATCTAATTGCTCAACTTGGCAGTGGCAAGGAAAACAAGGATGCAGTTAAAGCTGATGTACAAACCTGTGTTGATAAAAATGAACAGAAAACAGATTCCTGTGCCTGGGCGTTCCGTGGCTTCAAATGTTTGAACAGCAAGAATTTGCCATTGGTTGTGGAGAACTTGAAGCATTAAATCGATTTTCGTATATATTTCCATACAATTTCTAACTGATTGAATTGGATCGTAGGATATGCACACAATTGTTATATTAGCACGAATAACCCCAACTACAGTATTCGATTATCATTTCTATGATATTGAATAACTAATCAAAAATTTTAAATGACTCATCTTTTACATTAAATAAAGCGCAGAATCTCTTTAAAAGAATTTTTTTAAGTGTATTTTTTCGGGAATGAAAAGTAATTTTTTAGGAAGAAAGAATGGGCGAATATGAGATTAGGAAGTAAATTGGGTTAAAACAACTTCAGCTTAATAGTTACCAATGTAAAGTAGAAATATGGGAATTAACAATGGAATATAATTTCGGGTAATGTTCACGTCCGCTTTTTTCACAAAATTTTGAAGCACATTTTAAAACAAAACTTCGCTTATCTCGTCAGTGCAAATTTCGAAGCGTCACTTGTTTACGGGTTGTTCACATATACCCCGTATAAATTTCGCTTATCTTGTCAATGCAGCGCCGAAATTTGTGAGCCCTATATGCGACAATTTCATTTGTTTACCTAACCATCGAATTGAAAATCAGCCTGGTTACTTAACAGATTTTATTGAAAAATGCGTTTTCTTGCAGTATTTTAAACTGCAAATTCAAACTTTTGACGCAAATAGCGTTCAGTTGGCGCGTTGAACTTTATAAGCGAAAAGAAGAAAGATCTTTATGCAAAATGTTAATGTAAACTAACTTTGGTTATGCCCAATTGTTCCCAACGCCTCAAATTTAGCAATTAAATTACGCTCAGCGGTTTCAAAAAGAAGCCTTATAACTAAAAAGAGCTGCTCAAATTTTATGAACTTCTGCATTTTGAACTTTCAACTTTTTGATAGTAAAATTTCACAATTGAAATTCTTTGCTCAAGAGTGTATGTAACGTTCCACGATTAAAATTTCCTTACTAAACAAGTGTCAAAGGATGATAGCTCTCGACAATTGAGTATAGGCAATTTATTTTCTAACTTCAAATTTGCCCACCCTTTTGACATCAGTAAACTTTGGTTTCAGCAAGATAAAGCCACAAATTACACAGCCACCCAACCCAAGCAATTCAGTTATTGAATGAGAAGTTTCCTGGTCACATATTTTCTAGGTGCCCCTGTGGTTAGTAGGTGTAGTGTACTAACTTACAAGACTGGGGGTTGTGGGTTCGATTCCCAACAAAGACATTGGCTTTTTTCACTACATATAAAAATTGACTGTCGGTGGGGTTGCTCTGTGATGAAGGCATGGTCATTTGACACTGTGCTGTCTTATACGAGAGTTAATTTCCGTAACTATCCTTCCACTTTCACCACCTGTCTCATCTCTTCTCTATACCTTTCCTAAAGAATGTAGCACGGTACTTGACTAAATAGGCATTGTTGCCTAAAGTGCTACTTTTCTTTAAGAAAAAAAAATATTTTCTAGATTTGGCGATGTAGTTTGACCTTCTCTTTCTTGTGATTTAACGTTACTGGATTATTTTCTCTGTGGCTATTTAAAAGATTAGGTTTACGTGAACCACCCACAAATAACTAATAAAATAATAAGATTATTTTCGGCGCTCCATTGACGAGATAAGCGAGGCTTCGGTGCAAAATGTGAAAAGAGTGGACGTTTTAATTAGAAATTAGTATATACCCACCGTGTGAACTGAAATGCTCAAGTCAACACTCATAAACGAAAGAATGAGCGACGGAAAAGGAAGTTCCGAGAGGATCATTAAGTACGGTAAACAAAGTCTGTTCCAGCAACCAGCCCATCCATCCATCGCATGGATTCACATTCGAGAAGCGCCAGTAGAAATAGATAAATTGACAAAGTGGACCTCCCGCCACAGCTTGAACTTAGATCAATTACGACAGCGGTAGCATAATGGCATTAAGACCCTGCGTTCTGGCAAACACACAGCACGAAATCAACTAAAAAGCAACATTTACCACTAACAATTTAGCATAGTCTATAATCTGGACAATAACCAGGGTAAAATATGTAATATTGATGGAACTTTTGTGAAAGAGATTCCCAGGGCCCTGCTCTATACGTATGTCTAAAAAACATTTGTTTTTCATTAATTACTTTTTTATTGCGAAACGCACGCGAAATCCGAGAAATGTTTTTCTCCACAACAATTGTTTTTCATTAATTAGTTTCCTAACTACCAAACGTAACAAAATTTGTTTTAGGAGCAGGATATATTCAATTACAATTAATTTTTATTAAAAATATGTTTCAAATGTAACGTTTCAGGGAAATTTTTTATCACAACAACCGATCGCAACCCAGCTGCATGAAAAAAGCGTATTCCAAACGTTGAAGAGCCACACAAACTACTGTAATTGAAATACATCGCCAATATCAACAAGGTCTTATGAGTATCGTACATCTATTTTAACAATTGTCTTAGTCGGTGTCGGTTTTACATTTCTTGGAATTTTTCGACAACACCTGCCTAATAGTTTTTCCTCCAGTCAGAGACTTTTTATAATATCACACTTATTCTTTAAAGTTGGCGTTTTTGCTTGCGTTTATTATTTATCATAACAACTGGAATAGATTATATAAGCACGCTTGCGAAAAAATGCAAATTGTAAATCAAAGTGTAAAAGCATTCAAATTATTGGAGGGCCAGACTGGCGCATGTCCGGTCTTTCGAACTTAAGTGATTCTATACATTAATCATATTATTACGGAGGCAGATTTATTATAATAACACAATAAATGAAATAAAAAGTCTCTACAACACAAACATTATTACGAAAGTAGTTTTAATACCTTTACACAGCTGAAACAAAAGCACTTTATACTGTTTTACAACAAAAATTTCCTACGCTATCCGTGCATAAAAACACATTAGTTGTCATTGCAGCATTTCTTTTATTAGCTCATGTCCACAAATAAAGGGTTTTTTGAAATTTGTAATGAAATAAAATAAACTTCTGGCATTATAATTTAAGCACGGCCTCTCGCATATGACCAACACGGCTGGCTTAGACGTAGTCTAATCTGAAGGACCAATTTTCGTTGATTTTTTTCAGCGCTTGTGGTCAAACGTTTTGGGCTTATCGGCATAGACTGGCCGTTAATAAAAGAACGCCACGATCTTGGAAGTCAATCCAAGGGTCCGTAACGTGAAACTATGCGATTACCAAATTTTTCTTCTATAAATCAATGGCGGCACGAGCTGTATGCCACGCCTTGTTGTCTCCGGCACATCATTGTTGTTCAATTGGTGAACGAAAAAGTCAGTAATCATGGTTCACCACTAACTGTGACGTTCTGACCAGCATCGTTTTTAAAGAAGGCACCAACGATTTCACCAATCTATAGAGCACACCAAAGAGTGAGTTTTTCTGGATGAAAGATGGCTCAACATAGATTATCATCACTCTAAATACGGCAGATTTTTTTATTGTCGTGTCCATTTAAACAAAGCTTCATCGCTAAACAAAGCTTCATCGTTTACAAAAATCGGAATCTCCGGAAATCATTTTTTGGGCCCAATATGCACAATTTGGAAACGTTGTTAGGCGTTAAACAATAATAAAGGCGTACAAAGATACATCTGTTTGCTTCTACTTTGTATGTCTACTCTTGAGAGTCCGTACAGATGAACACTTTTGTGTTTGTTATATAATACTATGTTCACACCTAGCGTGTTTAACATCTCAATCGTGTTTAAGCATTAAACACGTCGATTTTGAGATGTTTTACCATACATTGACGTGTTCTGTTAAACATCTCAAATGAGTTGTTTTTGATTTAAACACGTCGTTAAACACGTAAATTTCAAATACAACTCTGAATTTCATTTAATTTTGCCGATGTATGCTAGTAGGTAGTGTAATTAGCTAATTTGTCTGGGGTTTGGGTTTGATTCCCAACTAAAATGGCTCTTTTCACTAAAAAAAAATCATTTTTAAGGTAAAAAAAGTAAATAAAACGTCAGCCTTAAACATCTCAATCATAGTGTGAACGGCTGTGTTTAAATTTTAAAACATTTTGCTTAAGCGCGTTCAAAAACACAAGTGTAAACTTAGTATAAGTTCGTATTGATATTATTTTTTACTGTTTGGATGCGAATAAGTGAAGAAAGAACACAAGTAACACATCTGTTTTCCTATGATACGCAAAAACAGATATAAACAGATATTGATATTTGTACCCTAAGTACTCATTGTACACTGTTTATGTGTGTGTGTGTGTGTGCTGATGATGATTTATTAAAACTATACTCCGTAATTTTGTTTTAAAAATCATGCTCCGTTTTGAAATACTCCATCCGGATTTCATAAGCGAATTAAGGTTAATGACGAAGCAAACTTTTTTTATTTGAATGGATTGGGTCTCCTGTGATGCCCAATAGTTGCGAACATCAAAGACTTGATGTTCCAAGTTAACTCTCAACACTTTACTGTACAGCTGCTATGTTTTCATCACTACGGCCACTTCGAGCGTATTGTTTTAGTCTCTACTCAGCAACAATATCGCGAGCCTCGAAATTAGCGATTAAATTACGCACCACAGTCACAAAAGGAATCTGAGTACGAGAAAATGCTGTTCGAATTGCCAAAGTTGCGCTATGAGTGACAATTTTTAATGACAATTTTAAATTTCCGTTGCAAAATAGGGGAATTACCGGTATCCTCTTATTGAGCTTGCTTTGTAAAGTTAAAAAAAAAATAATTTCGATTAAAAAATTTTGTTTTCTCCTCTTGTTAATTTGGAAACAATCCAAATAATGCACAGCTCTTGTTCTATTAGATGGAAGAATTCAGTCCAAAACACCGACAATGTAGATTGAGCCATACCAACGTTAAAGTCATTGCCATGGGAGCTCTGAAAGCTCCCTGTGCAAAAAAAATTAAAAATGGTGGTATTGCTGTTGGCTGATAGCTTTTTTGAAGTAATTTTCCACTAAGTTAACAACGATTTCTTTCGGATATCGAAAATATGTCTTAAAGCTAAGATGCACATTTGATTATTAAAATTTATACTGAAGAGAAGTATCTTCTCATATGGGAATATAGTAATCCTAAGTTAATTAAAGTTATCCATTAGATTCTTTATAATTGAAAATGTGCTTCAAAATTTTGTGAAAAGGACGAACGGCCGCCGACGTGTTAGATGTAGACATTTGCCTGACATCATATTCTACTATTGATTCTCATATTTCTACTTTACACTGGTAAAACTAAAGTTGTTCAAAAAAGTGTGTGTTTGCATTCAGTCAATCCTAACCTCCATTTAGTTTTTTCGAAAGGAAAATGGATTTTTTTCTATTTGAGGAAGTGCCCTCCACTCCAAAGTTACTTTCCGTAATATAATCAACCGCAAGGTCCAATTAGAAACTGGACAGAGATTTCTATTTTATAGAAAAATAATGATTTGCCAAAAGAAAAAAATTATTTGTCTCTATTAGAGAAGCATTTAGACAATTTAGTGGAATCGTATGCATTATTAACAATCTTTCTAGAGAACAGCTAATTTAATAAGAGACTTACAATTTACTCCCTCAACGCTTTTAGCAGTCAATTTTTAGAATTGTATTGAGAATCAATTAACACATGTACATGTGCGTATACGTTAACTGAGTGTTTGAGTGGAATTTACTTTGAGTAAATTTTAAATGAAAGCGAGAGTAGAAAAAAAGACTATAAAATCCCATTGTATGTGACAATTGATTGCAGTTTAAAACGGTTTCAGCTTTGAAAAACATTGATCGATTTAATCGAATAAAGAAATTTGTAATTTATTCATACAGTTTAATACTAAAGTGTTTAAGAAATTCAATATGAAGGCTTCACTAGCAATTTTATTCGCAATCTTTGCCTTGGTAAGCATTAACATAAATTCTTAATCCTTTGAGTGAAAAAATGTCCTGAAATCAAAATGAATTAACGGAAATGAAGAATTTTAATTGAAATTCAAATTGACTTTTCAAAATGATTTTTAATAAAATTATTAAAAATTTCAAATTTGTACTGGAAGTAAGAAAAATATAACGCAGAAGTGAAATGTTTTCACAAGGCAGTTTTTAAGAAAACAAAATTGCTAAGGAATTCAAACCAGGTCGTTGGTGAATTTCTTTATCTTTTGCTGTTTCTAAACTATTAAATTCCATTAGGTTACTGGTAGCTGGGTGATTTAAGATACAGCGAAATTGAAATTCGCTGTGCCATTATCTTAGTTCGCCTTCTTAAAATCCTTAAAGAAAAGAAATCTAAGAAATTTAATAATTTTCAAATAGGAATTTTAATTTTTTTCATTTTACTTATCATTTTAAAATCAAACTGACATCAAAAGTTTCTACTTGATCCATCCCTAATTTCAATTTTTATGAATTTTTAATAAAAAAAAAATGTTTTTATTCAAAATTGTTAGGTAACAGCCGAGTACAAAATCCGTCATCAAGAGGATTTAAAGAAGACCCAAGAAGAGTGTGTAGCAGCTAAAAAAGTCTCTCCCGAAATAAATGAAAAATACAAGAAATCCGAATTTCCAGAAGATGATGTTACCAAATGTTACATTGAATGTCTTTTCCAAAAGTTCGACTTGTTTGATCCCAAAGATGGTTTTAAAATTGACAATCTAATTGCTCAACTTGGCAGTGGCAAGGAAAACAAGGATGCAGTTAAGGCTGATGTTCAAACGTGTGTTGATAAAAATGAACAGAAAACCGATTCCTGTGCCTGGGCGTTCCGTGGCTTTAAATGTCTTAACGGCAAGAATTTGCCATTGGTTGTGGAGAGCTTGAAGCATTAAATCGATTTTCATATGCATACAATAATTATATTAGCACGGTTAACCACAGCTGCAGTATTCCATTATCATTTTTATAATTTTGGATAACAACTGATGATAACTGATTGTTAAATTTTTATCGTCAATCGTCTTTTCATTTTATAATACGTTTTTTATTTTAAAATATTAAAAACTTTGGTTGATTAAATAAATAAAACGCAGGTTCTTAAAAAGATTTTTTAAGTGTATTCTTTCGGGAATTAAAAGTAATTTTTCAGAAAGAAATAAACTTTTAGTTATTTCAGTAATAACTTTGTTCAATAAAAGATGGGTGAATTTGAGGTTAGGATGTAAATTGTGTTAAAACACACACGTGTTTTGACAACTTCAGCTTAATTGTTACCAATGTAAAGTAGAAATATGGGAATTAATAATGGAATATGATTTCGGTTAATGTTCACCTCTAACACGTTCGCTTTTTTCACAAATATTTTAAGCACATTTAGCAACAAAGCCGCGCTTATCTCGTCACTGCCAGGTCCAAATTTCACCTTTCAAATCGGATCTTGTGATCCCCATACGCGAAAATTTTATTTGTTTACATAACCGCTTCGTCACTTAACAGATTTTGTTGAAAAATGCATTGTTTTCTTGTAGTTTTTCGAACTGCAAATTTTAACCTTCAACGCAAATAATGGTCGGTTGGCTATAATTCGTGAAAGGGTTGAACTTTTTAAGAGGCTAACGTTCCATGTTTAAAATTTCCCAACTTTTTACTAAATTGATTGCAGACAATTTACTTCCAACCTTCAAATTTGTCCAACCTATTGACATCAGTAAACTTTGACTTCAACAAGACGGAGCTACAAGTCACAAAGCCACCCAAATAATTCAGTTATTGCATGAGAAATTTCCCAGTCGCCTAATCATCTCGATTTGGCAATGTCAATTGAACGCCTGGTTCTTGTGACTTAACATCACTGGATTATTTTCTCAGGGGCCATTTAAAAGATTATGTTTACGTGAACAAGCCACAAATAACCGATGAAATAATAAGATTAATTTCGGCGCTCCATTGATGAGATAAACGAGGCTTCGGTGCAAAATGTGGAAAGAGCGGACGTTTTAGTAAGAGGTTAGTATATACCCACCGTGTGAACTAAAACGCTCAACTCAGCGCTCATAAACGAAAGAATAAGAGGACGAAAGAGAAAGAAGTTCCGTAAGGATCAGTAGAAGTAGATACGGTAACAAATTCTGTTCCAACAGTATACATTTCAACCAGTCCACCCATTGCATGCAGTCACATGCGAGCGTTTTGTTTCGAAAAGAGAAATTGCGTGTGTATGGAAGAAAATTTTGTTGGCATGTTTTATATTGCAATTAAATTAATTAACCCAAGAAGTAAATTATAAGTAACAATACTCATATTTCCCTAAAATTTTAACACTCCGAAACGAACTTTTAAAACAATCGTTTTAATTTTCCAACTAGTTGTGCATTACAATTCTTTAAAACATTTAAAATTAAATGAAATAAAAATGCCATATATTTTGTATTTTTTTTTATAATATTTTATTATATTATTTTTCAATTTATTTTTATTATTTTCTCATTATCTCATTATTCATTTAATAGCAATGTTGTGTATAATGATTTTTATTTTTTTTTTTTTTTCTAAAAAAAATTGTTAATTTTTTGTGTGCTATTTTATCCATTTTTTCCTTTTTCTTGTGGTATAATTTTAATTGTTTTTTGGATGATTTTCTCTTTTTCGTATCTTCTATTATCTTCGGGTATTTGTTTTATTATTTTTTTCAATATTTTTCTTCTGTTTTTACTCCATTTTTTTACTGATGTCCTTTTTTTGAAATATTTTTTTTTATTATTTTCTTGTTCTTCTTGTTTATTAATTTTTTTGCCTTAGGTCTCTCCTTATGTTTTATCATTAATTAATTTTTTTGTAATTAAGTTTCTTTTTGTGGTTTTAAAATAAAAAGGTTTTACAGATACAATATACGTACAATATATAGAATATTATTTTTTTATTTGTTGATCATTCAAAAAACATTATTAGCCACTTTTGTTTTGTTTTGCTTTTTAGTAAAAAATTTGTATCTACAAGAAACAATTGTCCTTCTGTTAAGCATCTTCTTCATCATCACATCTTTTTTGATATTTTTTTAGAGGAAGTTTTCCTTTTTGTTGTTGCATTTTTAAGTTTCGTCTTTTTTCAAAAATTTCTTTTTTGTTTTTTTTATATCTTTATCCACCTCTTATATATTTTTTTTGTTTTTCATATATATATATATTTTTTAGTTCTCTATCGTTTCGGATCTTTTTCTATATATTTTTGTATGTTTGTTTTTTTTTCAAGAAGATATTTTGTGTAATAATGGCAGTCATATAATGTTTTTTGAAATCATTATATATTGTAAAAAAAATCTGAAATCAAATTAATGGTGTTGAAATAAAATGCAATACGAAAATAAAAAGATAATTGTGCAAAATTAACTAAGAATTATAAAAAATATTTTTTAGTAGGTATGAGAAGTCCTTAAAGAGACAGACACAGTACAGCTAAGGCAATTGAAACAAAAAACGCATTCATTAAACAATTCCTTTATAACTTAAAAATAATATGTGCATTATATTATTCTTATATTTACAAAAATAATAATATAAATAAATATATATAAATAAAATAAAATTGTAATTGCAGTGAAGATTAATTTAGAATTTTTCATGCCTGGTTTTTAAAATTATAGATTCTTTAGTTTGTAAACAAAAGATTTGATAAATTTTCTTTCGAATTTAATTTTTAATTTGATAGACTATTTTATTAACTACTTGTTATTTTTGCACTGACTGACTATTCAATTCCAAAAACACACACGACGCAAACGCATTTCTCGCAGTAAGTCAGGCTATGATTCCTGTATTATCATGGGAAATGCTAGCATCAAAGTGCTCAAAGATTTAAAAACGGATTTTAAAGGCCATTCCGCCTCTTGCTTTAAATCATATTCCAGTTGCCAGTTAGCAACCAGTTGGCCACCATTTTCAGTTTCAAAATAGAGAATTTACCGGCAACAGTTACAATAGGTTGTAATAATTTTATTTTTTAATAAATTATTCATAAATTATATATGTAGTTATTGTGTTTGTAAGCTTTATGATGATTAAAAACATCACAAAGCGGGAATTTGAAATATTGATTCAGCAACTGGAAGGTAATTCAAATATACCTAGTGACGTGCGGCTTTTTTGAGCATTGCAGATAAATTAAATAGCTATTACCTGTCAACACGTGCTCAGGATGAACTGCAGAGAGTGTAGATACATTTTAAAGCAAAATTGAAAAAGTTTTGAAACAAAATAAAAAGGATTTTAACATCATAGATCGCAATAAATGTCTTTATAACCATCAGAGCAGGCGGCAGCCGACTTAGCTGTAAGTCCACCTTCCTAAAACATCTTCCTTTGGGGCCGTAATATATATGTATGTCCCAACAATAGGGAGCTTTGTTTCTAAATTTATTTTGTTTTTGTTAATTTAGAAACAATCTAAATTTGCTGTATTAGATGATTGATGACTTCGGTTAAAAACCATCGACAATTTGAGTAAAGCCATTGCCATTGGATGTTTGAAAGCTCCCATCCACAAAAACCCCGAGCTGCACACACTTTTAAAAGTAATATTGCTGCTGATCGATAGCTTCCTTTGAAGTCAATTTTTAATGCTATCATTAAATAAAGAAGGGTTTCTTGGGAAATTTATAATAATTATTAATTATTATTAAAAATTATGCTGAACATAAACATGTACTCTTAGTGAACAAGGTAATTCTCAAAGATTTGAGTTATTCCTTAGATTCTTTCTAATTGATGCCACTCACATCTTGAACTTCTTCTTCAAAGACTGAGCTTAAATTTCCTTTTTTTAATTAAATCCTTTAGATTGTTTACAAATTCTTTTAGTTGGTAAAATATCGAAATAAAGATTATCGATAACCTTGTAGCATCTAACATTAAATACTAGTACTATTGGCGTTGCTTTTTTTCAAAGCAACTAATTTTACTTGGTTGCTTTACGTAATAGAACCATAAAATTCTTCGAGAGACCGTTTTTTCATAATATATTTAATTTTAATTTCTTTTTTGTCATTATGTTCTGTAATAGTTTTTTCTTGTTCAAATACATCGTCTTTTTATCTTTTACTTAATAAGTTTCAAACATCGAATTAAGATAAAATTATTTGATTTGATTTGATTTCGTAGTACTGTGCGATAAATGTCGTTTTCGTCGCCACCTTTACTAAAGTAATTTATTTAATTCACATCTGAGTGTGAATCCGACAATTTTTTCTTTCTGCTGCTGCGGCGCCGCCACTAAACATTTGTTTTTTAATAACTTGCGTATTACTTTAAATTTTAGACAATTTTTTAACAACTAAGATACTCTGTGATCCTATAAGGTTTCTAAGTAATAGGAGAAGAGAAATTGAGGATAGCACAAAAATTCACACTGTGCAAGTTTTTTAAATTAAAAAAAGCAAATGAAACAATGGTCGTTATAAAACAAAAACGTAATTTTATAATAATTTAATATTTATAGCTAAAATTATATCTAGGTAGAAATTTGGCTTAAAAACATTTTCTTGAAATATACAGGCATGAAAAACTCAGATTTTTAACACCAAACGCATCGTTTTAAAATAAATAAAAATATACGACGAGTTTGCAAATAAAACATATTTGAAAATTGAAAGAAAAAGAACTTACAAACTAGGTGAAATAAATCGTGCCCACGATTATGTACATATACTTAAAATTGATTCTAATTAATAATAAAAGGAAATTTCCTGTTTTCTCTAAACTTTGATAACTTTACTCTGTAGTGAATTCGCCTTCGATTACTGTTTAAGTAGTTCTATTAGAAAAAAGTACTTTTTCGTGATGTTACTTTAAATTTTACGTAGAAATAATTACTTTTATTTCTCGTTTGAAGGGTACATGTAATATCGACAGCACCTAAAGTATTTCAGACCATGCAAATTATTAAATGAAAAATTTGATCTAATTACTTTTAGCTATTATGGTAATACCATCCTCCAATTTTATCAAACACATACATCCATGCATATGTAGTGCATTTGCAAATTTTAAGATTAGGAAGTAAATTGTGTCGATTAAATGTCAATAGTAAAAAGTTGGGAAATTTTAAGCATGACATGTTACACTCTTGAACAAAGAATTTTAATTTTAAAAATTGAACTGCATCACTACGTAACATTCGAACAGCTATTCCTCACAATCAAACTCGTTCCGAGACCGCTGTGCGTGATTTAATCGCCAAGTTCGAGGCTCGCGGCTCGCGGCCTCTGTATAGTAGTGTTGAGAATAAGCCTAAAATCAGCTCGTCGACGTTCGTAACAATTGGGCACCACTAAAAGCATTTTGCGCAACATTTTGCATATAGATCTTCATCTTCACGCTAAATAAGTGCAACGTTCAAGAATTAAAGCCGACCACCGAGCGTTGTTTGCTTCGAACGTTTGCAAATTGACTGCTTGAAAACTTGATCGAAAATAACGCATTTTTTAACATATCATCTTTAGTAATGAGGCTGACTTCCAATTAGGCTGTTATATTCGGATTGTTGAGAAAAGCGCAGCTTTGTTGTAAACTGTGCTTCAAAATTTTATGAAAAAAGCGGACGTCTGTCGCTGAACCGCTGAAATTGCAACTAGGGATGGCCTGTTGATAGAATTAGTCCTCGGATTCCTAGGGCGTGAATGACGTTGTTTTTCATTGCCAGTGGTTTGACCACCATCTAATTACGGCTTACGGCCAGGTGCAGATGTAAACCTTATCACTTAATCATATTCCATTATTAATTCCCATGTTGGTAAAACTGAATTTAAAATAAAAGTGTGTTTTAAGCCAATTTACTTACTTCCTAACCTCAAATTTGCTTACCTTTGTTAAAGTATGACAAGTTGGGTCGAGTTAGGACAAACTTAATTTATTACCACTTTCCTATTTCTTTCATTCAAATGCATCTCATTTTATCATTGTCGCTTAAGAAAATATATGTTTAATTCTTCAAAATTAAAACAAGTAATTCCCTGATCTTTCAAAAAAATAGTCTGCTTAACATTCCTTATTGGCACACAATTTAATTTTTATAATCACACGTCAATATTTTTTTACTACAGTGTAATTGTCTCCATCAAAAATTGTGAGTTTTGGCTGTGTACTCCATTAGAGTAAAGTACCATTATTAAATAATTCTTTCGTTTAGAATATAATTTCGTTCTAACTTTTTTCCTGGTTTGAGGTTTCAGATAATTAAGACTGATAATGATTGTAACTCACCTTACAGTAAAGTTGGTGGTTAAATATGCCACTTGGAAAGATCTTATGGAACGTATACCTAATATACTTTTTTATTATAATTTCCTTTTTTTTTCTTGAGCATACAATTTTTTTTTTAGGGAAACTGGGTTACTATTTTAACCTGCTGTGATAAATCTACTACTGAATCAGGCACAGAGAATTTTTTTAAACTTCACTTTGAAATATGAGAAAATGTGAATATCGTAAAGTTAATTGAAATAAGCAAAAAATTTATTTGACATGCAAACGAAAAACTAAAAACAGTTCTTTTGTACTCACCATTAAAAGTAGGTAAGAATATTAATCAGTAAGGAGAATAGTAATTAACACGTCCACGATAACCTCTTCTAGAACCAATGACAACAAGGTATAAGTAAATAAGGTCGCAACAAGGATATAGCTATTACAATTATCTAATGAAAGAAACTAACACTTACATTGGACGACGGGTGCCACGGAATGTGGTAGTATGACAACATGCTCGGGAGACACGAGCACCACCACGACCACGAAAACTGCCACGGGGAAAGCGATTAGTCGTAGAGAGACCAGGACGATTTGTGCGTTTTGACATAACCTAAGAAAAACGGAATTTTATAAACCTTATGAAATAAAATTCAAAGATCAAATCTTAATTTATAGTTTTACCTTAATTTGACGGCCACGAAATAAAGTTTCATTCATGGCCAATGCAGTCTCAACATAATCTTTGGAACCAAATTCAATATAAGCAAATCCCTTAGGATGACCATCAGCCTTATTGCACAATATTGTTACTCGATTGATTGTGCCACAGCCATGGAAATGAGCCTCCAATTCTTCAGCCGATGCACCATAATCAACATTACCCACATATACTGAACGGGTATCGATTTCTTGCTTCTCCTCCAATGACAAGGGAACTGTAGCTAAGCCCGTTGTTGACCCAGCCATTTGTTTATCCACTTCAGACTGCATTTGTTTAATTTTTTCAGCTTCCTCTTCCATTTCTTTAACGCGAGCTTTTATAGCTTCCAATTCAGGATCAATCTGCATATTGTTATCCTCCTGATAGATAATATTTAATTATATTAAATTTAAAACAAAACAAAATAAAAGATTCTTTTTTCAAACGAAACAAAACTGCGTTTGATATGAAAATTATTAATCCCACGCCCAGATTCGTTGCAGTAAATTAAAGGCAAACAAAAATCGATGGTGTATACCAAGAAAGCCTAGGAAAAGAAACGAAAAACAGAACACAAAAGAAAACTACTCAGTGGTTAATTTTTGTTTTGTGTAACAGTTTTTTTTACAAATTATGGCGTCCCGGAACGTTGCCAGATTTCCTTTTAAAAAAATTCTTCTAACATCAAATTAGGAAATTTTATATGTATTTTAAAATCCCAACTATATTAATAGTATTATAGAAATCACGAGCAATTAATTTCCCATTTTAATAATTATTTATTCAATTATTAAAATATTCACTCTTGAGAATCAACGTCGAAAACACAAACAACAATCCTTACCTAAAGAATTGTTCCACCATAAAAATCGATGTTTTGGAATAGAATTTATTAACTCAACCTAACCTCAATCTGTTAACTATGACTAAAAGCATTGTTTTTTATGGTTTAAATTTTTCGTATGGCAGCACTGTTAACTTCTATCTTTTATCACTTTTATTTTAATTTTGAGATACAAAACTTGTTTTAACCCTTTTTTTATATTTTTTGCGCCGGATGTTTTTTGGGTCGCAAAAACTACATTTTCTTATTCCCCATCAAACAAGCATGCTGCACACACTTACCTCTGTTGTTAATTCAGTCTCATTTTCACCATTGGCTTCATCCAAATTTTCCAAAAGCTGATCTTCATTTAACGATAAATCTTCATCGGCCATGTTTTTGTAAAATAAAGAATTAGTAAGAGTTTAGTTATGATATTTTAACTTTTATATTGTAATCCTTTTTGCTATATATTTTCTAATAAATGACGTTGTACTTTTTTCTTCGTTTCTTGTATTTTGTGCTCTGAAATTCCTCTTTACCGAATTCGCTCCTGTCACTTGGTTATAGATTGTATGAAATTCGCCCAAAATGGTGGTAAACTGCTGCGTGACAAAATCTGAAACTAAAAATACACATACACCCATTAGCTTTCAGTAAACAAAACACATTCTTTGGATTTAATTGAATTAATTGGTAAATATAATTATTATCAGCAAACTACTTTTATAAGTTTTAAATTATTGAATAGATATGTTTTTCTTTACTTTAAATCACAAAAAAGAGGAAAATTCCGCCTTTCCAAAACGCACACAAACGTAAAAAGAAATTTTCTAATATTTCGTTCAGTTTTGTCAGTTCTCTAATAGAGCTGCCTGAGTGTTTTAAAAGAAAGCGACTTAATTGTTATACAGTGTGACCTGTATAAAGAAAATTATGTTAATAAAATGAGTGATTCGGAATATGAGGAAGAGGAATTTTTGGTTTTTGCTGATTTTAAAAATCAAATATATCCGGAACAGCTGGCTGGTGAAAATTCTGGCATAAAAATTATTGGCATTGAAAGTAAAAATCCAGTGGCCGAGATAAATGGAAACATATTTAAAGGTGAGATATAAATACAGTTTATATATTAAGTTGAATTCAAACAATGTCGCAAAAATCCATTAAATAATATTTTAAAGCAATGATTGCCTCATAAAAACTAGCAAACAAGAAATATATTTTATTTTGTTACTTCATTCCTAGGATCATACGATTATGCCATGGGAACCGAAGTATTTTTCGAAAAAGACCCTGATGCTCCATTACCGGATCCACTTTATGAACAAAGTTGTCGACAAAAATTTAAAATAATTGGCAAAACCAACAAAGTTATTAATTTTCAACGTATATACGTAGAGAAAATTTCAGACGAAAACAAAAATATGGAAGAATCTAATGACCAAACAATGACTGATGTGGAAAATGATGATAATTTAAGATTAAATATAAGCTACGAAGAGGCAATAAAACAATTTCCTCAATATAAAGAGAAAGATGTATTTAAAAAATAGTTTTAATTTTATTTTCAGTTAAATAGTAAAGTAACTATAAAATTAGCATATATATATATACTTACAGTTTGTTATATTTATTAAATTGTAATTATATTAAGTCAACAATAATCTGCTAAGATAAACTAAGAATCAAAACTCCCAAAAAAAACATTTTGAACTGTTTTTACAAAGGACGTCTTGGCAATCCTATATTAGAGCCTTTTCACACAGGCAAATTTTACTTTGACAAAGTTTTGTTAATTTTCTTTTAAACTTTCTTTGGTGTTCAAACACAAAAAGTTTTCTTTTACAAATTTTGTTTTAGTCACTTGGTGCTTTATGCAATCTGTGTATAAGTACAACTGTGTATAAGCGACGAAAGAAAAACAAAGCAACTTTGCGAGTATATCAAAGTCTGTACACTCAATCATGCTTTCTCCCTCGCTCTCACATAAAATCAAAACTTTGCAAAGAAAAGTTTGCCTGTGTGAAAGGGGTCTTAGCTAATAAAAGTGAAAAACCCTTTAACACAGAAGACTAAAAATCAGGTTTTCTCTAACGTCTTAAAACAAATATGGTGTTATTTGTTTATGAAGATGGGAAAATAAACAAAAACATAATAATATTTAAAAAACCGTACTTTTATTTATTAAAATAATTTAAATAAATCATTAAATTTTGTGAAAATGTGATTTGAGAGAAATACTTATATCCTCATTGATTGTGTTTTAACAAACAACATAAAAGAAAAAATTAGGCAAACACGTGTATTTATGCTAGTGAAATTGTCAAATTATCTCCAAATATTCTCCGGTGCACAATACTTTTGGAAGTTTGTTCGCTCTTGTCATTATCACTTTAGTTTCTAAAGGTTGTCTAATCTTAAGGTCGATGAAAAAGGTGAAGTTGACACGAAACTCTCAAATGATGAGGGCAAGCAAATTTACTTTTCTAAAACAGGAATCTAAAAGTTGTTTGCACCCAACCACAGCCGCACACACTACAAAAATTTAGTGTTGCAAATTCTCTTCACATACATATGCATATTACTAAGCCGAATTTACCAACAACACCCACTTATGGAAATATCTAATATCACGTCCAATAATTTATTAACGCTTATATACAATTAACTTCACACGGCCAAGCCTGCTATCTTTATGCAATTACTGCAAAAGATCCACTGGTCACGGGTAAACAGCTAAATTGCTCTTATAAAATGATTAATTAATAATCGACTTCAAATTTCAGAAAAGATTCCATTTGAGCAAACAATGAGTGAAAACCCAAAGTGTACTCTGTTAGCCGAAGGATTATTTACTGAGTCCCGTAAACTATCAAAATAAAGGCAATGAGCACATTTAAAAGTAAAATTATTTCCTGCTATTATTAGCTAAAGTTAAACCAAAAAATTATTAAAGGGCTTTTAATGGGACTCTACTTAATCGAGTAAACTATTTAGAAAAAAGATATTTTCAATTAAGAAACATATTTCTTTGAGTATTTTATTATTATCTATAGTAAAAGTCTATAGCATCTTCATCTACAAATTATATAAAAAGCAATATATTTGGCGCGCCATTCAACAAGTTTATTTCAATGTTTTTGTTTATTTTTATACAATTACATTGTACAACATTTACATCGTAATTACAGATTTTTAATTTAATATACAATTAACAGAAATATGTAAAGGGTCCGCCATCTAACGTTTTTTTTTTTTCAAGTAGTGCTTATTTCGTGAATGGTAACACTTAGCTCATGTTTGATTTGACAGATAATTAGTTTTATCCTTCCGCTGAACGAATATGGTTGTGTATACGCTTGAACAACGCTGGGAAATATCGCAACATTACTTTGAAAATCATAATAATGTTGCAGAATGTGTACGAATTTTGGAAGAAGAGAAGCACCGTCAGCTCCGTATGTTCGTTATATTGTGAAAAAAGTGAAAGAAACTGGCATCCTCATCGAATTTTGCATAAAGACCTTGTTATGACGCCATACAAAGTCCAATTGGTTCAGGAGTTGAAGCCAGGTGACCATCCAATGCATTTTCGCTTCGCTAAGTAGGCCTGCGATCGACTTACAGAAGATGCCGATTTTGCAAAAAAAAATCATCTTTTCAGATGAAGCTCATTTTGATCTTGGCGGCTATGTAAACAAGCAAAATTGTCGCATTTGGGTCACAGAAAACCCGCATCCGTGAAAAGTTGATGCATCCAAAACAAGTCACTGTTTCATGCGGATTTTTGTCGAGAGGCATAATTGGGCCATTTTTCTTCGAAAATGAGCAAGGAGTGACCGTTGCAGTCAATGGCGTTCGTTATATGGCCATGTTGAAGATCGCATTATTAGCCGCAGAGCTGATGTCGTTTGGCCACCTCGAAGCTGCGATTTGACACCGTTGGACTATTATTTGTGGGGGTGCCGTCAAAGATAAGTGTTACGCCGGCAAGCCAGAGACAATTAACGCTTTAAAGGACAATATTCGTGCAGCCATTGGTGAAATACAGCTGCACACAATCGATAATCTGCTTAAAAATTGGACCGATCGTGTAGGCTACTGCATAGCGAGCCGAGGCAGCCATTTGAATGAAATTATTTTCCATTATTAACCGGAAGGATTGTGCTTTCAAATAAAAAAAGAAATTTGAGAAAATATTCACTAGTTTTGTTTATTGCATTTAAAACAAAAAAAGTTATTTGGCGGACCCTTTATATTGTAATTTAAGATATTATTTATTTAATAAATAATATTTAGTTTTACTAAATTTAAGTATAAATTCCAAGTATTAACTGCAAATCTAATTAATTTAATATGTTTAGTTTTTTAAATTAATCTTATAGCCTTCAAAATTTAATATTTTGTCTGTTTTTGAGAGCAGCTTTGTAATAATCAAAATTTTGCTATTCAAATTCCTGTAAGTCCCAATTTACATTGAACGATTTTTGTCGCTGCAATTCTTAGTTTGTTGTTGTAAATAAAGGGTGTAAAGAGAATAGAGGAAGAGTGGAACTCTCTTTACACCTCTTATTTACAACAACAAAATAAGAATTGCAGCGACAAAAATCGTACAATGTAAATTGGGTGTAAGTAAGAAAGAAATACTTACCAGTATTTTAATTTTGCAAATTATCCAAATTGTACATTTGATTTTTGCAAGTTACATACTTACAGTGACTCACACCAAAACACGGAAAACTAGTTACATAAAAGCTAAGCAGTTTTAGTATAAATAATAAAAGTTTTGCAAAATATTTCACTAAAATACTTATTCTGGTACTGCAATCTTATAACAATAGAACTAATAACAAAATTTCTTAAAATTCAACTGTTTATGCATTCATTATTATTTGGTTGCATATCCTTTTTGATTTTCTACAACTTTTAATCTTCTCGAAATAGACTGAACTAATTTTTTGCACGCATCAGAAGTTTATTTGCTTCATTCTTCCTCCAAAGCGGCCCTAAGCTGGTTTTTATTACTGCACAATTTGTTTTTTGAAAGTTTCCAACACCAGAAACTGTCATGCAGTCACACACCATCATTGATAAGCCTTCATGCTTCACTGTTTTCAAAGTATTTTTGTTCAAAAAATTTTCATTGAGTTTACGCCACACGTAAGATCGGCGTTACCATTAGAACCAAACAAATTAAATTTGTGTTCATCCGTGAAAAAACCTGAACGATTTTAAAATGTTGTTAGAAAAAACCAACATAACGTGACGTATAAGTTTTACCGTGCTCCAAAACGAGATGCTGACACAGTTTCTTTCGAACCATACAATTTTTTTTTAACTCTTGTTGTAATTCCTTTCCAAAATTGTTTTTAACCATTGTGGTAAGTTTTGGACATAGATAATTATGGTTTTGGAGCAGATGTTATTCGCAAACTATAAGCTTCTCATTTCTCGGTTAAAGCCATAGATTATAGATGGGACAGGGGCAAAAAAATCGACAAGTGGTACCGCCACAGCATAGATAATTTTTTTTTCTATGGCCACAGTTAACCCTTTTGGTTTTACAAGACAGCATGCTATTCAATTTGTATGCATCTGTCTCTTTTTCTCTTATATAAAAGGGTTAATGAAGTTTATTTGTTTAAATTTTCATTTTACAATTTTATGCAAATAGGCGCATTTAGCATTTATTGCTGGAAAGGATGAAATATTAAAACAGAAAATAAAGTAAAAATTATCTTATATTTAAATCTATAAAATGAATAGGTAGAAAAATTAAATTTAGCATACATGCTAAATTATGTAAGTATGTACATTGCACATGCATATTATTTGATTAAAAATAAAATTACTTAACAAACTATTCGTGTTCAAAATAAAAAAGTGATTACTCCGGCAAAGGACCAATATTTTTTCTTCTCAACTGTTTCCATTCAATAGGATGTTGCTTCTTTTTATGAGCATGCATATTGGCGTTCGAATTAAAAGTTCTTAAGCAGAAGGGACAATTATATAAAGTTTCTCCAGTATGTTGAGTTATATGCTCCTGGAAAATACTAAAATTGCATAAATACAAAAGTAGGGAATATAGAGCCTACCCTTAATGAAATAGCCTTCTTAAAAGTTTTATCGCACTCTTCGCAACGAAATGTAGGATTTGAATGCACATAACGCTTATGGTTCGTTAGTGCTCTGCGATTTGGACATTCTTTATCGCATTCGGAACATTTGTATGTTTTTCCTGATAGATTGTGCAGTTGCATGTGAGTTTTTAGATTGTCTTCATCCTTTAGCCAGCGATCACAATTGGGAAATGTACATTTGACACGCGGTCCACTCTCTTCGAAATGTGCACGAACATGTTTTTCAAAAGCTTTTTTATCTTTTATTTCCTTTGCACAAACATGGCAAATGTTTGCTTCTCTTCTATGAAACATACTATTATGTATATTGAGTAAATATTGAGAAACAAATCTGCAAAATACAAATACACAGTTAAATTTTGGCCTATCTATTCTATGTGCCTTTTTTTTGTTCAAAAAGTTTCAACGTACTTTACTGTTCTTGTTGTACACTTTGTACATGTTATGGTCCAATCTTCTTTTGGTATATGCGTTTGCCTGTGTACTTCCAGCAACTGCCGCCTACCAAAGCGTCTTGGACAGAACTCACAAGCATGTATACGTTTTTCTTCAGGGGCATGGTGGTTTAAGTTATGTGTTCTCAAACCATATGTTGTAGTAAAGGACCTATTACAGTCATTACATCTAAAAAAAATTTAATTAAAAGCTATTAAGTTAATATTTTAAATAAATGTTGAACTAAATAATTGCAAGCATCGAAAATTAGACTACCTAAAAGAATCTGGATTTTCATGTATTATCGCATGTTGATCGATACAATAGCTCCTAGTAAATTTTCTATTACAACACATGATATAGGGTTGTATTTTTGTGTGATGTTCTTTAAAATGGCCCACAATTTCAGAGAACGTATTACCGGAAAATACACACAAATCGCACATCATCGGTATATGCTTTTTAATTAACTGCTCTGTAAGTTTAGGATCTAATCGATGGGAACTTCTTTTCTTTTTAGATGTATCATTGTTATGCTCTGATTTGTTTGAATAATTACGCTTTGTCTTTCTTTTAACCACTTTCAAGCTCCTATTTTTTAATATACCTTCATTTGACATATCTTCACTGTTGTCTGAGGGTTCAAATTCATCAGATATATTGTTGCTGTATCCATTATTAAAGTCTTCATCATCATTTGCAACGATTTGACATTTTTCATTTTCAAGAGGATTTTTCTCTATAGGTTTTGCTTCTTTATTTTCCGCAACTTTTGCAACACTAATTTCGACTTTCATAAGATTATTTTCAAACCCGAAATCCTCCTGATCTTTTTCCTCCTGCTTAACATTGGCAATTTTCTCCTCTTTAATTGAGGTATCCTTATATTTCTGGAATGACTTGTGAATCCTCTCCACGTTTTCATAGAATTCATGAAAGACCTCAATTTTGTTCCAGCAAATGGTGCAGATATGAGATGAAAATGAGTCATCTGCTTGTATCTAAAAAATGAGTAAAATGAGATATGGAACACTTTTTGGACAACTTCATTACCTTAAACCAAAAGTGTTTGTCAATTATATCAGCCATATTAAGATTCTTTCCATTTTCATCAAAGATATTCAACATTTTTGGAGTTTCCATTAAACACATACAGCACAACATTTTTAAAATAATTTAAAATAGATTACATTTAGTTTCATAAAAAAATTTCGGATAGATAAACAGTTCATTTATTTATTATTGTAAATATAATAAGTTAACTACATAAGGTCAGCTGTTTTATATTAACATTTATTATAACGTTGCCAGCATGTAGACAGCTGTAACGATTTTCCCGCCGTAAACTATGTACGTTCTGGGGTTTATATTTTAATTGAAGATGCAAGACTTTGCTAAAGACGAATTGATAAAAATGTTCATTTAAATAAAGCGTACCGCTAAATTGATACAATATTTATTTAATACCGTTGCGCAGAAATTCCTGTCAATCGGTTGTGGCTGATAATGTTGAATATTATATATGCTTGTTATTGCACTTCTTCCCTCCTAAACTGGTTGGTATTAAAGTTGTTTCAACAAGGACATTTGAATATATAGCAATGGTTTTTTTAATTCCGCTCAACAAAATTATTTTGGGACTCATATTGTGCATTTTGTTAATGCCACCGCTGCTGTCCTTAGTAATTAAGAATGTCCCAATTACCAACCTAATATTTATATTTTATTTGGAATTGAATAAAATGTATTTATTTTTATAATTGTACTTCATTTAGTTGAAGTTTTTCTAGATTCCATGCAATATTATATTAATGGAATGTAGAGCCTTATTATGTTAAAATTTATTATTCAGTTTATTTAGAATACTGTGTCTGGCTATAGTAGTTTTATTTCGTCCGTGCACTGCTTAAGGTGCTCTGTCAGAACGATGCTGAACAAAGATGGAAATGTAGTCTTTAACAAAAGAAAATTAGTTCTGTCTATATTTCAAATTTAAAGTAATGTTTATATGAAAATTTTATTTACAAATTTCTTCCTTTCTACAATTTCATTCTTAAATTTTGTACATGGTTCCATTTTTAGTTGTTATATCTATTCCCTTTTTCAATTTCTTATTAAATATCACTAAACGAAGTCAAGTGTTTTTTTCTTTTACGACATATGTATGTTAACGATTTGTGTTCCATTTAACATGGTTTATAAGGAATAAAATATTGACCGTTATTTGTTCAGGTTTCATACTAATTCTTTAAATACTTATTGCTATGATTATAGCGTACATTAATTATTATTATAAGTATATTACAAGATGACACAAGAACACAAGTTAGCTAGGACTTGTAACAGTGAAAGTCGTACCTCGTTTTCACCTACACAAGATCACCACTTTATTAATACTTTTCTTAATTTTAAAATGAATTATTATTACTTATTTTTATTATTATTACACATTGTTGAATTCATTCTTTAATTTAAATTTTATGAATTATATTATAATTATTATATTACATTATATTTATAAAATTTAAATTAACAGTCGGGAACGTCGAAGCGACACCTGCGATTCAAGAACATACGGATAATCAACACAGTCAGCTGTTATGCAGATTAAAACACACCGCTGATAGTTGTCATTCAACTATGACGGATAATGTGTGTGTGAATGAATGTGTGTACACACGCACCGCACGTATACTTATAAGGCAGAACATTTCGTGAAACGAGATCAATTGACAAGAAGATCGCCTGCAGATAAGAAGTCTTTTGGACGCGATAATTTCTTATCAGCAGATTGCAAGTAGATCGCCTGTAGATAAGAAGCCTTTTGGAGGAATTTTATATTCCGCAATAACTTCTTGCCCGCCTGCCGGTAAGAGATCTTTTGGAGGAATTTTATATTCCGCAATATCTCTTATCGACAGTACGAAGCTTATCTTCTACCGGGGATTGGCTTGATCGTGCGACTAACGCTGTGCGGAATTTTATATTCCCTCAGTATTTTTTAACACGGCCAAGAACTCCCCGCGATCGCTGCTGAGAGGTGTAGTGCTTAATTTACCGCCGCCGCCTGTACCGCAGCCATCTTTACAGCTGTCGCTTGTACCACTGCCGCCTGTACCACTACCAGGTCCTGCCGCCAGTTCCACTACCAGGTCCTGTCACCAGTGCCGTTGCCGCCTCTACCACTGCTGTCTGCACCGCAGCCACCTATACCTCTTATGCTTGTACCGCTGCCATCTGTACTACTGCTGACGTTCTTACCGCTGCCCATCACCTCAGCGAAGTGACTCCCCTTTCTTGGGCTACGATTCCCGACTGTTAACTATTAACTACCTACCTTGTAAGAGTTGACTGAATAAACTTGGTGATAAGTTTTATAACGTTTATAGAGCATTGAGGGTCATTCCTTCCACGGACAAAGACGGTAGGCAATAGTAATAAAAATTGCAACGACCCTGGCCTCCGCTGTCGCTATCCCAGCAACCAGTGAAAACGTGTCGTTACAGACTTGAAACATCAGGTTAATCACCATAAAAACTATTTAAACGCTTATAAAATTTATTTTAACTCATTCTTTTAATTCTATTGATTTTTATTATATTTTTTCAAAATATAATTCAACGTTTAACAAAAAAATCTGGTTGAAAACAAGTTAACAAACGCATTACTTCTTACCACATTTCCCATTGAAAAATGATTTTCTATTATCTTTTAATGTTTTATTACTATCATTTAATTCTGCAGTAAAGGATTGGTATTGTTTATAAAACTTTGGGCACTACCTTTTTTGTTTTTTCTCCACTCATCCCATTCTATCGGGTGTTGTTTCTTTTTATGTGAATGCATATTTGCATTTGAATTAAAAGTTCTAGTACAGAATGGGCACTTATATAAGGTTTCTCCAGTGTGTTGCGTCATATGTTCCTAAAAAAATTAAGATAATTTTAAAGTACAACTTTATTATCATATACTTACTCTCAAGGATATTGCTTTCTTAAATGTTTTGTCACACTGTTCACACTGAAATACTTCGTTAGAGTGACTGTATCGCTTATGATTTGTTAGAGCTCCACGATTTTTGCACAGCTTACCGCAGTCTGGACATTTATATATTTTACCTTCAGGATTGTGCCTTTGTAAATGTGACTTTAAGTTATCCTCATCTTTTAGCCAACTATCACAGTCAGGATAGGGGCATTTGA
This sequence comes from Trichopoda pennipes, assembly GCA_030448955.1. Lineage (NCBI taxonomy): Eukaryota > Metazoa > Arthropoda > Insecta > Diptera > Tachinidae > Trichopoda > Trichopoda pennipes. The sequence goes on along the minus strand of JASKUP010000052.1, from coordinate 10,513,033 downwards.
CCCTTGGTCCACTGTCTTCAGAGTGAAGACGAACATGCTTTTCGAAAGCATGTTTATCTTTAATTTCTTTGGCGCACACATGACAAATGTTAGCTGCTTTTTTATGATTCATTCCGTTATGAATATTCAACAAATACGCAGTGGCAAATCTTTAAGAAGCATGAAAATTTAATAAAAAATCTTTATTGTGTGAAAATTTGACTTACGGCTTTTGCGTTGGGCATTTAGTACAAATAAAATTCCATTCTTCTTTTGGTATATGAACAGGTCGATGCAATTCTAACAAATTCCGCCTCGCAAATTTTCTTGGGCAGGATTCGCAAGAATGTAGAAGTTCTTCTTCCGGCGCATGATACGATAAATTATGAGTTCGAAGACTACAGGTAGTTGTAAAAGATTTATTACATTGTTCGCACCTGTAACAAAACTTCTTTAGTTTCTTTTATTATTATTCTTTATTTGATTTTACCTAAAATAATTTGGATCTTCATGTTTCAGAGCATGCTGGGCAACATAATAACGTTTGGTAAATTTTCTATCACAGCACATTATATACGGACGTACTTTAGAATGGTATTTTTTAAAATGAGTTACCATGTCAGGGAAGGAAGAGCCAACAAATACACACAAATCACAAATCATGTTTATGTGTTTTTTTATCATTTGTTCTGTTAAAATGGGGTCTAAAAATTTATCCGTCCATTTCTTTTTAGCCGTGCCAATTGTATTTTCCTTAGCATTTTTGTCAGATTTGCACTTTTTAATTCTCTTGTTATCATATTTAGCCTTTTTTCCATAATTGGTCTCATATTTTCTTCTATATTTTGCTCTTGTGGCTGCTGTTATACTTTCGTCAGTTTCACTAATTTCTGAATTTTCATAATCATGGAAAGAACATTCATTACTATCTATTTCAGTTTCTTGTTCTAACTCAATGACATCCCGGGCACGTGAATCTGATAAAGGATTTTCTTTTATAAATTCATCTTCATGATTTTTTTTCGCCTTAACATTAATTTCAACTTCAACTTGCATTAAGTTTTCTTCAAACGCCTCCTGTTCTTCTTTTATAGGGCTGCTTGAGGATTTTTCATCTTCTTCCTTGATGGCGGTAGTCTGCTCTTGAAGTAACAAATGCGATTTTTCTACCGTTTTATAAAAGTCATGAAATTCTCTGATTTTGTTCCAACATTGGATACAAATTTGTACGGGATTGTCTTCATTTGACTTCGGCTTTCAGAAATAATTAAAATTCTGAAATTGAAAGCATTACATTACATTACAAAAATACCTTGAACCAAAAGTGTTGATGAATAATTTCAGCAATATTAAATGATTTATATGTGTCATCGAAAACCCCCAAAGTCTTAGAGTGTTCCAGCAAACAAATGCAGCACAACATATGTATCCTTTTTTTGTTTAAAAATTCCTGTTTGTAAACAATAATTTCTGGCTTGTAAAATACTTAATCAATTCTCTCCTGTATATTTTTCTTTTTATTCATAACAAATTGATAACACGTGCTTAAAATGAGATGGCATCACCGTAAGTCTTTTTTCGAAAATTACAAAATTTCCTTTTGGAGATATTTTGTTCTGAACAAGGCATATTAAATTTATATACCTTGGTACCGAATTTATTAATTTAAATAAAAGATAAATAATATTATATAAAACCCATTTTTGATTTGTTAACTAAATCCCATTCTATGGGATGCGCTTTTTTCTTATGTGAATACATATTTGCCTTCGAATTAAATGTTCTTGTGCAAAACGGACAACTATATAAAGGTTCTCCCGTATGCCCAGCCATGTGTTCCTGCAAAACAACTTATAAATTAAAAATATATAAGTAAAGTTGTTTATAAATATTACCTTTAATGATAGGGCACTTTTAAAACTCTTTTGACATTCTTCGCATGTAAAGATTTGCGTGGAATGTGTGTTTCTTAAATGGCAGGTTAAAGAATGTTTATTTTTGCATATTCGATTACATTCAGGACACTCGTATTTCGCTTGATTGTGGAAACGTCGCAAATGTTGTTTGAGATTGTCTTCATCTTTCAGCCAACTTTCGCAACCTTCTCGCGGACATTTAATACGAGGTCCGCTTGTCTCAAAATGTAACCGTACATGTTTTTCAAAGGCTTGCTTATCACGAATTTCTTTAGCACATACATGACAAATATTTGATGCCTTCGTATGACGAGACTTTATATGAATCTGTAAGATATACTCACTAGCAAATCTAAAAAATATTTCAGGTTTTTTTAAATTAAATTTAAATAAAAACAACAAAAAACGTACGCTTTTGGAGGTGCACATATTTGGCAAAAGTGTGATCTTTCCGTTTTCGGTATGTGTTTCGCTTTATGATGCGCCAGAAGATTTTTTCTTGAAAATCGACGAGGGCATTCGTCGCAGCCGTACGGAAGATTTTCTTCGGGCTCATGATGTTTCATAAAGTGATCCTTAAGTCCGGAGTTATTTATAAACGTTTTTCCACATTCTTGACATTTAAAGTGATCAGGATTTTCGTGGAAGTAAGCGTGCTGTAGAATATCCGATGGACAATCCAATTTACGCTCGCAACATTTTATAAAAGGCTTTACACCAGCATGCTCCTCTTTGTAATGTTTTATTAAATTCGAAAAATCTTCTCCAATATGAGAACACATTTGACAAAGCATTTTTATATGCTTTTTAATAAGGCTATCATTCTCTTCTAATAGAACATGACCCTTTCTTCGTTTCGGTTCATGAACTTTATCAACTTTTTTTGATCGCTTGCTTTCTGTTTGAAATTTCGTTCTTTTTTTTCTCTTTTTCTTTTCCGAACAACTCTTTATTTCGATGTTTGTATTAAAAGTTTCATCACTATCTTCATTCTTAATGTCATCTATTAAGGAAGCTAACGATTCTTCATTATCACTGTCGCTGGGGCTTTTAGCACGTTTTGTCAGTTTTTGGGATCTTCTCGTTTTGGTAACTTTGGCTTTTTCATTCTTCGTTTTGATATCAATATTCATAAACTCTTCCATATCATTATCCACTTCCGGTTCTAGGTCTAAGAGCGGATTTTCGATAAAAGTATTGTCCGTTTCAAGAAAATGTAATTCCACATTATTATTTAACGTTTCCTCCAATGTTTCGGTTTTTATATTAGTATTCCATAAACTTTTTTCCTTTTCTACACCACCCGAGTTTTCTGAAAGTAATCCTTGGAAGCATTTCGTTTGTTCATTGTGAACTTTTATAATAAATTCAAAAAACTCGTTAAAATCTCTTAGCTTTGCCCAACATTTGACACATATTTCCAAGATTTGATGCTCCTCGATTACCTGAGTGTTAAGTAAATTAAGTTTTTAATTGGTAAATACCTTTAAAGCACGTTTACTTGCCTTTAGATGTAAGTGTTTTTCAATCATTAGAGCAATTTTAGAATTTTCATGCCCTTCTTCAAATATTTTTAAAGTGTGATTAGCGTTTTCCGTACACACAAAACAAATCATTTTTAGAGAAACACAAAAATTCGTTTATTTGTAAACAAATAATAGTAAATTTTGCTTTCACTAAGTTGCCATATCAAACTAATATCATGCTCTGGGCTAACCAGGGCTCGAGATTTTAACATTGTAAATTATTAAGAGCATTTAACTCGAATAGTATATTAAATATAATCTGATTTTTTAATGAGTAAAACTTTTTTTCCTAAGAAGAATTTCGTATTGGTTACTGTCTTTGGTCAAAAGCGATTCCGGCTATGAATGTAATGAACGCTTGAAGAAGGCTTTTTACGATGAGTTAATAGTGAAACTTATTGGGGGCATTCTGCTGGGGTGGGGAAAAGAACTGGCTTGCGACCATATTGACATTATTCAATCGAAGTTTTATCGGGTCGAAAAATTAGGGCCGTTCAGACTGATTAGAGCGTGATTGCAGGCCATTATAGCTTTGGGTTCAAGAACCGTGCCTTTGCTAAAGAATGGTGCTCCATTAAAACATTTTTTACAGGAGCCTGTTTGGATTATTATCGTTATGATTTCAAATGGTTACTTGTTTACTTTCTCAAGTTGGTGTAGATGTTATTTACCTGTAGGCTGAGCTTTTTAATCAGCAATCTTATCAAAACTCAAACTCAGTAATTAGGCCTTTAAAACTATTATTAAAAACTAAAAAATTTTTAAAGAGGGAATTGGGCGTTATTGTATAAATGCTCAACACAGCATCTGTAATTGCGATCAAATTTGATATTATATGTCAGAAACGCTATAAGACAGAGGGAACACATACTGAAAATAAGTTCATGACATTTAATATTTGAAAGGCGATGTGATTTATATTTTTTTTATTAAGGAAAAACTTAATTAAAAAACTTAATAGATTACTTAAACTGGGGGATGCTGTAAATATGTAATTTGATTAGTATTAAAAAAATACAATGTTAATAAACTATATCTTGAGAGATTTTTCTAATCAAATTTAGTATTACTTCTACAATTGAATTTGAGGTCGATTTAAATTCCTATATGTGTAGACGCTATGTTTAATCTAATCGCCTACCATGGTCGTGTCATGTACATAAAATATTTGACGCATGACGAATTAATTTGGCAATTAAAAACTTTCATATTCTTTAGCTTTTGTGTATAATCTATTTAATTTTATAAAAGGACAAACCGGGTAAGTTTTCTTGATTTACATACGTATTAACAAAAAAAATGCTTTAGAAAAATGTTCGTTTTATTTATTTAATAAAGCAATTTTCATAGTTTAACTACAAAATTCAATATACCCAAAATAAAAGTGTAAAACTAATATGACGTGTCCAACTTTTTCTTTTCAGCAAAAAAAAGTTACAATATGATAACTGATGTGCAATTAGCCATATTCTCCAACGTTTTGGGTGTTTTTTTGTTTCTTCTGGTAGTTCTATACCACTACATCAATGCCAACTCAAACAGCAAGTAAGATAACGTAAATATTTTTTTTTAATAATAATATTAAAATGTTTTTCTTTACAGGATAAACTCTAAAAATAAGTAACATCAGCATATATTTAAATTTTGCATATGTTTTAATAAATAATTTTTTTAATACAATTAAAAAAGAAATGCTCATTTTTATGTGATTACACTGATTTCAGTGCCTGCTTTAAATCATTCATATCTTCCAGAGATTTTTGAGTTTTTCGCTTTTGTTTCAGGCCGTGTCCAGAAGGAAACGCCTTCTCTTTTTGATGTCCAAATGAAAAAGATTTCAATTCTTTTTTACATTTTCCTGTCTTTAAATCTCCTTCGAGCGTTCCATCTTCATGAATAGCTTGGTCGAATCTAAAGTTACTAGGAAATTTATGATCCTTTATGCAATGCTCTTTACGTTCATGGGAATTTTGAAATACTTCAGTGCATTCTTCTAAAAGGCATTTAAACAATCGTTCACCTCTATCTCGTTTAGCCTTAAAGTACGAGTCGTGGTGCTCTGAAATATGCAAATCTAAAAAGTGCTCTGTTGGTAAAGATTTTTTACATTGTGAACATATAAAACGATGCATTGAATTATAGTGGCTCTGGTAAGAGGATACATCATCAAAAATCGCGCTACAGCTGAACACATTGCAATATATTTGGCTGCTGGAATTGTTTCCGGCATCTGCGAAAAAATCGTTTTTGCTGCTAATTGCTCCTTGTTTTGTAAACGTTTGCAAAAGATTTAAATTATTGACTTTAAAGAGAACATGGTCCGGCTTAAGATATCCTTGTGGACAATCTTGCAGCAATTCTAAAATTTGTGTAGACTTCAGCATCTTCCTAAGTGGAGACGATGCCAGCGACTTATTAATTGCCTTTCCTTTCGATAACAATTATATTAAATTGGCATCAATATTTTGCGACCGAGTACAAACATATGCATGTATACACGCGTTTCACTCTCTGTACTTATCGTCTATACGATAAGTACTGCAGATAGAGTTAAAAGAATGTTTAAAATAATTTGCTCCACAATTTTACATATTAAATTAACTTTTAATAACTTTTGAATTGTACTTTATTTGTATTGTTGCACCAGTTTCGTCTTTGTTTTGCTTTTTTATTAACATTTTAATGCACCCTAGTTCAGATAAACTGGCGATTAAAATTAGAGAAGACAGAAATTTTTCACGATTCGCAAGTTTGAATCGTTTTATAGCCTGTTTCCACGACAGTTTGAATCTCGTGCTTCGCTCTTTGAAGCAAGTTTGTGAATCATGCTGTTTACACGACTCATTTATCTGCTTCGATTTGGCTGCTGTTATTAAACAGAAAAACATAAGTTGAAAAACAACAACAACAGTTGAAAAACAACAGAAGATATCCTTCTTGCCGCGATAGCAATAAGTATAATTTTTTTTCCTATCCATTTTTTTTTTAATTTTATAAAATTAAAATTAATTAATTAAGTTTTAACTTTATTTTGTTTGTAAATTTTCTTTGTTTACAAAAACGTTTAATTTTGATAACTAGTGCAGATAAACTTACGATAAAAATTAGGGAAGAGAGGATTTTTACTTGCTTCGCAACTAGCTTCAATATGAATCTACCAGCTTCGCTCTCAAAATTTTGTATGGCGAAGCAGGTTGATTGGGGTGTGAAGCAAGAATAGAGAGCGAAGCAGGTGCCGTGGAAACACCATATTAGCCTGTTTCCACGACAGTTTGAATCTCGTGCTTCGCTCTCTGAAGCAAGTTTGTGAATCATGCTGTTTACACGACTCATTTATCTGCTTCGATTTGGCTGTTGTTATTAAACAGAAAAACATAAGTTGAAAAACAACAACAACAGTTGAAAAACAACAGAAGATATCCTTCTTGCCGCGATAGCAATAAGTATAATTTTTTTTCCTATCCATTTTTTTTTTAATTTTATAAAATTAAAATTAATTAATTAAGTTTTAACTTTATTTTGTTTGTAAATTTTCTTTGTTTACAAAAACGTTTAATTTTGATAACTAGTGCAGATAAACTTACGATAAAAATTAGGGAAGAGAGGATTTTTACTTGCTTCGCAACTAGCTTCAATATGAATCTACCAGCTTCGCTCTCAAAATTTTGTATGGCGAAGCAGGTTGATTGGGGTGTGAAGCAAGAATAGAGAGCGAAGCAGGTGCCGTGGAAACACCATATTAGCCTGTTTCCACTACAGTTTGAATCTCGTGCTTCGCTCTCTGAAGCAAGTTTGTGAATCATGCTGTTTACACGACTCATTTATCTGCTTCGATTTGGCTGTTGTTATTAAACAGAAAAACATAAGTTGAAAAACAACAACAACAGTTGAAAAACAACAGAAGATATCCTTCTTGCCGCGATAGCAATAAGTATAATTTTTTTTCCTATCCATTTTTTTTTTAATTTTATAAAATTAAAATTAATTAATTAAGTTTTAACTTTATTTTGTTTGTAAATTTTCTTTGTTTACAAAAACGTTTAATTTTGATAACTAGTGCAGATAAACTTACGATAAAAATTAGGGAAGAGAGGATTTTTACTTGCTTCGCAACTAGCTTCAATATGAATCTACCAGCTTCGCTCTCAAAATTGTGTATGGCGAAGCAGGTTGATTGGGGTGTGAAGCAAGAATAGAGAGCGAAGCAGGTGCCGTGGAAACACCATATTTCAAAACAACGTTCTTCGCGAAGCGCTGCAATTCACATTACTGACTTACATATTTCCCCTGTTTATATTTTTAATTGTTGCCTTTGTAGCTTTATTTGCTACTGCATACTTTTCTACTAGCTGATTGCTTTGCAGTTTACACAATCTGTCTGTTTCTTTCAGCAAGAATGTTATTCTCTCTAGCGGAATCGTATAGTTAAATACGCGAGCACACTTAATATGGAATCGTGAGAAGATTTTTTAAATATGGACCCATAATGAAGTCAACTTTATGGATAAGAACGATTTTAATATACTAAATGTTATTTACAAATTTTATTGGGAATGAAGGAGACAATAAAAATAAAGGACAAAACTATTTATATTCTATTATCCTGCAAAAACTCGAAAGCAAAGGATGTCTGCGCGCAATGCAATAAAAATAAATAAACTGTGCATAAAATCAAACTTAATAGCAAAAGTATTTCTACCTTAAAACCACTCAATCAGAGTTTAACCAAACCTGGTAGCAATGATTTTATTTGGTAATAATTCATTAGATGAGTTAACAAGCAGACTTTTATTCTGGATGCCAAACTAATCATATAAAAAATTTTTCAAATTAAGCACTTTAATTCAACAGAGCACATTGAAATTTTGTGCTACAAATAAACGAATGGAATAGTAGCTGTTAGTTTTCACATATATCTATGCCCTGGAACCTTTACCCTTATATTTCTTAGTATGCATTAAACACAAAAAGTATTTTCATAGTTCAAATTTCATTTAATAGTTCAAAATTATTAAATACAAGAAATGTTACTAAAGCTCCTATATTTTAGAAACACAAAATGTTCTTCCTTTTTAGCATTTCATTCTAGCATGACCTATATAACGAGCTAGTAGTTTTCGGTGAAGCTGAGGCTTAATGATATTTGTAATTTCTGTGGTGTCTCATCTTTCCGTAGTTAATAGCATAGAAAAAAATCATTGCGGCAAAGGTAATTTGGAAGAATGGTGCAATACCAGCACGTTTAGGCTGCACATATTTGTGCTGCCAACGCCACCAGGCACGGCTAACAGCACCTGCAATGGCACTTGGAGTCTTTTGCCGACGTGAAAACCAAGCACCTAATTCTCCTAATTTAACTTGCCCAAATGGCACATCAGCTAAAAGAAATGAAAGGATGGTTTAATATGCATTACGTAATGTCTTTTCATGTCATTTTCGAATATACCTTTGCCATAGTAGCGAGCTGGATCATAAGGACCATGTACTTTGGGGTTGTATTCTGCTGGATAATCTCCGAATGCCATTGTCTTTGCTTAACTTTGTTAATTTTTTTGATGAAAAACTTGTATTACAAATTATAACCAATACTCACCTGAACAACAAGACTGTCAATGATAGTGTTGCCAGTAGATTTTTTGCAGTGTCACTTTAAAAAATAAACGTTTTCCTTACAAATTTGCAAACAAGGTAAACAAAGCGAATTCATCGATATTATGAATATGCTTTGTTATAAATTATCACACTAAACCATTAATAGATATTTTGTGCTTTGCAATTTTAAATGTTAAAAAAACAATAATTAAGAAGTTTGAAAATAGTAAACAAACGGTGATGTATTTCTAAAACATGTTTTTGACATGTCAAACTTCAAAACAATAATAACAAGCCATGTTGTTTGTGCAATAATGGCAAAAAAGATATAACTGTATTTTTCCAGTTAAAGAAAATAGTATCGTCAAAGAAACTTTTGTAGTAGTTAGAGATGTGAACTCTGTATTAATTTATGGAAAAAAAGTTAGTTTTTGAAAATTTTGTATGCACTTTACTCCTGGGTTAAAAAATGAATCTTAGTTTAACATTTAAACTCTCAGTATAAGCCTACACAAGCAAAGGCACTTCACTATCAATTTTACTTTACTTAAGCAAAATATTATTAGATTTACGGAATTACAGACGTTTGTCGGTAAGAACCTTTAATACTATGTTCACACCTAGCGTGTTTAATATCTCAATCGTGTTTAAGCATTAAACACGTCGATTTTGAGATGTTTTACCATACATTGACGTGTTTTGTTAAACATCTCAAATGAGTTGTTTTAGATTTAAATACGTAAATGGAAAATGCAACTCTAATTTTGGGATGTGCTAAGTGCGTTTTGCCCCTGTAGTGTATAGTTTATGCCTGTAGGCTAGAAGGTAGTGTACTTAGCTAATTTGTCTGGGGGTTATCGTTTGATTCCCAACTAAAACCTTGGCTGTTTTCACTACGAAAAATAAAAAATCATTTTTAAGGTAAAAAAGTAGATAAAACGTCAGCCTTAAACATCTCGGCTGTGTTTAAGTTTTAAAACACTTTGCTTAAATGCTTTCAAAAACACAAGTGTGAACTTAGTATAAGAGAAGTATCATTCACATATAATATCTGTATAGGTATTTTTTTTATCAAACTACATATATAAGTATGTAGAAAAACTTGCCAACTTCTGCTTTAAATGAGGTAACCCTAAGTTTCTTCAAAAAAGGTTAACGGTTTGTTTGGATTTTTTGTATGTTCTATTGGATGCATTGCGTGAGTAGTAAAAAAATTCCCTTATTTCATGCAATGAGAATTATTCAAAAACAAAAACAAAATGTTCTATCAGCAATAACAACTATAATAAGGATGAATGACAAAACAAAGTGGATATTAATAAAGTAAATAGTGTGTTGCTTCTCTATTACAAAGGCAAGATATCTGTAAATAAAATGAGCACTTTCAGTTGAAAGTTAGCAACCAAAATGATCTTAAAGTAGTTGACATTGTCCAATTGTAATTTAACGTGAACGCATTTTAGAATAATGGATCCTATTGAATCGGAAGAAGCATCTAATGACACAATTATAATATCTGAGTTATTAAATTCAGCTGAAGCATTGCAAACTTCTGCGGTGCCCTCAAGTAATACAAGAACTGTAAAAATGCCGTTACAACAAAAAGATGAGCTACAAATTGTTTCTAATACAGACGAAATATCGACTACATTTTGCGAAGCAACAAAAGAGAATATGATGGTCTCATTGCAACGAAATCTTGGTATCAACGGATTTTTAAATTCTACTCAGTGTTCAGATATGAAGGATGTAAATAAAATGCAAATTCGTCATGTAAACATTCCATACATATTGAATGGGGAGTTGTATCAAATACAAACGCAAGACGGTGAAAATGTCACCGTCAAATGTTGCCACTGTCCACCGGATCGCGTTTATAGAGGCAGTGTTAGGTCAACAGGAAATTTTCATATGCATATAAAGGTCAGTATTTTTTATTTATAATCCTATAAATGAAAAATGAAATTTTTAATAAGTATAAACTTAAACTTGAATGGCTCAAAAAACATTTTTTTTATTTCACAGAGGCGTCATCCAGATTTGTTGGAAAAATTACACAATATGAAAGTAAATGCTTTATTGGAACGTCGTGATCGCTTGATGCGCAATCGTAAAATAGCCCATCGCAATAACCGTAATCGGTCTACTAATGCTATTGTCAATTCAAATGATGTGTGTTTATTTAAGAATGAAGAAAAATCCGAAGTGGCGTCAACAATGCTTGATTCCACAGCGGAATCAAGTTCAATGCATACGCACAAATTAAAGATTAAGACAGTATTTCAAAGACATCAAATGCAACAAAGGGAAGCAGAAGAATTGCAAAATGTAAGTTACATTTTTAATTACAAGTTGTATTTTATTGTATAAATTTTTTGTGTACCTTTTTGTGCATTATGAATAGATATACATTTTTGATTAACAGTTGTGTGGTCTTATAGATGAGAAATTTTTGCATGCTTATGTTACACATACAACCTGGAAACTTTTATGTCCACGAACTTTTTATTAATATCTTGTATTTTTAACTACGTTAATTTGTGCTAGCTTTCTTTAAACGTATGTGGGAAATGCTTTCCCGCACAGTAATACATTTAAGAAATGTTTGATATTCTCATAAAATATTAAGTTTAAAGGAATCTAGCACAAATTAATGTAAATTAACTTAAAAATGATTCCAAGTAATAAAATTGTTAAATATATTTTATTTTTAATTTAACCAATTTAATTTTAACCTCTTGTGAAAGTGTGGGAATTCAAACGATACAAAAATGCTTTTCAGTCAGTTTCGCTTTTAACCTTTTTTTTTAAAATCGTTCAATCTCTATCACATATTTAAATATGAGTTAGCAGTTCGTAACAAGTTTATAATTTTTCGCATTTTCAATTTTTTTCTTTTAGTCGCTTGTTACTAAATTTTATTTGTGTAATAAGTAGGTAATTTTACAGTATACAGATATATATCAATATAATATTTAAGGTGATAAATGGTAATTTATAAAGTAATAAATTTTTTAGTTTGAAAAAGAAAAATAACAGAGCAGTTAAAATGTTTTCCTCGAGAACAAAGTGTTTATAAAATTGTGTATTGAATAGATTTTACGTAATTTTGACGATTTTTGTAATAATTTCACATATTGACGGTTTTCTGGCGTATCTTATATTTTCAACTGATTGGCAGTCACCGTAGTGTAATAATTGAGCAGATAAGTAGTTATCATATATTAACTTATCAGGTTTCAATTGTCAGGTGTCATGGCAATGACTAAATTAATATGTTTGTAAATATCTTTAAATATTATATTTCATTTTTTTTAATTGTTTAGAAAAAAATTAAATGTATACTTAAGCGTTCTACATATAAAATACATTAAGTCCTTATTCAAATTCAAGACCCACCAAAAAATATGTGTTACTTTTGCTGGTAGTGTCAACAACATTGACAATACCCTGCGTTCTGTAAACCGAATCTTTTCAAAAATGATTGCTTTTTTAAAGGCGAATAATTAAACATTTGATGTTATGCAAATCTCACGATTTGCATTACTCAAAGTAATTTTCGAATAAAGCGATTTAAACGTCAAAGTAGAAAATTATCAGCTGTTTACTGCAGAAGAGAAATTATAATGACAGTTTTGTTTTTCAAACAAAATTTTGTGTTGTTATTAAAAATGCCTCGAGATTTTATTACTAGTTATCATATTGTTAAAAAACACAAAATTCAGCAGGAAAATATTCAAAGAATAAGCATACACGTACATAAAATGTTTTCTTTTTTTATATTCAATTAAATAGTTATATTTTTGGGCTATTTTTTTTTTCAAATATTATTTTAACGTCTTTCACCGTTTTAACAGTCTAACGTTTCCATATTGTATAAGATGTAAAAATGTTTTATTTTAACTCTTTAATGTATCACTGATAATTCTGATCATTTTTGTTGAAACATATATTTCTGTAATTATTTTTTAATGTAATAGTTTCCATTTTGTAATGAGTCAAACATGGAAAATTTAACTTGGATGTTGCGAATATAAACAAAGATGTGGAAGCGATATTGAAATAAATCTTGTTTATTTATTTATTTCTAGTTTATTTAGTCAATATTTGACTATTTGATCTTATAAAAATTAACAATTTTACAGATGGTAGTAGAAGCGATATTGAAATAAATCTTGATTATTTATTTTTTTCAAGTTTATTTAGTCAATATTTGACTATTTGATCTTCTAAAAATTAACAAATTTACAGATGCTAGTAAAGTTATTGTTTAAATACGAATTTTCTTGCCCTAAATGTTTTTTTTTACAATAAATAAAATAAAAGATTTGCAAGTTTTTACAATATAGCGTAATAGTCTTCGACTTGCTTTCGATCAGGTTTATGTACTCGATTTCAAATCAAATTGTGCGAATTAAATTTTAAGAACACCATAGTATTGGGATTCGTTTTAAAACTGAAAAATTTACTCGAATTCAGTTTGCAGAACAGGGACGAATAATATATAATCACCCCTATTCTGCGTTTTGATTAAGTCTCCGCATTCAGTTCCGTTGCGATCGAAAATTGGTATTCTGAAGAAAAACGGAATCGAAAGAAAAAGAAGAAGACAACAATGTTTACAAAATTAATAGCATCACTGTGGAATGTGGAAATGAAATAGCAAAATAAGCAAGTTTGTTATCATTTTCATAAACAAATGTAAAATTTAATACAAAAAGTTGTATGTATACATAATTAAAAATAAGCATTTTTTGTTGGAGAACCTAGTGCATTGAGGACTCCTCCAACTTCCTCCCAGAACACTGCCACTTCTTCCTTTGATCGCTGGTGCTATCCACATGCAATGTCTGCTTTATATGCCATTAAATTTGGCAATTTTTCATACTGGTGCGGTGTTGTTTTTTTTTGACCTGTTAAAAAAATGAATTTAATTCAATAAATTTTAAAATAATTTTAAGCGTTTTTTTATCGTTTCTGAACATTTTATCTCATTTTCTACTTACATTTTTTTCAATTTTAAACTTTTTAACTAAAAAACACAGATAAGGAAAACCCCTCCGTTAACAAAAAAACAACTGAGAAAAACGGAGCTCCGATCGTAATGCAGAATACATACAATCGAAAGAAACTGAGCTGAATCGAAACGCAGAATACCAAAACTGCTAGACGGAGAAAATTTCGATTCGAATCGAAACGCAGAATAGCCCCAAATATACTTTGACACTATCTTGACGAATTTTTAACAGAGGAACTAAGTAATAATTGCAAAAATTTTAAATTAATTGCTTTTAATAGCTATTTATTTTAAACAAATTACCATTTTTATTATTCGATTTTTAAGAAATATAATCATTTAATGGAGAATTAATATTAATATTTTTTAGTTGCGACAATATATTTTGGATTTCAATCAATTCTGGAAAGTTGTGCAATTTGTTAACATAAATTTCAAAGAAACCGATAATGATTTTTTTATTTTAATTTAAGAAGATTTTAACTATTTGCTTATGACGATTTTGACAAGTTTTTTTTTTCTAAAAAAACTTTGCCGCTGTTATTTAATATTAAGGCTATTTGCGTATATAAATTGTTTGTTATAAGAACTAAAATAAATAAAAAGTGTTTAATAGAAATCATTAAAAAATATTTTTACAAAAGACAACTCAAATCAAAAAAGATGTTTTCAATAAGAAATATGAAATTTTCCATGAAACTAGTAGCATGAATTTTTTTGCTTGATTGCAAAATGCCAACAAACTAAGTAATAAACCCAAGTTATTAAAAAAACGTCCGTACATAAACTAACCTTTATAATATTCGGTTTTTCATTTTAAAGAGGATATTTTTACACTTGCTTTGTGTATGTTCATTCCATATATTCTGTTGTATGTGTTTTATTTTTTGATTTAACAACAACTGCAGCAACGAATAGCAACCTTTAGAAAACAAAATTGAAAAAATAGCATGAATAAATGGCTGCTGACATAAGTAAATCTGAAATAACATGTTGTTTTAATAAAGTTCCGTTATATTTTAATTTCAGATATCTTTTGTTTTAGGCAAAATACATTTTAATACTTAATATTTGCTCTTTTTTTTCTTAACTATTTTGTTAGTGGAAAAGTACAGATTATGTTGTTGTGCCAATAAGTAAATTGCCAGCGCATGAAGAAACTGAGGAGCAGCCAATTAATTATAGTTTAAAGTCTCAACAGAATTACGAAACTCTGACATTGTTCTCTTCAAAATTAACAAACGACAAAGAACAACCTCAACAACAGCAAGAGAGCAAAAAAACCAATGAGGTGAGAACGAAATAAATACAAATCATTCACATTCTAGAAAACAAGAAAAGAATAACTGTATTTTATTTGTTTATTTTACATTTAAACTTTATTTAGACTATAACTTCGATTGATAATTTAAAAAATGTAAATCTTCACGCAACAAATGTATCATCTAATAATGCAGCGGAACCTAATAAGTTGATTTGTGATAATCAAACAATTAATAGAAATTTGTCAACATCTTCGATTTCATGTCCTAGTATTTTAAGTAGTTATTCCAGTTGTCAGCAGTATGATGTGCTAGAATCTAATCGATTCTGCAATAATTTTTCTCTTCAGCATCACAATTTATCTATAATAAAGCCAGAACATTTGCTTGCGGGAGCAGAAAGTGAAGCAATTAATCTGACCATGCATACTGATTCTGGTATATTTTCAAATTCAGAAGACAACGATTATGAAAATAATAATAATAACAATAGTCGATTTAATAATATAAGAGCTGGTACTCAAGAATCAAATACTACAACTAATGTTGCAACTACAAATGCTGGAAACAACAATGAAAGATGCCATAACAGTACAGCAAAGTGGCAGGAATTATTAATGCAAGTTGAAAATTCACTTCGTGAAATACAGCGTGAAATGAATGTACGTAATCAAATTGAATCAAATCGTATGTTTTTAGATGTTGCGAAATTTAAATTTTTAAATCCTGGCTTTCAGTTTAATTGGTAGTTTAACACTTCAATATAAACTGCAGTTTTTATTTTTTATTGTTTCATTGAATTAACTTAAATGAAGTACGAATTTCGTTAAAGTGTTATAAAGTTTTTTTTTTCTTGAAATTCAAAGTTTATTTTGTTATAAAATTTAAAAAAATACATATCGCATTTGTACAATAGTGTATTAACTTAAAATGTTTACATTCTTACCACAAGTTGAAAGGGTCGTAGAAGTTTATTACATTCATTGCTAACCACGTAAGTATTTTGTATTTTGTATAACAATATTCGTCTCCTCATGGAAATTGTGAAGGCCTCAAACGGCCTTCAGAAATTTTTAGTCCAACAACCCAGCAGGCATAATTTCGAGATGGTTGTTATTGAAATTCACTGACATCGTTTCATCAATTGTGGGGAAATGTTAATAAAATGCGTTATCACTTTCTGAAAAGAAAAAAAAAAAACTTATGTCCCTGATTCAATATAGTTCTTAATAGTGTTATAAAATTCTTTAATCTCCTCTATCGGAACTATTCTGTTCAACGGTCATATTTTTAATAAATCTTTTAACTTTTATTAAAATAAAGTCATGTTATAATCTTTCATTAAAAATTTTCCGATATTTCCTTTACTTCAGCAAGAAAATATCAGACCTTTAAATCTTCCTTATATTTTTTGAAATCAAATTAATCAGTGAATGTCTATGCATGTGTGTTATTTTTAAATTAAATCTTCGTTAATTTCTATTGGATTCCTATAAAAATGTTTATTTTAAACTCATAAAATATTTATTATTAAAAAAATGTATTTGAAGTGTACATATTACTGTGGGGGAAAGCATATCTATGTGGCCATGTCATTACTGCTCATGGCTAATCAGTGGACTTTACCCCAAATTTTGTATAGAAAGTTTAAGAGTCTTCTATCTCAAGGGTAAAATCTATTATGAGCTATATATGAGTCGTAGTAAAATGGCCATATGGATATGTTTCCCCTGCAGTGATAATTGCAATATATGTATATATTTTTTTTAATAATAAAAATTTTACGAAAATATCATAAAATATTAATTTTTGGCACAAATAGGAAAGAACGTAATCCTAATTTTTTTGTCTATTACGTTTTGAATACTTTGTTGCCTAGTAAAATTTTTTTTAGTTAGGATACGGTATGATACATTCATTATGTACTACAATGCTACATACATTGATAAGTGTGCTGTACTCTGTGATTCACACATTCTTAGCAAAAATTCAATATGAAGGGGATCTCCCACAAGTTGTAAATAATTTGCAAAAAAGTTCATTGCTGCTAGTTTTGACGGCGGCATGGCAACCGTCTCCTATGTTTTTTTTTCCTACAACCCAACTTGCAGGATGACGTTTATCATGAACCTAGCTTCATACAATTTTTATTTGTAAGAGGTAAAGAGAAGTCTGCAAGGTAAACAATAATTCAAAATAAATTCATATGCTTATTTGTGCTTCATAAAAGTAATTGCAATAAAGAACACGACTATCTGTCCTATAAAACCATGCCTGTCATTCACAAGAAATTTTGATTGGTTTTTGTTCTACGTAAAAAATTGCAATAAAAGCAGTATTAAGAAAGAAAGATGTAAGTCAAAATGCAGCTCTGATCGTGCAGAAACTATGTATATGACATTTTATTTTGGTACAAAACATTCTCCTTTTTAGATACACACCCAGCGTTAAGTCTTACTGTTTTAAAGAATAGCAGTGTCAAATGAAAAAAAATACCGATGACTTTTAAAATTTCATGATTAAAATGCACGATGAAACTCACTTTAAAAGAAAATTGAGGAAAATAGTTTAAACAAACGGCATCGTATAAATTTTATATATTGAAATTAAAATTGTTCGTATCTTATACGCTTAAAAATATTACATGTTTATACACAAATAAAAACTCTAGTATGCAACCAGGTTTTGCCAATACCTTGCGTTAAATCGAATAAAAGTGGAAGAAAAATTCACCATCTCATACCTACAGAATTAAAAAAAATTAAGGAACTTGATACTTTTCAAGAAATAGTATAACGACCTTTATACACCATAACAATACGACATGCTGAATTACTGTGATATTATATATGCTTTGTACTTCTTGTGTATAACACAAAAATATGTTGTATTTCCGGTAATATTAAGTTGTCATACTCTTCCATTTTTAATTAAACTACGCCCAGACATCTTATAAAAATAAAATTCATTAACGAAAAATATATATTTAAATAAGTGCTTTAAAGGAATTGATATAAATTGCTTAAATGAATTAATCCTCTTCAAAATAAATCCGATTATTCTGATTATTATCTAGAAACATAGATGCGGTATTTATTGATTTACCACAAAGATAGCTTCAAGAAGATAATTTTATTAGCAATTGGTGCCACAATAGGAAAAGAAGAGGAATCAAATTTATATCAAGTGAATAGTTAGCCCAGTGATGGAGTTTACCAAAAGATAATGGATAAAGGAACTGCTGCCAAAAATTAAAATTTTTTAAGTAGTAGTATGTTGAAACATTGATAAATTACATTTATCTTTTGTCTGGTGATTCATCTTTCAAAAATAGACGATATGCTCTTATTTAAACTGATATAAGTTCTAACTGATCAAATAATATATATCACAAATACAACTAAATAATGAAAATCTGTATTTTTCGATTTGTTGAGCTCAAAATAAATATTTGTTTTTAAATTCTGTTATTTAACAGAACACAATTTAAAAAAGTTTTTTTTTCAGCGTGCAGCGAGTCGTTTTAGTCCGCAGAAAAAGTTTTTCTTTAAAACAATAACTTTTCATTGTTTTAAACTGTTTTACTAAGACTAACTGTTTTAAAGGAAATTTATAAAAAAGTATAAAATGCAATTTCTACGTTTAATAGTCTAATTTTTCCCAACAAACTCTTCGCTCCGCCGTCAAATTATTTTGCTTCTCCGTCCACTTGCGTTGAAATATGCCAGCTCTGTGCTTTGTATAGAGTAAACTTTGACGAAGATTTTACTGGGAAGATGGATTAGATCTTTTATTTAATTTTATTTTATTTAAGTTCGAAGCTAAAAGATTAATATGGAATCTGAAAGTGATAAAGAAGCATTAATAAAATTCGATGATGAAAATACCAATTGTGATAAAAAAAATGTTTGTGAATCTGATGACGATCAAATGTTATCTGGTGGTAGTTTTAAACAAATAAATATTCCAATAAATGAAGATGGGAAGCAAGTTGCGTTGCAAAAGGAATACAGACAAATAAAAAATAATCCGCAAACACCCAGCCGTGCAGAAGTGGAGGAAACGATTGTAAGTTTCATTTTTCTTACGTGTGATTTATGTAAAGAAATTTATAATTAGGTTTTTAAAACATCTCGAACAATTCCTAATTCTGAACTTCCAAGTACTTCCGGAGATCGACATCAGTTGACACAGCCGGTAACAATTTCTCAACATCAGCCCACATTTCGCGTACGATCTCGCACAGCTGTTATAAATGAGAATACGACCGAACAGCAAGACACTTATGAGGTTTTTATTTTGTTCTTTTATCTTAAAAATAAATACATAAATATCCATATTAAAATTTTATAGAGTTTGGATTATGATGTCTGTGAAAATGTTTTATTTCAAAAGGAACAACTTGTCTTTAACACACGATTTTCTATACGAAAAGATATTTTACGTTGGATTATTTTCATTCTAATCGGTATTATAACAGCTTTAATTGCATGTGTTATTGATATCATTATTGAGGAATTATCGGCTAAAAAGTATGAATTTCTCAAACATTGTAAGTACCTTATATTTGTAGTTGCATAAATGTATCTATGTTTATTTGTCGATGAAGTTTTATGGTTTACAGGGGGTTGGGAACTTCTTAGTTCTCTAACAAACCTAATAGTTACTAAGTATTCCATAAATCATATGTATATAGTTTCTTATATTGCTTATTGATTGCTAATCTTAAGCCTGTGTTTGAGTTTCTATTATTTTATCGAATACTTTAAATAACTCTCGAACCTATCTGGTTGCTCCATATGAAAATAGTTTCCGGCCTTTTTAAATGGAAGTGAATAAACTGAAAAGTTAATCACAACAGTTTAATTAAAAAACAAAGCAGAAAAATAAAAAAATAATATAAATCTTTGGAATAAACTAAGTTTTTTAGGACAGCTACAAAAAAAGTTGTAGAATAAGTAATTTTAAGTAAAAAATATAAATTGAAAATAAACATAAAAACCATTTTTCGATATGTGCTTGGATTTTCCGACGGGGTTAAAATTACTTTTATTTGGGTACGGTTTTCCAAAAAAAAAAAAAAAAAAAAACAGCAACTGACAATAGAACGTAACTAGTACGAAAAGAACACTGACGATGGCAAACAGCCGAAACCGGTTTGTTCACAAACCAAATTTGACGAGGGTCGACGGAAAACCGTACCCAAATAAAAGTATTAATTTACTTAATATTATAATAATCTACTTTACAATACAAAATATAAATCAAATAATAAAAAAAATATTTCGTGCAATACAAACACAGAATTATAAGTTAATCTTAAAGATAATAACACAGAACTTCAATTGTGATTCGCTTCGCTTATCAGTGGATTTGCTTTTACACACTCTACTCCTAAAATGTACAAACTAATGTACTTATTTTTTGTTACTTTTGTGGTCTGGAGAGTTATTAAAACATTTTTAGGGTTCCCTGAAATTAATTATAATTGTATATTACAGACTTTTTCTTTATTATTTTATAACAATTTTTTAAGCACAAGGTTGGCCTCTATATAAAGAAATGTATATAAATAATTTTTGTTAAAAAAATTATAAATATAATTTCATTACTTTTTTTAAGCTGTCGATGTCAATGTGCCTCATCAAACGGACCCGATGGGCGACTTAGTTTTACCATATATATATTGGATGGGTCTCAGTATTGGACCTGTTGCTTTGGGAGCAGCCATGGTGACATATTTAGAACCGATAACAGCAGGTAGCGGTATACCACAAGTAAAAAGCTATTTGAATGGTGTAAAAATTCCTAGAATTGTTAGAATAAAAACATTGGTTGTGAAAAGCATAGGTGTAGTCACATCTGTTGTAGGTGGATTGGCAGGTGGAAAGGTAAGCTAAATTTGTACTGTAATGAGTGTTATAAAATCATTTTATTTAATCTGTTTAGGAAGGTCCTATGATACATGCGGGAGCCGTTGTTGCTGCTGGTATATCGCAGGGTAAAAGCACCACATTTGTAAAAGATTTCAAAGTGTTTAAAGCTTTTCGTGATGACCATGAAAAACGTGATTTTGTTTTGGGTGGAGCGGCAGCTGGTGTTGCTGCTGCGTTTGGTTCGCCCATTGGTGGTATGTTATTTTCTTTAGAGGAAGCTGCCAGTTTCTGGAATCAAAATCTTATTTGGCGTACGCTAATAGCATCAATTATAAGTTCATTTACATTGAACATTGTTCTTTCCGCCTATCATGGTTTAAGTGATTATACATTTACGGGCCTATTCAACTTGGGCCAATTCGAACAACCACTTACATTTGAATACTTTGAATTATTAATCTTTATGCTTTTTGGTATAACTGGAGGTTTATTGGGAGCAACGTGGAATAGCTTAAATACAAAAATTAATAAATTTCGTTCAAGATTTGTGAAATTTAAATTTGCTCGTGTGCTGGAAGCTATGCTGGTGTCAATGCTGGGAGTCTCGCTAGCCTGTAGTATGATTTATTTTATAAACGACTGTCGTCCTTTAGGCAATGATCCTACAGATTATCCAACACAGGCAAGTTATTGTAAATATCTCATTAAATTAATAATAATAATTAAAGTTTTTTATTTAGTTGTTTTGTGAAGATAACGAATATAACGCTGTAGCTGCTCTTTGGTTTCAAACTCCCGAGGCCACTGTTCGTTCTTTATTTCATGATCCTCCAGGTAAATTCTGATTTATAATTAAAGCTTTCTTCTAATAATATGTTTCTTTTGTCCACAAGGCTCCCATAAGATATTAACTTTAACTACATTTACTTTGGTTTACTATTTTCTATCCTGTTCTACGTTTGGTCTTAATGTTAGTTTAGGCATATTTATTCCTACAGTTTTAGTAGGGGCAGCCTGGGGACGCTTAGTCGTCATGATATCATTTTATTTCTTTCCACAAGCCGTAAGAATTGTTATCTGTTATGAAAATAAAATATTAATTAAGTTTAATGTCTAGACGTTTTTACATCCTGGCAAATATGCACTTATAGGGGCAGCAGCAAATTTAGGTGGTGTCTTACGTATGACCATAAGTTTAACCGTTATTCTAATGGAAACTACTGGCATTGCAACAACATTTTTCTTTCCACTAATCGTTACCCTCATAAGCGCTAAATGGGTCGGAGATTATTTTAATGAAGGAATTTATGATATTCAAATAAAATTGAATCACGTGCCCATGTTGCCTTGGCAACCATTGCCGCACTATAGGAATTTAAAAGCATCAAATATAATGAATTCGCCCGTGGTTTGTATTAAGCTGAGAGATAAGGCCCAGTACATTTATGATATTTTAAATCGATATAAACATAATGGCTTCCCTGTTGTAGATGAGGTTGAAGGGGTAAATTTAATGTTAATATTTCTGCAAGCTATTTTTTTAACAATTTGAACAAATTTCTGAATCTTTGCAGGAAGAACGTTCTAAAGGCCGTGTTTGTGGCATTGTTTTACGTTCTCAATTAATAGTTATACTTTTAAAGTCACTGTATGAGGAGAAAAAACGGTTTTGGATTGACGAAACAACTATACAAACATTTAGAGATCTTTATCCACGATATCCGTCAATAAATGTAAGTTGATTTTTATAAATTATAGTACTGTCATGAAAATGTCTACTTTAAGTTATAAATATCACTAACAACAAAAAAAAAATATATATAAAGTGAAAGATAACCTATTTGTTGTCCATTTACAAATTAAGATGTTTCTAAAAATCTTATGAACACAAAAAAAAAACAATATGCCTCACTAAATATCGTAAACAAACATCTATTCAGTGAAGAATGTTAACAACAACTACATATATGTGATGACGTTGGAGAAGAGTTTTCGTGTAACTGCTGGAAAGAGCATCCTCTTTTAGGCACTAGCACAGTCTAAGTGTGAACGTTGTCGAGTAAAAAGAAAATTGATATAACACCTTTAAGGCGTTAAAGTTATAAAGCTTCTATCTTGAATTTTTCCGCGCACAAAATTTAATAAATCGTGTAATTTAATTTAAAACTCTAAGGTGTTGTGTGTAATTATTTTGCAATAAAAGATCTCAATAAACTAAACGTTTATTAAAGGTGTAATAATTTTAATACGATTTAAAATATCTACTCTTATTTGGCTTAGTGAACTACAAACGAATAAACGTAACAGTAACAGTTTTCAACTACATTTGAAAAAGGCATAAAAATTGGTCAATCGATTTGTAGCACATACAGAATATACAAAAAATTTAAATGAAGATGATTCAAATTTGCATTGTTTTGCGAAGAGAAAAGTTTTGCAATTATGAATGAAAAATTATATCTTGCAAATATCCACCTCGACCACGTTGACAGATGTCGATTCTTTCATCAAAGTTTTTAATAATTTTTTGGTAAAATGGCAATTGTTAGTTGTTAATCACATCACAGATTTTGAGTTTTAAGGCTGAAATCGATTCGATTGGCTCCGTATAGACCCCATAATCGTGGGGTTAAATCACACGATCTGGCTGGCTACTTAATTACTGATTGTCGTGAAATTATGCAATCGGGAATTTCGGTTTGCAATAAATTGATCGTTTCATTAGCTGTGAGACATGCGGCACGGTCCTGTTGAAGCCATGCGTCAGTGATATCCACGTCGTCAAAAATAGGCCAAAATTGAGTTGTTAGCATCTCGCGATAGCGTGATCCATTGACCGTTACCGCATTCTAGCCTCATCTTCGAAAAAAATGGCCCAATTATATCTCCAGACCACATAGCGCACCATACAGTGATATGTTGAGCATGCAAAGGCTTCTCGGTAATCGCTCTAGGATTTTTAGAAGTCCAAATGCGGCAATTTTGCTTGCTGACATATCCTGACAAGTGAAAATGGGCTTCGTGTGAAAAAATGATTTTTTTAAAAAAAACCAACCGGTATTCGGTTGTTCCTGAATGAATTGAACGAATCTACGGTTATGAATGGTTCGTCGGCTTCCATTCTTGCACCAGTTAAACCCTGTGAGGCTTCAGAGTTATATCTTTACGCAAAATTACATGGTGAAAATGATAACCCCAATTGTTGAGAACGTAGAGGAATTGACAAATTTGAATCTGCTTCAACACTGTGGCTCAGGGCTGCAATGTTTTCCGTTGAAAGACCTGGTCGAATACGCGTTGGTATTCGCACATTTTGTATCGAGTCTGTTGACTTAAATTTGGCGACGATTATGTTGTCCAAAAATATCACGGATTTCACGAAATGTAACTTTAACAGAATCACCATTTTCATAGTGGATTTAAATTATTTTAATGCGATCTCCGCGCAAAATTGAATTCATTGTTAGTTAGTTATTAGTCTTCTGCAATTTGCAATTCTTTATTATTTTTTAAGAACCTTTCAGTTTTTTCAACTTTAACTAAAATAAAGCGATCTCTGTCAATGAACCGAAATGTCAACAAGCAAAATTGCCGCTTGAGCCACTTGAATTGATTTCAGCCTTAAAACTCAAAATCCGAGATGTGATTAACGAAATAGGACCGCCCTTTTTCCAAAAAGTGATTAAAAACTGTTGGCAGTTGTTAATTTGATATAACACCCCGTCTTGCTATTTAACTTCTGTTAAAAATTTGTATCATTTTTAATAAAATGATTTATAATTTCAGTTAAAGTGGTCAAAGGCATCTGCCTTCTTCGCAATCATTACTATTGTTAGTTCTTCACATGCTATTTAATTATTATTTAGCAATTAAAAAAACATAATTTTTTTTAAAAATTATATTTTATTTCTCATTTTTTAGAAAGTACGTATGTCAAGAGATAAAGTTAATTATACCGTTAACTTGGATATATTTATGAATCCATCACCAGTCTGTTCAGGAGAGGTAAAGACTAAACCTTAATAAACTTTTATTTATTTTTTTATTAATAATATAATTTTTTTTTTCAGCATGATTCTGTGCCCAAAATTTTTAATAAATTTCGTGCCTTGGGCCTACGTCATTTGATTGTTGTAGATCGCGAAAACCGTGTTTCCGGTATCATAACACGCAAAGATTTCTTGTATAAATAGTTTTCAATAACCTATCGCATGCCCAGACATACAAAACAATTTTATTGATTTAATTTTTTTTTTTTTACAGTTTACAAAGTTGTGCATTAAGGTTTTTATTAAATATAATAAAATGATAATTTGATTTCATTTATTTATATAAATTTTGTAACAATAGAAGCCTGTTTCTGGCCATGTAATGATATTACAATAGAAGCTTAATTTGTAATTTAGTAAGTGATTCTAAACGTTAAAAATAAAATATCAATAATTTAAACATTTTGAAAATTTATAAATAACTAGCTGACACATTGAGAGCGAATTTGTGAGATCGCAAAGAAGAAACGCAAACAAATAAGGAGGCAGTTGGTGGCTGGCGACGAATTTATGGCGTGTGTGTATTTTTGAAGTAAACAACACTCAATATAATGATGTGATTTGATTTACATCTGCACCGACAAGGTAGTCATAATCAGATGGTGGTCAAACCACTTGAATGATTTGCAAACGTCATTCACGCCCTAGGAGGCCATCGAATACGTATATCCTCCGGTCACTCCTAGTAGCAATTTCGAAAGCCCGAAGTAGGCCGCAGCCTTCACTCCTTGCTAAACAGTTGGAGACTTTCCAACTCCTGGTCCACAACGCATGAAGCTTAATATAATTAAGAACACGACGGCATTCATACTCACAGGACCTGAACCATTCATTGTGTTCATTTTGAATAATCCGACCCACAAACTCTCACGAGGGTCTCGAAACCACAACCACCACGATACTCCCATATAGGGGCCAACCTCAATAACCAGTCAGAGAACAGCTAATTGTCTCAAGAGACAAATAGGAAACTCTGGGGCGTGCTGATTCCCGTGGAAATATGTGGATTGTCCAGGTGACTCCTACTAGCCTTTGAGGGGCCTGGGCTCCCTTTTACCCCGCAAGACACCAGTCTAAATGGAATAGTAGGTTCCAAAAAGACTCTCATGTGCCCCCGGGGGGAAGGATACCATATAATATCAAAACACAGAGCACAAAAAAATTAAATGCGTTGAATAAATGAATACGCAGTGTAGTCGAATAACCTGGATACCGATTGCAGCGCCATCTGCCGGGCTGGTTTGTGAATTTAAACATTTATTCAGTGACATACACACGTATATACATAAAGAAGATTTTTGTAGGAGGTACCACGCGTCTTTATCAAATCCCTGTCAGAACTTAAAATATGTTCATTCAACCAAAACACCAAATTCTGTTTAAATACCGTTAGCAGGAGCAGAAATATTGGATTTTTAATTTGTGGTTTGTATGGGACGCACCACGCCCCTTTTTACAATCCCGCCCATATTTGTAGCAGTTAAAAAATGCACACCAAACCGACGTACCAAATTTTGTGCAAATACCGTTATCAGGAGCAGAAATAATAGATTTTTAATTTGTGGTTTGTATGGGGGGTACCACGCCCCTTTGTCCAATTGGACCGAATTGTAAATCTAAACCACCCGGGGTGCCAACAAAATTTATGCAATTTGGTCCAGCCGTTTTAGGAGGAGTTCAGTCACAGCACACGTGAAGTAGAATTATATATAAAGATAATCAGCCCAATCACGAATATTCCCTAGGAATTTCTTTCTCACGGAAAATAATTTTCTCGAGAAAAAATTCCTCCAATCACAAATTCCGCGGGAACAAAAAACATTCAGCCCAATCATGAATAAAAATTCCGCGTGAGTTTTCTCCCTTTTCCCTTTTCTCCTATTATGAATAAATATTTTCCCTTTTTTTCAACTGTGAGAAGAGAAAAAAATTCGGCGGGGAAAAAAAGTTGGTATCATAAATGAAAAAAAAGGGAGAAAACATTGCTATTTTTCAAGTTTTTTTTTACCTGCTATATAGAAGGGAGTTTGCACAAAAATGTAAGTAATGTTTGGTTTTTTAATTTTTTTTAGTTTTATAATTTTTGTATTTAGGTCAAAAAACACAAATAAACAGCAAATGCAGCATTTGCTTACCATAATGGAAGCAAACGCAGATGTAGCGTGCGGGTTTTTTAAAGGCAACAAAGAGGCACTTCAAAAATTTTTGGAAGAAAAGCATTTTTTATATTTTTCTTTTTATAGTTTTATTTATTTAATTAAATTAAAAACAAAATGCTCTGATAAACGTTTGTAAATAAATAAAAAATCTTAAGTTACAAACAAAAAAGGAAAAATAAATGTAAATAAACAAAACAGTTGGTTATAAAACTCAATGATGCCACTTTTTAATGTTTTTTGTTCCCGCGGAATTTGTGATTGGAGGAATTTTTTCTCGAGAAAATTATTTTCCGTGAGAAAGAAATTCCCAGGGAATATTCGTGATTGGGCTGATTAAAAAGTGGCATCATTGAGTTTTATAACCAACTGTTTTGTTTATTTACATTTATTTTTTTTTTTTTGTTTGTAACTTAAGATTTTTTATTTATTTACAAACGTTTATCGGAGAATTTTGTTTTTAGGAAATATTCGTGATTGGGCTGTATATTTTGTTCACAACAATTTTATCAAAATTAGTACACAAATGAATCAGTTAACTCAAATATTAGATATGTGAGTTATATTTTATTAAAATGATCGATAAACTGGCAACGTCGTCATAAGACTCTTAGGGAATACCAACTTAGTGTTGATGTTGTGTTAAAGTGATGTTGCTTCAAAATCAACGACAATGTTGCCGTCGTCGAATAGAATAAGGGTGAATATATCCTCTTCACTAATTCCACGATGGTCATTTGAGTAGATTACTCTTTTCGTAATTAAGGCCTGGATGTTCTCTTTATTTTTATATCTGGAGATAATGAGGTGAGGTGTATTAGCTTATTGACTTACATAAAATTCTTGGTTTGAATAAGAATGGAACTATTGAAAATTTTCGTACATTGTAGCATCTAACCTCCTGCTACACCTCCGTCTTTGACCCATTTAGAGTGCCTCAATCGAGTCCAAATGTATGACCGACCCTCACTAACCTGGAGGGGGTTCCCCATTCAAACATTTAAAAAATCAAGAAAAAATCAGCGAAATGGCTATGTTTTTTCTTTATTTTTATTTATTTACTTATAATAATATTTATTTATATATTTTTAATAAGTCAGAACAAATGTAAATGAAAAAATTCATTTAACTTAGTTATAGTGTACAAACAAAAACACTTTTTACTTATTTATTTATTTGTTTTATTAGTTTATTAGTTTTATTAATAATGATTATTATATTCTTACTTCTATATTATAATAGCTAATCAAATAACTTATGCACTAATACAATCATATTCTACCTGTGGGAATATGCAGCGTTTGCACTTTGTCCGGATTGTGTGCGGTGGGAATATGCAATGTTTGCATATTCCCAAGTATGAAATAATTTCAATAAGTATAAACGCAACACGACCAAATGTAAGGTGTACGATGTCATGTAGAAAACATGGCATACGCGACACAATCACACACGCTACAAATTACACACACTACAATAGAAAAGAAACTAAAAAAAAATATTGTTTGAAGTCTTTTTTACTTTCAAGTCTGGGCGATTTCGCACGGCTCTCTAATGTCGTCGCCATAACAGCCTCTACATTTTCCGGTATCAGTCGTTTGAAACCGGTACCTAGCAATTGAACGTGTCGTTCCGTTCCTTGTATGTGTGATGGAATTTTTGGATCATCAAACGTTGGAGCATCTTTATTTAAATATTCTTTCAATACATCGTACGGTATGCTTCGCGTGAATGGTGGTTCAAATACGTTATTTATGTCATTCATATTGATCATTTCCGTGTAACTTGTGCAATTAAAGTTTATCAGGCATGTTCTTGAAATCACATACTTTCAAATCACATGCGGTTTTAAAATCACACTTGTGTTTTTATGCTGTTGTGTAAATCACACTGTTTTTGTAGTTTTCGATGTGATTTTACTTTCCTGAAAGCACAAGAAAACAGCTGATTTACCTGACAAACACAAAAATTGAAAACACAAAAGCAAATAAAAAATGTTCAGTAAAAAAGGTGCCCTTACAATTTTCTAAATTTTAAAGTGTTTGTTTTCAATAAAAAGTAATTATGTAACAAAATTAATAAGAAAACATATTGGTTGAATTATTTCAGTAATTTATTTTACAGTTTTCATTGTGATAGTAGCAAAATTACCCTAGTGATTTCAAATTGCAAGTGGCAAACGTGAACGTTTTAAAAGCACATAAATTTGTGCACAGAACACATTTCTTGTGCTTTAAAATCACTTTCATGAAATGTGATTTTCAGAACAGGCCTGTATATCCGGTTTTTTATAAGCTCTAAGTTGCGTTGGGTAGTCAACATCGGTTCGATAGCGTAGAATTATCTTGATAGCACAGTCGCGCTTTTCTTTGCTATCATCAAACAACATTGATAACAATATATTTTCTGTTATTACTTGACTGACAATTTTGCGTAAACGAGGTTCTAGAAATCGTGACCAAGTAATGAACTTGAAAAATAATGCACTACCGTACACGACAGAGCTGTAGTACTTGATACTGAAGTACATTGGCACATAACATTTAATTATAAATTCAAGCAGAATTCTTAAATTTGCGTCGGGATTTTCCGTTGTCACATATAATCGTAATAATCTAGCGGCCTTGGTGAGCCAGCGAGAATGTACAATTTTCCCTGGTTTGATGTTAGCCAGATCCAGCGAAACCACGCCGTTAGAAATTGCATGGGCCATATCGTATAAGTACTAAAGGGCTGCACAAAACCATTTAAATTACAAACAAAACATTTTATGACCAAGCAGTTACTTCAGGTCATATACTTTTTGCGTTGCGAGATGAGTGAGTGTGTGTCAACAGCAATAAAACAAAAAGAGAAAACATAACTAATAAATGGTAAGTGATGGACAATACATGACACTGACGGTCAAAATACAACTAAGTTAAAATATATGATTTCAGTGTGCAGTTCAGCAGTGTACTCGCTGTAATTTAATTATTATGTTCAAATATATTAAATAAATATTTTATGAAACATAATAAACTGATGCTTAACTTCATTAGCAGTAAAAAAACCAAAAGTGTTAACTCTTCAAGAAAAGTCAGATATTTTAAAACTTTTATGAAAAGGTTCACCTGTAACTGGTTTGCCGAAAAAGTATAATGTCGTCAAATCGACGATTTGTTCAATAAGAAACAAAAAAGATGCAATTTCGAAATGTGTTAATAATACATTTTCCAGTCCTGGAAAACGGAAAACACTGCATTCTTCGGAGCTTTCAAAAATGAAAAGATCTCTGTACTAATTTCTTAGAAACCCTTTTGCAACCCATAGTAGCATAGTACATATATTAAAATATGGCAGGAACTTACAAAAAGTAGAATCAAAACCTGTCTCATAGGTGAAAAATAACGTACTTTATTTTAAATTAAATAAAAGATAAAAAGAGACTAAAATATGTATGTTATATAAAAAATGCAATCTAAAACGTGAACAAAATCGAAAACGTGAATACCCTCGGTAAAAATTAGTTCACGTTTCTGCGAGATCACTGTATATTATATTATTATATTATATTATATGTGTCCATACACATAATTTTCCCAACCAAAAAATACTAAAATAGAAGACAATAGCTTAAAAAATAAATTTTTATTATTTATAAGTCCGCAGAAAAATGCTTATTTAAATAATGTTTGTCATCTTTATGATGTACATTTTATTACCTGCGGAAATTTTTTCATAGGTTGTTTCCACGCGAAAGGGGTTTTTTATCTTTAGGTTGGGAAGTTTATTTTTAAAATTTTTTATTAATTTATTGATTTTTTGCTCTATTTTTTGTAATTGATTCTTTTGTTAAGCCCATTATTTGAAAAGTGTAATTAACCTAAACGATTAATTGCGAAAATTACCCAATATTAAAAATTATCTAAATACAGTCCGCTTTGCCTTATAGGTAAATTACATTAGCAAAAATTTGGAAATAATTTCATCTATAAAAGAATGTGCCATTTAAAATTAAATTCTAAATAAGGAAATACATTTTAAATATTTTTTATATTTTATATATTAAAACATTTAATTTAATCTAATAAAATACTAAAAACGAACTCTAATCGATTTTATTTATTGAAATATAAATTATGTTTCTTTTATTTAACTTATAAAAATGAAATAAATCTCCAAATAACTAACACCAAAAATTAACAAGAAATAATCAAAACAATCATAAAACAAAACAACCTTTTCATTTAAAAATGCACGAGTTATCAGTGTCATTCATGTTATTAGTGAAATAGATACTACAATTGCTGACACGACACTTGGACATGAAAATATAAATCAACTATAGGACATGTGAAAGTATTGGTAAACACAAAATTTACGCACATTTGCTATATTCTTGTCAAGTACAATACTTGTTTTTGCTTGAGTTTTTATTTGCTGCTGAGTGCAGAAGAACAATTTGAACACCATTGCATTGTACACTGAAGCATGTCATTCACTGAAGATATGAAAACGAATATACTTGTGCAGCCCTTTAATAAGTACTTCGAATCGGTGGAAAATTCAATTTTTTCTGCAGCAGGGGGCATGTTTTTCAACTCAATTTTTTGGAAGCTGTCCACCACCTAAAAATATATAATAATAAAATAATTAAAACGGTTGACAATTATAATAAATGCGTAATAGCAATAACTTACCGGAAGAGTTTCACAAGTTTCGATTTGACGGTTCAGTTTTGCGGTTGCCGATCTTGGTCCAGTGCTGGTTGATTTATCCAAAGCAACAGTAGTTCGTTGAAGTGTAGAAGGCAAACGAACCAATGCAATGGTCTTTTTAACAGCAATTCGAATCGTCGTATAATTCCACCGTGTGGGCCAGTATTTGTTGGCTCACCGTCAGCACATATTCCAATTAATGCATCCAGTGATTTTTTTTATCGTTAAAAAAAAAACTTTAATTTGGTTTTGTATTCAGCGGTTTCATGTTCCAGTCTTACGTAACCAATAGGTTCAGAATTGGATTCTCTCAAAATAACAAGATGAGGTTCTTTTACCATCCTAGTATGATACTTCTCCTCAATTTTAGCTCTCGTTAAAGTATCATCCTTTCTGCCATCGAATGAAAACGCTAACAAATTGGTAGCATCTAACCGTTTGCGACGCACTTTTTGTCTGCATTTCTCTTTTTCTCTGCGAACTTTCGATTTATCCATGATGAGAGGTTTGCCATGCTTGTCTTTCATTTCAAAATCTTGGAAAAGAGCTGTTGCCAATGCTGATGCACTCTATCAGGCACACCAAATCTGTCACATATGAAGGCAAAGTTAATGCAATCGTATCTTTCTGTGTATTGTGATCTTTCGCCTCTATCCATATCTTCTTGAACCGATGGCGGTGCGTATGTTTAATCATCGAGATATTGGTATGTTGGCATTGATGACATAGACGTTGCTCCTTGCTCTTCTATTTCCATCACAAATGCACTGTAAGTCTTTTCTGATTATGTTGATCGTGCAGAAAATCTTTGAGGCGTTCTGGAACCAAGCCTCATACACATGGAGCTGCCTTCAAATCGCATTTGCATGTTCCAATGTAGAAAATTGTTTCCAGAGATTTTACATACTCTGGAAATTGTTGGGTTAGGTTTTTTCGCTTGGTTTAGTCTTGATCTTTGTCAAGTAATCTATTCAATTTATTAAATACACTTTTTTTCTGCATTATTTCCATACCAAGTTTTTCCCAAATTCCAGCCAAATTATTTTGTACTTGAATATTGAAAGATGTATAGGAAAACTTTTTTTGTTCTGTTTTAGCACTTTCGCTTAATTAAAAATGATATCTCAAGATATCCAGATGGGTTGGTAAATTAAGATCAGTCAAATCACTAGACACCAAAAACATCATGCCTGGGTATATGACTCATTGGGTTTTCGATAGTTCTTGATGTTGTTGTTGCTTCATCTTGCGTTGTAGAGGATGGTGGATTCATTGTAAACTTCTTATTTTTTTTTTAATTATTTTTTTATCTGAAATAAGCACACTTCGAGTTCTTCACAACGACTTAACCCATTCACAAAAACTGTTGCGTTATATATGGTCTACAAGACATGGAAATAATAATGAAATAGTGATTTCAATTCTACCTGTAACCGATTTTGTTGTCAAAACTGTATGTAAATTAAACGTTAGTGAAAGTCGGTCATACATTTGGACTCGATTGAGGCACTCTAAATGGATCAAAGACGGATTTTTCAAAATTTGACCCAAAATAAAAGTTTGACTCAAAACTTGGAACATCAGAATTCGTTTTAGAGGTATGGTTCCTCGGGCAAACTTTCTTATTTTGATCCCTAGAATACGATTTTCACTGAGCAGTGGGCGATTTTTTTGCCTCCCCACAAATCGACCCGGCCTAATATATATATATATATGTAAAAGTATATATGTATATATATATATATATGTATATATATATATAAATGGATGTTTGTTGGTAGGTTAGTGATAAACGTCTACACCGCTTAATCGATCGTGATGAAATTTAACTTATCTAAGAAATTTTTCATAGAAAAGGTTTTTAGACTATCAATTTTTATGTAACTCGTCACTAGATGGCACTGTATAACAAATTTTTTAAAGCACTGTTCTATAACGCTGCGCACAGAACAGCAGCGATACAGCAACATAGATTTTTCGTTGGCCTTACAATAAAACTAATTTCGACGGTAGTAGAATAATGATTTTTGCTGTCGTCAGTAATAACAAATTGTGATTGTTACTTACAGAGTGATTAGTTACTGGTAAGTCAATTTTCTTTGTTTGTTTATAGGCGCTGCATCATATCCCGGATATTGCCAATAATTTCAAGAATCACGACTGGCTTTGTGAGCGAGCTATCTTAGCTCCGAAGAATGATGACATCAATCGCATCAATCATAGGATTCAATTGAAAATTCCGCAATACAAACGTATTGACACAGTCACAGAAGGGGAATTTCTCAATTCATTGAAGCGTCCTGCAATATTACCGCATGTATTGACGTTGAAAGTTGGCTCGCCAATATTGCATCTTCGGAATCTCAACACACCCAACGGAATTAGATTCTCTGTAAAAAAGTTGATGCCGCATGTGATTGAAGCGACGATAATCAGTGCTAAATGTAAAGTAGAGGATATGCTCATTCCGCGCATTCCGATGATCCCCACTGATTTACCCTTCACATTCAAGCGACTTCACTTTCCCGTGCTTCTCGCTTTCGCAATGACATTTAACAAATTCAAAGGACAATCGCTGCGAGTTGCCGGCTTGCATTTAGAAAAGCCATTTTTTTCTTATGGTCAACTCTACGTCGTTTGCTCCAGAGTGGGAATGGCAAAAACTCTATACATTTACTCACCAAATAAGGGTCGAATATCACCTTATAGAGTTTGTACCAATTTTTTTCAGTTAGGATTCGTGGCTGGCGGAAAGTCCCTGAGAACAATCACTCACTCAGTCCAACCGTAAAGTAATCCATGACATAAGTGACGCGCAGCGGCGTAATCTGTGACATAAATGGCACCAACGGTCATTCATTTCAGTTAAAACAATCTGAATTTTTGAATCTCTATAACACAAAAATTAAAGGAGAAACTGTGTCTGCACATGAATTAGTAGTCAAAAAAATTGTCTTAAAAATGTAAGAAAATTATTAAAGATGGAGAATACATTTCAGATCAAGTTTGGAATGTAGATGAAAGTGGCTTCTTTTGGCCCCCCCACCGGGGCACATTAATATGTCTTGACGGAATCTCACCGTCATTACATGTGTCACCGGGGGTAAGAGGGAGCCCAGTCCCCTAAAGGCTAGCAGGGAGTCAACTGGACAACTCCACGTTATTTCCACGGGAATTAGTTAGCCCCAGAGTTCAGCTTTTTAGCTGTTCTCTGACTGATTATTGAGGTTGGACCTTCGGGACCAACGTGGTGGTTGTGGTTTGCGGTCCTCATGAAATGATTAAGGGGCCAGGATCATCTCACCTCTACTGAGAACAAATGGTGAATGATCCGGATCCATTGAGCGTGCTTTTCATGTGTTCTGGACCAGAAGTTGGATAGTCTCCAACTATTTAGCGAGAAGTGGGGGTTGGCGGCCCTGCTCCAAGGCTTCCGGAATTGCAACTAGGAATGACCTGTTGTATAGAATTATGCTTCGGCTTTCTAGAGAGTGGGTGCACGCTACATATCACCCAAGTGGTTTGATCCACCGTCGGGGTATGGTTTGCACAACTAGGTACCGACGTAAATCTTATCACGCTTCTTCAAAAAAAAATCGGCGAGTTGCAAAATCGCAGAAAACTGCCGGTGGTTTTAGAGTAGCAAAGGACCATGTAACATTATTGTTTTGGTTTAATGCTTCAGGAAAACGTAAATGTGTTAAAACCGCTGCTACTAAATCGTTCTTTGCTTTAAGGTAACGCTTGATGAAAAGTGTAGACTTCAATAAACTGCCAATTCTCTGGGCAGCAAACAAAAAGGCCTGGGTGATCAACGTCTTTGCTGAAATGCTACATTTGAGTAGTTAGACGCTACATAAACGCAAAATGTCTAGAATTTAAAATGCTTTTAATTCTAGACAATGCATTTAGCCGTTCAGTCCTGGAGTAGCCAGATACAACTGCTAGACCGAGGGATCATTGCTACTTTTAAAACTTACTGCATAAAACATTCATTTCAATACGTGATAGACAAACTAGACAATAATGAGGATTTAACAGTCATTGATATGTGGAAATCAACTTGGGTTAGCGTTGAATATGGCCAAATGCTGATCCTGCCATCCATAATAACTCCGCTTTTACTGACATCACAACGCCGGCACATATAATTGGTGGAGAAGGATTCGCTGATCTATCATTGGCCGATATACAGGAATTATTAGCTGATAAAAGCTTGAGTGAAAATGAAATTATAAACCTCACCCTTGATACTCATTAAGACAGAGAACATAGCGATAATGAGAAACTCTAATTAAAGTTATTTCTTAAAGAAAAGGGGGTAAAACCAAGAATAATTTTCTAAATTGACATGCAATTTACTTAATTTGAAATATACAGGCATGTTCTTGAAATCACATACTTTCAAATCACATGCGGTTTTAAAATCACACTTGTGTTTTTATGCTGTTCTGTAAATCACACTGTTTTTGTAGTTTTCGATGTGATTTTACTTTCCTGAAAGCACAAGAAAACAGCTGATTTACCTGACAAACACAAAAATTGAAAACACAAAAGCAAATAAAAAATGTTCAGTAAAAAAGGTGCCCTTACAATTTTCTAAATTTTAAAGTGTTTGTTTTCAATAAAAAGTAATTATGTAACAAAATTAATAAGAAAACATATTGGTTGAATTATTTCAGTAATTTATTTTACAGTTTTCATTGTGATAGTAGCAAAATTACCCTAGTGATTTCAAATTGCAAGTGGCAAACGTAAACGTTTTAAAAGCACATAAATTTGTGCACAGAACACATTTCTTGTGCTTTCAAATCACTTTCATGAAATGTGATTTTCAGAACAGGCCTGATAATCTTCTGCTGGCTCGGATGTAGTCCAATCTGGAAGTCTTTATGCAAAATGACTTTATGGGTGGTTCAATTACAGCGAACGTCGGCGAGTTGAGATTCCAAGCTCATTTTCAACACAGTGCTACGGCCACTACGAGCGTAGAGTTTTGGTCTATTGTCAGCAGCAATACCTCTAGTCATAATTTCAGTGATTAAGCTGCTCAAATTTTAACAGCAAATTTTCACAATTGAAATTCTTTACTCCATGCTTAATATTTCCCAACTTTTTTCTAAATTAATGACAATCTCAGGTGACATTTAATTATTTTACTTCCTAACCTCAACCATTAAAATATCAATGACTTTTTTTTACAAAAATGTTAAAATTTTTATTTTTTTTTAACTACAATTGTGTGTGTGTGTGTTTTTTTTTCTAATTTTATATTTCAAAAGTTTTTTATTTTATTATGTTTACACAAAATTTATTTTGTTTGCGACTTAAATTAAAAATTACTTTTTAAATATTAAGAGCGTAGAAAATAAGAAACTTATAATTTTTTTTTAGTAATAAACATTATAAAAAAAGAAACTTATAAACTAGAAAAAGTAATTTAATGTTTTTAAAAACAATGACAATTTAATAAAGTGTACAATATTAATTAAAATTGTTAATTTTAAACAAAATTTAAACGGTAATTTTTTGTATTATTTCGGTTGTTGTCTAACTGCAATAGTTTGAAGGGATTTCATATTTTAAAAATAATATTTATTAACTTATATAATTACAAATAATTATAATAAAAAAAATCACGTCGGTGAATATATAGAAAAAAATTATATAATAAAACACATTATACAGGCAAATTAATTTATTAAAATAAAAAGTGTTTTATTAAATACTAACTATGCAACAGCAAAAAGAGTAAAAAATAATATTAAAAAATTGTAAAAATAAAATTAAAAGTTACAAATATTTAAAACTACTTTAATGAATATTTTTTTTTTTATTTTCAATAGCATAAAGTGACTTTTTACAGGTTTTTTTCTTTTTTTTTGTTAATTTAATTTCACAATTAATTTGTTAAAAGTAATTAAGTTTATTTTAGAGTTTTTAATTATTTATTTATAATAGTATTTTTTGTTTTATTTTGATTTAATTATTTAAAAGTCAACTGTACATTATTTTATTTTTAAATATAAACTTATTAATTAGTTTTTTGTTTTGTTTTAAATGTATTGTTTGTGTTTTAAAAATTACAACAATATTTTTCTTAGAAACTCGTAGTAATTTAAATTTACAGAAAAAAAAAATAAAGAAAAAGAAACACAAAAATTAATGCAATGATAAAAATGCAATCAATATAGTTCAACGAAAATATGAAAACAAAAAATAATAAAATAATTTGAAAGTTTTCCTTTTTTATTGTTGTCTAAAAATAATTAACTTTCCATTGGCCTAACTTGAGCAGGTTGTTCCTGCACTACAACTACTGATGACTGCACTAAGCCCGCTACACTACTGCAATGTGAAGTTGTTGCTAAATTTGTAACGTTCGTTGTAATTGTTGTTGCTGCTGCTACTGTTGATGCTGTTGTTGTAGCTGTTGCACCATCGCTAGTAACATTTAAAGCAGTTGCCACAGACAAAGTATTTAAATTAACACCAGTTGCTACTACAGCACCGCCAACACCGATAGTTGCCACTGTTCCAATTCCAGCTGCTGATGCTGCTGTTGTACTATTGATATTTACCATATTGGCATTAACTAAACTGCTAACTGTTGCCGTTGTTGTTGCTGCATTATATATATTGGAATTTAAATTGTTTATATTACAATTAAGAAGATTTGTGGCATCACTGTTGAATATTTTATAACGTTGATATGGACGATAAGGTGTCCTTTTTAAGTCATTTTGTATTATAACTTTTGTTTTTGGCAGTGACCAAGTATTTGTTGTATTATTATAATTATTGTTGCTGTTGCCTAGTAACCATTCATTGCATTGCTGCTGTTGTTCTGCTGTAACGTGTGCTGTTAGCCAACGTTGAGCAAACTGTTGGAAACGTTTAAACTTACACTGCGTTATCCGTAAATGACACTAGAATTAATTAAACAAAGAAAATAAATATAAATATTTTTTTTTTAATATTTATTTAACGTTTTTTTTGTTTTGCTTCCTATGCAGAGCAAGATTGTGCTTTCGTGATAGTATAATTTTAATAAATTTAACACATTGAGGAGTGAAGTGACTGGCAATTTTCCGCTGAAACTCTCCTATCTCATATCACCAGCTATTATCTTGTAATTCAATGTGGAATCCCAGCTTAAAGTTCTATGACTCTTCATAAGCTAATAATTAACTTAAATTAAGAAATAATTTAAGCATTCGGGTTTTTTAAGAATGTTGTTCAGTCGTCAGTCTATTCATGTCAAAATGCCGAAGAAAACTAAAAATAAATCACT
The DNA here is from genome assembly GCA_030448955.1 of Trichopoda pennipes. NCBI lineage: Eukaryota > Metazoa > Arthropoda > Insecta > Diptera > Tachinidae > Trichopoda > Trichopoda pennipes. The sequence continues at coordinate 10,473,666 of JASKUP010000052.1, read as the reverse complement.
TGACAGCTAAAAAATTCCACAGTTAAAAAGGTGTTGCCAACTTTAAGTTCTATACCAATGCAAAAAGAATATATCCGACACTTACTCTATACAAAATAATTCAGGTGAATCAATTTTCGTTTTCGCTTGTTAAAATCAATCAATCGTGATTGAATTTTTAAATAACAGACAATTCAGCAGAAACGTAAAAGGATTAAAAATGATTATTAATTAGTTAATAATTTCAACAAAAAACTCCCTCCAATAACTCCCAATGTTAGAGAACATGCAGTTTGTTCAAATTAAGTGTGCATCGTCACTATTGTAACTCTGCAGTTAATAATACCTTCTCCTATACCATTAAGATTTACTCGAAACATGTAGCTTGTTCTAAGAAATGCTTACGAAAATATGTCTGCTTCTACCAGTCGCGTTTTGTTCGTCTTCAGGTATAAAATCTACGGTTTGGTTGTTTTGGGAGTGATTTAACAACAAGCATCTAATCAAAGTTCCACATAAAAGTAGAAATGATGAAAGAGGACCGACCCATCATCTACTGAATTTAATATATTGTTACGAATATGTCTTGCTTAAGTTTTAAAATAAAACAATTAAGCAATAAAGCGAACTACTGGTTACAAACTGCGTAGAAGTTTATACACAACTACAACTTTGATATGCTGTTTACTAACTGCCTGGCATGCAAGAAAAAATAAAAAATACATGTATGCTATTTTTACAACAACAAATGTATTGAAATAAATCCCAAGCAGAAACCTTATCAGCATAAAAACAAAAACAACTATACACACAGGCACACAGGCGGCCTATACATCGAATAAACAACATACAATAACAAAATGCGATACAAAGGGAGTAGAAGATTCTCAAATCTTCTAGACTTTAAATGGACAAGTATAATTAGGGAAACGTCTGAGTCGATAGTCAGTCAGTGTAAAATTAAACCTCATCGAGTAAAGACGTGCATTTTAAGTAAATTATTCTGAAGTGTCAACTTTGTGTAGTTAAAATTAATAAACTTGTTATTAATTTAAAAACTGGTGTTATTTATTTTGCAATAAAGAACTCACAACAAAACGTTTATAAAAGTTAGAAACGTAACAATATATTTCTTTTGCAGATCTATAATTTTTAATTTTTGAAAAAGAAAAAAATGTTTGTCTTACATTTGAAATTTCGTTGAGGGCCCCACCCTCCTCCCTACCTTTCGTAAAAAGGATCTCAGCAGAGTGTGATTTGTTTTACATCCGCACCTGGCTATGTAGCCTTAATCAGATGGTGGACATACCATTATAGTATAATTTGGAACGTCATACATGCGTCCTAGATAGCCGAAGGCATAATTCTAAGCAACAGAACCACCTAGTTGCAACTTTAATGATTCCAGGACAGGTCTGCAAACCATCACACCTTGCTAAAGAGTTGGAGACTTTCTAACTCCTGTCCAGAACACATGTCAAGCATGCTCACTGGACTGGATCATTCACTTTGCGTGTCATTATCAGTGAAATGATCCTGGCCACCATAATTTTCATAAATCCCTTATGGGGCCGCAAAACCACAACCACCACAATACTCCCATATAGCGGCCATCCTCAATGATCAGTCAGAGAACTATTATAAGTCTAAAGAGACAAATAATGAACTCTGCGGGTTCACTGATCCCCGTGGAAATAAAGTGGAGCTTCCAGTTGTCTCCCTGTCTTACTTCAGGGGACTGCGCTTCCCTTTTCCCCAGTTGCACTGAGTCTAGATAGTGGAATATTCTATAAAGACTATATTTGTATGCCCCTGGGGGGAAAAGGATCTCAGCAATAAGCATTTTAGAAAAGTACTTTATTTCGGTTTACATTGAAATAACAATGCAGAAGAAAGAAAAAAACACTAATTGCAGCGCAAGCCGTTTCTTCGATTAACAAATCGCTCGAGTTTTAAATCATGGACTAAAATGAACTATATAAGCACTGCAAATTCAGATAATTAAACAATTTTATTTCGAAATTAAAAAAGAAAAATTGCGTTAATCGGTTTTGCTATTGAAACTCAAGATCCGAATGATCTTTTCAGTCGAAAAAATCTTGAAAAATGCATGAAAATAAAAATATATCAAATTGTGATCCGTTAGATAAGGATGGTATAATCTTGCCTTTCAACAAGAAGTTTGTTTTTAATTACTTTTTGGCAAAATGGCGGTCATATTTCGTTAATCACATCTCGGATTTTTTGAGTTTTAAGACTGAAATTGATTCCATTGGCATCGTATATAAGCTCTGTCCTTAACATAGCCCCACAAAAAATAATCTAGTGGTGTTAAATCACACGATTTGGATGGCCACTTCATTGGTGATTGTTGTGAAATTATGCGATCGGGAAATTTGGTTTGCCATAAATTTATCGTTTCATTGGCTGTATGACATGTGGTGGCACCGTCCTGTTGAAACCACATGTCAGTGATATTCACGACGTCAATATTAGGACAAAATTGAGTTGTTAGCAGCTCTCGTGATCCATTGACCGTGACCGTTACCGCATTTCCAGCCTTATCTTCGCACCATACAGTGACATGTTAAGCATGCAAAGGCTTCTCAATAATCTTTCTAGGATTATCAGAAGCCCGAATGCTCAACTTTGCTTGTAGATATACCTTGACAAATGAAAATGGGCTTCGTCCGAAGAAATGATTTTTTCGGAAAAACCATTCGGTTTTGAGCGAATCTACTTCGATGTGAATAGTTGGTCGCTTTCAATTCCTGCACCCGTTGAACTTTGTAAGTCTTCAAAGTCAAATCGTTACGCAAAATTCACCAATTGTTGAGAGCGTTGAGGAGTTGACATATTTGTATGTGCTTCAACACTGTGGCTTACGGCTGCGATATTTTCAGTTGAACGATCCGGTTGAAGACGCGTTGGTATTTGCATAATATGCATCAAACCTGTCGACTCAAATTCAACGACCAAATTCTTAATGGCGGTCTTAGAAGGATGATTATGTTGCCCGAAAGAAAATATCACGAATTTTTCGAATCGCCACATTTTCATAGTAAATTTTTATTATTTTAATGCGATTTTCGTGCGAAATTGAATTCATTGTAACAGTTACCAATGCATTTACTATGAATACATCAAAAAACTAAATGTCAAAACTATCATGTTGGTGTTGCCACAATTGAAACAAAAAACTTCTTGTTGAAAAACCCTATATAATGATTTGATGCAAGTTTATGTTGTCGTGGTAGGTATTTGATAATACGAGGTCAGGGAAGTAAAATTATATTTAAATTTTTTTTTGTAAATATAGTTTTTATGTGCTTTGGAATTTACTTTATTAAAAAAAAGTACCACATATTTGAAAAGTGCTTTTTTGGGGGTCTCTTTTAAAAGGCAGTTTTAAATTAAATATTTTTTGTAGGCAAATTCTTTTCACTCAAAATACTAAAGAAAAAAAATATATTCAGTTAATTGTTTAAAATAAAATAATCACTCACCATTTTGGCTTTTCTCACAGAGTCAAGTTTGAAAAATTTGAGATTCTTATTTATAACAAACACCTGACGGCCAGAAGCATTCAGTTTAATTTCATCACGATCATTGATAAAATATTTTTCACCACCGGGACATACTAAGGCCGAACTACCCAAACGCTCGGGTGGCCGTTTATTCCAAAACATATTCAAATCTGAAGAGTTCATAGGATTATTAGTGTCTGAAGATGAATTCCCAACACTTGTAGCTGAATCGGTTGATGAAGAACCTCCAACAGCTGCCATGAGAGATTTACGTTCTTGCAGCAAACGTAATTGTTCCGCCCTTAAACATGCAGAACGTTTGTTGCGTTTCAAGAAACGTGGTTTACGTAACAGATGGGCATCCTAAGAAGATAAAAATACAAATGAAATTAATTTTAAAAATTTAGTATTTGACACACACACACAGAAACACAGATCCACAATTAAGAGAAAATTATTATAACATGCAACTTTAAAACTTGAAATTAAAAAAAAAAAAAATGTGGAAAAAATTAATATTTTTTTTGTTATTTATTTATTAAAAATTTATTTTTGTGTTTATAAAGTTTCAATTGTTCATCTACTTATAATTATAATAGTAAAGAAAATAAATAACGTTAATTATAAAAAAAGGTGACAAGTAGGCTTAATTTGTAAGCGTACCAGGTCAAACGTTATATTTTATAATAAAAAAGAAAAATATCAATAATTAATATTATAAAATTTATAAAAACTTGTTGCTGTTTTTTTTGTTGGCTTTTAGCAGTTACAAGTTTTCATTTTTATTTGAACGAAAAATGTTTATTTAATGAAAAATTATAAAAAAAAAATAATGATGAGCTACAGTTTACACTAACAAAAGAAAATAGTATAAAAATGTACCCGTTTTGTAAAACAAATATTTATTTATTATTGTATTATCATTATTTGATATTGAATGAGTTAGAATTTTATAGCCTAATAACGTTTAATTTTAATACTCATAATATATTTTTAAGACTTTAACCAAGGTTTTGATAGTGGATGCCCGCCCTTAGGTAATACTAAACTTGCAATCAATAATTTGGCGTTTTAATTTTATTTAAGAAAATAAAAAAACTTAAAATAATTTTATAACAAATCTGTCTGCCTAACGACTTCAATGAAGAATTAAAAGAATCAATACATTTTCAAATTCTTTCATTCATGAACAAAATAAAATTCTACTCTGCTCAATCACTCACTATCAATCATCCTACTGCCCGGCCATCACTTGAATCATATGATTTCTATAATAAAGCTGACGATATACTCTAGTAACTTAAGAAAAATACGATTACTTTTTACATCTGACAACTTAAACTTTAAACATTGTTTTTGTTTTTTTAATCCATTAAAATGAATTTGAAAAATTCGTTAAAAAATTTCTAAAAACTAAAATTGTTTCGTTTTTGGTGAAATTTTTATATTAAAACTTAAGCTTGACTAAAACTCTACTATAGTAATACATTAAGTCAAGCTTATAATTTAGAAGCTAAAATTTTCTTTTCAATTTCTATACTGTATTTCTGTTAATATGCTTGCTTTACTCTTTTATTCGAATAATAACGGTCAGGTCAGCAAGTGTAATATTTAGTGGTGAGAAAAAAAAAAAGAAGAGGAATATCTGTATTTTATTCTCTGCCACTAATAAAAAGTTACGAATAATATTTTTCCTAACATCTCCTAACTTGTTTGTACGAATTGAAAACTTTAGCGATCCTAAAAAGGGAATGGATGGTGGGGGTGTAAAGTATCAATTTCGAAAACTCTATAAAAAAAATTTCAAGTTTACTCATTCAATTATTTGCAGTTTTAGAAAATTTGTTTTACAAAAACAAGTTTTTATTTGTTTAGGATGATGAAACTTACCTTGACCTCTTTCTTTTTGTTTTTAAATGTGTACAAAATCGAAATTATATTTTTATTTTTTTAACTAATTAAATTTTGATCTCTTTTTACATTCGGTTCATTAATAAATAACATTCATTATCTACAACAATTTTACTTTGACGTTTTATCTTATATTTTTTAGTTAAATTAAAGCGGGGTGGTAAATAGCTAAGTAAAAGGCTAGGGAAAAAGTGTAGTATTAATTGATCTAAATCGCTTTTCTATAAGACCTACTGGGCTCCATACGAATTTCTTCTGACTTTTATTGAAAGAACCCCTTAATTTATGATTTGCAGACATTGTCATATTCTTCGGGGAATCGTATACTTTGTTAATAAAATGGTTTTATTCCTATAATCTGCGGTAATGACAGGGTGTCCGCCGGGAGGGTATACTACTTTGTTTATAATTTTTGATTAAATGAAAGAGAATGGATCTTTTAATGTCGGCAATTATGTATGAAATACAATATCAGATAAATGTCCGCCTCTGTTAGTCGTTATTGATTAGAGAAATTCAGGTTTGTTACATAAACCTTGCTCTTCAGATAACCCCACAAAAAGAAGTCCGGAACAGTCAAATCAGGCGACCGTGGAGGCCAATCAACATCACGATTTCTTGAAATAACTTGTTATGAAAAGAGGTCTCGTAGTTATTCCATTGCTATCCTGACTGTACGCGATGTGGCACCGTCTTGTTGACACCACATATTAATCAAGCCTAAAGCATGCAGTTGTGGCGTTAAAAAGTTTTCAATCATATCACGATATCGCTCCCCATTCACAATTGCTGTTAGGCCGTTTTCATTTTCAAAGAAGTAAGGTCCAATGATTCCTCCTGACCAAATTGCCTAACAGACTGTCACTTTTATTGGATGCCAAGACGACTGTTAACTAATTTAAGGGTTTCCCATTCCCCAGAACCGACGTATTCTGTTTATTCACATATCCATTCAAATGAAAATGTGCCTCGTCAGTCATTATGATTTTTTTTAATGAAAATCGGGTTTGTCATGGGCGAGCTGTAACATCCTATTGCATATGTAGGGCGGCGTAAATGGTCTTGTGGAAGAAGTTCTTGTGTCAACTGAATCTTATATGTAAAGTTGGTCTTTGAATATCAAGCTCCTTAGCACGGCGTCGAATTGAGGTTTATGAATAGTTTTGCACACTTCCTTGAGCAGCAGTAATGTTTTCAGCCGATTTTGCAGTATGTTGTGGTTCATGCTTGGGACTATCACTACAGACTCTCTTTAGTTTGTAGGTTGTTTCTCCCAAAAATTTCACGTAACTTTCTCATCGCCACAGTAATCGATGATTGATTTTGAAAAAAAAAAAAACGTTTTAACGATTAAAACACGTTGGTTTATCGTGTCTACTTCACGAATGTTATCCAAAATGGCGGCAAAACTAAGTAGTATATCGTCCCGGCGGACACCCTGTATTTGTATAGGGGCTTATTTTTTAAACGATTATAAAAATATTTTTAATGAATAGAACAAGTCCCACAGAAGAAGACCCATAAAAAGTAAGATTTTTTATTGTTGTTTTTCTTCTAGATCAAAGCAGACAGATTTGAAATTAATGCAGGTTAGTGAGTTAATAAAATAAACCTGGCTTATATGTCTATCTCCTTTTTTTGATCGCAGCAGCAACTTAAATTTTCATCAATAAATAATAAAAAAAAAAATTTTAATAAAATGTGGCCCTATTATAGAGAACCTACCGCTTTGTGTATGCTTCTGCAAAATCGCAATATGCGAATATAATTGGAAATTAATTTTTATAAATCCAAAATGGATGAATGATAAGAATTTAATTGGATGAAAATCATGAGGTGGCTGAGAGAAACTACAGCCATCACAACTGAACGTTTTTTGCATCTACATTCTACTTTAAATGAAAATGTGTGAAATAAAGAAAGATGCATAACCATGCACTTGCATGTCATTAATAAAGTCTAAATGCTGACTCATTTGCGACGAAATAAATATAATTTTACTTTTATTTTCAATAATTCACCACACCAATCAAGAAAATTGTTAAAAGAAAAATTTATACAAATTTTTTTTAATTGTTAAATGAATGTGCAACTAAATAATTATTTAATTATATTTTTAATTTTATAAACAATTTTTTGTTCAAGCACGAGGTCTGTATTACTATTTTTTTTATAAAACCCTGTGTTTATTTTAGACAGTTAAAGGGTTCCAGCTAATCACCAAGACGTCCGTCCACTATGAAAATTTTGGTTCTGTTAAAAGTTACATTTCGTAAAATTCGTTATATTTTCGGACCACATAATTGTCCTTCTGAGACCACTGTTAAGAATTTGGTCATTAAATTTGAGTCGACAGGCTCGATACAAAAAGGACACATACCAACTCCCAACTCGTGTTTGTCCGGGTCGTTCAACTGAAAACACCGCAGCCGTGAGCCACAGTGTTAAAAAAGTAGATTTAAATTTGTTATTTCCTCGACGTTGGGGTTATCCCAAAACACCACACGACGATTTTGCGTAAGGACTTGGCTTTGAAGTCTAACAATTTTCAACTGGTGCAGGAATTAAAGCCCACCGACTATTTACATCGCTGTAGACTGGCTCAATTCATTTAGAAGCAACCGCCCGGTTTTTCTGAAAAAATAATATGTCAACAAGCAAAATTGTCGCATTTGCATACTCAACGTGTTACTGTGTGGTGCGCTATGTGATTGGGCCGTTTTTTTTTTCGAAGATGAGGCTGGCAATGCGGTAACGGTCAATGGATCACGCTATCGAGAGATGCTAACAACTCAATTTTGACTTATTATTGATGACGTGGAGTATCACTGATATGTGGTTTCAACACATGTCACACAGCCAATGAAACGATCAATTTATTGCATACCAATTTTCCGACTGCATAATTTCACGCCAGTCAGTAGTTAAGTGACCAGTCAGATCGTGTGATTTAATACCACTGAAGTACTTTTTATGAGGCTATGTTAAAGACAGAGTCTATACGGAGCCAATCGAATCAATTTTAGCCTTAAAACTCAAAATCCAAGATGTGATAAAGGAAGTAGGATCGCCATTTTGCCAAAAAGTGATTAAAAACTGACAGCTGTCATAAGGTTGTGGCGAAATATTGAAACAAAAATTAAAACCTTGTGCTTGAACAAAAATTATCTATAAAATAATAAGAAGGTTAGATAAATATAATTATTATATTTTTAATTATTAAAAAAATGTATAAATTGTAGAATTTTTATGTAAATTATTAAAAAAAATTATAAATTTTTATTTTAGTGAAAACATCACACAATGGTGTGACGAAATATTGAAAATGTTATTAAAAATTTATTTAATTTGAGCAATTTTAGTTTAATAAAAAATTTTTATTAAAAAATAAACATCTTATGATATTCTCATAAAACATTTATTCAAATAAAAATATTTGAAATGTATTGTAATGGGGGAGAGCACATCCATATTGCAATTTCGCTATTGCTCTAGTAGCTCATCAGTGAATTTCACCCCAACACCATACAAAAACTACAAAACAACAAAAAACATTGCTTATTTTCAATCATTTCTACATAAGGGTTTCCATTGGAAACCATTCATATGTATTTTGAAAATTCCAGAAAATAAAAAATATTTGTAAGTAGTTTTACAAAATTCTACAGAAAAGCAACGGGCACATGCAATGGAAATTAGTAATTTATAAAGCACGAAATAAAATTGCTTAGATTGAAAATGATTCCGATGAATTACAAATTACTTAATTTATTTAATTTTTATATAAAGACCTTGTTGCTTACAAAAACTGTTTATAAAATTATATTTAAATTATAATTTAATTTAATATTTCCGAATATTGTTCTGCTATTATTCGAGTGTTATGAAGATATTTAAACTGCAAAAATTGCCGAAAAACATAGACTTTGTCTTCGAAAATCAATTATTCCTAAAGGGGTGAGTATTCCTGTCGAAAACTAGCTTTTTTACGTCCGTTTTAAACCCGATTAGATTAACTTCTTTAGAAAATTATGGTAACTAAAATTTTTACTTATTTATTTGAACTTTTAGAATTTGCAAATTTTTAAACCAAAAGGCAGCAGCATCGCTTTTTGTTTTTCTGAACTTATTATGTAAAAAGAGATTAAAATTTGGTTGTTTAAAAAGCAAAACCAGTTCTTTTTTATGCATTTTTGTGTTTAGTATTATTTTTTTATTAAAAAATTTTTAAACTTTTATATTCTTATAATTTTTTCATTTCGTATTTTTTCTTTTTTACAAATTTATATAATTAATTAAAAAGAAAATTGGCGTCCATTTTTGTTTAGCTTAATTTTATAAAAATAAATGTTAAATAAAATGTACGCGTTTAAAATGATTAATTTTTATATATACAAATATAAAACTACTTTATTTATTATTTATATAAAATAAAAACTGAACGTGATAATTTTTAAATTAAGTACAACATACGTTATGTTCTTTTTTCTTTTCTTTTCTTTTCTTTCGTAATTTGTCGATAATTAACTAACTCTTTTTTACAAATATTTTTTTTATATATTTAAGGAATTAAATCAATAAATTTTATTAAATGTGTGTGTGTGGTTGAGTGAGTTCGTTGGTTATGGTGATATAAATGGATGGTGGTGTTGGTATTAATGGAGTAAGTAGTGATTGATGGAAGTGGTTTATAGATTTTATATTTTTAATAAAATTTATAAAAAAAGTCAAGCTTTTTAAGTTTAAAATTCTACTTTTTTTTGCATCTTTAATAAATGGAAAAAACATTCATTCTTCATGTTGGTTAGAAAAATTATTGGGAATTTAACTATATTTAGTTTTGATTTTAGTATATTTTTCAAATTTTATTTAAGCCTTGGGTTTGACCTGGTACGAAGAGAGAATTGAAAAAAGAAAAAATATTAGAGAAATGCATAAAAAGCATTAATTAGTGAGTTTTAAATTTGAAGAAAAAACTATTTTCAATTTTTATCATACAATCAATAAGAGAGAAAAAAATTATTGAAGCTTTTATTTTATTTAGAGAAATAAAAAAAACGATCGAAGAGAAAAACAAAACTTAATTGCAAATAAAAAAAAAGTTTAGTGCAGTAATAAAAATGTAAATAGAAATAAACTAATAATAAAACTTAAAACATTCCCCAATAAGTTATTTAAAAAAAAGTATTAATTAAAATAAGTGTTTTCCAAGAAAAATACAAACAGATATGGACAAAAAATTATGAAAAATTTTTAAACATCGCTTTAAGTTTATTTGTTAGAGAAAACAATTAATTTGTTTTTATGCCAAACTCAATTTTCTATAGAAAATTCATTTAGTTAATTTTGTATAGAAAATTTTGTCACAAACTTTATTTTGTACAGAAAATGTTGTCAAAAATTTAATTTCGTATAGAGAATTTTGTCACAAATTTAATTTTGTATAGATAATTTTGTCATAAATTTAATTCTGTATATAAGATTGTGTCACAAACTTAATTTTCAATTATACATATTGTTACAAACTTTATTTTCAATAGAACATTTTGTCACAAACTTAATTTTTTATAGAAAATTTTGTCACAAACTTAATTTTCTATAGAAATCTTTTTCACAAACTAAATTTTCCATAGAAATCTATGTCACAGACTTAATTTTCTACAGAAAATTTTGTCATAAACTTAATTTTCTCTAGCAAATTTTGTCATAAACTTAATTATTAATATAAAATTTTGCCATAAACTTCATTTTCATAGAAAATTCTATAAAATTATGTTTATAGAAAATATCGTTACACACTTAATTTTCAAAGAAAAATTTTTGTCACAAACTCAATTCTTTTTAGAAAAATTTATCACATACTTAATTAGTTATAAAGGCTTTTTCAATAAGATGTTTGTTTCCCAAAACAAAACAAAAAATTTGGTTTAAAACGATTCCAATTGTTATTGTAGAGAAAGATTTGGCAATTATGAATGAAAAATGTCCACCCTGACAGATGTCGATTCTTACATCAAAGTTTTTAATAATTTTTTTTATAGCAAAATGACGGTCCTATTTCCTAATCACATTACGAGTTTTGAGTTGCAAGGCAGAAATCGATTCGATTGGTGCTGTATAGAATCTAAACTTAACATAGCCCCACAAAAAATAATTCAGTGGTTTTAAATCACACGATCTGGCTGGCCACTTAACTGTTTATTGTCGTGAAAATATGCGATTAGGAAATTTGGTTTGCAATAAATTAATCGTTTCATTGGCTGTGACATGTGGCACCGCTCTGTTGAAGCACTTGGCAGTGATATCCACGTCGCCAATAAAAGGCCAAAATTGATTTGTTGACATCTTGCGATAGCGTGATCCATTATAGTTACCGCATCTCCAGCCTTATCTTCGAAAAAAAAACGGCCTAATCACACTTCCAGACCACATAGCGCACCATACAGTGACACTTTGAGCATACAAAGGCTTCTCAATAAACGCTCTAGGATTTTTAGAAACTCAGCAATTTTGCTTGTTGGCAAATGAAAATGGACTTGCTTTGAAAAACCAGCCGGCTGTTTCTGTCGGAATTAAGGAAAAGTTGCTCGAATTTTCACCATTTTTATCGTAAGTTTGCACAATTAAAATCTTTGCTTAAGTACCTTGCTTAAAATTTTCAACTTTCTTAATTCTTAAAAATTAATCATTAGTCAGGTAATTTACTTCCTAACCTTAAATTTGCTACATTTTATTCAGGAAATTTGTTTTTAAACAATTCAATCACTTTTTCTGCCATTAAAATTTTTCTCCTGCGAACATGCATAAAATCGCAGCTCACAAAACTGAGACCAACCGCTAAATCAGCGTTATATAAAGTGGTTTTTAATTTCCAAAGCAAAAAACACATTTTGAATAATTAAAAAAATTTAAGGTATTTTTTTTCGGAAATGAGTTTTGTATATAATTTTTTTATCCACATCTGTATGTATTAAGTTAAAAACAATGAATGTATTTTTTTTCCAACTGTTCTATTCATATGAAATTAATAATTCAACTTACCAGTCCATCTTCATCCCAACGTTCGGTTTTGATTTCGTTGTTTACTAAATTATTGCTTGTATCCATATTCAAACTACTGTTATTATTATTGTTGTTGTTATTGGCATTGGGCGAATTAGCATTTGTTGTATTGGCAGAGGCAGGATTTGCTAAACGTTCAACATATTTTGACCATGTTTTAACTTTATTAACTGGTTTTTCACGTTCCGCCACATCTTCACTGTCCGTATCCAAAAGTTCAATTGTAACACGGCATTCAATTTTATACTGATAAGTAATTTTAAAATACAAAAAAAAAAATGTAAAAAAGAGGCATTTTAAAATATATATTTTAGAAATTTTTATATGAGAACAACTGCATAAAAAATAAAATTGGCTTTTGGTTACTCACAATATAAACTTTAAAGCAATTTTCTTCGTGTAATATTTCTTCGGCCCGGTGTTGATATTGCATTTCGGCATTTAATCTTTTGTAGGCATTACAACATAAGCCGCCAGCTGCACCTCTCTTTTGTTCCTGATGAAACAGTTCAACACATTCTAACGCCGTACGCTCCGTTACACAATTTTGTAATTGTCGTACGGCATTTGAGACGACTTTGTCTAAAGTGAATGATATGTATGCATGTATGCCAAACATTTCACGCATTTGATCTTCGAATGTATTCGAATCCATATTACCATCCAATACATTCTTAAGCATTTCCAAAAATGTTGGATAATAATCTTCAACAGCAACTTCAGATTTTGGTTTCAGTCTTAAAGCTTGTGCAATATTTTCACGGCGATTTTGTTTATATTTTTCCTCTTCGGCTGCTATTAATTGGGCACGCTTATACATTGTACGCAAACGTTCGCAAAGGATAGCATGCAAACGAAAGAATAAATACCAATTGTTGTTGGCATAAAATAATGTGTAGGCTTCGTCCTAAAATGCAAATAAAAACAAACAACAAACAAATTATTTAAGTTTCGATTTTTGAACAAGATAGTAATTGATTGTCTGTTTTACTAACCAAATGTTTGCTTAAAGCATGAGGCAGCAATGGTATATCGGCACTGGGCATATCTTCATCTTCTTGTTTGATTTCAGTTTTAATGTTTTCATTTGGTACAGCCATGCTTGAGGGGGCAGTGGCAGCAGCCGTGCTATTACTAGTTGCCAAATTAATGCTTGACAAAGCAGTTGTGGGTGATGTAGCAGTTGTTGTAGTTACGCCTAAACTGGCTGTATTAAGAGTTGTAGCAGTTGTTGTTGTGTTGGACTCCACATTAGATGTTGTCATGCCTTCGCATTTTATATTCGTATCAGGCGTTGTGTTAACGGCTGACAATGTTTTATTATTATCGTTTGCTGTTGCGGCTGAGGACGATATGGAGGCAGCAACTGCCGCTGTCATTGTTGCACTTGTAGTAGTTATTGTTGCTACGGCTATGGATGTTATTATTGAAGTTGTTTCAATATTTTTATTATTGTTAGACTCTATACATTTAATATCACTTGTCAAAGACGACGTAGATGCCGGTGCTAATAAACTTGATGGTGTTGATGACGTTATGGGAGAGGTAACCGTTGGACTTGCTGCAGTTGTGAGCACATCCGCAGATGTATGATTTATGTTAGGTGCTGTTGTACTAGTTGGTATTTTATCTTTTGTGTCCATTGTATCAGCTTCAGTTTTAATAGCCGCTGTTGTTGTGCCTGTAGCTGTAGTTGTTAAGCTAGATGTCGTTGCAGCTACTGCTGATGATGATGACGATGATAATGATGTTGGTGATGTGGCTACCGATGTTGTTGTTGCTGTAACATTTGTAGATTTGCATTTATCTTGTTTACAAGGCGATATTTCTACATCCATTTTTTCATTATCATCTAAAAATAAAAAGAGAAATATTTAAAAATGTAAAGTTCATAGACAAAATGTCGGATAAAGGAACAAACGGGTCAGAATAATATTTTTAAGGAACGCAGTACAGATTGGAATATTTAAATTTAATAATGCATTAAGGCGTAAAAATCTCTCTGAACCACACCATGTATTTGCGAGCTATTCGTCGGGAAGATTTTCATTACATAACCGACGAACGGTTCTTGCTGTAATTATTAGATTATTTGTTTCAGCTGCAATTGCCTTTGAAGGGTATCGTTTCGCAAGCATTGTACTGTATGCAGCCGTAGTTGGGGTGATTTTTTTTAAGTCTCTCCTTTATATTTTGCAGCTTAGCGATAAAATTTTTGAATCGCCCAATGGCATCAGCTATAAATTTGTAGGACTTAATCAGTTCTCTAAGCTTATGAACAAGTTTGTGTTCTTCCACCGTCCAATGCCGTGTTATAATCTTAAACTCAATGTTAAATTTAGCAATATTGTAGTTTTTTCAGCGATGTACCGATTTTATTTGCCACAAAAACTTCCTTATTAAAAAATATTTCTATCTAAACACCGAATTTATTGGGTGAACATAACAGAAAAGAAAACAGTGTTGTTATTGTTAAATGACGAAAGCTTTGTTACATAAAATTTAATTTTTCCAAAAACAAAAAAGATACTTGTAATCTTGACAGGTAAATCAGAGGTCCTATTTTAATGGTCATATATGTATCGGCGTTATATTACCTCTTTAGTGCAAAAAATTAGAATTGCTTTAAAAAGTAAACATTTCCGTTTACAAGGATATACAAAGAATGCCAATTTAATAAAACAAGTAAGAGAGCACTGTGATGAATCTTAACTTATATCTCGGTATTTATAATTTTTATTTTGCTATTATTTTTCAGCAGTATTTAAAAGAAATGCCAGTTCACTGATCTCCTTTGGTTACCCCTTGTCAACTTCTGTCCATTAACAACAGTCTCGGACACCCAAAATAAATTCTCCTGAGACATATTGCCAATTAGAAAAGGCTCAACGAGAAAAAAAATCAATAATAAGAACTTAAACACGCCGGACCGACGTTTTTCCCTCCAATTTATACATCATGGGTCTTGATGCTGCTAAGTTATACTGCCGTTTAGAACGGTGTTAACCCTAAAAACCGGAGGGAAATTAAATTAATGGGGATCCCCACATAAAATACCCAGGCAAAAAAAGGAAGAAACCTAAAAACGACATATAAATTGATTTCGATAGTTTAAGTTGTCTAGCTAGCACAGAGCATGCGACGAACTTTACCTGTAATTTAGGAGTCTAATAAAAAATCATGGATAACTATGAAAATTTTCCATAATTCGTTCACTGAACAGAAATGTTCGTCTGTTAAACGTTATTGTGAAATTTAAAAACTTGAACAAAGTGCAATATTTTTGAAAAATAGACAAGGAGGAGAAGCAATTGGTAAGACAATTTTGAAAAAACTACAATAATACCATGAATGCTGTAGGTAAACCTTTCTTGGAATTAGGTAACATTTAGAAACCTTTTTGAAAGGAATGTGCAAGAATATTTGACCAGATTTTAGTAAAAGTGAAGATATTGAACAATCTGTTAATATGAAAGAAATAATGGAATAAGCGAAACAACTCGGTTTACATAAGGTAAATGTGGAGGACGTCGAAGAAATAGTTTAAGAAACAGCAGCTAATCTTTCTAATAAGCTCAAGGAAATAACTGAGCAGGGCGACAACCAAAATATTGATAGTAGTTACTTCGAAGAGGAGCAAAAAGAACTTACGATGGTGTTTGTAAAAAGAAGTTTAACACCACTATAACTAAAATTATGGACCAATTTCTTGAAAATGATCCAAGTTTTGACAGAAGAACAAAAGTAAGGCGGAATGTTATAAATATTTTAAACACGGACCAACAACTTTTAATAGAACGCAAACTGATTTAGATCCCCCCTTCATTCAAGGCATAAAATTGAAAAAACACAAACACGCAGTTTTGTTGAACTTTTCGCATTTACAGATTTTTTAAGACGACAGGACAGTGTATCGTTTTATGCGAATTTGGTTTGTGCAATTTGCTGCCGAACGAACCAATCGTATAAAGCGAAGTTTTTATGTATAAGAAAAACACATACAGAAATCATACAAAAATACAAAATTGATATAGAATTGAATAGCAAACATACCATCTTCACGTTCATCATCACTTAATGGCTGCCTTGCGTAAAAGAATAAATCAGGCACAAATTGTCTTAGAATGTGTTTGATTTTGGTTTTCTCTTGCTTTTGAATGCCTGTTTGCCTTTTAACATGATGGATTAATAAATTGGCAGCATCATCTAAAATTGTTTTATCTTTATAGGGCAATGTTAAATGAGGGCCCGTAATAGGTTCACCATTTTCATCTTCTTGATCATGGCGCTAAAATAAATAAATTTAAAAAATATATGCATATATTTTTAGAAAACAACAAGTTATGTTAAAAATAATTGAGATATATACCTCATCGTAAAGTGTTTCAATTTCATTAAATAGACTCTTTGAGCGTAAAGCTTTCATATCGTTGGGTTTGAAATTGATAGACTGATGATCCAAAGATTTCAGATAATACTTTTCATTTTGTTCTCGCCATTGTTTGTTGAAACCCTTTTTATGTTAAGGAAAAGATTTTTAAATAAAAAATATAAAATAAATAAATAAATAATTGTTTTATTTACCTTTTGAGCGTTTCTCCATTCTTCTTCTTTAACTTTTAAACGTTTTAAGACTATAGGAACAGCAACAGAGGGATTCTTTTTTAAACCCTGAATTATTTCACCAGCCTTATCACCGTATATACGATAAATGGCTCTTTGATGTATTGTTTGTGACGTTCCACCTAAATAGTCATCCAGATGATAGCGTGCCAGTTCTTCGGGAGATAAACGCGACATCTTTTTTTGTACTCCTTCTAGGACACGAATTGTTGCACTATTTGTTTCAATAACCACATCCAATTCGAAGCGTTCATCTTCAGTTCTGTGAATATTCCTTTCATTTAGAATTTATTGTTTTAATGATTTTTTAAGATAAAAATGATAAAAAAAAAGAAAAATGATTTAAAAAAAGAAAGAAAACTTAAATAACTATTAACGAAGAGCTAGCCAAGCCGGCATATATGCATATAAGGAAATATCAAGTCGAAAATTATAAAAGCTTTATTTTAACAATTAAAAAAAAAAAATTAAATGCATTAAAGCATTATGTGGTGGTTTTGTAAATTTGATTTAAAATATTATAAATAACAGATGAAAATTTAATAAAAAAACACTAATTTATCACCCCAAAAATCTATAAATGTAATTAAATATTTTCAAGATGTTTTACATTTCTGCCAGTAAGATTGCGTGTGAAGATTCCATTTTTTTTTAAATAAAATTTTTAATAGTTATGGGTTTTCGATTTGCTAAGAGTAAGTGTACATAAAGTTAGTGTCTTACAACTGCCCGTGCCAATCTCATGATCAATATCCTTATGCAACGGCTTATCATTTGTTTTACATTATAGAACAAATGAGACAATATAGGAAAGAGCAAGAAAATCACAATATGTTCTTAAGCTATTTAAAAAAAAAAATTAATTCTAGTGGCTGAAGTTATTGCTTAAAAAAACCACGCCAAAAATTCTTTCATAAAAACCAATTTGTTCGATTGCAACAATTACTATTTTAACATGCAGCATAAATGTGGATAATTGATTAAATTTGCATTAGCAATTAATAAAAAAATCTTTACAGCGTTTCCCTAATTTTCAGTTCATTCCTCTTCTTTGCAATTTAAATACCTACCCCTCATACTACCTACCATTCTACTACTCGTAATGCTCTCGTACATTATAGTAGAACATTAATTTAAAATCGCATTCATATTACACAAATTTCAGTAAAATAAAATACGAGTATTTCAATTTTCTCAGTAAATATGAGTAAATACAGGATGGTGGCAAAATGATTTAAGATCTCAGATAGCATCTCTTAAACCTATTAAATTGATACAAATTTGAAACTTTTTTTTCGTTCGGACGATGCAATTACCAGAACTAGGAAGTTAGGTTATGGGGAAAGAGGGAGTAGTGTTTGTGGACATTCGATTTGCATTTTTCTACATTGAAAATGACAGGAAAGATTTCTAGAGGGAGTTTATCCCACATACGAACTGTAATGCGTTTCACTGACCAATCGACCACAAATGGATGCGCTCTCAACGAAAATCGAGACCGTTACCGTATTTCCAGTCCCATATTCGAAAAAACCGCCCAATCACGTCTCCAGACCACATAGCGCACCATACAGTGACATGTTGAGCATGCAAAGACTTCTCAATAATCGCTCTAGGATTTTCAGAAGCCCAAATGTGGAAATATTGCTTGTCGATATACTCTGACAAGTGAAAATGGGCTTCGTCTGAAAAAATATTTTTTCAGAAAAACCAGCCGGTTGTTTCTGAATGAATTGAACTAATCTACAGCGATGTAAATGGTCGGCCGGCTTCAATTCTTGCACCAGTTGAAACGTCAAAAAACTAAATGTCGCAACTATCATGTTGTTGGTATTGTCACAATTGAAAAACAAAGTTGTTGTTAAAAAACCCGATAGATTCTTCTACAAAAGGATTAAGATTTACTTATTTTATGCATAATTAAACAATATATTTATGATATCAATATCACAAGTAATAACAATTATAATTTTAAAAAAATCATCATTAGCAGTAGAGCAGTTGATTTTTCTTTGTCATTGTTTTTATTTCCCAATAATGCCAATGAAATTTAATTGCAAATGAAAAATTTCAAATAATATAATGGTTTGTACAATTGGTTTAAAGATATTAATTTTTTTTTATTAAAATAATAAAGAAAACTGCATTAAAAAGATACCAACCTAAATCAGCGCATCAAACGTAACGTTTTGTAAGTTTAATCTGACAATGGAACAACAACTTTTGTTGGAACTGCCAACATACTCTCCGGTTAAGAGATAATTTTTTTTCCATATTACGAAAATATATTATATCTTTTCATGCATTTTGGCCAATGAATTGAATGGTATTTTATTCCTCCCACTGCACCGCATATAGGCGGGCTATGTCAGGCAGGGGTTTAAGATTCATCTTGAAAAAGTTTGCAATTCGTATGGAGGAGTTTTCAATAATGCTGGCATTGAGGTTTGCTTGAATTCACGGCCACTGTGGGTAGCGACCCTACTGACCTCTCAGCTCTGACTTAATTTTTAATTGGAGGTCGACGTCTTGCTTCCCCTGAAGCCGATTTCAGTAGCTTTCAAAATCCCTGGAAAAAGCTACAAGTTCTTCATCATATACTGGCACTTCGTTGTAAAGAAGAATGTTTAAAAGAACTTCAAGAGATAGTTAAATACCCTTAAAAAAAATTGGCTGCAAGTGATTAAGCAGTAATTAGGCAGAATAATTTCCCACCAACTAAATGGCGACTCGGCCGCGTAGAAAAATTCTATCAAGACAAAGATTCTAGACTTAAAAAGAGTTATAGAAATTAGCATAGCTAGTGGTTCAGTTATTCGACTGATTAATTCCTCCTATGCCCGCAGAAAACTTATCCTTTTAGATTTTTTACAACTATTATGTCACCCGTCTAGAAATCTACCGACGCCCAGAAGTAATTTTAGTTAGGCATACAAATTATGATTTGCGTATAAGTAACAAAATTAACCCATTAAGAAACTGCCACAGGTTTTAGCAAATGACAGTTCAACGACGAAGACTGTTAGTTTGTAAACACAAATACTGTTACAATTGTCTAGCTATCTCTTAGCAATTTATTAAGTATAAGAGTCGTTGTCGTTATCATATCTGTGTTGATGAACATTACACATTTCTTTACCATGTTAAAGTAATAAAAATATAATCATAAGCAAAAGAGTACTAACCAACTAGTTGAAAATGTTTGCTTTCCCCCACAGCGGCCCACGAAAGACGCTAATACTATCGCAATTAACATCAACACAGATGTCGCTATGAAACAACAAATTTTTACTTTTACAATCATGTATAAATCATGTTATACAGGGTGTCCGCCGGTACTACTTTGTTTATAATTTTTGATTAAATGAAAGAGAATGGATTTTATATTGATAAATGTTTTACTTGATGTCGGCAATTATGCATGAAATACAATATCAGATAAATGTCCGCCTCTGTTAAGCCTCACAGATGTGAGCCCTTTTAAGCACATTTCTCATTACAATCTCACACATTTCTCGTGGTATTCTATTAATTTCACAACGAATATTAGGTTTAAGTTGCTGAAACGTTTCTGTTTTAAAATAACAAAATACAACTGTTAATTGAGCCGTTTAAATTGAAAGTGGCATAAGACACAACTAAATAGTATGTTTTCATTTTTAAAAAATTTGCTATTAATAATAAATTTGCTATCAAATGATCGTGACGTTGGTGCGATAGTAACGGTTTTAGAAAAAAAAATTCAATGTGATGGCCAGCCGTCTTTTGAAAAAATCCTGTTTCAAAAAGAAAAGTGAATGCAGACCAAAACAAAGTGAATTGGCTAAAAATTCAATGGATACGATTTTACCATGATGTCTTTATATATATAATTCTACTGTACATGTGCTGTGAGTGAACTGCTCCTAAGCGGCTGCACCGATTTGCATACATTTTTTTGTATGCATTTGTGTGGCGCCCCGGGTGGTTTAGATTTACAATTCGGTTCAATTGGACAAAGGGGCGTGGTAGCTCCCATACAAACCACACATTAAAAATCTATTATTTCTGCTTCTGATAACGGTGTATTTGCACAAAATTTGGTACGACGGTTTGGTGTGCATTTTTTAACTGCCGCAAATATGGGCGGTATTGTACAAAAGGGCGTGGTACCACCCATACAAACCACAAATTAAAAATACAATATTTCTGCTCCTGCTAACGATATTTAAACAGAATTTGGTATTTTGGTTGAGTGAACATATTTTAATTTCTGCTGCAAATATAGAAGGGGATTTGATAAAGACGCGTGGTACCTCCCATACAAATCTTCTTTATGTATATAATTCTACTGTGCTAAATCAATTTTTTTGCATGCGTTTGGGTGCCACCAAAATCACCTGGATACCACTGGCGCTGCAGTCGGTATCCAGGTTATTCAACTTCACAATAACTACACGACTGGATCGACTTGAATGAATTTTCGTGATTCATTCATTCAATGCATTTAATTTTTTTGTACGCTGTGTTTCGGTATTATATGGTCGCATTTACGTAAATATTGAGCGCTGTTTACTTTAACAATACACACGCACCACAAATCCGTCGCTAGCCGCCAACTGCCTCTAATGTGCATTGGCGGATGATGGTGAAAGCCCCAAAGTAGCATGGACTCGATTACTGCCGCCGTCATAACAGTCGCGTTGGGCATCGAGCTTATTTGTTTGCGTTTCTTCTTTGCGATCTTACAAATTCGTTCTCAATGGATCAGCTAATTCCCTATAATTTTTTTAAAAACTAAATTTAGATTAAAAAAATGACTTAAAGACAAAGCGACTTATATAACTTTTGAAATAAACAGCTCAATTTATTGTAGGTTTAAAATAGGCTTTTCCCTACTTTAAAGTATTTAAAGTTAAAGGTTTAAACAAAGGTTTTTTTTAAATAAAAACATATTTGAATACAACTTTATGAAATTTTGCTAAACAATGGCAATTAGACCTACTTTAAATTTGCAAGCATACGGCTGTAAAACTTTAAAAAAATTTACATAAAATAATAGACAATTTTACTTCAGAAAATCATATAAAAAAATCCAGGTCCCTGACCTAAAATAATTTTCTAATGTTTGGCTCAAATTTTCACAAACTTGTAGTAGCGTTCTTCTGCCATACAGTTTTGTGCTTTGTTTTTATAATTTCTATGTTTGGGCTCGCAAGTAAAATATGTGTAACTGAATTTTATTAAAAAAATGATTTAACGCCGATTTTTTGTTTCAAAGAATAAAAATAATTATAATTTTCGCCATTTTATTAACTTATCTTCTTTGCCCGCAAACTTACACATTATTTTTATAAATACACATATATTGCCCTTACGTTCTTTATTTTTCCTTATGTTGCAGCAAGGATGGGAAACGAAATTTTCAAATTGTAGGTCTAAATTTCAATTATTTCATTTAAATTTTTATTTATGAATTTCTTATATTTTGTCATTATAATTTATTAACATTGATTTTCAAATTGTTTAAAACCCGAATTTTCGATCCCATGTAGCAGTGATTTTTACGCAAAACATTAACAAAATAAAAAGGATTTGAGAAAAATGAGAAATCATAAATAAAAGAGATTGTATGGTATACGTCCTACATCTTATTTTTTGTACTTTTTTTATTTTCTGAATTGTCAGAATTTTTGAAACAAATGGCTCATAATTAAATGGAAGTATCACAAAAGTAAATAAAACGTGCCTTCCCCCCCTTCCTATGAAATTCATATAAAAAGTTCTGTGATCGAAAACAAAAACACAAGGAAAACAACTTCTAAATTGTTGTTACTTGTAAAATTTTTTTGTTACCGTATTTACTTAGCGAAAGAAAAAGGGAAACGTAAAAAAAAACAAAAAATTTGTAATCAAGAAGACAATAATAGCGGAATAGACTAACCTGTATATGGTTTCTTCAAATTGCGTTTTACGCGATGTAACAAATGTTGAATCCTCGCTAGCCCACGTGGGAAATGAGACCCATTTATCATTTAGAACTTCACGACAAAGTGGGGTACGACCAGAACATTTTTTCGGTATGGTTGATTGGGGCAAGGCACAGTATGATGCCCCCAAACGTCTACACGATGACAAGTCGATTTCTTGATGATGATCACTGTTTTGTAAATTATTTTGACGATCATTTAAATTGCCCACATGCGACGATGAGCCAGAATTACTATTTACACCACTCTGTCGTTGAGCCGTTTGCAGGGGAATGCCCTCTAAATGAGTAGGAGTTAAACCGCCACTACTGCCAATACCACTGCCACATGTTGAACCCGGTAATTGGGAAATGGATGGACCCAGAAAATCGGTAAACCACCGAAAAAGATCGGGAAATTTACTAAGGAACGGTGTAACCAGCGTCAGTAGTTCAGTCTTCGATACAATTTCTTGTGTATACAGTGTTAGGCATCGCAAAAAGTTATCGTACACTTCGGGACTACGTAGGGATTTGCGTACCTTATCGAAGAAGGCCGCATCTTGAATGCTACATTTTCGAGAGGCTTCTGAAAAAGAAATATCCCGGCAGATGGGCTTGTGACGCTTAGTGGGTGGTACACCCAGATTTCCTACTGCACCTATATCATCTACGGCATGTCTTCGAGAGCCGGTATGTGTTATTTGATTGTGATAAGCATTGACTTGGGATGTAACATAACCAAGACCTGTGGCATTTGTTGTACCAGTTATGTGTGGTAGCCCTGCCGCAGAGAGTCCTGCTGGCAGGCCACTATAGCTAGGAGATTTCTTTGAAATATGACTGCTCATATTACTCATATTGGCGCTCATATTTGAAGTGGCTTGATTGTGTGAATGATGATGGTGGGTCAAATATTTTTGTGCGCCAGTTACCACAGTACCCGCATGATGATTAGTGCGATGTGAATCCTTTACATCATAGGTTCTATTTAGATTTGAAACAGTTCCTCCAGCTCCCGTTACTCCCAGATGGTGTGAACCGACTTGATGATGAACATTAACATGAACAGATCCTGGACCAACGGTACTGCTGCGGAAATCTTTATCATACATATCTCCGCCTACGGAACCGGTACTTGGAAGTCCACCGCTATTATTGTCACGCCCCGAATTTAGTATATGATTTTGCTGAGAATTGTTGTAGGTCGATTTTAAACTGACGCTGGTATTAACTGCTGTAAGATTTCCTAAAGCTGCTGGATGTGGTGCTGTACTTATTTGTGACAAAGTGGCACCACTACTCAAATGGAGAGGTGAGCCAGTCGCTGTACCAACGGACGGTGACATGGTTATATGAGCTCCACCACTTAATGCTGCTGTGGAAGCACGTTTATGGTCATTATGAGTCTTAGTCATGTACTGTTGAGCCTGATGATTTGTGGCATCTGGTAAGAATTGTCCAAACTCTCGCAAAAGATCCTCATCTTGTCCAAATAATTTGGCAACTTGAGTATAAACCTCCTGTTCAGTAAGCGTTTTGCCTTGCGTAACACCTGTGACACCTTCTTTAATGACTTTTTGCTCTTTTTGATAAGTATGCAAAATTTCGAGAAATTTTTTGTACTTTTCGGGTTGATTTTGGAAACGATTCTAAAAAAAGAAAATAATTAAAGTAAAAACAAAATAAATGAATGATTTACATTTTGCAAAAAAAATATCCCTCTCGTCTTACCTTAATTTTATTAACATAAGTTATGGCATGATTGAATTCTACTGGCTGTTGTGGTGCTGAACCTGGTGCGGCTGCTGATTCTGCCATCATCATGGACTGATGAGCTTGAGATATATGATGCAAATTGTGATGACCTTGGGCCCCTGTCTGAGGACTCAGGTCATTTATTGAATTTGGCGTAGGTGGACCGCCACCCACAACTATACCACCAGCCGTTGAAGCTATACCAGCTGTGGCATTACGCTCTCGATCTCGCGAATAGTTTTGTGGCATACTTGATGGTGGCACTGCATTTACAGCTGCTACTGTAACTTGTGCTGGTGCGGGAGAGGCGCTAGCATGTGTTACGTGAGTGGATGCTAGACCGCTGCCACCAACACTGCCTGCTGCTGTACTAGGCGATTGTTGAGCTGCTGTTGGCGGCTGCAAGCTATGTATGGTTGTTTGAGATAGTGACGCACCACCATGTGTCATTAGATTCACAGCCACACCTCCTGTGCCACCGCTTTGTAGTTGATGTACCGTTGCAGTTGAACCACTGCTCGTCTTATGACTTAAATTGGTCATGGCTGTACCAGATACTGCATGTACTGTGGTGCCGCTACCAGGAGCTGAACCTGGTGGTGAGGGCATTGATACTACTGGTACTGAACAACCCAATTCATCAGAATGAATTTCAATTTTGTAACCCGGTGGCAAAAACATATTAAATCCGAATATTAACTCCGAGTGACCTTTAAATAGGGTCGAAACTCGCTGTATTACACCGGGCGTATCGATGCAATGCGACTTAAACTCTTTCATTATGTCTAGGAAATTATTATAGATCTGTGGCTGATCCGAGTACTGGTATTTAACTTGATCTAAATAGCTAAGGGCATCTTCTACTTTAAGACGTGGCGGTGCCCCAGGCTGGCCAGGTTGTGGTGTAGACGGTGGTCCACTGCCACCTGATATTTGTGTCGTTTGTGCTGAGGATGCCTGCTGAACCAGAGACTGCGATGATGATGATGTTATGCTGCTGCTTTGAGTGCCACTTATTGTTCGTTGACGTACAGAGTTGGACGATTGTGTCACAGTTGTATTGGTAACTATTGGTACTACAGTGCCAGAACCGGCATTGCCACCGGTGACATGTATTTGTACACCACCATCGGGTCCGGTTTTAATAGTGCCACCAGTGGGTAAGGAAGAGACGTTATAGGCTAAAACAATAAAAATAAAAATTTTAATGTCGTTCTTTTATGTTGTTTTTATAATATAAACTTACAAGTTGAATACTGCACAGTTGGTGGCTGAACTACAGTATTGACATTTCCCGAACCAGAAATGCCACCTCCAGATGTTACTACTGTATTTCCACTTAATTGTGTAATACGACCACTGGTGTTACCACCAACAGTATTGCCATCATTATTGCCGCCACTGTTATCAGATACAACACCACCAACTGACTTAAGATTAGTTGCTGTCACAGGTGTTGTTGAGGGTAAATAGGCTATAGTTTGGGCACCACCATGTTGAGGTGTCAAAATTCGATGGTGGGCAATGGAACCAGCCGTTGCTATGTTGCCAGCTGCCAAACCAACATTTAATGCAGTAGTACCACTAGCTGTTGTATGTGCTCCGGGTACAACAGTGCCGATATTTAAAGCGCCTGTGGTGACATTTGCTGTACCCGCTACAACACCAGCAGTTGTGGGTCCACCACCACCAACTCCTCCTCCGCCCCCACTACCGCCCACGCCACCAGGACCAGGACGTGCACCATATTGTACTTCTTCTCGAGTCCGCTTCATCATTTTTAAAGATTTCACTTTTAATATCTTGCCTTCTTACTGGTCTTTAAAAATTAAATTAAAGTGTTCAAAATCTTTGTTTCGTTTCGTTTCCTTTTCTTTTCTTTCCTTTTTTTTAATTTAAATTAATTTTGTATTAATTAAATAATTTCTTTTTTCAATGTGTTTTTAAATTAAATTTTATTACTTTTTGATGACATTAATATTGAACAACACTTTGTTAAAGTGTGTTTATTTTTTTAATTTGCCAGTGGTAAACGTTACTATTAACTGCTATTATTGTTATAATTATTTTTATTTGTAACAAATAATTTTAGGGGTTATTTTTTTGTATAATTTTCTCCGTTTTTTTTTATTTAACGTTTTGTTTTAACGTTTGTAACGCTTTTCTATTTTTGTAATTTTTATTTGTTTTAGCAATAGCTGCTGCTGTTGTTGGAATTTCAACTGTTGGTATTTTTTAAAATTTTTTGTTATTAAATTTCGTCGCTTTTTCATTGGATTATTTTGCATTTTACACTATTTTTATGAAGTGTAGCTGTGCCTGCTTGGTTCACGATTAAACTAAGATTGTCCTTTTTTTCGCAACGGTCAAATCTGAACGTTGTATTGTGCAAATTTTTAATTATTCAGATTTTAAGCAGCAATTGATATTTCCCTCCCGATTTTCAAATCTAAAAAAAAAAATTATAAAAAATTTTGGTTAGAAATATTATTTATTATTAGTAACACAAAAAAGTTAAATTCAATAAGAGTGTTTCATATGTTTGTACCGCACACCTTTAACTTTGCCACTTTTAAATTTAATAAAATTTTTCAAGGTTTTTCCACATTTTTACAAATAAAGGATCAATAATTATGAATTTTGGATTTGTTAAGAACAAGTTTTCATAAAGTTGCTGTTTTGCCAGTAGTGGCAATTTCATGCAAAATTTTCTAATGCCATGGCTTTGTTA
Organism: Trichopoda pennipes; assembly: GCA_030448955.1. Classification (NCBI taxonomy): domain Eukaryota; kingdom Metazoa; phylum Arthropoda; class Insecta; order Diptera; family Tachinidae; genus Trichopoda; species Trichopoda pennipes. The sequence goes on along the minus strand of JASKUP010000052.1, from coordinate 10,446,128 downwards.
ATAAGGGGACATTTGCTTTATTTTAAAATGGTATTCTTTTTTTTAACATTCTAAGAAAAAAATGAGACAATTTAGGAAATTACAATTTGCTTAAACTATTTCAAAATTAAATAATGCTTTCTCAAATTATTGTAAATTACCTTTGGCAGAGAAAGTCTTCGATGGAAACGACTGCCACTTAACCACACAATCTAGTACACAACAATTAATAATTCTAGTGGCTGGACTTGTTATTGGTTTCTTGAAAAACAAAATAATGTTATTTTTATTTATTTGATAACCGATTTTTTTCAATTGTAATTGGTATCGTGTTACGGATATGTTTTGCTTAAGTTTTAAAAGAAAATAATTAAGTAATAAAGTAAACGAAATAACTGGGTATGATGTTTACTAACTGTGTAGTTTTCTAAGAAAACTTATACACGCAAGACAACAACAACTATTTTAAAATAAATTCCGTGAAGAAACTTTAACAGCATCAAAACAATAATACACACAGAACAACATAAATAACATTTAATGAAATAACAGCAACAAAATGTGACACAAATGAAGTAGAATATTGGCTTGACAATGATGTTTTCACTTCGAAAGCGCTCGGCTTTAACTTCAAAACAGCCAAATAAGACGGATAATGACAATAGTATTTGGTATTATGTTGTTTATATTTTCTCCGCCAGTAAATGAAATACTGTTGTATTACCCGTCTTGTCTGGCTGTTGTTTTTCTAAAGGTAATGGCGAGCGCTTTCGATGTGAAAACATCATTGTCAAGCCGCGGTGTAATTTGTACTGGTGAGTCAGTGTTCTTGTTTAGGTAGTGCTGAACAACAACAGCCAGATTCATCATTTTTCTAGACCTGTAGCGGATGAATATAAAAGACAGCATTTGAGCGGTTAGGTAATAAGTTTAAACACAAACCTCGTGAAGTTAGGACTTGCATCTTTAGTAAATTGTTCTGTAGTGCCAACGTACAAATCTTATTTTATGTGTAGTTAAAGTAAATAATCTTGTAATTAATTTGAAAACTCTAAAATCTGGTGTTATTTATTTTGCCATAAAGAACTTACTAAAAACAAAACGTTTATAAAAGGTATAAACGTAACAGTATTTTATGTTAATAATTACATTTTAGCAGAATACATGAGGATAATTGATTGCATAAATTGAACGAAGAATTCTTACTTTGATTAGTTAAATTAATAGGGTTAAATTTATTTAGGTATGATTTTACGTCAACCCGCGTCAAATTTGGTTTGTGAACATACCGGTTTCGGCCGTATGCCATCTTCAGTGTTCTCTCTATACGAATTAGGTAAAAAGAAACAAAGGAAAAAGGAGAGAGAGAGATAAAAGTATATAGTGAACACTGAAGATGGCATGATCACAAACCAAATTTGACGCACATATCAGCATCAATCCGTGAGTTTTTGAATTTTTCGCCTCATTAGCTGACTCCTTACTAAATTTGAACAAGCTGCGTATTGTTGTGCATCCACGTAGACGAAAGTCTACGGTTACGGCACGATGCCAAAACCCACCAATATTGTGTGGATCTACCACAAAACACTTGCCTGCGTCTAGGATCAGTGTTGCCATTTCTATAAAATAGTAAATTCAAAAGGTGACGAGAGTTATTGTCGCACCCTCATATTATTAAGGCAAAAAAACAAAATCCTGCCATTTGCATCAATAGCCTCCACGTAACATTAATCAATCTTTATAGCTTAATAATATAAAAAACAATCGTCTTATCATTTTTAAAAGAAATACAAAGCGTTCTCGTTTAATGAACTTCATGCCAATTACATATTTTACAATTCATACATGTATAACAATAATGAAATAAAAAACAAAATTGTCGGGTAAAATTCAATTATAAATTATAGCTCAACAATTACCCAACAATTTTGGTTTTTTCTACTCTTAAGCTGCTGCTTTCAAATTAATCAAATCAAATTAATTTGTTAAAATTAAATTTATTATTTATATATTTTTGGCAAAATGGCAGTCCTATTTTGTTAATCACATCACAGATTTTGAGTTTTGTATCAAATCGATTCTATTCACTCCTTATACTCTTTCCTTAACATAGCGCCACAAAAAATAATCCAGTGGTGTTAACCAACACGATCTGGCTGGCCTCTTAATTGCTGTTTGTCGTAAAATTATGTGAACGGGAAATTTGTTTAGCAATAAATTGATTGTTGAAACCACATGTCAGTGGGATATCACGTCGTCAATAATAGGTCAAAATTGAATTGTTAGCATCTCGCGAAAACGTGATCCGTTGAACGCTGCCGCATTTCCAGCCTCATCCAGACGACACAGCGCACGATACAGTGACACGTCGAGCATACAAAGGCTTCTCAATAATAGCTCTATGATTTTTAGAAGCCCAAATTTTGCTTGTTAACATACCTAGACAAGTGGAAATGGCCTTCGTTTGAAAAAATGATTGTTTTTATTTTTTGTAGTGAAAAAAAAAAGAAAACCAGTCAAAGCCATTGTTGGGAATCGAACCCACAACCCCCAGACTGATAAGCTAGTACACTACCTACAAGCCTACAGGTCTTATACGACAATTAATTTCTGTAATTATCCTTCTACTTTCTCTATCCCTTTCCTAAAGAATGTAACAAGATACTTAACTAAATAGGCATTATTGCCTGAAGTGCTACTTCTCTTAAAAAAAATTATTAATTTAGAAAAACCAGCCAGTCGTTCCTGTAGGAATTGAGGGAATTTACGGTTATGTGATTGGTAGGTAGGCTTCAATTCCTACACCAGTTGAACGTTGTAAGGCTTCAAAGTCAAAACCTTACGCAAAATTCGCCATGTGATGGTTTAGCATAACACCAATTGTTGAGACGTCGAGGAATTGACAACTTTGGATCTGCTTCAAATACTGTGGCTCACGGCTACGATGTTTTCAGTTGAACGACCCTGTCGAACACGCATTGGTGTTCGTACATTTAACGGTCTCAGAAAAACCATTATGCTGTCCGAAAATATTAAGAATTTTACGAAATGTAACTTTAACAGAACCACGATTTTCAGAATTCAAACGAATACGTGTCAAAAAACTAAACGTAAAAAGTATCGTGTTGTTGATCTTGCCACAATCAAAAAGCAAACTTTGTGTTGAAGGAATAAAACACTATTAACGCTACTAATGTGGTAACTTCTGTGAATATCAGCAGACCCATCTTGCTCGCATGGGTTACAAATAAGCAGCGCTCAGTGACTATAGCTATTAAGTCGTTTGATTTTCGGTATCCACTTTAGTACAGCTGTTTTTTTTTCCCTCTATTATTTTGTATGAAAACTATTTTTAGCTACTGTACCAAAAATATAATATAAAAATGTTCAAAAATAAAAAAGAGAGAGAAAAGTTCGTAAGAGAGTGAATATTTTGTTTTTGCTTACATGAAGGAGTTTCAATCAAATAATTTTACATCATATGCGAATGTGAATGTGGGGTGATTATCTGTATCTGCTAAAATAATAAACAGAAGCAGGGAGGAAATTATTTAATATATACAATAATAATGGCAAATATGTTTATAAATTTTTTAAGAAAATTATTTTCAGTATTTTAAAAAAAATATTTCAAAATAAGTTAAGACAAAGCAAAACAACTACTTTTTGAATTTAAGGGAAAAAAATTATCAATCAAAGAGAGTAAGAGACAACGGTCGTCCTATCGAAGAAGAATTAAAAAAAAAACAAAAACAACAATAACATATACACAAACAAGTTAAATTTAAGATCAAAAGAAAAATATAAAAAACAACAAACAAATACATTAACAACAAAAAAGCGCGCTAAAGAATGGCAAAATGACTAAGTGTCTGTCTACAACATGATGATGGTGTTTTTATTGAACAACTCTGGTTGGTTGGTTGGGCTTGTCTTTGATTGCTGCAAGACTGGTTTATTTAAGCTGGCTGCGTTTAGTACATAATTATTTGTGGGTGAAGGAATGAAGAGAGAAGAGTTGATAGATGTACAAAACTTATTTAAAAATTATTTTTAGTAGAACATGAACGAACAAGCACACACAATTATTTAAAGTTTTAAAGAAAGAAATAAAAAAACATTTTTAAAAAACACCATATTTGTTTTAGTTTTTTTTTTTTTTAAACAAAAATAATAAATAAAACTATCATTGTTTAACCTGATGTTGAATTTTTTCTTTAAATAACAATAATACGTTCTCTGTAAACATACACACCTAAAGAATATATAAAAAAAAATAATAATTCCTAAGTTTGTTTCTTTTTTTTTAATCATATACACTTTTTCTTCAATGCTTATTGTTGTTGTTTTGCTCCTCAGATACTTTTTGTTTTTGTAAACTGTACCAGTGATAAGGTATGGTATGGATATGTGTATTGTACATGAACGACGACAAACAGCGATGTACGATACTATTCAACAATAAAGCAGCAGGAATATTTTTACGTACATTTAAGATTTTGTTGTTTTTGTTTTTGACTTTCATCTATTTTATTTTTTCTTTTTAATGAAACCACATACCACACACAACCAAAAGCAAAAAAATATATATACACACAGGCACACACAATTATTTGTATATAAAAATAAAAAAAAAAAAACAGAAAATGAGTACAAAGTTTTAAAGAGCAGATATTAGTAGAGGTGAAGAGTGACGAATTAATGCAAATAAATGTGCAATGCGCAAAAAAACAGGGTAACGACAGTGCGTACCATATACAAATTATTAAAGACAAAAAAAAAGGGAACTTAAAAAGCACGGCTTTTGTATTCAAGAATACTAATTTAATTTAAGAACTATATACAGTACTGTGCATCACAATAGAAGCAATATAAATCAAAATTAATTTTCGTCAAAATCTCATGACCTGTTTGCATCGAAAAAGTTTTTATTAATTAAAAAGAATTATATTTTTATATCTAGCATAACTCTGCATCACCCCACAAGTTTACATCACTACACCAGATAAGGAAACCAAGATTTAAAATAAACGTTTGTCATAAATATCACTTTTCAAAAGACATCTATTTAGGAGTAGAGACTTTTGTTAACTTTTTTTATGTGTAAACAATTATGATGATTTAATTCTGTCCGCAAATAATTCCATTTGAAAAGCAAAATATCAGTTTTTTAAGGGTTGTATCGCTTAACTACATCCACAGTCTACAGCCCTTCACAAAATACTACCTTAATACCTAAACACACACAAAATAATTCTATGATGAAGCCAAAAACGTCCTCTTGATGGCAAAGGGTTTCAATTTCTACTTGCCTTTTGGAAATCCGATAGGACGACCATCTAACACATGTATCTAAAATTTTGTAGTGACTAACCGGTGTCTCGCTGCTGACCAAGTCATACAATGTCCTCACCATCGCAATGAACCTAAATAACTTTCTTCTATTCCAGCATCAAAACCTACAGTAGAGGGGATGTTTGAACAGATGTATTGACGAGTTCGTTTAGGATTGTGTGTGTTACTAAACCTGAATCTTACTAATTCTGATACATAAGGTCCGCAAAAGCTTCTTACCGCTATGCCACTAAGTTAAAGTATCCATTGTATTGATCTCTATTAAGATTCGGTTCCGCCCAAACTGCTTGCATGACTTCATTTGTTGCGGAAAAATAGTTTCTTTCCACAAAAATCACTACATTCGCATATGTTACCTTCTTCTGTTCCTCTCTGAAATCTTGTGCAGAGTTTTGAAAATGTTATGCTTCTGCATAATGCCACCCAAATTTGAAATGTCTCAACTTTTTTTAGCATAATTTACAACAAGATTACAATTTAAAAATTATTACAATTAGCTCTTAAAAGTTTATCTATTTATTTTTTATTTTAACATTTTTACATCTGTTACCCTGTTTTTAGTTTTAAGAGAATCAACCTTGATGATATAGAGAGAGCACGTTTTTCTCATATGTTGATTGTTGACTGTTGAGAAAAATCATGATGATGGTAATGGTGGTGGTGGTTGGTAGTTTTTAAGATGAAAGGGGTGAGTTAAAATTAAATAAAAACAAAATAAATTTAACTGAGGAGAACAAACAAATTTATAGTTCTTTATAAAAAGAAAGGAAAAAATAAACAAACTGTACTACACAGTGTATTAAAATAACCGCATACTTTAAGTGGGGGTCGATTTTTCGTTCATTAAGAAGGTGTCTCTTACTCTTGCAATGCAAATTAGACATAAAAAACTTCAATCTTTCGAAGGCTGACACTGGCAAAGTGCATAGAAAATTATACATTCGATTTCTTTTCAGTTGAGATATTACTTTGGAAATTGGGAATTAAACACCCACACCTTAATTAGACGCATGGGGTGAGAAGAAATTAAAATTGAAAATTTTATACGTTAAAATGTTCGGAATGAACTTGAATTTTTCTATATCTTAATAAATTTATACATTCAAAAAGGCAATATAATTTAGTTGCAATTATATTATTAAGGCTCTTTACTAACATGTATTGACCCCTTACTAATAAGATTGTAACTTTTTTGACTGTATTAAAGTATTTGGATTTTATAACGTTCCTAAACTAGAAGAAAAGGTAATTCTAATTTCAACAATGCTCAATGATAATACTATCGATGAAATAACAGGTACTTTAAAATAACCTAAAATTGTGACATTTTAAAATGTAACAAAAGGCCTTGTTTGCCCGACTTATATTGTTGCAAAAGACACAAGACATGCCGCTAGTTTTTTTTTCCCTTCCTGCTAATGTAACCACTGTCAATACTTTTTTCAATGAAAAGGGTGACACATACGTTTGATGATTTTTGTTGGAAAAAAACGGGCTACAGAGCTTGTTCGTTCAAGAGCCCTAGAAATGTAGATGACGCGCGCTTACTTGTTAAGATTTACATCCGCACCTAGCCGTGTGGGCCAATATCAAATGGTGGATCATTACCACTGTGACGTCATCCTCGCCCTAGAAGGACTTCGGATACATATATCCTCCGGTTACTCCTAGTTGCAACTTCAAAAGCCCGGAGCAGGCCGCAGCCCTCACTCCTTGCTGAAAAGTTGGAGACTATTCAACTCCTGGTCCAGAACGCATAAAGCTTAAAATAATTAATAACACGACGGCATCATTCATACTCACTGGTCCTGGAGCATTTCATTGTGTTCATTGAGAATGATCCGACCCACAAACTAAAACGAGGGCCTCGAAACACACAGCCACCACGATACTTTCAAAGGGTCAACCTCCATAATCAGTCAGAGAACTGCTAAATGCCTAAAAACACAAATAGCGAAACTCTGGGGCTTTACTGATTCCCATGGAAATATAGTGGATTGTCCAGTTAGATCCTGCTAGCCTGTTAGGGGACTGGGCTCTATTTTACCCCCGCAAGACACCAGTCTAGATGGTTGTGTGATTCATAAAGACTTATAAAAGTGCCCCCGGAGGGGAATGTAGCGCGCATAGCAAGAAAAAAAACGTATTTCTGAGGTTCAAGATATACAGAACGAGGTTATATGATTCAACATGTTAAGCGCTGGATGCTGCTTATAAATAACTGTTAAGATAATTGTAAGAACCCAGTACTGAATTTTATTAATGTTTTATGTTTTAAAATTATAAAAATTTGCTTTTGTTTTTTTTAGATACATTATTATATTAAATAACTGAAAATTTAACAGAACATAGTCAATTTTATTAATTTTTTTTTGGGACCCAACACCTACATCAATATTCTGTAATCACGTACGATTAATTGTGATTAAAGGTTGAAACCTGATGTTATTGAAGAAAATTCTTTACAATTGATTCTGCAACCGAGCATTTACTGATTTCCTGTCAACATTTTAAACTATCTGCACTTTATTCTTTACTCGCTTATCTGTATGTTGAATTCAGGTATGTGATGAATGTGTCGATTTGTTGCACATTTTACTTTGTAACAATAAAAGAAACAACTATTTTAACATGAGACGAATTTCGAGAATAGTTTAAATCCATCTCGATCAAAAGTATTTAGAGAACTTGTATGATCTTTCATCTTTGGTAGCGTTCAAGATTAGTTCCTTTTTGAGGTACAACCAGCCACCCATATCCTACTTCTTCTTTCTCTCTTTACTATTATCCTCTGACACTTGTTTCTTATTTTTAAATCCTCCTTTACGTCCTGATTTTCTTCTCTTTCTTTTTCTACTTCGCAGGTATTAAAAAGGTATCAGCAAATGAATCCACCAAGTGGACTGCGGAAACACAGTTGCCTGCTGAACTTAGATCTCTACACATTCTTTCTCATATATGGTTGTGTATACGCTTTGAAAATCATGTTAATGTTGCAGAATGTGTGCGAAAATTGCATACGGATTTTGGAAGAAGAGAAGCACCGTCAGCTACGTATGTTTGTTATCTTATGAAAAAAGTGAAAGAAACTGGCATCCTCATTGATAAATCAAAGCGTGAAAACCCAAAAACAGTGCGTACACCCGAGAATATTGCTGCTGTGGCATAAAGTCTGCGTGAAGCGCCATCAACATCAATTCACCGTCGTTCTCAACAATTGAACATTTCAGAGACATCATTGAGACGAATTTTGCATAAATACCTTGATACATACATACAAAGTCCAATTGGTTCACGAGTTTATAGCATTAAAAATAAAAGTTATTTGACGGACCCTATATTTTAAATATGAATAATGCAACAAAAACAATATTTTTTTATTTTCAAAGAAGGAAATAGAAATTTTCTGAAACTGTTTCATTAGTAGTTGTTGGGTAATGCTAATAATCATTGACCAATGATAAACTGTCTTCGAACCGCTAATAAGGTATATTGAATTATTAGTTATTTTATTCGAACTTATACTGTATGAATTTTTGAAATTATTTCTTTTCGAGCTCGAGGTATGTTTAGACTATAATTCATTTGTAGATGCACAAGTTGACTTAAGTCCATTAAGTCCGCTATAAACAAAAAACAACAGACTGTTGGTGTAAAATAGAAAAAATAATTAAACAAATGTTTTAGGTGTTGCCATCAATAAAAAATACTTTAGACGTTTATATGGAGTGTTTTTTATAGAGGTATAGAACTTTAATTTGACAAAACTTTTTTAACTGGGGGTCATTTTGTCAACTGTCAAGTAATGTATATTTAGTTTGCAATTGCAATTTGAGTGATGATAATCCTCAAGTGAGCTTGGTGGAATCATTGGTCCGTACATCTTTAAACAATATGCTGGTTAGAACGTTACATTCCATGGTGACCGCTATAGAGTCGCGTTTACTGACTTTTGCATTCACCAATTAAACAACCAAAATGTGCAGAAGCTGAAATTTTAACAAGACGACGCAACAATACACAGCTAGCTCATAATGCAATTGATTAATTGAAGGAAATGTTTAGTAATCGCGTACCAAGTTTCGGATCCATGATATTTGAAGTCTCTAGTCTAGTTAGTGATGATATATGGCCACTAATGTCAGAGACAACCGCAGTATTTATATGCCAAAGGTCATAAAAAATCTAATAAAGCAGATCTCATGTAAATTAAAAAAAAAACAGGATGCCATTTTTTCTAATTTTTTTTAAAACCTTTAGAATCGGTTCAAACTAGGCGAATTCATAATATGTGATTGCATTAGCAAAATAGTCGATATGTGCGTATATTTTCACCGGGGTTTAATTTATTTTTATTTGGGTATGGTTTCACGTCGACCCTCGTCGAATTTGGTTTGTGAACAAACCGGTTTCGGCTATTTGCCATCTTCAGTGTTCTCTTTAGAGTACAACTTCTTATTGAAACTTGACAACTGAATAGGATTTTGTAAAGGCTAATTTCTTTTAAAACAAATACAGTCACCTGTTATGAATTTGTTTTGGTCGTCTTGGTTTCAAAAAAAGTCATACACTTCTGCTGAAATTAGCTTTGCCTAAAGCAAAAATGCGAACTCTGCCATTTTTATTCATGTCAACTTTGAAGTTTAAGTGAATTTTATCAAGTTGCGTCTATCTATATAAAAATAAATAAAATTTGTGTTTCTTATTTAACTAAGTTTTGTATACTATTAAATATTAAATACAAAACAAATTAATTTTATTTGGAATAAACCTTCAAAAAAAATTTACACTTGCCAACACTGTTTATAATAGAAGAAACATTAATGAAAATCTTAATTTTACAAAGGGATTTAAAAAATATCGTTATTGGTACTGAGCATTTATATCTTTTTTTTCTAAAAACTCAATGGTTAAATATGTTCAGGGTTGTTTTTGGTCTTAGTAGTACAAATATTCTACGGCACAAGTCCAGCTGTGTTGGAAACACAATTACGCTCGTATTAAAATAAATAGGCGTGCATTATCAATTTCATGCCAAAATAATATTGTTGTGAATATAATCCCCCCAAGGGCTACATTAATATGTCTTAATGGAATCTCACCATCAAGACATGTGTCACTGGGGGTAAAAGGGAGTCCTGTCCCTTAAAGGCTAGCAGGAGCCAACTGGGCAACTTCCACTTTATTTCCACAGGAATCAGTAAGCCCCAAAGTTCAGCTGCTGCTATTCTCTGACTGATTATTGATGTTGGCCCCTTGGGGAGTACCGTGGTGGTTGTGATTTCGCAGGCCCTCATAAAATGATTAAGTTACAAGGATCATTCATTTTTGACCAAGAGTAAAAGAAATGGACTATTATGTCTGCTTATAAATTAAATAGTTTCTAAGAAATCTTATGAACACAAAACAGCATGCTTCAGAATAATGACAACAACTAACTATGTATATGTGATGACGTTGAAGTAGAGCTTTTATTTTGACCCTCGTAACTCCTAAAATAAAATTTTCTATAAATCAAATTATCTTGTACCGGCCACAACAATTCTGTCAATTTTTAAATCATTTCGCGTACACTTAAAAAAATGTTAATCCAAATAACAAAGTTCTTAATCAACATATTCTTTACTTTTTATTCACATGCAAAACTTTTTTAAAGCGCTGCGACAATTTCTTTTATAAAAAACTTTTGTTTTACAAACGACAACCCATTTTGTAATATTTTTAATAATTTATGAATGAAAATTAGAGAAAACCAAAATTATGTAGTTTTTTGTCTTATTCTTTTAAAAGGTGTTTGTTTCTGTGTGTTAGCAGGTGACTACTGCATTAGTTCAAAAGTGTTGTTTTTTCAAAATTTGGATCAGTTTGACATTTCAAATAAATAAAGGAAATCATCTGTAGGTTAATTCATTTATTTATTAATTATCAATTCACTTTGCTTCTAGTCTTGCGTTAAAAAAATATATATCATTGAAAATTGTTTTGCTTTATTATTTATTATTTTAGCATAGCCAAAATTTAAATAACAATTAGGATGATTCTTACAAATAAATTTAAGATCATTGTTATAAATTAAATTCTTTGAATTTACAACAAAATCAAGCAGTACTTCATATAAGTGAAGAGCAGCTTGTTTTTAAGCGTTTGTTTAAGTATATTTCCGCACATTAATATATTTAATATTATACTTCATTTCCTTTATTTAACGGAAATCGGCAACACTGCAATATAATAACAATTAAATAAAAAACAAAACGAAAAAGAGACCAACTAAGGGAAAATGAATACACTTTTTAGTTATGCTCTTTCTCTCTTTTCAAAAATTTATACATGACCAATATGGTTTTTTCTTTATACATTTAGCTTTTATATGTTTAAAGTGTTTGTATATACATATGGATGTATGTAAAATTTTAAAGTATATTTGTTTTTTTTTGTTTTTGTTTTTTCGATGAAGGGGGAGAGTACAAGACGACAATGAACAACGACGAATACTTCACAAAACGACGTATATTAACAAATTGAATGAAAAAAATGACCTAACCTAAAAATATGTATTTTTATAAAAAAAAAACGGAGATATCGTGCTAAAACAATTCTTGTATGTCTTGTATTGCACAATTATGGTAATTTTTAACTTATTATTTATAAGACAAAATGGTTTTAACACTTTTGTTTTCAAAAACTATTTATTTAATACTGTTTTAAGATTGAAAAATGCATACACACACAAACATACAAAGTATTTTATAACTTACATCAGCACAAACTCTAATCTAACTTTGAAAAAAGACCAAAGCAAGACAATTTTCGTAGAATTTTTGTCAGTCGGACTGTTGATATTTTCCTAAATCTTTGAAACTACAACGCAAAAAGGCGTTATTTTATAAAACCACAAATCTTTAACTTTTTAATAATATTATTTATACGCACACACACTTATTTCTTTAGTTGGAATTTTGCAGTTTATGTAGTATGTACATAGGCATTTCACAAATTTTCTTTTTGTAAACATTAATATGATACTTTTCTTGTTTTGTTTTTGTTGGTTAACAAATTTTATGTTTTCTGTGTAGTTAAATTTATAAAATTTATTTTTTTCACAAAATTTATTTGACGAGAAAACGTTTGTATACATCTGACTACTGCCGCTAATAATTTCGATTGAAAAAAAACGACTTCTACGGCGCTGACGACAAATGCAAAACCTTTTAAAAATTCATCTAACGAATACACCCGAATACAAACGAGTGTTTACTTATATCTTTCGGTAACCAACTTATAACAACAAATATATATATATATATAAACAAGCACACACTATCCACACATTTATACACACTTATAATAACATAAAATAATACACAATATTACAAATGTAGGCAACAAACCATATAGTTATATACACATTCATATATACTTCAATACATAAATACAAATATATAATAGGCAACAAGAGAGCAGCAACAAACAATTGTACAGGGCATTTTTATTTCATATTAGAAGAGAGAGAAAGAGAGATAATATCAGCATAAGCAAGAATAACAAAAGGTTAGTTGGAGCGGGGGCTACGTATAAAAAAACCAATTTATATGAAATACATTTTTCAGGATGATATAAATTCATTTATGAAAATATATTTCTCTAAGAAAAAAATCAAGATGAGACTAAACTAAAATAAGCTCATTAACAGGTGTAAGAACAAATAATTTAAATCTGTATTCAATTTCTTGGCTTATATCTACTACTTATAACAGTTAAAGAGTTCGAGAGTTCGATTACCTTGGACAAATTAAAATAAAAACAAAACAAAGAGTAGCACCTATTAGGAAAAAATGCACCTAGCAAGCAAAGAGCGTGAATATTATATACATACATGTTATAGCAACAATACAATACATTCAAATATTTTGGTTTTTTATTTCTGTTTTATTCATACATAAATAAAACAAAACAAGATCTCACAATAGCTGGCAACACTTTTTTTAATTAACGGCAAACAGCTGATAGTGTTTAAAAAGTTTGGTTATTTTAATCAAACAAATGTTTTTCAAATGATTTCAAAGTTGTTTGCAAACATTTGAAAAGAATTTATTATATAATATCCACATACACATTTATAAAAAAAGAGTTGTTATTTATTCTTTTTTCACAAGGAACCAAATTTAATCATTTTCAATGCAAAGATATATCCCTACATACACACGCACACACACACACACACGTGGCTAATAAGAATAAGAAGAACCGTTTGCATATTAAAAAGAAAACATTTTGCCTTTTGTGCAAATTAAAATTGAAATACATTTCATAATTTCTAACAGTCGGCATAAAACAAATAAATATAACAATTAAAAGATAAGAAAGACAAATTTAAAAATTAATTAATACAAACAGGCGAAAATCACTTGGTCATTAAAATAAATACGGAAAGCAAAATGCAGATAATTTATAGATAAAAAAAAATAATCTAAACCAAATGAGCTTAAGATATAATTATTTCATTAATTATCCACTAACATTTTGCATCATATTTTGCATAAGAGAGATAACCTTAAGGCAGGTCAATGAGTTTACCCTGCCATAAACAATAATTATTTATTTAATAATTTAAATTTTCCTTTTTTTTACAGCAACTATTGTAGACTATTTCCTATAGGGTTCATATTAAGCAAATGATTTAATTTGATTGGTTCGCTTGATAAGGCTAACGTTATTAGCCGTCTTAAAAAAGGAGCAGGTTATAATTTTTGAAATAAAACTAATGGAATATTTCCCATGACAAGAAAAAACATCTCCATCAAGCACGATTCATTTTTGTTCAACCAATTTATTTCTTGTTACGTTCAAAATTTGTTAAATAGTTTTTGTTAGTTTTTGTTTCATTATACAAGCCAGCATAATATCGATGAACTCTGTGGTAGATGGTTATTTAAGCCCTTAGGGCCATAGTAATGGGCTAAATTCTGATATCTAAAGAACTACATAATGTAGTATAACTTAGATGGCGATTGGGTTTCAAATCACCGCATTCGATATAAAACCTTTTCGATGGCTGAAATTTTTTGGACCATGGTATTCGATCGTAATGTAACGTATCTGAAGGCCTTCTAGGGCGAGGATGACGCTACATTTTATGCACAGTGGCATGATCCACCGTCAGTTTGTGGGTTACGCAGCTAGGTACTGACGCAAATCTTATCTCGCATTACATACTACGCTGTAAGAACATAGCAATAAGAAAATCAAAGTAAAAGAGAAAACAAAAAAATAAACCAATCGATGAAAAATAGCACAATTTTTTTATAAATTTAGATATTTTTAAATTAAAATGGATTTAAATGTGTTTTTATATTCCTCATCTTCTTATTCGGAGGATGAGTCAAATATTGCCCTGATAACAAAAAATATTCCTGACAAAAGCATTTTTTTCTCTCCGATATAAATGTGTATGGTCATATGTGGACGTCCGTACTAACTTGCATCTTTCCGGTTTCACTCACCCTTATCTCCAGTAGCAGCATAATGCCGTATATGATTGCAAAAAACGTAACAAGAGAAACAGATCCAATTGATTCAAGTTAAAAGTTACTTTTAGTGGTCGAATGTGTAGACAGAACATACATGTTTCCAAGCAACAAGAGAAAATGCGCTTGTGTTCTTTAATAGAAAAATATTTCAATCACTGTTTTTTTTCCTTATTTGCTATTTCTAGGTATTGTTTCGCACCCAATTTATAGTTGATTTCGATAGTACATTACCAATCGAGTACAACTCGATAACGATTGTCGTGAACCCAAATTAACAACATTTCGACGACAAAGTACTCGATATTGAATGCGGCGATTTGTCCCCAGAAAACATAATCATTAAAAAAGGGCCTTCTTTAGAATGTCCATTAAGAGCATATCCGAACCCCCATTTAACGTAGTTAAACCTTCAACAACAAGCGAATATTTAAATTTTTTACATGATGATACTGCCTACACGGAAGCTCTGCAGAATGTTTACCATAACTCTGGAAGAACTAAGTAGAGGCAAAGGTTTTCAACTTAAACCCAGCTATATCAGCAGAACTTTTTTCCCAGAGATTTCTCAACAGCAGCAATAAATGACTAAAACAACAACAGAATGCTATATTCGGAAGTCGCTATGCAAACTATGCAGTCGAGAAACTCCATTTGACGTATAGAACCCGAGTAAGCCTTTCTTCAACTCAACTCGATGCTGTTCACCATCCTGAACCTATACCGATCTAGAATTAACGAAATCCAATAACAAAACAAAAAATTGAAGGAAACGTTTCTTAACCGCATAACTTCACGTTTCAGCCCTGTGGATTAGCCTACAAACTTGTGCGATTTAACGCGGCTATCCTATTTTTTGAAGGGATGTGCGATCGCTTCAAAGACAACATTCACCGCGTTGGAAAAGGTTATCAAAAATTGAATCTCCAAATTAGACTATATCGAACCAGTCCTGGCGCTCATATGCCAGAAGTCTTATTTAAATTATATTACCCTACAAAAAATAATCAAGTGGTCTTAAATCAATGATCTGGGTGGCCACTTAACTGTTGACTGTCGTGAAATTATGCGATCGGGAAATTTGATTTGCAGTAAATTGATCGTTGAAACCATATGTCAGTGATATTCTAGTTGTCAATAATAGACCAAAATTAAGTTGTTAGCATCTCACGAAGGCGTGATCCATCGATCGTTACCGCATTTCCAGCCTTATCTTCGAAGAAGAAAAAATGGCCCAATCACGCCTCCAGCATGAAAACTTTGCTCAACACCCCCCCCTCCAGGATTTTCAAAAGCCCAAATGCGGCAATTTAGCTTGTTGACATACCCTGACAAGTGCAAAGGCCCTTAATAGCGATCGCAGAAGGAAACTTTAACAGAACCAACACTTTCATAGTAGATTTTCGTTAGAAATTAAATTCATTGTAACAATTGCTAATGCTACGAATTGCTACGAATACGTCAAGAAACTTTATGTCAAAACTATCATGTTGCTGGTGTTGCCACAAGTGAAAAACAAACTTCTTGTTAAAATAAAAACCGTTATTTAATATATTTACTGATTTTAATTGGACTCCTTTTAATTGAAAAATGAAAGTGATATTGAGTTTTCCAACCCTCCTCCGATGGAAAATTGAAAAGTAGAGTAGATCAGATATTTTAATTGAGAGATTCACAAAATCAGAATAGAAAAAATGTTAAGGAAATTTTACTTAATGTTGGGAGGTGCATAGAAAAATAAAATAAAAAAAAACGAAAAAAATAACTGAAAAGCGTCATAATGTAATTTTAGTTTTGGAGACAATAGACAACATTTAAAACGCACACTACTACTACAACTACTCGACACATAAAAATACAAATTTAAACAGTAATTTTCAGATGCATTTATTCTTGTTATCGATTTTATTGTTTTACTTTTTTTACACGAAAGAGTGCGGCGGAAGACCTGTTAAAAGTAATGAAAAATAAAAAAAAATACAAAAACAATAAACTAGGGTGGCCATGGTGATAAAACTTTTTAATCTAAATAAAACATGTATGATATTTTTGCAGAGAGAGAGAGAGAGAGAGAGAGCGAGATTGAACAAAAATGTCAGGGCATGAGTAAAAGAGCAGTTGTAGCAACAGACGTACGTACGCATGGTAGAAAAAGTTTCATTTTATCTTTTAAAAATGATATTGACTTGAAAAACGGTTTTTTTTAACAATTGCTTTTCTTTTGTTCTACGGGAATGGATTTTTAATTAAAAATTATTACTTCTTAGATTTTATTATTGTTGATGTTTGCAATTTGGAAGAGATTTTCTTTTAATTTTATTTCAAACTAAAGAAATTACAGCGTATTTTAATAATTTTTTTATTTTTTTCCAGTTTTAAGAAAAAATTATAAAAGTATTTATTTTATAAAAAAATGAAAATCGGGACAATTGTTTTATATGATTTTTTCATTTAATTTTAATTGAATTGTATTCTTGTCAGAATGCTTTTATTATTAAATTATTTTGTTTTAATATTTAAAAGAAAAAAGTTAAAAATTGTAAAAACAGTTTTTTTTTAATCAAATCAAATTTAATCGTGGTCAAAAGTCATTTACTTTGTGACGATACACTCATATACACACAAGGATCCTCAGGTGAAGAGTGTCAGGACAATATAACACGTGATATACGTGATGTAAATAATGTTAACACATAGATAAAAATGAACAAATTAAAATTGAATAATGAGAAAAAGACTAAAATTCTAGAGATAAATATGAATAGCGAAATAACGTTTAAAATTAATGATGAAGTTATAGAAAAGGGTGAAAGTATAAAATTTATGGGATTTGTAACAGATCGAGAAATGAAGTTCAAAGATCACATGGAATACATACAGCTGCGGTCAATATAAGAGCACCGCGCACAAATTTATGCTGACTCCGTTTACTTCTGTTTAGCTGTTGGGCTGATTCAACTCAAAACAAAATAATAAATTCTTTGATGTCAATGGTTTAGTATCATATCATTTAGTTTTTTTCAACAGTTTATAATACGCTAATTAATTTAAAACTTAAAATTTGCAAAGTCAAAATACCAACACTTCAGTTCATTTTTAACAAAAATTATGTTCTTGTTTAAAATATATCTTGCAGATAAACTAATTGTATGGTTTCAATACTTTGTCGCGTGCCCTTTGTTTGCTATTACCGCCTTCCCATGAAATCCACTATATGCTGACATGATTCAACTTTTATGGAACTCCATTTTTGTATACAGCCTTCCAGAGTCCTTTAGCGCTCATTGGTTTTATTGTAGATACACCTTTATATTTATATCCACCCACAGATTTTCGATAGGATCCAAATCTGGGGACTGCGCAGACCACTCTATAACATTAAAAGATTTATTGTTGAACCATTTTTTTGCAATTTTGTTGGTGTGTTTGGGTTTATTGTCTTGCTGGAAGACCCACACCAGGGGCATTTCGTAGGAAGCATACGGCAGCAAAATTTCATCAAGGATTTTTATATAAACCGATAAATCCATAACGGTTTTGATTCAATATATAGGAGCGACATCTTGATATGAGAAGCAACCCCATACCATAATACCTCCACCTCCTCCTCCATACCATAATGACCTCCATGTTTGATAGTTTTTGCTGTGAATTGTGGCCTGTATTTGCTGTTAGGTGGCCTACGGACAAAACATCTGAAATCCTTTTCACCAAAAAGAACAATTTTATATTCGTCAGTCTATAGCACATTTCTCCACTTTTCCTTTGGCCAATTTCGACGTGCTTTACACAAAAGATATCCGTTTAGCAAACTGCTTTGAGGAGAGGAGCGGCACCTTTCAATGACTACATGCATTGATGCCGTTGTCTCGAAGTCTGCGTCGAATAGTTTCCACGCTTGCCGGCACATCCAATGTTTTTTTTTTAGCTCCGTAGCTGTCATAAAAGGATTTGCTTTAGTCGTCCAGACTAATCGTTTTACTATTAAGGGTGAGACAAAACTAGCTTCCTTTTTTTTTTTTATTTACATATTTAGCACAGATTCTATTAAAATAATACAATTGCCATTATTATTAGATAAAAAAGAATTTTTTACATTCAAAAATTATGTCTAATATAATGTTAATACATTTCTTTAAAATATATAAAAATTTGTTTCATTTTTTAATTCTAGTGGAATTTCATTAAAAAGCTTAAGGCCCTTATATAATAGTGAATTCTGACTAAAGTTTATTCTTCTAAAATTTATTCTAAAATCGCTAGCATTTCGCAAATTGTAGGGTTGAACATCAGCTACATAAACCAATTGCCTGTGGATATATCTGGACATCATTCCACTTCTTATTACAAATATACAACAGAACATTCATTACAATTCTTTGGTTGACCGTTAGCCATTGTAGCTTCTACAGCATATCCCTGACTTGTGTTAGTCTATGACAGCGAAGAATGCATCTCATACCCTTGTTTTGCAACTTTTGAAGTCTGTTTTTCATTTGCTGTGTGCCCAGGAATAGTAAGGAAGAGCAATATTCAAAATGAGGCTTTATCATAGTGTTATCTATTTTTATGGAAGTAGACGTTGACAGTTGGTATCGAATTCTTCTAAGAAATGCTATTTTGTTGAGATTTTTTTGCAAATATAGTCGAAGTACATTTTGAACTTATAATTTTTATCTAGAATCACTCCCAGATATTTAATTTCTGGCACCATTTCTATTACCATATTCGCAATAATTACATTTTCTTTTGTGCTTGAATTTATGACCATGGGCCTTTGTCTTGTTTCTATTGAGTTTTAGCTTATTCATTTTTAGATAAATTTCCACTTCTTTTAATTCCCTATTAACAATACGAACACACTCATCTGCATTTTTGCCACTGATGTAAATAAGGGCATCAACAGCAAACATACATAATTTAGCTTCTCTCAAAACTTTTGGGAAATCATTTATGTATATTATAAATAGTACAGTTCCCAAAACTGCTCCCTGTGGTACTTCTACGTTGACATTTTCAGCTTCTGATAAAAAATCCCCGCATTTAGTTTTCTGTGTTCTTTTATCAAGATAACTCCAAATCCATTTTAGTTCGTCGCCTTTTATACCATACTTTTCCAGTTTCATCAGTAATATTTCTCTGTTTATCGTTTCGAATGCTCTTTTTAGGCCCAGAAAAACTGCCACCACACAATTTCTATTTTCTACTATAGATTTCCATTGAGAAACTACAAGATTTAAAAGAGATTCACAACTATGGTTATGTGTAAAACCAGATTGCGTTTCATGCAATAAATTATTGTTTTCAAAGTAGTTACTCAATTGAGAGTATACCACTTTTTCCAAGATTTTGCTTATTGTCATTATCATATTTATCGGTCGTATTTCATGTGGATCAGTCGTATTTTTGACTTTCTTAATAGGTACAATACATGACTCTTTTAAACAGTCGGGAAATGTTCCCGTTTGCATTCATGATAATATAAGGCGGTGCAAATATGATCCAATAATATCATAATTTTGTGTCAACATATTAACCGTGAGGAAATTTTGGTCTTTTTTATTATTCATGCTTTTCATCACATTTTTAAGGCTATTTAGGTCAATATTGTCAAATTTAAATATACATTGTGGGTTTTCTGGAATCAAATTTGTGTATGCCTCCTGCCACGGGATTCAACTTTTTGCTCATATCTTAGTGCATTTATTATTATTTTATTGCAACAACCCAGTAATTCCCTTATTTGGGAATACGATTTACCTTCGGATGCAAATTTTTTTATTAGTTCACGTTTTTCTGGGGAATAATGCTTTCCGCGACCCATAATTATACAATTTTTATAAAATTATTACACGATTTTATAGAAAGTATATTAAAACATTTTTATTAACTTTTGTTTTTATATTTTTGTAACAAAATTTTGCAAAACAAATTTAAAAAAGCCTACTGGTGCTATTTTATTAACTTCACGAAATGATAAGTGTTGATAAAAGATCTTTTATAACTGATTAACAGTTACGAAATTTGACACTGAAAAAAATAATATAGTAAATAGCTGAAATTTTAACATCTTTCGAATTGGAATATTGCAACCGGCGCTATAATCTTGACTGCAGCTGTATGTAGAAGAATTGGGGGAAAAATGGGTTTTTCAAGAGAATTAGAAATAAAGTATCTACTGACTGAGATAATAATTTAAGAAATAACCTCACAATCACAATTGGAAAAACTACAAAGGTTACAAAACAAGGCCATGCCGGACTATTTATTTTTTTAATAAAAGATGAACGATTTTATTGTTTTACTTTAAAAATACTTTTAATTATAACCTTTTTAAATTTTAAACTAAATTTCATCTCTTACAAAATTTACAATTGGGAGTCTTTGTAAACAAGAGATCTTTGCATTACGACTGTTGTAGCCCTTTGGAGTCTAAAGTTGGTAATATTTCTTAGGTCATACGCTTGCATTTCTTTCGATATAGTTTAATTACTCTATAAGATATTGCGGTGCATTTCCTAATTTCATTTTTCGTATGACGCAAAGCTTATTTTTCGAATCTTAGTTTTATATTTACCCATTTCAATGCATTCATCATATCACATATAGATTTATATATGCTGCATTTCAATATCGCTCTCATCGCTTTATTTTGTAGTTTTTGGAGTCGTTCTAATTGATTATTTGTGCAACAGGTATATTATAAATCAGTGGAGTCGAATTCAAAATTTGATTTTACTATTGTATTTTACACAAACCAGAAACTCTTGAGCAACCCAAAAACAAATATATTCGTGATGAGGTTAATGAAATACCGTGTGAAATGTGTGAGAATGTAATGAATAATGTGCTCAAAACGGCTCCCATTCATAAGGGCTAGCAGAGGCGGACATTTATCTGATATTAATATTCCATAATTGCCGACATTAAATAATCAAAAATAACGGTAAGCACCCGTTATTAATCAATAAATAAGTAATAAAAAAATGTTTTTTATATAAAAATTTAACTGGATATTACAAAAAAAAATTCCACCAAAAAATCGTCCTCAATTTTTTTTTATTTATAGAAATTTTTTCAGATTAAAAAAAAATTGTTTTTCTAATTTACAAATTAAAATAATAAAAATTTTAATTTAATAAATAAAATTAAAAATCCTTAAAAAAACAGGAATTTTTACGAACCAATCGAAATGTCACCAAGTTGTTCAAATTTAATCAAGAAATATCACCACTTCATTCAAATATCATTATTTTCCGCAAAAATACTTGTTTTTCAATAAATAAAAAAATTGAACTTTCAAAAAGAATTGGAAATTTTGTAAAGCGCCTAACGCTTAGGTTATACGTTACAGCAAAGTACAACGATACGTGAAACAGCGCTACTATTAATATCCCTTATTCTGTTCTGTTTGGCGACGGCAGTACAAGACGACGTCGTTTTTTATCGTTTGTTGTAAATCCGTATTCTCGTTGGCAATATTGCCATTTATCGATACATGTTTGGTATTCTGTAAGACAATTTGACGTTGATGTTGGCGTTGATATTGTCGTCTGTGATTTTGGTGTCGTGCTGTTATAAACAAATATTTATAAAGATTGAAAAAAACTAAAAATACAAAATAAAATATAAAAAAGTACAAATAAAATGGAAAAAATTAAAATTCCCAACGCCAACCAATTTGAAAAATTAGTGGAAGAATTGGGAAAAAATCCATTACTTGCCGGGGGTTTCGAAGAGGAAGTGTTCCTACTAATTTGAGGGAACAATGGGAAAGTGTTGCGACTGCTCTAAAAGCCCTTGAGCCACCAAATAGAACGAGTGATGGATGGCAAAAGGTATTGTATGCAAATATGTGCGTATATTGTCCGATGGGGTTTAATTTATTCGGGTATGATTTTACGACAACGCGGATTGACGTAAAGCCATACCCAATTATTGTATGCAGTTCTAATATTTTCAAATTTGGTGTGACTTAAAATTTAAAGTAAAAAAAGATGGTAAAAACAAAATGGAATGCAAAACTACTGGAGGCGACATATTTAATCAATTTATGCTGAGCCCCTTGGAAGAAGCTGTGGCAAATCTGCTGAGCATTTTAATTTTTTATTTATTTTAGGTTCAATTTAATACAGATTTTATTTAATAAATAAGTATTTAATAAATAAGTATTTATTAAAGAAGAAAAAAATGTCGAACATAAATAATAAAAAAATACCGATTTTATTTTTTTCACACAGTTTATATTTTCTTCACAACAATTTTATCAAAAATGAATCACCTGACTCAAATATTAGATATGTTTGTTATATTTTATTCAAATGATAGATAAACTGGCAACGTCGTCATAAACCTGTTAGGGAATACCAAATTAGCATTAATGTTGTGTTAAAGTGATGTTCCTTCAAAATTGACGACGATGTTGCCGTCGTTAAAAAAAATAAGGGTGAATATTTTTGTTTTCTTTTTGCTACCTAACTACCTAAAGTGGTTTCTTTCGCTAATTCTTCTACTATTCATTCGATATCGACAAATAGTTCCCGGGTTAAAATAACAGAGCGCTAAACGAAACAGTGTTAAGCGATTTCTTATTGTCTAGACGATAATTAGACGGAATAAGTTTTCGTAAAATTTCCAGAAATATAAAGTATTCAAAAGTCTTTTGACAAAAACGAAGTTTATTTGTGGTTAAAAAGTCTGTGAAATTTCCAAATTAGCAGATAATAATGTCTGAAATTCAAAAAGTGCAGGCATAGCTAACTCCACTCATCTTTGACGGCAAAATATTTAATAATCACAAAAACTTAATTTAAACTTTTAAAAAGAAATGCGAATATATTTTCCTAAAAATTTAGATAGAAAAGTTTTTGTTTTCTTGGTAAAGAAATATACTTTTATTCAAAGATAACCAAATTTTTTTTGTTACATTATTTTTATGTTTAAACTTTCTCCACATGAGACGACACTAAACCTACAAAATAAATTTTAAATAGCAGAAGGACACCATTTATACCAGTTTCTTAATTTTTGCCACAAACTTCCCTTTATTTATTTATTTTTCAATAAATGCAGCATCTAAATAAATATTTTGTGAAAATTAAAAAGCTTTCACAATTAAACAACTGATCGAACAACAAACCAACCAACCGACCAACAATCGATTTAATAACATTCAATAAAACTAAATGCATATTTTGTTATTTTATTGTTGTTTTTAAATATTTTTCTTGACCACCTTTAAAAAAAATTATTTCAAATTATTGAATTGAAGGAATACAAGGCAATCAAAAAATCAAACATTTTTAAAGGCAGAGTGAGTTAGCAGCAGTCATTGAAAGAAGTACAAGAAGTTGTTGAAGTTGTAAAACTAGTTCCACCACAATAAATAAATGGAAACACAAAAAGGATTGCCAGATTTAAATATTTATCACATTGACTGCTTGTTATTACTCCGGCGATCTTTATTATTTTGGGTGGGCAAATCTGAGGTTAGGAAGTAAATTGGCTTAGAACGCACAGTTTTTTCTACAAAACTTTCGTTTTGTTGATACCAATCTGAAGTAAAAAATGAGATTTAATAATGAAATATGATCACGGACAAATATCTTTATTTTGCAGCAAGATTGGCTTTATCTCGTTAATGCAGCATCTAATTTGATCTTTCAGAGCGCCAGTTTTTTGTTAGTTGTTCGCGTAAACCTTCTTTAAATATGGTCAAAGAAATATGACATCGCCAAATCAAGAAATTAGTCGAATTGTTTGGGCGGTTGTGTGACTTATGGTGCCACAAAAATTGGTTGTCATTGTTTGTTAGCGCAGAGAATTCACGACGACGCCATTTTCTTGTTTATTTAAAAACAAATACGTATCGATGAATGAAAACGCCTGAAAAAAATCGCACCATACAGTCACTTTCTCTGGTTGAATTGGCTTTTCGAGGACTGTTTTTGGGTTTGTTTGTTTACATTACCACCTAATTCAAAATGGGCTGGGCTTTATCACTAAAGATAATTTTCACGTTGTTTGCGTTCAGTTTTTCAAACAGACAATTCACAAATGTTCAAAGCAGACTATTTACTTCCTAGCCTCAAATTTTCCCATCCGATATATAAAAACGACACGGTTAACATGAATTAAGGATTTTTGTTCGATTATATCGAATGCAAACTTAAAACAACGAAAATTAGTCACTCATTTTTGCTTTAAAAATTCCCATTGTGTTTCGGCTCATAGTTCAGCTTGCCTATGTTTTCAAGGTAACCTTTTTTTAACACCTATAGAGAGACTCATTATAATTCACCATAATTTCGAAACTTTCGAAAAAAAATCAAAAACTTTTAAAGTCTTCCACAGAAATAGACAAACCGTTCAATAGAAATCATATGAAAGTCAAATAATAGATTTTTATTTAATTATTTACTTCTAGGAATTATTCTAAAACCAAAAAAAGTTTAAGGAGCGCTAGCTTTATTAAATATTATATCAGATTCTTAGCTTGGTTTGCTGTATGTAGTACCAGAGGTGGAAGGGATTTTGGAGGATATTGTAAGCTGATTCGTGACACAAAAAATGTTCTCTTGGAGTGATGTATTTTGGGCACGCAATGAGAATGTGTTTGACCGTGAGGTTGTTTTTGCATCTAGGACGTATTGGAGTATTGGTTTTATTAACTCTATACTCGTAGGAAAATATTGTGTCCAAGGCGAAGTCTTAAAACATTTTTATTTTTTATGGATTCTAGTTGGGTATAAAGAAAGAGGTGTCGAAGTTTGGATTTATGTTGAATTAATGGTGGTTGATTTTCTTTAGTTTGATTTCTTATGAAGTTTTCAATTTTATAATGGATAATTATTCTTTCAAATGTAAGGTGAGACGCTTTCATTATCCAAAATATCAATATGAATATGACTAGGGCTCCAATGTATTCGAAATTTATTATGTTTTTTTACCAATAAAAGCGTCTCTGATTTTTACAACTGTGATCCAGTGGTTGTTAAAACGGTTCATTACAGCTTTGACAATGGATAGACTGTGAAGATTGCAGCTACTAGTAGTATTGCAATACTAATAGCTCAATGTTTAGCACATGATTCAGCTGTAAAGATGGATGATGATGTGTAGAATTGTAATTTCACTGCAGCGTAGGCTAGAAGATTGAATTGTGGTTTGGTACCGCTGGTGTATATAAGGCTCCAGCCATTCTAGCGTTGATTTCTCTTCGACCAGCAAGACTAACTATTGGGTTTTTGAGGTTGCATCTTTTTTGAGGTTTGATAGTGAGGTTTTTACTATGGGTGATATAGGTATTATGGAATCGGAAGCTTTTAATGTTCAGTGGGATGTTCGAAGGACTAAACAAATTTTTCAAGTTTCTAAAGATTTTCTAAAACGATGTCAGAGATACTCCACTCCATCCGATCTTTAACTATTTCTACCACCTATTATCCGCCAAAAGATGGAATAAAGCTTTCATGTATCGGCCGGCGCTTCAATGTCTATTTTGTAGATGCTCGACCGCATACATGATATGGCCAAGAGGCTTGATTCCCTAGATCATCGACGCAATGTAGGTTGTATTGCGTTTCTAAAATGGTAAGTGCTCTAACGAAATTAAAAAACTTGTTCCCAAAACTCGCACGTTTTTACGTTTGACTCGATTTTCGTTGAGAGCGCATTCATTTGTGGTCGATTGGCTAGTGAATCGCTCTACGCATTACAGGAAAATTATTTTTTTAGCAGAACAGTGTGTATGTGAAAAAGTGTGTGAAGTTAGCTCCGAAAGTTAGCTTCGTTTTGCCAACGCTGTTATAGTTTACATAGCTCTCACTCATGAAATGTTAAGTTAACAGAGTTGAATTATTTTAACATTTTGGTACGAAAATGAAATATATAATATAAAAAACAAATATATTTGTAAAAATTTTAACTTTATTTATTCATAACAAAAGAAAAAAGTCAAAATAAAACAATTTAAGAAAAAGAGAGTGAAAAATGCTTGCATTTTTTATTTCTGTACAGTAATTGTACGGACATTTCAAAAGTGCCCAAAAATGGGTCAAAATCGAAAAGGTGCTCCTTAGCGGACTATATGGGGTGAAAGCCTTGACATTGTAGATTTCAGAACTGTACAGGTTATTTTCGGAATTTGTATAGGTTTTTAGTAATAGAGTTAAAAAAAATGTGAAAATATGCATTTTGGCATATGGGCATTTCAAAAATGGCCAAAAATGGGTCAAAATTGAAAAGGTGCTCCTTAGCGGACTATATGGGGTGAAAGCCTTGACATTGTAGATTTCAGAACTGTACAGGTTATTTTCGGAATTTGTATAGGTTTTTAGTAATAGAGTTAAAAAAAATGTGAAAATATGCATTTTGGCATATGGGCATTTCAAAAATGGCCAAAAATGTGTCAAAATTGAAAAGGTGCTCCTTAGCGGACTATATGGGGTGAAAGCCTTGACATTGTAGATTTCAGAACTGTACAGGTTATTTTCGGAATTTGTATAGGTTTTTAGTAATAGAGTCCAAAAAAATGTGAAAATATGCATTTTGGCATATGGGCATTTTAAAAATGCCCAAAAATGGGTCAAAATCGAAAAGGTGCTCCTTAGCGGACTATATGGGGTGAAAGCCTTGACATTGTAGATTTCAGAACTGTACAGGTTATTTTCGGAATTTGTATAGGTTTTTAGTAATAGAGTTCAAAAAAATGTGAAAATATGCATTTTGGCATATGGGCATTTCAAAAATGGCCAAAAATGGGTCAAAATTGAAAAGGTGCTCCTTAGCGGACTATATGGGGTGAAAGCCTTGACATTGTAGATTTCAGAACTGTACAGGTTATTTTCGGAATTTGTATAGGTTTTTAGTAATAGAGTCCAAAAAAATGTGAAAATATGCATTTTGGCATATGGGCATTTTAAAAATGCCCAAAAATGGGTCAAAATCGAAAAGGTGCTCCTTAGCGGACTATATGGGGTGAAAGCCTTGACATTGTAGATTTCAGAACTGTACAGGTTATTTTCGGAATTTGTATAGGTTTTTAGTAATAGAGTCCAAAAAAATGTGAAAATATGCATTTTGGCATATGGGCATTTCAAAAATGCCCAAAAATGGGTCAAAATTGAAAAGGTGCTCCTTAGCGGACTATATGGGGTGAAAGCCTTGACATTGTAGATTTCAGAACTGTACAGGTTATTTTCGGAATTTGTATAGGTTTTTAGTAATAGAGTCCAAAAAAATGTGAAAATATGCATTTTGGCATATGGGCATTTTAAAAATGCCCAAAAATGGGTCAAAATCGAAAAGGTGCTCCTTAGCGGACTATATGGGGTGAAAGCCTTGACATTGTAGATTTCAGAACTGTACAGGTTATTTTCGGAATTTGTATAGGTTTTTAGTAATAGAGTTCAAAAAAATGTGAAAATATGCATTTTGGCATATGGGCATTTCAAAAATGGCCAAAAATGGGTCAAAATTGAAAAGGTGCTCCTTAGCGGACTATATGGGGTGAAAGCCTTGACATTGTAGATTTCAGAACTGTACAGGTTATTTTCGGAATTTGTATAGGTTTTTAGTAATAGAGTCCAAAAAAATGTGAAAATATGCATTTTGGCATATGGGCATTTTAAAAATGCCCAAAAATGGGTCAAAATCGAAAAGGTGCTCCTTAGCGGACTATATGGGGTGAAAGCCTTGACATTGTAGATTTCAGAACTGTACAGGTTATTTTCGGAATTTGTATAGGTTTTTAGTAATAGAGTCCAAAAAAATGTGAAAATATGCATTTTGGCATATGGGCATTTCAAAAATGCCCAAAAATGGGTCAAAATTGAAAAGGTGCTCCTTAGCGGACTATATGGGGTGAAAGCCTTGACATTGTAGATTTCAGAACTGTACAGGTTATTTTCGGAATTTGTATAGGTTTTTAGTAATAGAGTTCAAAAAAATGTGAAAATATGCATTTTGGCATATGGGCATTTCAAAAATGGCCAAAAATGGGTCAAAATTGAAAAGGTGCTCCTTAGCGGACTATATGGGGTGAAAGCCTTGACATTGTAGATTTCAGAACTGTACAGGTTATTTTCGGAATTTGTATAGGTTTTTAGTAATAGAGTCCAAAAAAATGTGAAAATATGCATTTTGGCATATGGGCATTTTAAAAATGCCCAAAAATGGGTCAAAATCGAAAAGGTGCTCCTTAGCGGACTATATGGGGTGAAAGCCTTGACATTGTAGATTTCAGAACTGTACAGGTTATTTTCGGAATTTGTATAGGTTTTTAGTAATAGAGTCCAAAAAAATGTGAAAATATGCATTTTGGCATATGGGCATTTCAAAAATGCCCAAAAATGGGTCAAAATTGAAAAGGTGCTCCTTAGCGGACTATATGGGGTGAAAGCCTTGACATTGTAGATTTCAGAACTGTACAGGTTATTTTCGGAATTTGTATAGGTTTTTAGTAATAGAGTCCAAAAAAATGTGAAAATATGCATTTTGGCATATGGGCATTTCAAAAATGCCCAAAAATGGGTCAAAATCGAAAAGGTGCTCCTTAGCGGACTATATGGGGTGAAAGCCTTGACATTGTAGATTTCAGAACTGTACAGGTTATTTTCGGAATTTGTATAGGTTTTTAGTAATAGAGTTCAAAAAAATGTGAAAATATGCATTTTGGCATATGGGCATTTCAAAAATGGCCAAAAATGGGTCAAAATTGAAAAGGTGCTCCTTAGCGGACTATATAGGGTGAAAGCCTTGACATTGTAGATTTCAGAACTGTACAGGTTATTTTCGGAATTTGTATAGGTTTTTAGTAATAGAGTCCAAAAAAATGTGAAAATATGCATTTTGGCATATGGGCATTTTAAAAATGCCCAAAAATGGGTCAAAATCGAAAAGGTGCTCCTTAGCGGACTATATGGGGTGAAAGCCTTGACATTGTAGATTTCAGAACTGTACAGGTTATTTTCGGAATTTGTATAGGTTTTTAGTAATAGAGTTAAAAAAAATGTGAAAATATGCATTTTGGCATATGGGCATTTCAAAAATGGCCAAAAATGGGTCAAAATTGAAAAGGTGCTCCTTAGCGGACTATATGGGGTGAAAGCCTTGACATTGTAGATTTCAGAACTGTACAGGTTATTTTCGGAATTTGTATAGGTTTTTAGTAATAGAGTTAAAAAAAATGTGAAAATATGCATTTTGGCATATGGGCATTTCAAAAATGGCCAAAAATGTGTCAAAATTGAAAAGGTGCTCCTTAGCGGACTATATGGGGTGAAAGCCTTGACATTGTAGATTTCAGAACTGTACAGGTTATTTTCGGAATTTGTATAGGTTTTTAGTAATAGAGTCCAAAAAAATGTGAAAATATGCATTTTGGCATATGGGCATTTTAAAAATGCCCAAAAATGGGTCAAAATCGAAAAGGTGCTCCTTAGCGGACTATATGGGGTGAAAGCCTTGACATTGTAGATTTCAGAACTGTACAGGTTATTTTCGGAATTTGTATAGGTTTTTAGTAATAGAGTTCAAAAAAATGTGAAAATATGCATTTTGGCATATGGGCATTTCAAAAATGGCCAAAAATGGGTCAAAATTGAAAAGGTGCTCCTTAGCGGACTATATGGGGTGAAAGCCTTGACATTGTAGATTTCAGAACTGTACAGGTTATTTTCGGAATTTGTATAGGTTTTTAGTAATAGAGTCCAAAAAAATGTGAAAATATGCATTTTGGCATATGGGCATTTTAAAAATGCCCAAAAATGGGTCAAAATCGAAAAGGTGCTCCTTAGCGGACTATATGGGGTGAAAGCCTTGACATTGTAGATTTCAGAACTGTACAGGTTATTTTCGGAATTTGTATAGGTTTTTAGTAATAGAGTCCAAAAAAATGTGAAAATATGCATTTTGGCATATGGGCATTTCAAAAATGCCCAAAAATGGGTCAAAATTGAAAAGGTGCTCCTTAGCGGACTATATGGGGTGAAAGCCTTGACATTGTAGATTTCAGAACTGTACAGGTTATTTTCGGAATTTGTATAGGTTTTTAGTAATAGAGTCCAAAAAAATGTGAAAATATGCATTTTGGCATATGGGCATTTTAAAAATGCCCAAAAATGGGTCAAAATCGAAAAGGTGCTCCTTAGCGGACTATATGGGGTGAAAGCCTTGACATTGTAGATTTCAGAACTGTACAGGTTATTTTCGGAATTTGTATAGGTTTTTAGTAATAGAGTTCAAAAAAATGTGAAAATATGCATTTTGGCATATGGGCATTTCAAAAATGGCCAAAAATGGGTCAAAATTGAAAAGGTGCTCCTTAGCGGACTATATGGGGTGAAAGCCTTGACATTGTAGATTTCAGAACTGTACAGGTTATTTTCGGAATTTGTATAGGTTTTTAGTAATAGAGTCCAAAAAAATGTGAAAATATGCATTTTGGCATATGGGCATTTTAAAAATGCCCAAAAATGGGTCAAAATCGAAAAGGTGCTCCTTAGCGGACTATATGGGGTGAAAGCCTTGACATTGTAGATTTCAGAACTGTACAGGTTATTTTCGGAATTTGTATAGGTTTTTAGTAATAGAGTCCAAAAAAATGTGAAAATATGCATTTTGGCATATGGGCATTTCAAAAATGCCCAAAAATGGGTCAAAATTGAAAAGGTGCTCCTTAGCGGACTATATGGGGTGAAAGCCTTGACATTGTAGATTTCAGAACTGTACAGGTTATTTTCGGAATTTGTATAGGTTTTTAGTAATAGAGTTCAAAAAAATGTGAAAATATGCATTTTGGCATATGGGCATTTCAAAAATGGCCAAAAATGGGTCAAAATTGAAAAGGTGCTCCTTAGCGGACTATATGGGGTGAAAGCCTTGACATTGTAGATTTCAGAACTGTACAGGTTATTTTCGGAATTTGTATAGGTTTTTAGTAATAGAGTCCAAAAAAATGTGAAAATATGCATTTTGGCATATGGGCATTTTAAAAATGCCCAAAAATGGGTCAAAATCGAAAAGGTGCTCCTTAGCGGACTATATGGGGTGAAAGCCTTGACATTGTAGATTTCAGAACTGTACAGGTTATTTTCGGAATTTGTATAGGTTTTTAGTAATAGAGTCCAAAAAAATGTGAAAATATGCATTTTGGCATATGGGCATTTCAAAAATGCCCAAAAATGGGTCAAAATTGAAAAGGTGCTCCTTAGCGGACTATATGGGGTGAAAGCCTTGACATTGTAGATTTCAGAACTGTACAGGTTATTTTCGGAATTTGTATAGGTTTTTAGTAATAGAGTCCAAAAAAATGTGAAAATATGCATTTTGGCATATGGGCATTTCAAAAATGCCCAAAAATGGGTCAAAATCGAAAAGGTGCTCCTTAGCGGACTATATGGGGTGAAAGCCTTGACATTGTAGATTTCAGAACTGTACAGGTTATTTTCGGAATTTGTATAGGTTTTTAGTAATAGAGTTCAAAAAAATGTGAAAATATGCATTTTGGCATATGGGCATTTCAAAAATGGCCAAAAATGGGTCAAAATTGAAAAGGTGCTCCTTAGCGGACTATATAGGGTGAAAGCCTTGACATTGTAGATTTCAGAACTGTACAGGTTATTTTCGGAATTTGTATAGGTTTTTAGTAATAGAGTCCAAAAAAATGTGAAAATATGCATTTTGGCATATGGGCATTTTAAAAATGCCCAAAAATGGGTCAAAATCGAAAAGGTGCTCCTTAGCGGACTATATGGGGTGAAAGCCTTGACATTGTAGATTTCAGAACTGTACAGGTTATTTTCGGAATTTGTATAGGTTTTTAGTAATAGAGTTCAAAAAAATGTGAAAATATGCATTTTGGCATATGGGCATTTCAAAAATGGCCAAAAATGGGTCAAAATTGAAAAGGTGCTCCTTAGCGGACTATATGGGGTGAAAGCCTTGACATTGTAGATTTCAGAACTGTACAGGTTATTTTCGGAATTTGTATAGGTTTTTAGTAATAGAGTCCAAAAAAATGTGAAAATATGCATTTTGGCATATGGGCATTTTAAAAATGCCCAAAAATGGGTCAAAATCGAAAAGGTGCTCCTTAGCGGACTATATGGGGTGAAAGCCTTGACATTGTAGATTTCAGAACTGTACAGGTTATTTTCGGAATTTGTATAGGTTTTTAGTAATAGAGTTCAAAAAAATGTGAAAATATGCATTTTGGCATATGGGCATTTTAAAAATGCCCAAAAATGGGTCAAAATCGAAAAGGTGCTCCTTAGCGGACTATATGGGGTGAAAGCCTTGACATTGTAGATTTCAGAACTGTACAGGTTATTTTCGGAATTTGTATAGGTTTTTAGTAATAGAGTCCAAAAAAATGTGAAAATATGCATTTTGGCATATGGGCATTTCAAAAATGCCCAAAAATGGGTCAAAATTGAAAAGGTGCTCCTTAGCGGACTATATGGGGTGAAAGCCTTGACATTGTAGATTTCAGAACTGTACAGGTTATTTTCGGAATTTGTATAGGTTTTTAGTAATAGAGTTCAAAAAAATGTGAAAATATGCATTTTGGCATATGGGCATTTCAAAAATCCCCAAAAATGGGTCAAAATCGAAAAGGTGCTCCTTAGCGGACTATATGGGGTGAAAGCCTTGACATTGTAGATTTCAGAACTGTACAGGTTATTTTCGGAATTTGTATAGGTTTTTAGTAATAGAGTCCAAAACAATGTGAAAATATGCATTTTGGCATATGGGCATTTCAAAAATCCCCAAAAATGGGTCAAAATCGAAAAGGTGCTCCTTAGCGGACTATATGGGGTGAAAGCCTTGACATTGTAGATTTCAGAACTGTACAGGTTATTTTCGGAATTTGTATAGGTTTTTAGTAATAGAGTTCAAAAAAATGTGAAAATATGCATTTTGGCATATGGGCATTTCAAAAATGCCCAAAAATGGGTCAAAATCGAAAAGGTGCTCCTTAGCGGACTATATGGGGTGAAAGCCTTGACATTGTAGATTTCAGAACTGTACAGGTTATTTTCGGAATTTGTATAGGTTTTTAGTAATAGAGTTCAAAAAAATGTGAAAATATGCATTTTGGCATATGGGCATTTCAAAAATGCCCAAAAATGGGTCAAAATCGAAAAGGTGCTCCTTAGCGGACTATATGGGGTGAAGGCCTTGACATTGTAGATTTCAGAACTGTACAGGTTATTTTCGGAATTTGTATAGGTTTTTAGTAATAGAGTCCAAAAAAATGTGAAAATATGCATTTTGGCATATGGGCATTTCAAAAATGCCCAAAAATGGGTCAAAATCGAAAAGGTGCTCCTTAGCGAACTATATGGGGTGAAAGCCTTGACATTGTAGATTTCAGAACTGTACAGGTTATTTTCGGAATTTGTATAGGTTTTTAGTAATAGAGTCCAAAAAAATGTGAAAATATGCATTTTGGCATATGGGCATTTCAAAAATGCCCAAAAATGGGTCAAAATTGGAAAGGTGCTCCTTAGCGGACTATATGGGGTGAAATTATATTGAACATGTTCTCAACAAGGTACTATTTGCATGTTGTTTTACACAAGGTAGATAATATTATAAATATTTTTCTACGCACAAGTTTTGTCAACTTAATATTAGCTATTTAAATGAGAAGCATGAAAGTTATATTAGAATACCTCCATCTCTGACTAAATACTTTAGTTAGCTTGTTTTCCATGCCTGGTATGAATTGTAAATACAATCACTCAAGCAGTTAGTTGAGTGAAAAATAATATTTTTTATGAGTAGGATTTTCTCTTTTGACAATAAGGTGACCATATAACCATATTGTATAAACGAAATACATATGTATGTATTATATGCACAAATTTGTATGTATGTATTATTACTTAATGTCAGCATAAGAACACTATACACTATGCAATTATAATTTCAATTGTGTTAATACAATTGCAAATTATGTAGACCATAAATAGAAAAAATGCACGTGTTTTGAATTTATAATATTTTGACCAAGATACCTCCACTGAAAGTACCATAAAACAATTTCAAATTAAAAAAGTTATGTATCGACTAATTAAAAAAGCAAAATATTATTATTTAGCACAACAGAAGGAGAAAACAAAGATTTGTCATGCAGAACTTTTTTAAATATATGTAGTTGGCTGGTCACTCTAAAAAGCGTGATCTGCTTAAACTTTCTTGCTCACAATTAGGTAGGGACTTCCCGCTTATAATATTTTTGTTAAGTGTTGCCACTTTGTTTTCTTAATATATTAAACGTTTTTGCACAAGTTTAGTTTTCAGCAATAAGCACCTTCTATATTGAATAAATAGATTATTGAAATATTAGTTACTTATTGGAAAAACACATCTTATTTTGAATGATGCATTGAAATAACAACAATATATGTATGTATGTAAAAAAAACCTGAAACGTAGCATCTATTTCATATTAGGTTTATACACACACACACACACATATATATATATATATATATATATATATATATATATATATATATATATAAAACACATTTTATTCGTAAAAATAAAAGTTATTTTAAAAACGATTTTCATTCATTAAAGTAAAATTTAGTAGATTTTTATA
This sequence comes from Trichopoda pennipes, assembly GCA_030448955.1. Classification (NCBI taxonomy): domain Eukaryota; kingdom Metazoa; phylum Arthropoda; class Insecta; order Diptera; family Tachinidae; genus Trichopoda; species Trichopoda pennipes. The sequence goes on along the minus strand of JASKUP010000052.1, from coordinate 10,410,650 downwards.
TATGTAGACATTTATTTAGGTATAAGTATGCATAATTTTGATATACATGTAGTTATATGTATATATAAAATTGTTTTATATACACATATATATATATATATATATATATATATATATATATATATATATATATATATATATATATATATATATATATCAATATACATATATATATATGTATATATATATATATATAGATCTATAGATATTTATACAAATTATATATATTTATTCAAAATCATATATCTATACAAATTATATATATATAACTATATGTATATAAAAATTATATATGTATATACCAATATGTACTGTATATTCGCTCTATATCTATAGGTATATACATATATAATTACTATATATATATGTAGGTATATATGTAATTTGTATAAATATATGTAGTTATAAATATAATTTATAAAAATATAAAATCATTTACATGTATATACATTTGTATATTTTGTATAAATATATGTAGTTATAAATATAATTTATAAAAATATAAAATCATTTACATGTATATACATTTGTATATTTTGTATAAATATATGCAGATATATATATTATAGATATTTATATTTTAAATTACAATTATTGTTGTCTTGCACGACAAAATATAAATGGATGCACATAAACATAAGTGTTGATAAATAATTTTAGGAACGTGTAAATTCATGGCGTGCAATTAATTTTAGAATTCACCCATCCCTGGATGGAAACCTTATTATTTATTAATTTCCATGCCTGGTAAAAATCACAAAGAATTACTATCACTAAGCTCAGCGAGAAATGACTTTTTTTCTGTTATAACTGTTAGGTTGAGTGGAAAAAAGTTATGTTTGCTCAGTAAGTATTTCTCTTGCAACAGCAAGGTGACCAGCCTACTTTATATTAATATAATATTCTAAATCAAATAACACCGGCTTTTTGTAGCAAAATTGTATGATACAGGATGAATAAACAATATTTCAAAAACGAAATTCAAATATATGAACATACTTATCATACTTACATTGTATGTATAGTGGTATACAGTCAATAAATAAAAAACACATTTTATTCGTAAAAATAAAAGTTATTTTAAAAACGATTTTCATTCATTAAAGTAAAATTTATTAGATTTTTATATATGTAGACATTTATATAGGTATAAGTATGCATAATTTTGATATACATGTAGTTATATGTATATATAATATTGTTTTATATACATACATATATATATATATATATATCAATATACATATATATATATATATATATATATATATGTATATATATATATATGTATATATATATATATAGATCTATAGATATTTATACAAATTATATATATTTATTCAAAATCATATATGTATCTATACAAATTATATATATATAACTATATGTATAAAAAATTATATATATACCAATATGTACTGTATATTCTCTCTATATCTATAGGTATATACATATATAATTACTATATATATGTAGGTATATATGTAATTTGTATAAATATATGTAGTTATAAATATAATTTATAAAAATATAAAATCATTTACATGTATATACATTTGTATATTTTGTATAAATATATGTAGATATATATATTATAGATATTTATATTTTAAATTACAATTATTGTTGTCTTGCACGACAAAATATAAATGGATGCACATAAACATAAGTGTTGATAAATAATTTTAGGAACGTGTAAATTCATGGCGTGCAATTAATTTTAGAATTCACCCATCCCTGGATGGAAACTTTATTATTTATTAATTTCCATGCCTGGTAAAAATCACAAAGAATTACTATCACTAAGCCCAGCGAGAAATTATTTTTTTTCTGTTATAACTGTTAGGTTGAGTGGAAAAAGTTATGTTTGCTCAGTAAGTATTTCTCTTGCAACAGCAAGGTGACCAGCCTACTTTATATTAATATAATATTCTAAATCAAATAAAACCGGATTTTTGTAGCAAAATTGTATGATACAGGACGAATAAACAATATTTCAAAAACGAAATTCAAATATATGAACATACTTATCATACTTACATTGTATGTATAGTGGTATACAGTCAATAAATAAAAAACACATTTTATTCGTAAAAATAAAAGTTATTTTAAAAACGATTTTCATTCATTAAAGTAAAATTTATTAGATTTTTATATATGTAGACATTTATATAGGTATAAGTATGCATAATTTTTGTATACATGTAGTTATATGTATATAATTTATAGAAACATAATTTAAAATAGAGAATATACAGTTCATATTGGTATATATATAATTTTTATATACATATAGTTATATTTATATATATATAATTTGTATAAATATATATAATTTGTATAAATATATATAATTTGTATAAATATATATAATTTGTATAAATATTTATACAAATTATAGATATTTATACAAATTATATATATTTATACAAATTATATATATTTATACAAATTATATATATTTATACAAATTTTATATATTTATACAAATTATATATATTTATACAAATTATATATATATAAATATAACTATATGTATATAAAAATTATATATATACCAATATGAACTGTATATTCTCTATATCTACAGGTATATACATATATAATTTCTATATATATGTAGGTATATATGTAATTTGTATAAATATATGTAGTTATAAATATAATTTATAAAAATATAAAATTAATTACATGTATATACATATGTATATTTTGTATAAATATATGTAGATATATATATAATTTGTACATAAATATATTGATTTGCTGTCAATAAATAAAAAACATTTTACATTGTTGGTTTTCATATGAAAATCTTATGCATAAAAAAATATTTTTAAATTGCTTAGAAAATACTTACATACATACTTATAACTTAAGTTAGCATTTATAATCAAAATTTGGATAGGATTTAAGTACTAAAATTAAAATGTGAAAATATGCATGTTGCACATTTTTTTGAACTCTATTACTAAAAACCTATACAAATTCCGAAAATAACCTGTACAGTTCTGAAATCTACAATGTCAAGGCTTTCACCCCATATAGTCCGCTAAGGAGCACCTTTTCAATTTTGACCCAGTTTTGGGCATTTTTGAAATGCCCATATGCCAAAATGCATATTTTCACATTTTTTTGGACTCTATTACTAAAAACCTATACAAATTCCGAAAATAACCTGTACAGTTCTGAAATCTACAATGTCAAGGCTTTCACCCCATATAGTCCGCTAAGGAGCACCTTTTCGATTTTGACCCATTTTTGGGCATTTTTGAAATGCCCATATGCCAAAATGCATATTTTCACATTTTTTTGAACTCTATTACTAAAAACCTATACAAATTCCGAAAATAACCTGTACAGTTCTGAAATCTACAATGTTAAGGCTTTCACCCCATATAGTCCGCTAAGGAGCACCTTTTCGATTTTGACCCATTTTTGGGCATTTTTGAAATGCCCATATGCCAAAATGCATATTTTCACATTTTTTTGAACTCTATTACTAAAAACCTATACAAATTCCGAAAATAACCTGTACAGTTCTGAAATCTACAATGTCAAGGCTTTCACCCCATATAGTCCGCTAAGGAGCACCTTTTCGATTTTGACCCATTTTTGGGCATTTTTGAAATGCCCATATGCCAAAATGCATATTTTCACATTTTTTTGAACTCTATTACTAAAAACCTATACAAATTCCGAAAATAACCTGTACAGTTCTGAAATCTACAATGTCAAGGCTTTCACCCCATATAGTCCGCTAAGGAGCACCTTTTCGATTTTGACCCATTTTTGGGGATTTTTGAAATGCCCATATGCCAAAATGCATATTTTCACATTGTTTTGGACTCTATTACTAAAAACCTATACAAATTCCGAAAATAACCTGTACAGTTCTGAAATCTACAATGTCAAGGCTTTCACCCCATATAGTCCGCTAAGGAGCACCTTTTCGATTTTGACCCATTTTTGGGGATTTTTGAAATGCCCATATGCCAAAATGCATATTTTCACATTTTTTTGAACTCTATTACTAAAAACCTATACAAATTCCGAAAATAACCTGTACAGTTCTGAAATCTACAATGTCAAGGCTTTCACCCCATATAGTCCGCTAAGGAGCACCTTTTCAATTTTGACCCATTTTTGGGCATTTTTGAAATGCCCATATGCCAAAATGCATATTTTCACATTTTTTTGGACTCTATTACTAAAAACCTATACAAATTCCGAAAATAACCTGTACAGTTCTGAAATCTACAATGTCAAGGCTTTCACCCCATATAGTCCGCTAAGGAGCACCTTTTCGATTTTGACCCATTTTTGGGCATTTTTAAAATGCCCATATGCCAAAATGCATATTTTCACATTTTTTTGAACTCTATTACTAAAAACCTATACAAATTCCGAAAATAACCTGTACAGTTCTGAAATCTACAATGTCAAGGCTTTCACCCCATATAGTCCGCTAAGGAGCACCTTTTCGATTTTGACCCATTTTTGGGCATTTTTGAAATGCCCATATGCCAAAATGCATATTTTCACATTTTTTTGGACTCTATTACTAAAAACCTATACAAATTCCGAAAATAACCTGTACAGTTCTGAAATCTACAATGTCAAGGCTTTCACCCCATATAGTCCGCTAAGGAGCACCTTTTCGATTTTGACCCATTTTTGGGAATTTTTGAAATGCCCATATGCCAAAATGCATATTTTCACATTTTTTTGAACTCTATTACTAAAAACCTATACAAATTCCGAAAATAACCTGTACAGTTCTGAAATCTACAATGTCAAGGCTTTCACCCCATATAGTCCGCTAAGGAGCACCTTTTCGATTTTGACCCATTTTTGGGCATTTTTGAAATGCCCATATGCCAAAATGCATATTTTCACATTTTTTTGGACTCTATTACTAAAAACCTATACAAATTCCGAAAATAACCTGTACAGTTCTGAAATCTACAATGTCAAGGCTTTCACCCCATATAGTCCGCTAAGGAGCACCTTTTCGATTTTGACCCATTTTTGGGCATTTTTCAAATGCCCATATGCAAAAATGCATATTTTCACATTTTTTTGGACTCTATTACTAAAAACCTATACAAATTCCGAAAATAACCTGTACAGTTCTGAAATCTACAATGTCAAGGCTTTCACCCCATATAGTCCGCTAAGGAGCACCTTTTCAATTTTGACCCATTTTTGGGCATTTTTGGAATGCCCATATGCCAAAATGCATATTTCACATTTTTCTGTATTCTATTACTAAAAACCTATACAAATTCTGAATATAACCCCTACAGTTCTGAAATCTACAATGCCATGGCTTTCATCCCCTATAATCCGCTAAGGAGCACCTTTTCAATTTTGACCCATTTTTGGGCATTTTTGAAATGCCCATATGCCAAAATGCATATTTTCACATTTTTCTGAATTCTATTACTAAAAACCTATACAAATTCTGAATATAACCTCTATAGTTCTGAAATCTACAATGCCATGGCTTTCATCCCCTATAGTCCGCTAAGGAGCACCTTTTCAATTTTGACCCATTTTTGGGCATTTTTGAAATGCCCATATGCCAAAATGCATATTTTCACATTTTTTTGGACTCTATTACTAAAAACCTATACAAATTCCGAAAATAACCTGTACAGTTCTGAAATCTACAATGTCAAGGCTTTCACCCCATATAGTCCGCTAAGGAGCACCTTTTCGATTTTGATCCATTTTTGGGGATTTTTGAAATGCCCATATGCCAAAATGCATATTTTCACATTTTTTTGAACTCTATTACTAAAAACCTATACAAATTCCGAAAATAACCTGTACAGTTCTGAAATCTACAATGTCAAGGCTTTCACCCCATATAGTCCGCTAAGGAGCACCTTTTCAATTTTGACCCATTTTTGGGCATTTTTGAAATGCCCATATGCCAAAATGCGTATTTTCACATTTTTTTGAACTCTATTACTAAAAACCTATACAAATTCCGAAAATAACCTGTACAGTTCTGAAATCTACAATGTCAAGGCTTTCACCCCATATAGTCCGCTAAGGAGCACCTTTTCGATTTTGACCCATTTTTGGGCATTTTTGAAATGCCCATATGCCAAAATGCATATTTTCACATTTTTTTGGACTCTATTACTAAAAACCTATACAAATTCCGAAAATAACCTGTACAGTTCTGAAATCTACAATGTCAAGGCTTTCACCCCATATAGTCCGCTAAGGAGCACCTTTTCGATTTTGACCCATTTTTGGGCATTTTTGAAATGCCCATATGCCAAAATGCATATTTTCACATTTTTTTGAACTCTAATACTAAAAACCTATACAAATTCCGAAAATAACCTGTACAGTTCTGAAATCTACAATGTCAAAGCTTTCACCCCATATAGTCCGCTAAGGAGCACCTTTTCGATTTTGACCCATTTTTGGGCATTTTTGAAATGCCCATATGCCAAAATGCATATTTTCACATTTTTTTGGACTCTATTACTAAAAACCTATACAAATTCCGAAAATAACCTGTACAGTTCTGAAATCTACAATGTCAAGGCTTTCACCCCATATAGTCCGCTAAGGAGCACCTTTTCGATTTTGACCCATTTTTGGGGATTTTTGAAATGCCCATATGCCAAAATGCATATTTTCACATTTTTTTGGACTCTATTACTAAAAACCTATACAAATTCCGAAAATAACCTGTACAGTTCTGAAATCTACAATGTCAAGGCTTTCACCCCATATAGTCCGCTAAGGAGCACCTTTTCGATTTTGACCCATTTTTGGGGATTTTTGAAATGCCCATATGCCAAAATGCATATTTTCACATTTTTTTGAACTCTATTACTAAAAACCTATACAAATTCCGAAAATAACCTGTACAGTTCTGAAATCTACAATGTCAAGGCTTTCACCCCATATAGTCCGCTAAGGAGCACCTTTTCAATTTTGACCCATTTTTGGGCATTTTTGAAATGCCCATATGCCAAAATGCATATTTTCACATTTTTTTGGACTCTATTACTAAAAACCTATACAAATTCCGAAAATAACCTGTACAGTTCTGAAATCTACAATGTCAAGGCTTTCACCCCATATAGTCCGCTAAAGAGCACCTTTTCGATTTTGACCCATTTTTGGGCATTTTTAAAATGCCCATATGCCAAAATGCATATTTTCACATTTTTTTGGACTCTATTACTAAAAACCTATATAAATTCCGAAAATAACCTGTACAGTTCTGAAATCTACAATGTCAAGGCTTTCACCCCATATAGTCCGCTAAGGAGCACCTTTTTAATTTTGACCCATTTTTGGCCATTTTTGAAATGCCCATATGCCAAAATGCATATTTTCACATTTTTTTGAACTCTATTACTAAAAACCTATACAAATTCCGAAAATAACCTGTACAGTTCTGAAATCTACAATGTCAAGGCTTTCACCCCATATAGTCCGCTAAGGAGCACCTTTTCGATTTTGACCCATTTTTGGGCATTTTTAAAATGCCCATATGCCAAAATGCATATTTTCACATTTTTTGGACTCTATTACTAAAAACCTATACAAATTCCGAAAATAACCTGTACAGTTCTGAAATCTACAATGTCAAGGCTTTCACCCCATATAGTCCGCTAAGGAGCACCTTTTCAATTTTGACCCATTTTTGGGCATTTTTGAAATGCCCATATGCCAAAATGCATATTTTCACATTTTTTTGGACTCTATTACTAAAAACCTATACAAATTCCGAAAATAACCTGTACAGTTCTGAAATCTACAATGTCAAGGCTTTCACCCCATATAGTCCGCTAAGGAGCACCTTTTCGATTTTGACCCATTTTTGGGCATTTTTAAAATGCCCATATGCCAAAATGCATATTTTCACATTTTTTTGGACTCTATTACTAAAAACCTATACAAATTCCGAAAATAACCTGTACAGTTCTGAAATCTACAATGTCAAGGCTTTCACCCCATATAGTCCGCTAAGGAGCACCTTTTCGATTTTGACCCATTTTTGGCCATTTTTGAAATGCCCATATGCCAAAATGCATATTTTCACATTTTTTTGGACTCTATTACTAAAAACCTATACAAATTCCGAAAATAACCTGTACAGTTCTGAAATCTACAATGTCAAGGCTTTCACCCCATATAGTCCGCTAAGGAGCACCTTTTCAATTTTGACCCATTTTTGGCCATTTTTGAAATGCCCATATGCCAAAATGCATATTTTCACATTTTTTTGAACTCTATTACTAAAAACCTATACAAATTCCGAAAATAACCTGTACAGTTCTGAAATCTACAATGTCAAGGCTTTCACCCCATATAGTCCGCTAAGGAGCACCTTTTCGATTTTGACCCATTTTTGGGCATTTTTAAAATGCCCATATGCCAAAATGCATATTTTCACATTTTTTTGGACTCTATTACTAAAAACCTATACAAATTCCGAAAATAACCTGTACAGTTCTGAAATCTACAATGTCAAGGCTTTCACCCCATATAGTCCGCTAAGGAGCACCTTTTCGATTTTGACCCATTTTTGGGCATTTTTAAAATGCCCATATGCCAAAATGCATATTTTCACATTTTTTTGGACTCTATTACTAAAAACCTATACAAATTCCGAAAATAACCTGTACAGTTCTGAAATCTACAATGTCAAGGCTTTCACCCCATATAGTCCGCTAAGGAGCACCTTTTCAATTTTGACCCATTTTTGGCCATTTTTGAAATGCCCATATGCAAAAATGCATATTTTCACATTTTTTTGGACTCTATTACTAAAAACCTATACAAATTCCGAAAATAACCTGTACAGTTCTGAAATCTACAATGTCAAGGCTTTCACCCCATATAGTCCGCTAAGGAGCACCTTTTCAATTTTGACCCATTTTTGGGCATTTTTGGAATGCCCATATGCCAAAATGCATATTTCACATTTTTCTGTATTCTATTACTAAAAACCTATACAAATTCTGAATATAACCTCTACAGTTCTGAAATCTACAATGCCATGGCTTTCATCCCCTATAATCCGCTAAGGAGCACCTTTTCAATTTTGACCCATTTTTGGGCATTTTTGAAATGCCCATATGCCAAAATGCATATTTTCACATTTTTCTGAATTCTATTACTAAAAACCTATACAAATTCTGAATATAACCTCTATAGTTCTGAAATCTACAATGCCATGGCTTTCATCCCCTATAGTCCGCTAAGGAGCACCTTTTCAATTTTGACCCATTTTTGGGCATTTTTGAAATGCCCATATGCCAAAATGCATATTTTCACATTTTTTTTGACTCTATTACTAAAAACCTATACAAATTCCGAAAATAACCTGTACAGTTCTGAAATCTACAATGTCAAGGCTTTCACCCCATATAGTCCGCTAAGGAGCACCTTTTCGATTTTGACCCATTTTTGGGGATTTTTGAAATGCCCATATGCCAAAATGCATATTTTCACATTTTTTTGAACTCTATTACTAAAAACCTATACAAATTCCGAAAATAACCTGTACAGTTCTGAAATCTACAATGTCAAGGCTTTCACCCCATATAGTCCGCTAAGGAGCACCTTTTCAATTTTGACCCATTTTTGGGCATTTTTGAAATGCCCATATGCCAAAATGCATATTTTCACATTTTTTTGAACTCTATTACTAAAAACCTATACAAATTCCGAAAATAACCTGTACAGTTCTGAAATCTACAATGTCAAGGCTTTCACCCCATATAGTCCGCTAAGGAGCACCTTTTCGATTTTGACCCATTTTTGGGCATTTTTGAAATGCCCATATGCCAAAATGCATATTTTCACATTTTTTTGGACTCTATTACTAAAAACCTATACAAATTCCGAAAATAACCTGTACAGTTCTGAAATCTACAATGTCAAGGCTTTCACCCCATATAGTCCGCTAAGGAGCACCTTTTCAATTTTGACCCATTTTTGGCCATTTTTGAAATGCCCATATGCAAAAATGCATATTTTCACATTTTTTTGGACTCTATTACTAAAAACCTATACAAATTCCGAAAATAACCTGTACAGTTCTGAAATCTACAATGTCAAGGCTTTCACCCCATATAGTCCGCTAAGGAGCACCTTTTCAATTTTGACCCATTTTTGGGCATTTTTGGAATGCCCATATGCCAAAATGCATATTTCACATTTTTCTGTATTCTATTACTAAAAACCTATACAAATTCTGAATATAACCTCTACAGTTCTGAAATCTACAATGCCATGGCTTTCATCCCCTATAATCCGCTAAGGAGCACCTTTTCAATTTTGACCCATTTTTGGGCATTTTTGAAATGCCCATATGCCAAAATGCATATTTTCACATTTTTCTGAATTCTATTACTAAAAACCTATACAAATTCTGAATATAACCTCTATAGTTCTGAAATCTACAATGCCATGGCTTTCATCCCCTATAGTCCGCTAAGGAGCACCTTTTCAATTTTGACCCATTTTTGGGCATTTTTGAAATGCCCATATGCCAAAATGCATATTTTCACATTTTTTTGGACTCTATTACTAAAAACCTATACAAATTCCGAAAATAACCTGTACAGTTCTGAAATCTACAATGTCAAGGCTTTCACCCCATATAGTCCGCTAAGGAGCACCTTTTCGATTTTGACCCATTTTTGGGGATTTTTGAAATGCCCATATGCCAAAATGCATATTTTCACATTTTTTTGAACTCTATTACTAAAAACCTATACAAATTCCGAAAATAACCTGTACAGTTCTGAAATCTACAATGTCAAGGCTTTCACCCCATATAGTCCGCTAAGGAGCACCTTTTCAATTTTGACCCATTTTTGGGCATTTTTGAAATGCCCATATGCCAAAATGCATATTTTCACATTTTTTTGAACTCTATTACTAAAAACCTATACAAATTCCGAAAATAACCTGTACAGTTCTGAAATCTACAATGTCAAGGCTTTCACCCCATATAGTCCGCTAAGGAGCACCTTTTCGATTTTGACCCATTTTTGGGCATTTTTGAAATGCCCATATGCCAAAATGCATATTTTCACATTTTTTTGGACTCTATTACTAAAAACCTATACAAATTCCGAAAATAACCTGTACAGTTCTGAAATCTACAATGTCAAGGCTTTCACCCCATATAGTCCGCTAAGGAGCACCTTTTCGATTTTGACCCATTTTTGGGCATTTTTGAAATGCCCATATGCCAAAATGCATATTTTCACATTTTTTTGAACTCTATTACTAAAAACCTATACAAATTCCGAAAATAACCTGTACAGTTCTGAAATCTACAATGTCAAGGCTTTCACCCCATATAGTCCGCTAAGGAGCACCTTTTCAATTTTGACCCATTTTTGGGCATTTTTGAAATGCCCATATGCCAAAATGCATATTTTCACATTTTTTTGGACTCTATTACTAAAAACCTATACAAATTCCGAAAATAACCTGTACAGTTCTGAAATCTACAATGTCAAGGCTTTCACCCCATATAGTCCGCTAAGGAGCACCTTTTCGATTTTGACCCATTTTTGGGCATTTTTAAAATGCCCATATGCCAAAATGCATATTTTCACATTTTTTTGGACTCTATTACTAAAAACCTATACAAATTCCGAAAATAACCTGTACAGTTCTGAAATCTACAATGTCAAGGCTTTCACCCCATATAGTCCGCTAAGGAGCACCTTTTCAATTTTGACCCATTTTTGGCCATTTTTGAAATGCCCATATGCCAAAATGCATATTTTCACATTTTTTTGAACTCTATTACTAAAAACCTATACAAATTCCGAAAATAACCTGTACAGTTCTGAAATCTACAATGTCAAGGCTTTCACCCCATATAGTCCGCTAAGGAGCACCTTTTCGATTTTGACCCATTTTTGGGCATTTTTAAAATGCCCATATGCCAAAATGCATATTTTCACATTTTTTTGGACTCTATTACTAAAAACCTATACAAATTCCGAAAATAACCTGTACAGTTCTGAAATCTACAATGTCAAGGCTTTCACCCCATATAGTCCGCTAAGGAGCACCTTTTCAATTTTGACCCATTTTTGGGCATTTTTGAAATGCCCATATGCCAAAATGCATATTTTCACATTTTTTTGGACTCTATTACTAAAAACCTATACAAATTCCGAAAATAACCTGTACAGTTCTGAAATCTACAATGTCAAGGCTTTCACCCCATATAGTCCGCTAAGGAGCACCTTTTCGATTTTGACCCATTTTTGGGCATTTTTAAAATGCCCATATGCCAAAATGCATATTTTCACATTTTTTTGGACTCTATTACTAAAAACCTATACAAATTCCGAAAATAACCTGTACAGTTCTGAAATCTACAATGTCAAGGCTTTCACCCCATATAGTCCGCTAAGGAGCACCTTTTCAATTTTGACCCATTTTTGGCCATTTTTGAAATGCCCATATGCCAAAATGCATATTTTCACATTTTTTTGAACTCTATTACTAAAAACCTATACAAATTCCGAAAATAACCTGTACAGTTCTGAAATCTACAATGTCAAGGCTTTCACCCCATATAGTCCGCTAAGGAGCACCTTTTCGATTTTGACCCATTTTTGGGCATTTTTAAAATGCCCATATGCCAAAATGCATATTTTCACATTTTTTTGGACTCTATTACTAAAAACCTATACAAATTCCGAAAATAACCTGTACAGTTCTGAAATCTACAATGTCAAGGCTTTCACCCCATATAGTCCGCTAAGGAGCACCTTTTCAATTTTGACCCATTTTTGGGCATTTTTGGAATGCCCATATGCCAAAATGCATATTTCACATTTTTCTGTATTCTATTACTAAAAACCTATACAAATTCTGAATATAACCTCTACAGTTCTGAAATCTACAATGCCATGGCTTTCATCCCCTATAATCCGCTAAGGAGCACCTTTTCAATTTTGACCCATTTTTGGGCATTTTTGAAATGCCCATATGCCAAAATGCATATTTTCACATTTTTCTGAATTCTATTACTAAAAACCTATACAAATTCTGAATATAACCTCTATAGTTCTGAAATCTACAATGCCATGGCTTTCATCCCCTAAAGTCCGCTAAGGAGCACCTTTTCAATTTTGACCCATTTTTGGGCATTTTTGAAATGCCCATATGCCAAAATGCATATTTTCACATTTTTTTGGACTCTATTACTAAAAACCTATACAAATTCCGAAAATAACCTGTACAGTTCTGAAATCTACAATGTCAAGGCTTTCACCCCATATAGTCCGCTAAGGAGCACCTTTTCGATTTTGACCCATTTTTGGGGATTTTTGAAATGCCCATATGCCAAAATGCATATTTTCACATTTTTTTGAACTCTATTACTAAAAACCTATACAAATTCCGAAAATAACCTGTACAGTTCTGAAATCTACAATGTCAAGGCTTTCACCCCATATAGTCCGCTAAGGAGCACCTTTTCAATTTTGACCCATTTTTGGGCATTTTTGAAATGCCCATATGCCAAAATGCATATTTTCACATTTTTTTGAACTCTATTACTAAAAACCTATACAAATTCCGAAAATAACCTGTACAGTTCTGAAATCTACAATGTCAAGGCTTTCACCCCATATAGTCCGCTAAGGAGCACCTTTTCGATTTTGACCCATTTTTGGGCATTTTTGAAATGCCCATATGCCAAAATGCATATTTTCACATTTTTTTGGACTCTATTACTAAAAACCTATACAAATTCCGAAAATAACCTGTACAGTTCTGAAATCTACAATGTCAAGGCTTTCACCCCATATAGTCCGCTAAGGAGCACCTTTTCGATTTTGACCCATTTTTGGGCATTTTTGAAATGCCCATATGCCAAAATGCATATTTTCACATTTTTTTGAACTCTATTACTAAAAACCTATACAAATTCCGAAAATAACCTGTACAGTTCTGAAATCTACAATGTCAAGGCTTTCACCCCATATAGTCCGCTAAGGAGCACCTTTTCAATTTTGACCCATTTTTGGGCATTTTTGAAATGCCCATATGCCAAAATGCATATTTTCACATTTTTTTGGACTCTATTACTAAAAACCTATACAAATTCCGAAAATAACCTGTACAGTTCTGAAATCTACAATGTCAAGGCTTTCACCCCATATAGTCCGCTAAGGAGCACCTTTTCGATTTTGACCCATTTTTGGGCATTTTTAAAATGCCCATATGCCAAAATGCATATTTTCACATTTTTTTGGACTCTATTACTAAAAACCTATACAAATTCCGAAAATAACCTGTACAGTTCTGAAATCTACAATGTCAAGGCTTTCACCCCATATAGTCCGCTAAGGAGCACCTTTTCAATTTTGACCCATTTTTGGCCATTTTTGAAATGCCCATATGCCAAAATGCATATTTTCACATTTTTTTGAACTCTATTACTAAAAACCTATACAAATTCCGAAAATAACCTGTACAGTTCTGAAATCTACAATGTCAAGGCTTTCACCCCATATAGTCCGCTAAGGAGCACCTTTTCGATTTTGACCCATTTTTGGGCATTTTTAAAATGCCCATATGCCAAAATGCATATTTTTACATTTTTTTGGACTCTATTACTAAAAACCTATACAAATTCCGAAAATAACCTGTACAGTTCTGAAATCTACAATGTCAAGGCTTTCACCCCATATAGTCCGCTAAGGAGCACCTTTTCAATTTTGACCCATTTTTGGGCATTTTTGAAATGCCCATATGCCAAAATGCATATTTTCACATTTTTTTGGACTCTATTACTAAAAACCTATACAAATTCCGAAAATAACCTGTACAGTTCTGAAATCTACAATGTCAAGGCTTTCACCCCATATAGTCCGCTAAGGAGCACCTTTTCGATTTTGACCCATTTTTGGGCATTTTTAAAATGCCCATATGCCAAAATGCATATTTTCACATTTTTTTGGACTCTATTACTAAAAACCTATACAAATTCCGAAAATAACCTGTACAGTTCTGAAATCTACAATGTCAAGGCTTTCACCCCATATAGTCCGCTAAGGAGCACCTTTTCAATTTTGACCCATTTTTGGCCATTTTTGAAATGCCCATATGCCAAAATGCATATTTTCACATTTTTTTGAACTCTATTACTAAAAACCTATACAAATTCCGAAAATAACCTGTACAGTTCTGAAATCTACAATGTCAAGGCTTTCACCCCATATAGTCCGCTAAGGAGCACCTTTTCGATTTTGACCCATTTTTGGGCATTTTTAAAATGCCCATATGCCAAAATGCATATTTTCACATTTTTTTGGACTCTATTACTAAAAACCTATACAAATTCCGAAAATAACCTGTACAGTTCTGAAATCTACAATGTCAAGGCTTTCACCCCATATAGTCCGCTAAGGAGCACCTTTTCAATTTTGACCCATTTTTGGCCATTTTTGAAATGCCCATATGCCAAAATGCATATTTTCACATTTTTTTTAACTCTATTACTAAAAACCTATACAAATTCCGAAAATAACCTGTACAGTTCTGAAATCTACAATGTCAAGGCTTTCACCCCATATAGTCCGCTAAGGAGCACCTTTTCAATTTTGACCCATTTTTGGCCATTTTTGAAATGCCCATATGCCAAAATGCATATTTTCACATTTTTTTTAACTCTATTACTAAAAACCTATACAAATTCCGAAAATAACCTGTACAGTTCTGAAATCTACAATGTCAAGGCTTTCACCCCATATAGTCCGCTAAGGAGCACCTTTTCGATTTTGACCCATTTTTGGGCACTTTTGAAATGTCCGTACAATTACTGTACAGAAATAAAAAATGCAAGCATTTTTCACTCTCTTTTTCTTAAATTGTTTTATTTTGACTTTTTTCTTTTGTTATGAATAAATAAAGTTAAAATTTTTACAAATATATTTGTTTTTTATATTATATATTTCATTTTCGTACCAAAATGTTAAAATAATTCAACTCTGTTAACTTAACATTTCATGAGTGAGAGCTATGTAAACTATAACAGCGTTGGCAAAACGAAGCTAACTTTCGGAGCTAACTTCACACACTTTATGTGAAATAAGTTCCTTCCAGAAGTCTTTCCTGTAACTTTAAATGTAGGAAAATTTATATCGAATGTCCACAAACACTACTCCCTCTTTCCTCCTTCCCATAACCTAATTTCCTAGTTCTAGTACAATGCATTGCATGAGTAGGGGTCATCCCTCAGTACTGGTCCGAACGAAAAAAAAAATCGAACTGTCCAGAAATTATAACCGGCAATTTCAATGCATTAGCACTCTATTTTCTGGAAGTTGCTTTTATTTTTTTTGTTTTTTCCCTAAAAATTATTTTTTTATCAATAAATAAAAAAATAAAATTCACATATTAATTGTGAATGACACGATAGATCGTATTTTAAAACAAATAAACCTAAATAAATAAGCTGCTTTTGGGACGGGATTGGTTAAATTTTTTTTCAAATACCACTATTAAACATACTTGAGCACGCATAGCCCATCATTATTTAATTTTGAACCAAAAACCCATAAAGGAATTGTAAATACATTGTAATGTAATAGTTTAATCCATTAATTAAGTTTTGTCGATAAGCAAAACAGTGTCACAGACAATTTTGAAATGTAAATTTTAGACATGAAATCATTTCATCAATGTTGGATGTTATTTTAAGCTGGCAGTTTTCCTTTACAGAATTTATTTACAAAGAGTCTGTAGCCAACGCGTTAACCAAAATAAAAATAGCTTTATTAAAAATAATAGCAAAGAATAAGCCTTGGTAGTACACCAAAATCTCACAAATTCGAAACGTTACAAATTTGACCCGGATTATTTTTTGTGTTTTCACTACAAATTATTTTTTTTTTTTTGCTCATTGAAGTAAAAATAAAACGGGCAATCACCGAATTAGTTGTGGTGTGTACAATTCGCTTATGTGGTGCAAAAACAGTGTCAATTTTCCAGTAAACATGTGTCTAACATATTGGACATCCGTAACGTTAACGTTGTATCCAGTTTTAATAAATAAAAAAATAAAAAGCAGATATTACTGATTTTATGTTAAAAATCAATTAGTTAACTTCTGGCAACAATTTTTTTTGTTGTAATTCAAAATGTTGACTTAAATAAATGTCAATAAATAAAAACTGCTTTATGTTAAAACAAAGCTTACATAAATAAATTATAGTTTTATTTTTAAGTTCCAGTTTTATAGTTTTGTGTTATCATTTTCTTTAAAAAAATAGTTTTTGAAATTCGAATTTTCCGTGAGATTCTACTGTATTGGTAATTATTTATAAAGACTGCTTTTATAGAGATATAAATGTTTAAAATGGAATTAACCCTGCATAGATAAGTTACGTCTATCAGACGTATGCCATTTTAATTTTGTACTCCATCTCTCTGGTTTGTAGTGAGAGAAAATGTATTTGCTCAGAATTCTCAGTTGATCTCAGTAGCTTGCTAATGGTTATCAAAGAGAAAATTCAAGAAACAAATGATTTCAATAACTCCTATGCCAATTTTTATTTTTTTTGTCCTTGCAAGGATGTTAAAAACCAGATATAACTTTATCTTTACCGTACTAAAAAAATAACGTTACCTTTCTAGGGTTAAACAAAAATAAATATTTTAATTGACACTTCACATCATCCGAAAGATAATCTTTTGGCATTATAGTGACTACAGCCTAATTTGAAGGTCCAATTTCCAAACACTTTTCCCAAACATTTGTGGCCGAGTGACGGATGCGAAATTTGAAACTATGCGGTTACTAAAAGTTTACTTCAGTAAATCAATTGTGATATGAGTTGTGTGACATGTGTTGTTGACACCACAATTCCTTTACATAATGGTTGTTCAATTGACGAATGAGCGAATGAAAAATCAGTTATAATTGCTCTTTATCGGTTATCATTGAATGTAACGTTCTGACCAGCATCTTTTTTAAAGAAGTACGAACCAATAGACTCCCTTAGCCTATAAATCATACAAAACAGTCAGTTTCTCTGGATGTAAAGTGAGCTTCGCTTATGAAGTTTGCGCATGGTGTAAGCCAAAGTAAACTTTATATAAATCATTTGTCTGCTCTTGAAAACTTCAAGTTGTATACCTCTATAAAAATACACCCTTCACACCTAATAATCAAAGAAAAAACAAAATTGTCGGGTAAATTTCATTTCTAAAATATAAACAAATAACTTACCTAACAATTTCAGTTTTATGTATTCTGAAGCTGAAGAGTTTTCATTAAATTATATTTTTATAATTAAAATTTTACGTATATGTTCTTGTTTCCGCAATGTTTACCCATTGCTGTTTTATATATTAAGCATTTTCATATAACTTCAAAACACAATTCTTTTAACTTCTACAATTTATATTTATGAAATTTTATTACATTTAGATAAACTATTTTATGAAGGATAAAAAACCTGTTGTTTTATTCATCAAATGAATTTTCAGAGAAAATAGCACTTCAAAATAATACGCATAGGAGTCGTGCATAGGCAGATTATACACTCTAGATGGAATAACTGAATAAATAAATAAATATTTGACAAAACCATTTCTAAATACTTCCGTTTTTGTAAATACATCCGTTCCTATAAAAACTGGGTTCCGTATTAAAGAGTCTAAAAGCGGGATTTAAAAAAAAAAAATAAATAAATAATAATAATAATAATTTTAGCTGGCAGCCATTCAGCTGTTCAGTGAATTTTATTATATAGTTTGGTTTGGCTTTTCATCTTGATTCCACAAAATGATTTAGTTTTTATTTCAATATAAATCTTTTATCATAAATTATAACCTCAACTGTAAGCTCGTTTTCATGACATGCTTTTACATTCAACTTGTCAATTTTGCCATTAATGTTTTCCCCATGTCTGCAAAAATTATATTTCTTCATAATCAAATTTGCCATAACCTATGACTGTTGCAAATTACAAAAACAACTTTTAATAGAATAAATTAAATAATTATAATTTTCATAATTAATTCCTACTAATTTAGAAGATATTTATTTTCATGGTGCATCTAAAAGCCACAAAATAATAATTTGATTGTTTTGTGCATAACTGAAATTTGGCAACCCTGCTGCGTGACGGTATCATTGTATAAAAACAAAACAGAAAGCTGCCAATGGTGTATAAACTTTAAAATTATACTCAATTAATTGAGGAAAATTACCTAAGAGAGATAAAGATGGAAGTATATATGATAAGGAAAACAGAAATGGTTTTCTCTTTATTATACTTTCCAATAACAAAGTAATTTCTTTTAATAGGTAGTTGATTAACAAAATAGTTTTTTCAAACTAAATTTATTATTACTTTAACTATTCACACAAAAAATTAAGTTGAAAAATTAATTTAATTAACTTCGGTTAGCCAGCAAATAATAATACAAAAAGAGGTCATGTCTACATTTTATAAAAGTAAAAATATATAAATACTTTTTACGGCGCTTGTCTGTTTTTGTTTGCTTGCGTGTAGCTGGCCGAAGTATGTTGATAATTTTTCTTAATTATATACTCATATTCTTATACACAGTGGAAAAATATAACCTCAAAAAATAATCTAAAGCAAATGATTAACAATAAGGGGTAGGTGAGGTGGTTGTAGAGAAAATATTTTGATGAAAAAATATGTTTGCAAAAACTTATATTTAGGAAATTAGTTTTTATGTTAAATAACACAAAAAGTACTGTTTTTAATAATTCCCGTTTAAAATACGTAAGAAGTAGTTTCATGAAAATTAAACAAAACTCATATATAAAAATTGAGGTTATGTAAAACTAAATTTTTTCACATTCGTTTATTTTAAATTGCACATTTTTGTATTAGAAACTAACTTACCTTAAATTATCTTCAAATATTTTAGAATATTTGTGCACAGCATATCTTGCAACCGGATAATAATCGGGCATACAAATTTGTGTTTATTTGAAACACTTTTTAAAGTAATACCAAATATATTCAAAATGAATTATATATTCATGCGAAAATAGAAAAACAAGCACTCATAATAGCGTATTTATTAAAAGACCGTATGGGATTGTCCTCTACGTCACAATGATTTTTTTTTTGGGAAACCTGCTGTTAAACTTGTACAAAAAAAAACTCGTGGCATACGTTTTCCAATCGATCACATTAAAGTACCTTCTTTCAATGCAAAATATATACACCTAAAATTATACAATCCTTAATCGGGTCTTCAAACTTTAATATTTAAGTGTTCCAGTGCACTTGAATTTTTCGTCACTTTCGCCATTTTGTTGAACAACACCTTTTACAGATTTTTTTTTCAATTTTCATAAAACAGGTATTTTCCTTTATAATAATAATCTAATGTTATTCTTCATTAACTTGTTTTAAGAAAATTAAACGGTTGATATATTTTAATCAATCTTACATTTTTTAATATACATTTTTCAAAATGAAATTATTTAAACACCATACACAATGAAACACTATAAGCAAGGAAATATCCAACTCTAGCGTTCACCAAAAACTATTCCAAACGACGTCTTGCAACGCAGCTGACCGGATCTTGACTGAACGAACTTTTGCAATATGGCGCGCACGGTTGATTGAACGAAATACCAACAACAACCACATTGTTACTAAGCTATAGGTGGTATACCACCATGGAGAGGTGAATCAGTTTATACTTACTTACTTACTTGAACATGTGAACTTATAACAAATAAACTTTTTATTTTTTTTTAATTATTTATCATATTTACAAAACTAAAAGAAATACACTTCCTAACA
Source organism: Trichopoda pennipes (assembly GCA_030448955.1). Lineage (NCBI taxonomy): Eukaryota > Metazoa > Arthropoda > Insecta > Diptera > Tachinidae > Trichopoda > Trichopoda pennipes. The sequence continues at coordinate 10,389,813 of JASKUP010000052.1, read as the reverse complement.
AGAAACATTTTCAGGCGTAAAACTGGATGCGTTTATATCAAACATAGAGTTGCATTTTCGTTAAGTTTATATGCAGAGTTGTGTATACCAGTTTTCAATTATTTAAGTTAGATGCCAAATTTTAACATTCCCATAAAAATTATATTCATTTAAAAAACGAATTATTATTGAAACAATAAAGTATTAAGAATTTGCAAAAAATTATATTACCATAATTATTTTCGGCATAATCATTTTGTATTCATTTTGCTTCGGCTTAATAATATAATTAATCTAGAAGCATAGGACTGGAGTAAGAGCAGCATTCGTGACATATCAAATAAATCTCTCTTTTCATTTATAACCTTAAACGAATATTCAGATTAAATGATCCAAAAATAGTTTATTTTAAATATTAATGTAATTGAAATTTATTTAAAAAAAATAGAACATTTTTGTTTTCATTGTCAGTCTTAGGATTTTCCAGTAAGCTAAGTTCAGTCAATGCGGACCATTCCTTGATAATGTATAATGCCGTCTTTAAATAACTAACGATGCTTTTTTTGGGAGCTATTTTATGGAGTGAATCAAAACAAAAACAATTCTCCTGCTATATTTAGTAGCACCACATTTTCTAATATATCAACTAAAAATAAACAATATGGAGCTTTTGGATCTGAATTGCGCAATTAAAACGATATATATGTATATAAACTTATATATTATATATATATACTAGCGTGCCCGTGACTGCTTTGCAAGTCATTTCTTCGACATTTTTTGATCGATTTTGGTTCGCGGTATTGAAAAACAAAGCACGTGAACGTGATACATATAACTGACCGTGCAAAAAACAGGGATCATTGAAAAGCAACAGGTATGGCGAACTGAAGTCATTTAAAATCAAACGGCAAATCTAGAGGAATCATAGGAATGCGTGGTTTCAACACATCGCCCTTATATTTTTCTTTTAAAATTTTTGCTTCAATCACATTTTTCATGACTTTTTTGACTACTAAACGTGTCCCATTGCAAAGTCGTGGCTGGCAGATATTTCTAAGCAAAATAATTGGTACACCAACTTACATTTGTAGGCGGTGGGGCGGCAGTTCAGATAACTCAAGCGAATTCAACATTTCGGAAGTTTTAAAATTTTGATATTTTATTGTATATTAGTGAGTTTTTTTTTGTAAATATCTTCGGAACTACATAACCGATTTAAGAGATTGATATCTCGTTTTGAAAAGCATAACAATGGCTTTAAAAAATAAAATAAAAAAGAAAAAAAAAATAATAAATATGTATATGTATATATCATTGGTGGGTTTTGCCACGCCCCTCCGCCCTCAGACCGGAAATCAAAAATCGGACTTCACAGTGTCACCCGCCTGAATATTCTGAAGATTCTCTGAAAATTTCATCAAAATCGGCCCAGCCGTTTTCGAGTCCATTTCTTACATACATACACACATCCTCTTTTATATATATAGATATATATTTTTATTTATCTTTGACATCGCGTGTGAATGTTTCCGTGAAAAAGTTAGTAAGGTGATTTTTTTAGACAAAAATATCTAAAATAAACATCGAGGAGAAGATAACAAACTTTTTAGCAAACTTTTTCTTTGTTTTGGCAAACTTTTTTCAGAGTTGCACAAAAGGTACATGAGCAACAAATTGCTTTCATGTATTACAATAACAAAAAGTAAACAATTTATGACAAAAATATACCATATTTAAAATAGATTTTAAATAGTTAATTTAAATTGTATTAAAAAAAAAAAACATGAATTAAAAAGCCTGTAGATAACAGAATCAGATTTTTCAGTTGTCACTTTTTTTAGTGAAAAAACGAAAGCACTGGAGCTTAAATTATTTGGAGTTATTTTGAATATTTATGATTTCAGTTTTCCATCAATAACTCGATAACCATTCCGCGTGCACAAATAGCACTATATACGATCGATAGAGGATAAAAATACTAATCGATAGTGATATTTCTTGTTTCTAAAAAGACTTTACGGAAAAAGTTATAAGGCAGCAAACTTCTAAAATTGTTAAAAAATCGTAAATTTTTTTTGGTTTTTCATTAATAACTCAAAAACTATTCCGCGTGCACATATAACGCTATATACGTTCGATAGAGGATACAAATACGAAACGAAAATGATATGGTTTTTTTCTGCAAAGACTGTACGGAAAAAGTTATAAAGCGGCAAACTTTTAAAATTTTTAAAAAATCGCCAAATTTTTTTTTGGTTTTTCATTAATAACTCAAAAACTATTCCGCGTGCACATACAGCGCTATATACGTTCGATAGAGGATAAAAATACGAATCGATAGTGATATAGTTTTTTTCTGCAAAGACTGTACGGAAAAAGTTATAAAGCGGCAAACTTTTAAAATTTTTAAAAAATCGCCAATTTTTTTTTGGTTTTTCATTAATAACTCAAAAACTATTCCGCGTGCACATATAGCGCTATATACGTTCGATAGAGGATAAAAATACGAATCGATAGTGATATAGTTTTTTTCTGCAAAGACTGTACGAAAAAAGTTATAAAGCGGCAAACTTTTAAAATTTTTAAAAAATCGCCAATTTTTTTTTGTTTTTCAGTAATAACTAAAAAACGATAGCGCGTGCACATATACGGCTATATCCGATCGATAGAGGACAGAAATATGAATAGATCACGGTATAGCTTGTTTCAGGAAAGACTTTACGAAAAAAGTTATAAAGCAGCAAACTTTTGAAATTTAAAAAAAACGTAAAATTTTTTTAGTTTTTCATTAATTACTCAAAAACTATTCTGCGTGCACATATACGGCTATATACGTTCGATAGAGGATAAAAATACGAATCGATAGTGATATAGCTTGTTTGCGCAAAGACTGTACGAAAAAAGTTATAAAGCAGCAAACTTTTAAAATTTAAAAAATTTAAACAATATTTTTTAGTTGGTCGGTAATGAAGTTTCTTTGTAGATTTTTTGCAGTACAAAAAAAGTAAACAAACTATGTCAAAAATATGCCATTTTTGCATTCGATTTTTAATAGTTAATTTAACTTTTATTTTAAATAAAAGATATAAAATATAAAGCTTGTGGACCACAGAATCAGATTTTTCAGTTGTCACTTTTTTTAGTGAAAAAACGAAAGCACTGGAGCTTAAATTGTTTGGAGTTATTTAAAAAATTTTTGATTTCAGTTTTCCATTAATAACACCACAACCATTCCGCGTGCACAAATAGCGCTATATACGATCGATAGAGGATAAAAATACGAATCGATAGTGATATATCTTGTTTCTAAAAAGACTTTACGGAAAAAGTTATAAGGCAGCAAACTTCTAAAATTGATAAAAAATCGTCAAACTTTTATGGTTTTTCATTTTTAACTCAAAAACTATTCCGCGTGCACATATAAGGCTATATACGTTCGATAGAGGATACAAATACGAATCGATAGTGATATGGTTTTTTTCTGCAAAGACTGTACGGAAAAAGTTATAAAGCAGCAAACTTTTGAAATTTTTAAGAAATCGTCAAAAATTTTTTGTTTTTCAGTAATAACTCGAAAACTATTCCGCGTGCATATATACGGCTATATACGATCGATAGAGGATAGAAATGTGAATCGATCGTGATATTGCTTGTTTCTGGAAAGACTTTACGAAAAAAGTTATAAGGCAGTAAACTTTTGAAATTTTAAAAAAATATCAACAATATTTTTTAGTTGGTCGGTAATGAAGTTTCTATGTATATGTTTTGCAGTAAAAAAAAAGTAAACAAACTATGTCAAAAATATACCATTTTTGCATTCGATTTTTAATAGTTAATTTAACTTTTATTTTAATTAAAAGATATAAAATATAAAGCTTGTAGACCACAGAATCAGATTTTTCAGTTGTCACTTTTTTTAGTGAAAAAACGAAAGCACTGGAGCTTAAATTATTTGGAGTTATTTTAAAAATTTTTGATTTCAGTTTTCCATTAATAACTCCACAACCATTCTGCGTGCACAAATACCGCTATATATGATCGATAGAGGATAAAAATACGAATCGATAGTGATATATCTTGTTTCTAAAAAGACTTTACGGAAAAAGTTATAAGGCAGCAAACTTCTAAAATTGGTAAAAAATCGTCAAACTTTTATGGTTTTTCATTTTTAACTCAAAAACTATTCCGCGTGCACATATAAGGCTATATACGTTCGATAGAGGATACAAATACGAATCGATAGTGATATGGTTTTTTTCTGCAAAGACTGTACGGAAAAAGTTATAAAGCAGCAAACTTTTGAAATTTTTAAGAAATCGTCAAGCTTTTTTTGTTTTTCACTAATAACTCGAAAACTATTCCGCGTGCATATATACGGCTATAAACCATCGATAGAGGATAAAAATACGAATCGATCGTGATATTGCTTGTTTCTGGAAAGACTTTACGAAGAAAGTTATAAGGCAGCAAACTTTTGAAAATTTAAAAAAATGTCAACAATATTTTTTAGTTGGTCGGTAATGAAGTTTCTATGCAGATCTTTTGAAGTAAAAAAAAAGTAAAGAATAATCTGTGTTGCCAGACTAATAATTTAACTATCGGAACTGACCAAATGCAATCACCAAGGATGGGAAATAGTGAACAAAATACAAGAATTTTTTAGCAGTTTGCTAACAATTTTACTTAATATTTTTAGTTTTGTATTGATTTATTTGTGAATACATAGTTTTCTTACTTTGCCATTGTCTTAATTTTTTTAGAAAATTCAGCTTATTTTAAAGTTCATTGTATTGCACACTTTTTATTTTTGTTAATAATTGTAACTCAATTCTTATGCCTTTTTTACGGAACAGCTATTCAGCTTATTTTAGAGTTCATTGAATTGCATACTTTTTATTTGTCTTATTCACAATTGCAACTTGATATTTTTTGGTTTATTTTAGAATTTTTAACTTTGATCAATTACGCTTATACAGTAATTCATAAGTTTCAAGGTTATTTGTTTGGCAAAAATATGGTTCAATGTACTGTTAGTTTATAATAAAATATGATGTAGGCATATTTTTAATAGCAAATTATGCAAATATTTTCTTGTTAAATTAGTATATAAGTTGGAAAAATTTATCAATAAAATGACTTTTTTCCCTTATTTTGAAAGTGTCACAAGGCTTTTTTTTAAGAGTAAGCAACACAGTTTCAAGTGCTGTTGTTGTATCAAACCACCAAATTCAATATAGTTCAAGTGCTATTATTGAACATCTTCTAGCAACACAGTTCAATTATTGTTGTTGCAAAAACCCACATTCAGTCCAATATAGTTAAAGTGCTATTATTGGACAACTCCAGTTACTCAAATCCAGTCCAATCTAGTTTAAGTGCTATTATTGGACAAATCCTGTGGATTGCATTCAGTTCAATAAGGTTTATGTACCTTTATTGAACATTATTTTTATTCTATTATATTATTTAAAATAATATGTAAAATACTGTATTAAATTAACATTCATTAAAAAAACACAAATTCTACAATATTTACATCGTATATACATCTTTTTTATATAATTAAAATGGAAAAGTAGAAAATATAAAATATTAAACGAATAAGTAATTTACAATTATTCGGAATCTTTTAATATAAGCAATTTCATTTCGTGCTTGATTCCTTTTAAATAAATATTTCATGATATTCTCATAAAATATTTATTACAAAAATTTTTATTAAAAAATAAACATCTTATGATATTCTCATAAAACATTTATTCAAATAAAAATAAAAATATTTGAAATGTATTGTAATGGGGGAGAGCACATCCATATTGCAATTTCACTATTGCTCAAGTAGCTCATCAGTGAATTTTACCCCAATATTGTAGAGACAAACCTAAGAGTCTTATATCCAAAGCCAAACTGATTTTATGAGAATTTTTCATAAAATCAACATAGCATAGACAGCAAGACTCAAAGACACTTCCATACAAACAGTACAAAACATTTCAAAACAACAAAAAACATTGTTTATTTTCAATCATTTCTACATAAGGGTTTCCATTGGAAACCATGAAATGTATTTTACATATTATTTTAAATAATATAATAGAATAAAAATAAATCAATACAAATTTTCATTTGTTATGAAAACTAAAAATATTAAGTAAAATTGTTAGCAAACTGCTAAAAAATTCTTGTATTTTGTTCACTATTTCCCATCCTTGGTGATTGCATTTGGTCAGTTCCGATAGTTAAATTATTAGTCTGGCAACACAGATTATTCTTTACTTTTTTTTTACTTCAAAAGATCTGCATAGAAACTTCATTACCGACCAACTAAAAAATATTGTTGACATTTTTTTAAAATTTCAAAAGTTTACTGCCTTATAACTTTTTTCGTAAAGTCTTTCCAGAAACAAGCAATATCAAGATCGATTCACATTTCTATCCTCTATCGATCGTATATAGCCGTATATATGCACGCGGAATAGTTTTCGAGTTATTACTGAAAAACAAAAAATTTTTGACGATTTCTTAAAAATTTCAAAAGTTTGCTGCTTTATAACTTTTTCCGTACAGTCTTTGCAGAAAAAAACCATATCACTATCGATTCGTATTTGTATCCTCTATCGAACGTATATAGCCTTATATGTGCACGCGGAATAGTTTTTGAGTTAAAAATGAAAAACCATAAAAGTTTGACGATTTTTTATCAATTTTAGAAGTTTGCTGCCTTATAACTTTTTCCGTAAAGTCTTTTTAGAAACAAGATATATCACTATCGATTCGTATTTTTATCCTCTATCGATCATATATAGCGGTATTTGTGCACGCAGAATGGTTGTGGAGTTATTAATGGAAAACTGAAATCAAAAATTTTTAAAATAACTCCAAATAATTTAAGCTCCAGTGCTTTCGTTTTTTCACTAAAAAAAGTGACAACTGAAAAATCTGATTCTGTGGTCTACAAGCTTTATATTTTATATCTTTTAATTAAAATAAAAGTTAAATTAACTATTAAAAATCGAATGCAAAAATGGTATATTTTTGACATAGTTTGTTTACTTTTTTTTTACTGCAAAACATATACATAGAAACTTCATTACCGACCAACTAAAAAATATTGTTGATATTTTTTTAAAATTTCAAAAGTTTACTGCCTTATAACTTTTTTCGTAAAGTCTTTCCAGAAACAAGCAATATCACGATCGATTCACATTTCTATCCTCTATCGATCGTATATAGCCGTATATATGCACGCGGAATAGTTTTCGAGTTATTACTGAAAAACAAAAAATTTTTGACGATTTCTTAAAAATTTCAAAAGTTTGCTGCTTTATAACTTTTTCCGTACAGTCTTTGCAGAAAAAAACCATATCACTATCGATTCGTATTTGTATCCTCTATCGAACGTATATAGCCTTATATGTGCACGCGGAATAGTTTTTGAGTTATAAATGAAAAACCATAAAAGTTTGACGATTTTTTACCAATTTTAGAAGTTTGCTGCCTTATAACTTTTTCCGTAAAGTCTTTTTAGAAACAAAATATATCACTATCGATTCGTATTTTTATCCTCTATCGATCGTATATAGCGCTATTTGTGCACGCGGAATGGTTGTGGTGTTATTAATGGAAAACTGAAATCAAAAATTTTTTAAATAACTCCAAACAATTTAAGCTCCAGTGCTTTCGTTTTTTCACTAAAAAAAGTGACAACTGAAAAATCTGATTCTGTGGTCCACAAGCTTTATATTTTATATCTTTTATTTAAAATAAAAGTTAAATTAACTATTAAAAATCGAATGCAAAAATGGTATATTTTTGACATAGTTTGTTTACTTTTTTTGTACTGCAAAAAATCTACAAAGAAACTTCATTACCGACCATCTAAAAAATATTGTTTAAATTTTTTAAATTTTAAAAGTTTGCTGCTTTATAACTTTTTTCGTACAGTCTTTGCGCAAACAAGCTATATCACTATCGATTCGTATTTTTATCCTCTATCGAACGTATATAGCCGTATATGTGCACGCAGAATAGTTTTTGCGTAATTAATGAAAAACTAAAAAAATTTTACGTTTTTTTAAATTTCAAAAGTTTGCTGCTTTATAACTTTTTTCGTAAAGTCTTTCCTGAAACAAGCTATACCGTGATCTATTCATATTTCTGTCCTCTATCGATCGGATATAGCCGTATATGTGCACGCGCTATCGTTTTTTAGTTATTACTGAAAAACAAAAAAAAATTGGCGATTTTTTAAAAATTTTAAAAGTTTGCCGCTTTATAACTTTTTCCGTACAGTCTTTGCAGAAAAAAACTATATCGCTATCGATTCGTATTTTTATCCTCTATCAAACGTATATAGCGCTATATGTGCACGCGGAATAGTTTTTGAGTTATTAATGAAAAACCAAAAAAAATTGGCGATTTTTTAAAAATTTTAAAAGTTTGCCGCTTTATAACTTTTTCCGTACAGTCTTTGCAGAAAAAAACTATATCACTATCGATTCGTATTTTTATCCTCTATCGAACGTATATAGCGCTGTATGTGCACGCGGAATAGTTTTTGAGTTATTAATGAAAAACCAAAAAAAATTTACGATTTTTTAACAATTTTAGAAGTTTGCTGCCTTATAACTTTTTCCGTAAAGTCTTTTTAGAAACAGGATATATCACTATCGATTCGTATTTTTATCCTCTATCGATCGTATATAGTGCTATTTGTGCACGCGGAATGGTTATCGAGTTATTGATGGAAAACTGAAATCATGAATGTTCAAAATAACTCCAAATAGTTTAAGCTCCAGTGCTTTCGTTTATTCACTAAAAAAAGTGACAACTGTAAAATCTGATTCTGTGGTCTACAAGCTTTTTATTTTATATTTTTTAATTAAAATACAATTAAAATTAACTATTAAAAAACGAATTCAAAAATGGCATATTTTTTACATAGTTTGTTTACATATTTCTTCTTGCACATGTCGTTTGTTTTCATTTTTCTTGGAAATAGTCCGTTCTGTGCAACTCTGCAAAAAAGTTTGCCGTTTTCTCAGAGTTTGTTATCTTCTCCTACGTAAAATAAACATCAATACAGAATATTGGCAACTCAAATTGTAAGACTGTGAGGGTGGTAAAACTTAGACAACTTAACGAAACATTTTGAACGAATTTGCATTGGAATAAAAAGCAACAAAAAATAAATGTTCTAAATGTATATTTTTTTCTGTAATTAAGTTGAGTGGGTGACGCAGGTAAATAGGCTTGGGTACGAGAGCGGGTGGCATTGGAGCACAAACAATGTATTCTTTAAACTCATAGGTTTTCAGAAATGCAAAATTAACTTACATGATAAATATACACACAAACACATGTGCAAGTATAAGGTATTTAGTAAACACCCGCACTTATTGCTAAACTATTCTATATAGTTATTAGGCATTATTAATTATATCTGATACAAGATCAACACTGCTGTTTTTTTTGTTTCTAGCTACCGCAATATTTTTTTTTCTTCTGCCTTCAGAGCAAACTTTTTTTAAGTTTAAATTATACAGATTAAATTAAATTGGCTTTTCCGTTTCATCTGGCACATCTAACGTTTACAATAGTAATTTTTTCTATAATATTTTTTACAAGTTTTAATTCTAAAAAATTACATTTAATGCACCACACGTATTGTATCTAGACTATGGTATATTCACAGAGTATATAATTTATGCTTAGATAGGTAGACCCATAGATATCTATGGGTAGACCTGTGTCTTATATATTTACTTGTCTTTTTATGTATCTGCATGTTTGAACAAAAAACAGCTGACTTATGTTCTTAATGCAGTATTTTTAACAGCCGTAGTAGGGAGTTGTTAATGACAGTAATTTGAGTTGTTGCTGATTACACAGCTCTGTGTTGATAAACAACAAGCGTGCCTCTAAATTTAAGAACGGAGTAGTTTGAATATTAGCAGTTGCCAAAACACAATACAATTAAATATTTATCGATATATACTGAGGTATAATGCAGAAACTGAACGTAATTCCATGCTGAAAACACTGGGCACACAAATGAAAATATTCGAAAATAATAAACGAGGCCAAGTTAACAACGGTGACGACGCTGTCGCCAAAAAGTAATTCTGCAACATAAGCTCTTTCAATATTTTAACTTCAACACGCGCTTTCGACCCAATTGCCTTCTTGCTGAAACAACTGGCAAATAATTTTGCCTGATCAGCGTATGCGTTCCTGCACATGTTGGTGCAACGTGATCATCGAAGTTAACAAGCCAACAAAGTTGGCTGGGATTAGGCAGTCTTGGCTACAGCGAGTAACGGAACGGTTCATGATTAATAGTTTCTTAACCGATTTAATTGTGTTAGTAATTAATTTGTCTTTATAAATTTTATGATCAATTGTGTTAATTGTTTGTGTTGATAATTATTTTGTTATAATAAATTTTATACAAGTAAAGTTTAAATTTATGTATTCTTATTAAAATCAGGCGCTGTTGGTGCGCCTTAATATATTTTTTAAAGGAATCGAATAGGATCGTTTTAACTGCCATCACAATATTTTTAAATTTCATGTCCGGATCTTGTATTCCAGAAATAACTTAAAGTTTAGATGTATAAAAATCGCCAGATATTGATAATATTGCTACGAAATTAACCATTGTGTATGTATGCAAATGAACTCGTTTCACACGTCATAATTTTTCAAAGTAACTCAACCTTTAGTCAAGTCTTCAATTTTTCCAGATATATGTATATAATATACATATATTGTTATGTTATTATGTTTGGAATTAGACTATGTATATAATATACATATATAGTCTAATTCCAAACATAACACCTTGATTAGTATTAGATTAAATTTTAAAAAAATTAATTTTTAAGCAGCTGTCAACGTTTTTAGAAGAATAATGTATTCTGTCAGATAACGAATATGGTTTTCGAAAGGGTTGTAAAACGACGTTGGCCAACTTTGCAATCAATCTTTGCGATTATTTGGATAAAGGGTTGAAGCTTCAAAGTGGCATTTGTTGATAGAAATTACTGCGTTGCCGTCCGCATAAGTCGCTATTTGAACATTATCAGATATAGGCATATCTGAAGTATATATAGGTATAATATTGGGCCTAAGACGATACATTGTGGGACTTCGCATTAATATTTGATTTATTTTTGGTATTTCGTCGTCAACTTAGACAATAAATGTTCGATTGCGTATATGTGAATATAACAATGACAAATGTGGAGCAGGCAGAGTTTTTTTTTTTAGTTTAAATAACAGTCCTTCATGCCACACGTTATCAAATGCTTGATGTATATCAAGAAATACTGTAGAACAACACATTTTTTCTTTAGGGATTCTGTTATTACTTTCACAATTTTGTGATACTATTCTGGTGGTCAATGTTGTTGAGGAAATCCAAATTTTTGATCAGCTAAAATGCGTTCGGTTTTCTAAAAGAAGTAGCAGTATTCTTTATACAAACAGACTTGTTGGTCTTTGGGATTAAATCGGATTCTCTGGCTTATTCGGTTTTTGAGAAATTATAATATCCGTTCTTTTCCAAATTGAGGAAATATATTGTTACAAAGATGCTTAGTTTAAGTTATAAAAGAAAATAATTATCTTTAAAAAAGTAAATTCTACAAAGGAAAATTAGACCCAATTTACATTGTACGATTTTTGTCGTTGCAATTTTTGTCGTTCTTTCTTTAAAGTTGCATTCGCGTATACATTTGACGATTCTGTATTCATATACCCACAAACTTCACTTCACTTCGAATTGTGGACAAAACCATAGATAATTAATTAGATAGGACACGAGGAAAAAATCTCAGCAAGTGGCCCGCCACAGTTAACCGCTTTGTTTTTACAAGACAGCATGCTATTCAATTTGTATGCATCTGTCTCTTTTATATAAAAGAGTTAATGAATTTTATTTGTTTACATTTTTATTTTACAATTTTATGCAAGTTGGCGCAAATATTTAGAAAATGTTGGTTTTTAGCTATAATTTTCTAATTTTTGCGCCAATTTGCTTGCCAATATTACAGCAGTGGTGTTATTTAACAGCAAAGCATTTAAATGTGAGTATTTTTCTTCCTAAGGAAAAATTTTTCTTTCTAAGGAACAAGTTTTAATTACTTATCAAAACATTTTATATTATTTATATTTATATTTATCTATGGACAAAACGAATTGCAAGAGTACACTCGCATGTGTACTTTTTTTAGTTCCTCTCTTCCCCTATTCTTTCTCACTCCTTAGTCACAATTTACATTTGACGATTTTTGTCGATGTAATTCTTAGTTTGTTGTTGTAAATAATGTGTGTAAAGAGAATATTGGTAGAGTTCCTCTCTTCCCCTATTCTCTTTACAAACATTATTTACAACAACAAACTAAGAATTGCAGCGACAAAAATCGTCAAATGTAAATTGGGACTTATTTACCTACAAACTACGAGTTGCAGCGAATTGGGACTAAATAGAAAGCAAACACAAAAACACAAAAAACATTAATTATCTATGCAAAAAACGACACAGCCATGCAGGCGCCTACACTGAATAATAATAATAACAATATGTGATAATGTCGAAGTAGAATTTTTTTTTATATGCGAGCACTGCTCAAAACAGATATACATACATATATAAGCACCATCTGCTAGGCAATAAAGTTAGTTCAAGTATAAACACCGTTGTATTTGTGTGCGTACTGAAGTGAATAGTGTAATTTAATTTAAAAACTCTTAAGTGTTCTGTTAAAATTTGGCAATATAAGAACTCAATACAACAAAACGTTTATTAAGGGTATAAATGTAACACTATTTTCGGATTTAGAAAGATTAACAGTTAAATTCATAAAAATTTAAAAAGCAAACTTTGATAAAATTGTATTTATAAAACAATTTTAGCTTACAATTCCTTTGTTAGCGCTATTTACAATTTGTGTAAATTAAAAATGCTTCGGACCTTGTTTAAACCTATTTTAAAACTAATTTTTAATATTGTTGTTCACATTTTTACAGATCCATACATACATACGTATGTACATATGTTTAAAGTAAGCAAAATAATTTCTGATATAAAATTTTGTTTTTCTTATACTGCAAAAATTATGGAGGCGTTAAATTTAATCAGCAAAATTTACTTATAAGAACCAAATTTAGGTAATTTAAGCAACGATTGATTTTTTGATTGATTGACCAACTATTTCGCTACCATCAACCAAAAACGTACAAGGATTTAAGCAAAAATATCGATTTCATAAAGATACAGTGAGACAAATTATAAATTTGGTTAAATCCGATATACGTGTAGACCGTACAGAATGCGTAACTTCCCCAGAACTTTAAATTTTAGTGGCTTTGCATCGTTGGGGACGGAGAAAAGTAAGTAGATTTCTATTTGATATTAACAATGATAACGGTATAGGTATTATATGTATGTAGTAGTTTCAGGATGACGCGGAAGACCTTCATGGTCTAACACAAATACGTGATAGGATTTGCATCTGCGCCTGGCAGTGAGCCTTAATCAGATGGTGGTCATATCACTGGGAATGAAAAGCAACGTCATTCACGCCCTAGCAAGCCGTAGACTAATTCTAGCAAGACGTCTTTCCTAGTTGCAACTTTGATGATTCCAGAGCAGGGCTGCAAACCACCACTCCTTGCTGAAGAGCTGGAGACCATCCAACTCCTGTCCAAAACACATGTCTAGCATGCGCACTGGTCTAGGAACATTCCACCAGGTAGGTGTTATTAAAGGTGAAATAAACCCGGCCACCATTAAAAACTGACATGTCTGTTATGGGGCCGCGAAACCACAACCACCACGTTACTCCCATATAGGGCCAACCTCAATAATCTGCCAGAGGACAGCTAAATGTCTAAAGAGACAAATAGCGAAATTCTGCGAGCTCACTGATTCCCGTGGAAATAACGTGGAGTTTCCATTTGTACCCCTGCTGACTTCAGGGGACTGGGCTCCCCTTTTCCCCAAGTTGCACAGGTCTAGATAGTCGAGTGTTCTATAAGACCATAAATGGGCCACCGGGGGGGTCTAACACAATTCATTATTTTTTTTGGGACTATGTTACAGAGCCAATCGAATCGAATATAGCCTCAAACTCAAAATCTATGACGAAATAGGACCACCATTTTGGAAAAAAAAAGTGATGAAAAAATCGACATCGAAATCGTCAGCGTGGTCGTGGTGGACATTTACCAGATATCATTTTTCATTTATAATTTCCCAACTTTTCTTTTCGTGATACAATACAAATGTTAATCATCTTAATTAAATTTTTTTGTTTTATTTTTTTTATTAGAAAACAAAGTTTTTGTTGAAAAACCCTTTAAATATTGTAATGTTCCAGATCCGTATGGAAATATGAGTTTTTCGCACGCATTATATATGCAAATTTAGTTTTGCGGGAGAGTGCATTAGACTTAAAGTTCTTTTGTTTTCTCGTTTATTGTTATGCGGTCTTTCGTATGATTTCAGTCAGGGTACTCTTATTTAGCTCTACTGAATGTAATAAAATTGAATCAAACACGTATTCTTCAGCAATCGCTTTCTTACTTTGTAAGTTTAAAACAAAAAAGCTTTTGTCAAGCCAGAGATGATGGCTTTAAATGCTTTTTTGTCTAGGTGCTTTTCACCGCAGGAAACTCGATCTATTTTCATCCAAATATTTTTTGTTTACTTGAACAAAATAGCTGCATTAATAAGAGAACTTGAATTTTTTAAATTATCAGAAGTTTCACTGTCAATCCCCATGTAGGATAACAAGTACATTGGGCCATCAATAACTTGTTCAATATGCCTTGATAAATACTTTGTATAAATAAATTCAATTAACTTTGATTCAAACGTTTTATATTTTAATAAAATTCATTTCCACGCACACACACACATACACAAAATTCTCAATTATAAACTTACGTGCATATTTCTACATCGAGTAAATAATTAAAATAAAATGTTTTGTGCTTTAAAAACTTTGGCAAGAAGACCAGATGCCACTTATATGTTGACTAATAAGAAACAATTAGTGCGTTTTTATAGAGGCGGTGTACCTGGTTGTGTAAGTAAATATTTTGTAGTTCTAATTTTACATTATTTTTATTTGGTTTTCCTTAGAATTTGCCATGGAGGGTGGAATCACCCACAAGGTTTACTGTATTTTTCTTCTTGGCTGGCCTAATTGGCTTTGGAGCACCATGGCTGGTTATAATGCATCAAATGTTGAGACCCTACGATTATGTGGTGGACTAGTAAAACTTTTGTTTAATTTGTGTTTATGATTTATGTAAATGACATGGGGAAATAAATTTACATTTATAAACGAAATATCTTTTTTTTTATCGGAACACAGGACAATAATGTGAAAACTATTTAGTTAATGGGGAAACATTAAGGATGTATTTTAACTAGGTCTACAGCGAGCATTTCGTGCTAGCCGTTGCATTATCGGCGATATTTTTTAGTTAGGTTAGGGTTTCGCTTTAAAGTTTTTTCACTTTTAACCCAAACTCTTTTTTCGCGTAGCTGGGAAGAAAATTAAAACAGTGTACGTACATACATACATACATTTTACAAGCTTTCTTTGAACATGTAATAACAAATGTATCAACCTTTTCCGACAACACATACCGCACCCGAAAATAAAGTGTTTACATTTTTTTTAATCTGCTTACCAAATAGATTTTTCCAATAAAACCTATTTTCGCCATAAAAGTACAAAATGCGATTTCAGTTCCTGACATTTAATCATTTGACAATTTACTTCTTAACCTCAAATTTGGCCAACCGTTATGTTTCTCCATGGTTGATGTTTAAAGAGAATGCAAAAGAATAGTTCAAATTAAACTTTACGTATCTAAATAGAGTCTTATTTCTAATTTTATAACTAATTTACTATTTATGAGCTTATGCTTAATCTGGCGGAGATTTCAAAATTTATTCATTTCGAATTACTATTTAAAATTAATTTTTGGATAAAATTATCATAAGACGTTGCGACTAGACTAAACAGTTAAATCGTTTAACTTAATAAGTCTTAAATACCGTGTGTCCGCCGGCAAGGTTTACTACTTTTGTTTTGCCGCCATTTTGGTAAATATTAGTATAGACAGTTCATTCATATTTGGCAGTCGTAAAGTAGACACCTGGCAAATTTATTATGGAAAAATATTCGATAAAACATTTTATCGAAATCAATCATTGATTACTTGGAAGAAACAACGTGTTAACAAAACACACTATTTATCGTGTAGTGAATGATTTCGAAGAGAGTCAGGCATGGACTACAACGTACTGCAAGATCGACTATCCATCAACCTCAATTCGGAGCTCAGGAGCTTCGTCTTTAATGAACAACTTTAGCCACAACATTACACAAGGATTTGCATAGCCATACATATGCCAATACAGCTCGCCCATGACAACCGTCTTTTTTATGAAAAAAAAATTAACAGAATAGTCGATTCTGGGGAATGGGAAACCCTCAAATTATTCAACAGACAGCTTTGCATTCATTAAAAGTAACAGTCTGGTATGAAATTTGGTCAGGAGAAATGGGGATCGATATCGTGATATGATTGAAAACTTTTTAACGCCACAACTGCATGCTTTGGGCTTGATTAACATGTGGTATTAACAAGTCGGTGGCACATCATATACAGCCATAATTACAATGTAATTACTGCGAGATCTCTTTCCACAAAGTGTTGTTTCAAGAAATGGTGATGTTGATCAGCCTCCACGGTCGCCTGATTTGACTGCTCCGGACTTGTTTTTGTGGGAATATCTGAAAGGCAGAAACGCTTGAGCAACTTAAACAAAATATTCGTGTGAGAATATAATGGAAAATGTGCTCAAAAGGGCACGCATTTGCGAGACTAACAGAGGCTGATATTGTATTCCATACATAATTGCCGACATTAAATAAAACATTTATCAATATAAGATCCATTCCTCTTTCCATTTAATTAAAAATTATAAACAAATAAAGAAGTATACTTAATCGGCGGACACTCTGTATTATCTAAGCACTATTGTAAGCACGTGAAATCATATCATTGGCCTGTTTTATTGGGACAAAATTTATCCATATCTGTAGAAAAATAGTCTTCAAATATATTACGGTGATCATGCGGGGATTCTTTTCTATTGAATGTAGTATGTATATTATTAAGCCACCCGATTCAAATGATAAATGTGACCGTATCAAGTCAGCAGCGTACGATCTTTGCTTACTCACCGTAAAACCGGTGCCCTATTCGATAAAGCCTTTACCTTTACAGTCTCGGACAATTACATAGGAAGTGCCCCACATTTTCTAGTTTCTTTTCATAATCGCACAGCTTGGAAAAAAATCCAAAGATGCCTTTTTCTATAGGCTGATCTTCTCTCAGACTTAGCCATAACTCAAAACTTAAAGACGACACTGAACCGAAATTCTGCAACAAAATTGTTACTTTATCGCGAAAGCGCATTATAATAACAATAAAAATTACAAAAGAAAAGATGCATACTTAAGTTTAAATGAAACACTGTAACTGGGACTATTAACTTTATTTGAGAATAATACATTTTACTTTACAATACATCGCATACATGGATTCTTCGTATATTGAACGCCATCTTATGTATTGAACTTAAAAGCAAATAAATTAATGATCTGAAAATGGATAAAGAAAACAAATCTTTTTAACTTACAATTTATGATTTTATAAATAAATAAATACAAATAGCAAACTTACAATAATAAAAACAAAATGTTTCTTAGGAATTTATGAGTCCCTCTAATTTATTGCTTTCCTATCTGTCTGCATGTTTGTTTGTTTGGCATAAATTTTACTACAATCAATTTTCACTTTCAACCCGATTAAACAATTAACGATTTTCTTAATTTCGTTATATGCTAGCTAATGGTTCCATAATAATAACATGCCCTTGTAAGCACTCAAGATTTACAAGCAGTAGTTTAATTAAAAGACAGGCAGATAAAAATATTAAAAATTACACAGAGATCACCAAGCCAAGAAGAAAAAGAAGTAAATTTGGCCGTCTATAAAAACTTTTCCATCAGCTTTTAAGTAAGATGATGATGGATTTTTGCAACAGAAAATTGTGCAATATACAGACTTGTCAATTTTTAATCAAGTTAGATTTATCAATTTATTTTTTGCTGCTTTTATGTTCAAAGTAACTTGCCGAATTTACCTTCTGTATCATTCAAGCATGACGACTTGCTTACTTATTTACTATTAACATTTTTAAAATCTCCTCAAGGAACGCTTATAGGGAGTTAAAAATGTAGACCATTAACATGTTTTTAAATGTCAGTTCAGTAGGATCTTCTTAGTAAGAAGAAAAACAAACAGAGCTGACAGTAAACGAGTAACTAAAAATTTTATTTCAAGTAGGGCTGCAAGATGATTGATGGTCAATTGTTGGAGGAAATGTTTAAGAAGTCTTTTAAGAAGTAGCCAGATATAAAATGATGGAACGGCGTAATACATGTTCTTTATTTTCTTTGATTTTGTTGTAAAGCTACATTGCTGCGTTTGGCTTAATTTGTTCCTCATTATTGCGCCCTTGTAGGGTAGAATGTGGCCCACGTCAAAATTGGTTGCCTTGTTAGCTTAGAATACAAAAAAATGAACGTGAACAATTACTACAAATCATCGCTTTCCATAATACTTGAGGTTATGGCGGCTGTAGTTTTTTTCTGGTTGGTTGGTGGCTAAAGGTTTAAAAGATTTTAGGATTGCAGAATAGAATTTTGCTGGGGACCCATACAGTTCCGAATGATATAACATAAATAATCGTAGAATATGTTGAGAATCTTCTAAACCTTCGACCTCGTTTGTCTAGCAGTGACATGTGTTCAGTAGTTTCCCATTCTTGTTCGTTCTTACATGTCATACGGAAATCTGATCTGCCATCTTACCCATCTACTGAACCTTTGCCCTAATAGAATAATACCCACAGAATGCAACAATAAGTACCTTTCTCATAAGCCCAGCGTTAATTGGGACCCTGCAGTTTTTCCTACATCTCCATTAACAATAAGTTCCAGTTGATCGGCTACCATCCTTCGACGGAGAATAGGACCCGGTTTGGCTTCTTTAATGAATCTTGGAGATTGTTTTTTATAAAGAGAACTTAAGGGCAAGAAGTTAAAACCTAAATGTTAAGCTGCACTCTATCAAGAAACGATTTAACTTGTTTCATAACAATAATGGAAATTGTAGCAAAGTAAAATAAATATAAATTTACCCAAGGTAATAATGAATTTATTACTTCAATCAGTTTTACTTTTTTTACATATTTTTTTTCGAGTGTATTTAATCATCTTTGCTGTAAAACTGCTTTTGAACGAAAAACACATAACTAAACTTTTAAAAAATTCTTTTTTTATGAATTGCCTGTTTAATCCCTCTTCATATTTATTATTCCATTTAAAATAATATGTAATAATACATATATGCATGTATGCAATACTAACCTTACACTTTTTATTTCTTAAGAAGTTGATGTCTGACAATCAAGAAAGGTGATCCGAAACCCAAAACCGAGAAGACTGTAAAAATAGCAGTGAGCTTATAACGGTTGTTAATGCTAAATGGAAGATTCTAAAATTAAAAAAATATATTAGGCTCAAGAAAAATTATGTAATCGTATGGTGGTTGGTTTTGTGGGCAAAGACTGCAGTTGTTAGATTACGTTTATATGAAAATTTACCTCGCCAGGAATACCACCATGGCTGTGGAATCTAACCATGGACTTGGTAAGGTTGTTAGCCAACAAACTGGTACGACTCAACATTTTTTCACTTAAATTTTAAAATGATTTACCGCAAGACTATTTATTATATGATGGGTGCTGTGTGTGTTTTTTTTTGCTTAAAAACGAGCAAAAAACGAACTTGAATAAGGGGTTAAAAAGAAATGTCAAAACCAGTGTTTCTACATTAGGAGTTTTTTAAATAAGAAAATAGAGATAGATGATTGTATTTGGGGTTTAGCGATTTCTCTGGCGAATTTTTAAGGAATTTCGAAGAAACTTGTCTTTAATATAATTACAACTTGTTTGATTTATTTTATCCACAATTTTTTCAGCAAGGCAAAAAAAAAACATTGCTGAAGATAAAAACATATAAATGATAAGTGCTACAAATATAATTGAAACAGCAAAGTTTGTCTTTATATTCAATAGATTAAGTTTATTATTTTGAGAATGAAATTCATCTGCAGTTTTGTTTCTGTCATTAAAAGTCAGGATTTTTAAACCTAAATTTTTTAATAGCAAATGTTGAAACAATTCCTAAAAAACAACAAAAATTCTGGGCAAGATTTTCGACAACTGATTGTACACATCTAGCTGACGTTGGATTAAGGTCATTTGAAGACCACACAACAATATTGTTAATTACTACAGCTTAATAAATTACAAGATTTGCTTGTTTACAACTACAGACTTCTAAAATTTCAATATACAAATTTTATTTCTAATGGGATATTTAAGTATAAAATAAACTGACAGCTTGGGATAATTGGAGGGAGACTTATAGTCCCTGTTTACACGCTTCAATTTTTGTTGCTCAACTTTTTTTAATTTTTCCTTTAGAAAGAAAAAGAAGGTATAAAGATTGAGTATGTTTCTATTTCACTGTAGTACGGAGCTGCTTGTACTCGGGAATATCGTTTTGTGTTTCCATTCGTAATCATATACACAAAGTTTTATTTTTTGCATTTTTGACATTCCTCTTTATTCCCTGTTTCATTGTTAAAAAGAAATGTTTAAATTTCGTCATAAAAAATGTTATAATAATAAATATTCTCGAATATTCTTTTAAGCTAAGTAAATTTCCGTAGATGATAAGTGCGGTTTTACACACATCAACTTTTGTTGCTCAACTTTCGTTTTTTCCATTAGAAGGAAAGAGAAGGTATAAAAATTGAAAATGTTTCTATTTCACTGCAGTACGGAGCTGCTTGTAATCGGGAATTTCGTTTTGTGTTTCAATTCGCAATCATACACACAGTTGTATTTTTTGCATTTTTGACATTCTTCTTTATTCTCTGTTTCATTGTTAAAAGAAATGTTCAAATTTCGTTATAAAATTGCCGTAGGTAGCATGCTCATTATGAATAGGTAGGTAGCATGCTCATTATGAATAAACTTGATTTCTGTAGTAATAAATATTTTCTTTATATATACATATATTCTTTTAAGCTAAGAAAATTCCCGTAGATAATAAGAATGTATGTGTGAATAGAAATGCATTAAGTAACGATTAATGAGAAATGTGTGTTTAAAGATAAAAAGGGTGTAAGGATCATAAAATATTGCAAACAACCATAAAACCATTAATTATTTTATGCAACAGCTGATTGATTTACAATCTTACCAAATCAGCCCGAAGAAAAAGTGCGGGCTGTTTTGGGCAGAAAGAAGAAGAATATTATTCTCTCAAATGCTCCCTCACTTGCCCAAACTTTGTGTACCGGAACGCTTTTGGGTAAATTTGGGAACCCGCGGGCTCCCAAAGTAGAGTACGGGAACAAACCTAATATAAATATCCCAGATCTCTTTTTTAATTTTGTAATTTTATTTTGTGATGACTTTGTTCAGTGTTGTTAAAGTTAATTAGTCAAAACAGAGTTGTTATGCTATTTACATACATAAATCTACAAATTGTTGTACTATCACGATTACCCTTTAAGCGAGGTGAATAGAATGTTATCGTCGGCAAATTAGTAAAACTTTTTCGTCAAATGAGCTTGGAAAACCCTGTTTTTTTCTGATTTTAGTTATCTTGTTTTTTTTGCAATCTTGGGATGGTATAAAAATTTTGGCTGCCTCGGAAACAATTTATAAATATATGGCCTGCTAAAAACAAATTTTAAATGGTCTTAATCATCTGATCGAGAGGGTAAAAAAAACAAAAGATACGTAAATCAACACCAAATTGAAAAACAAGGTTTGATTTTCATTGCACCGTACTTCAGACTTATGCTACCACCTTGTTATCAATTCGCTTTGATCGCGACCAACTTCTCTGTGATTATCGCCACAAACACAATTTGCTGCTAGTTAGTGTTTTTTTGTTTCCTGTATATATTATTTATTATTAAATATGTTAAGATTAAATTCTAAATTTTATTCCACTTTAGCTTCGCCAGCCTGGCGTAGTTATGTGCGTCTATTGCATGTAGGCGAAGCAAACATTTTGCCAACGTTAGTTGATAAAAGTTCAAGTGAATTTAAGGTGGTTTCAATTTTAAATCCCATGATTTTTAAATGTTTTTATAGTAATTTCGATTATGTTTAGGAAAATGCCGGTGAAATGTCAAAGTTAGTTAGTGAGCTGCGCAAAATTACTGATGAAGTGTTGACAGGCGGTGGTCACAAGGCTATAGATCGTCACACTTCAAGGGGTAAATTGTTGGTACGTGAACGCATTAACAGGCTGGTTGATCCCGGCTCAACATTTTTGGAACTAAGTACTTTGGCCGGCTATAAACTTTATGGAGATGAAGTAGTGAACTCGGGAGGTATTGTTACTGGTGTTGGTCGTGTGTGTGGGTAAGAATTTTATAATTCCTTAGAAAATACTTTTAGTTCTTTGGATTTTTTTTATAGAACTGAATGTGTTGTTGTTGCCAACGATGCCACAGTTAAGGGTGGTACATATTACCCCATAACCGTTAAGAAACATTTAAGAGCGCAAGAAATTGCTCAGGAAAATCGTTTACCTTGTATATATTTGGTTGATTCTGGTGGTGCCAATCTACCAAGACAAGCAGATGTATTTCCGGATAAATTGCATTTCGGTCGCATTTTTTTCAATCAGGCAAACATGTCTGCCTTGGGTATACCACAAATAGCTGTTGTAATGGGCAGTTGTACAGCCGGTGGCGCCTATGTTCCAGCAATGGCTGACGAAAGTATAATTGTAAAAAAACAGGGAACCATTTTCTTAGCTGGGCCACCACTTGTTAAGGCAGCTACTGGTGAAGAAGTTACGGCTGAGGATTTAGGTGGCGCTGATTTGCATTGCAAGACATCTGGCGTCACCGATTATTATGCTGTCGACGATGAACATGCCCTTTATTTGGCTAGACAAATTGTTAGTAATTTAAATTTACCCACAACGAATGCATTCAACGATCAGTTGTACTACTCTAGCAAAAATGCGATTAGAGCAGCTCAAAAATCATTGCTGCAGGAATTTGAAGAGCCCAAATATGATCCCAAGGAATTGTATGGCATTGTTGGTCCCAATTTAACCAAAAGTTTTGATATTCGCGAAGTTATTGCCCGTATTGTGGATGGCAGCCGTTTTAATGAATTCAAGCAGATGTATGGGGAGACATTAGTTTGTGGATTTTCAAAATTATACGGACATAAAATTGGCGTTATAGGCAACAACGGTGTGTTGTTTTCGGAAAGTGCTCTTAAGGGAGCTCATTTTATACAATTGTGCGCACAACGTAATATACCTTTGGTGTTTTTACAAAACATTACCGGGTTTATGGTGGGACGTGATGCAGAGGCCAATGGCATTGCAAAGAATGGTGCGAAAATGGTAACAGCAGTGGCCTGTGCAAACGTACCAAAATTAACAGTCATAATTGGTGGTTCTTACGGTGCTGGAAATTATGGTTTGATAAAATATTATTTATTAACCAGCTCAATATTTGCAATCTCCTTTTTCTTTTTAGGCATGTGCGGGCGCGCCTATTCACCTAGATTCTTGTATATGTGGCCCAATTCACGTATTTCTGTAATGGGTGGTACTCAGGCAGCAAATGTTTTGGTTGAAATTACCTCCGATCAACGCATACGTATGGGTAAACAACTAACCGAAGCTGAAGCTAATAAATTGCGGGCACCTATTATTGATATTTTTGAAAAGGAAAGCTCACCCTATTTCAGTACTGCCCGTTTGTGGGATGATGGTATTATTGATCCAGCAAATACCCGCCAGGTTTTAGGTTTAAGTCTAAAGGCTTCCTTAAATAATCAACAAAATGGCACCAAATTTGGTGTCTTTCGCATGTAATCTTTAAGGACTTTTATATATTTCTATAAAAAAAAGGTGTTAAAAAGTGTATTTTAATCAGGTGGTATCTGTGTTTTTATCATTAAGAATTAGATTATTGAACAAAATGAAAACGTTGCATTTACTAGTTTAAGTTTAACTTTTATATTTTTGTAAAAATGTTGCTTAAAAATAGTTTATATTTTATTGATTTATGTTTTTAAATATGTATATACATATGTATGTGTTTTTTTAATAAAAGTTTTGTTCAAAATACTATCAAAGCTAAAGATGTAACTTCCAACAGTTTTCGGTTTTAAGCCAACAAGTTTATTTTCTAAAAATCTCTGTTAGCAAAATCCGAAAGTGATTTTAGATTCTTCATTGGACGATTTTTGTCGCTGCAATTCTTGGTTTGTTGTTGTAAATAATATGTGTAAAGAGAATAATGGTAGAGTTCCTCTCTTCCCCTATTCTCTTTACAAACATTATTTTCATCAACAAACTAAGAATTGCAGCGCAAAATCGTCCAATGTAAATTGGGACTATGTAGAATGTACTTACCGTCATGTTCGACTTATACCAAAAGGTTGCGTTAGAAATGTTAAAATGAAAGATGAGATACAACCGAAGCGTTGTAATATTACCTAGCTCTGTCTTAGAACTAAGATTTATAGCCACTTGTATTTTTTTACTTAACAGCCTATTATTTTTATTCTGCTTATATTTGAAATGCTTGGCAGAGAACTTTCAATTTACGGAAAAGCGCAAAAGCCAGCACATTTTGACTTAACTGTCTTTAATTATGAGAGATTATCTCTTCAATATCTTAAATTACCTATAAAATACTGAAAAGTCGGCATGCCGAAGAATTCTTTTATTTTCAAAATTTATCTTTTTAAATTAACGGGTGGGTACGTTCAGCACAAACTAAGTTTGTGCGTTCAGTCAAGAATGTTATTATATTTTCTATGGTTATTATAAACAAGAAGCGGTTTTTTTGCTTTTACCAATGTGGTTAATTTGTTTATAAGCATTGTTTAAAAACGCAAGATTTGTTAAGACTGGTTTGAGGGTTTGAAACTAATTTATATGCAAATACTGAGAAATAAAACGGTTATAATTTTATATTCAAGTTACTAATTCACAAAAATCATTTCCTCATTTAAGAAAAAGTATTTGCTTAAGACAATAATTCATCAGGTGAATGCAGTACACTATCTAATTATTTTTTAAATACGTGCCTATGGTTCAAATTTCTATATTTAATATATTATTGTGCCATATTTAGTAAAAAGTTTTTTTATGTAAAAGAAAATTTATTTATTTAATTAATTTTATAAAATACGCAGGTCAAAGGATCATGCTATTCTAATAGAGAATTTAAGAAAAATGTCGTAGGTAGACGGATACTAGCCAGCACTAATATTGATTCAGACATTTTAATTTGACAAATTTTGCTAGATTCATTCAAGGCCTAATAAGAGAAAGAGATTTCATTACTTTCTAAAGCATTTCGTCTTTGCAAAATCCAGCTCAATTGTTACACATAATACAAAAAATAACTGACTGTACTTATGAGTTAAAAAAGGCAATCACCTATTATGGATCCGCCTTAGATTCTGACCGTGTAATTAAAAATGACAATTTTTATTTGGGTATTATTTTATGTCAACCCGCGTCAAATTTGGTTTGGTTGGAACATACCGGTTTCGACTAGGTGCCATCTTCAGTGTTCTTTTTTCTTTATACTCAAATCCCGTCGGACATTATACGCATATATCGACAAGTTTCATACTTCTTTTGCAAGTACATCTTATTAGCAAGTAGAAGACATTAGGCATTTCGTCTCGAAAATTTGAAAAGAAAACGTGTTGTCAGATTAGGAGATTTCTCCACGAAATGAGAATTTTTAAAACAAGCGGGGATAAAAATTCTGTTTGAGGATCTTTCTGAGGAAATTTTAAATTCGTTGAGAAATTTTCGAAGACCTTTATTTTATTTTGCATTTACATTATTTTTGACATTGCTACAGTTAAAGGTTCTAAAACCACTATTTTAATTATTATATCCAAAAATGTAATAGTAGTACAATAACACCATGACTGAAAATTAAAATGTATGAGCTATAATAGTTTTAGGTAATTTTGTTGAGGGAAATAGTAAATCTGTAGCTATGGCGTTGTTATTGAAATTAAAGTAGACGTGATTTTAGGCTTAAAATTTATAAATAGATATTACGAAAAACGTTAAAACGATACCCATTAATTTTCGAAATAAATGGTTCAATCAAAACAACAAACAATGGTTTGATGTTAAAACTATTTTGATCACCCACAAAAAACGTATTATGCATTTTTTAAATACAGTGCAGGCAAACAAGTGACAGCATGAGAATTATGGACAACTATATAAAACAATTCTATTTGTTGCGAGCTTTTGACCCACCTCCATATT
The DNA here is from genome assembly GCA_030448955.1 of Trichopoda pennipes. Lineage (NCBI taxonomy): Eukaryota > Metazoa > Arthropoda > Insecta > Diptera > Tachinidae > Trichopoda > Trichopoda pennipes. Next base: position 10,363,306 of record JASKUP010000052.1, on the reverse strand, counting down.
GATTTAGGCAACGTTTTTAATTCGGTTATAGCAAAAAATTGTTACGTAAAGTGCTGTTTGGTTACCCTGCTTTTCGAATTTTTTTTCTAAGTTACAGACTGTTGTAAAAATCTCTATGACTTTTAAGCACTAGGTCTTATTTAATAAAAAATTTTTTTAAAAAACTTTATTTTTTATTATATTTTCGATATTTCGCCACACCGTTGGTTGGCATCATCAGGAAAAACAAAAATAATAATGAACAAACAAATTGAAAAAATTTTTTGATTAACAAATTCAAAATAATCAAAAAATTAAAAAAAAAAAAAACAAAACAAAAACAATAAAAAACGACAAATTGAAAAAATTTTTTGTTTTACATACATACAAACAAATTTTCAATATTAACAAAATTTTTAAATGAAAAACAATTTTTAAAATACATAACACATTTACAAAACAATAGTATTTTACACATATATTTTAAAACATAAATTTAATGACCAAACGTTACAAAAATTAAAGTATTAATTATTAATATTATGCAGATACAGAGTTTTGTTTTATAATTTTATGAACTAAATGTCTATAATTTTGTGCAACATTCTCCGTATCTGCTTTAAAATTTATTCGTTTGGTTAATGGTACTTTAATTAATTGTAACATTTCTAACATATAATGACGTTTATAATTATTTTCTAAATTTAAAATTGAAACATTTTCAAAATTAGGATAGTGATTAACTTTAGAGCAATGCGAAGATAATGCTGTTTTTTGTAAACTAATATTATTCCTGTATTTCTGGGCTGACCTATGTCCTGCGATTCTAGTCTTCAATTTATTTTTTGTTGTGCCTACATAAACCTTATTACAATCCTCCTTATCATTACCGTTACAAGGAATTTTGTACACTACATTGGACATATTTAATTTTTGAATTTTATCCTTAGTTTTACTAAACAACCTATTTAATGTATTTGTATTCTTATATGCCATTTTGTATTTATTTGTATCATAAATTTTTGAATTCTCTATTCTTTCAGACAAGACTGGTATATAAGTTATCGATTTATATATTTTCGGTTCCGTTCCACTACTTATAACTCTTTTCCTTCTATTATTAAATTGATTAATTAACCTATTAGTAAATCGTATTGGAAAATTGTTCCCAGTTAAAATATTTCTAATCTTTTCTTTGTTCTTTCTATGGAATTCTTTGACACTAATTGTTAAAATTCTCTCTATTAAATTATTGGCCGTGTTAATAATCATTCTTTTATTTTGTTTAGAATAATAATAAATAATTCTACCTGAAGCAGTTGGTTTTTGGTACCAATCTGTAACTAATTCTTTATTTCTTCTTATTACTAAAGTGTCTAAATATGGAAGTTTAGCATCACATTCCCTTTCAGTTGTAATTTTTTATTAAATAAGACCTAGTGCTTAAAATTAATTACTAAAAAACAATTAATATATTTTTTTTTAATTTTAAAATCGCTAGAATTAAGAGAAAGGTTATTAAATTACCATCACTTAGTGCTACCATTTTTTCGATGTTGTTTGCTCAGTCATTTCGTCGTCAACGTCTTTTCATCATCAACGATTATTGTCGGTTTTTGCTAGCAGAACGAGATAAAACAGCAAGTGTATTACTACAAGAAAAAGTTCGATTTGTCTAATTTTAACAAATCACAAGTTTGTATATATTGAATTTATCACTGTAACATTTTAATTTCAATCAAAATTAAATATAATTTAAAAAGCTGTAGTTACATTGTGGTAAAAGAATTTTTGTGCAAATTGCAGAGAAATAAAAAGATAAAAGAACAAAAATTTATCTTACACATCTTTTGAGTAGTGAGTGGACGTGCATATGTGTGTGTAAAAGGTGAGTCTCCCTCCCGGTTTGGATTTAAAATTAATAAGGAGTAAGAGAGATAGGAAGATTTATGAAGTGTGTTTTATAAAAAAAAAGAAAATTGGCAAGCAGAAATTTGTGATTAATTATTAAAGAGAAAAGAATTGCAAGCCATAAAATTAAAGATGAAAGTGTCTGAAAACTTATAACGAAAAAAAGAAGAAAACATCACGCAATAGTGTGTTTAAGTGAAAGAATTAACTAAATAGCCGGCTGAATACGAAAAAAAATTCCTTTACATTTTTTTTTAATACAATGCTTTGCATATGGTTTCTCTATTTAAATTAACTATTAATTCCTGTAGTTTTAACAGTTCCTTCGGATCTGCAGTAATGTAAATATGTAGTTTTTTTTGTTTTGAAGCTGACGCATACATTTAATACTAAAAAGGGATGTTTGCTTATACATGTGTTAACTTGTAAAACAACGTTTGTGTGCGTGCCTATGTGTAATGTATGGCATTTTCTTGCACGAAAAGAACATTGCAGTGAACGTAAACTGTGGCAGAGATTTAGAACTACAACAACTTAAGCCGACTTATTTCCTTTTGGTGTTTTATTTGTCGCTTCTTCCATAATGTATATTTTTGCTTTACTTTATTACTTACTCCCTGGGGGAGATTATCTTATTTCTTATAATGGATTCTTTTTGTTTTTAATATTCTTAAAAAGACGATATTGGGTTTGGTTTTTGTTCTTTGCTTTATTTTTGTTTTCTTAGTTATTCCTTTTCTCTTGTTTTGCATTTTACATCTTTGTATCTTTTAAATTTAATTGTTTACCGTTGAACTCTTTGTTTTCTAGAAAAAATATTTAAATTTTATTGGTTAAGAATTAATAGGTAGATGATGCTGCAAAGAAATGACTATTATAATTATTATTTTTAAATGCATGTACTAACATGTATAGAAAAATATGCGTCATTTTAAATGCCAAAACACTCTCCAAAATGAAAATGCAATGAAAATATGAAATGCATTGATTAATTCCGATTTAATTCATAAAAATAAATCTTGTTTTAAAGCAATTATTATAATCTGTACATAATAAATTTGTAATAAAAATTATTATTGTTAGTTTTTAAATGATATAATTTGTGTTTTAAATATTTAGAACACCGTCATCTTTGCAACTATCCTTTTCTCTCATTCTCTCTATTTTATAAGGAACGAATGTTTTTAACATTCGTTTAACATTGTTCAAATTCTGCATAACTTGTTGGCATATGTACCTACTTTTCTGCATGGCACTGCCATTTTTGGTTTATGCTAAGCGATTTAAAACTACCAATTATAACATGAACGGAAGTATGTCAATTCCTTCTTAAAATTGTCCTCATCGTGTTATTGACCCATATATGACATGTGATTTTATATTATATATCATTTGTTTTTAACTGTTTATTTTGTTTTAAAAGGATTGTTTGTGAACCTTGTTTGTTAAAAAAAAATTTAAATTACTAATGGCTAGGTGGGCCTATTTGGCTAATGTTAAAATAAAACAACGGTATAACAAAATAGCAGACAAAACAGTAAAGTTCGCTTATATTGGTTAGGAAGTAAATTGCCTATTTAATGCTTAAATTTCACAAATTGGCAGCTTAATTCGTTTTTGATTGTGTAAACTTACTATCAAAATGGAGAAAATTGTACATCCTAAAATACGAGCAACTTTTCCCCGTAATCAGGCTCATTGGAGTCACACGGTGGCGTTGCTGACAATAGACCAAAACAATATGCTCGTTCGTAGTAGCTGTCTGTAATGATGCAAACAAAGCCAATTTACGGGAAAATGTTGAGAAAGAGCCTGTAGCATCAACTCTTACACGTTCACAACAATTGAGCATCATTGAAGGTATTTTGCGCAACAGTTTGCATAAAGGTCTTCACCTTGACGCTAATGGTTAACTCGTTTAAGTATTAAAGCCGACCGGCCATTGTTTGGATCAAACGTTTGTGAATTGGTACATTTTCCAACAAAATCATCATTGAAGAGACGAAGCTTATTTTTAATTATGGGGTTATGTAAACAAACATAACAGTCTTCTAAAAACCATTGCATCCAAGCGAAGTGACCGTATGAAGCGGATTGTGGCATTATCGCCAGTGTTTTTTTTCGAAAATGAGCAAGTAAAAACTCTGCGCTACCAAACCATGATAACCCATTTTTTGTAGCCACATTTGGCTAACGTTGATACCTGTGATATTTGCTTTCTGCAACACGGCGCTACAAACCACACAGTCACCGAAACAATTTAGTTATTGCATGAGGCTTATTTTTAATTATGGGGTTATGTAAATAAACATAACAGTCCTCTAAAAACCATAGCATCCAAACGAAGTGACCGTATGAAGCGGATTGTGGTTAGTTATTGCATGAAAAATTGCCCGATCGTATAATTTCACAATTTTGCGATGTCAATTAGCCGCCTCGTTCGTTGTGATTTACCGTTCCTGAATTATTTATTATATGGCTATTTGAAACAAACAAAACAGTTGATGCTCTGAAAGATAAAGCTTTCACTTTTTTTACGTTTGTCATGTTAGACGTGGACATTTACTCATTATTAAATTGTATATTTCTACTTTACCTCAATAAAACTGAAGTTGTCAGAAAAGTGTATGTTTTAAGTCAGTGTAATTCCTAACCTCAACTTGACCAACCAATATTTGCACAAGTAACATCGTAGTAAGAAAATAAATAGAATTTCTAAACTGGATCAAAGAATCCGGTTATCACTGTGAAGCATGGTATATCGTACTACGTGTCGTCATCAGCTTTTGCTGGAAATCTTGCTTCAAAAAAGTAATTTTAAACATATAGTATGCAGTATTTGAAAGTGATTTCTCTATAACACTTCACATAAGCTAGTCAAAGCCCTGACTTCACCTCGAATATAAGAAAAGTTTTAAGGAGAAAATATGCGGCAATGTGAAATACCTTAACTGAATTGGGTGTTAAGTGTTGATAAACAATGGTTTGCTAATTCCAAATATAAACGTTTAAAAACATAAAATCATCAAGGCTATCGAACAGCTGTAGCGATGAAAAATGCTTTTTGGCGTTTACCTTAATACCTGTCATATTCTTTTAGGATGATATTGTTTTGAAAAACGATAAGGGGGACTAAGAATGACTCTTATATTTGTACATACTTTGTTAGTCTGTCGTATATGTATGTATGTATATGCAAATAAATGTTAATTTGTAAATTATCTGTTAAATGTACCAAAAACAAAAAGGCAATATGAGGAGAAAAAATATATATATCTGATTTCCACAAATCCAATTATAAATCAAATAAACAGTTTAAATTTTGCATGCAGAAAGTGTGCAACAAAAACTTTATACTCTACTTTTCTTACGTTTGGAAGAACAATTTTCAGTTCCAGTGAATAAAAAAATTGAAAGAGACAATACAATTACAGAATTTGTTTTGTTAAAATTGACTACATTGGCTTTGGCATTAAATCTAATTGGCATGCTAATGATTTAAAAAAAAGTAAACATGCTTATCTAACACAGTGGAGAACGCTTGCTTATTAGATTTAATATTTTGATTGTGTCTTGCCAAAAATCGTAAACAAGTTCGATGGCCGCTCTCACTAAGATTGGTACTTTTCATAAGTAATGAGTGTGTCCAAAAAAAATTTTTATTCTAATGGAGATTCAAATAAAGCTAAAATAAAAAGAGAAATAAAATCCAATACGAAGTTCTCAATTATTGGAAGTAATATCATTTACAAATGGAAATATTGTATGTTGATTACTAGAGACAATGTATTAAATACATTCAATATGAAAGAAATGTATCCCAGTAAGAATATAACAACAATAGTAACACTGAATTAATAAAAATAAAAGTTTCAATTCAATAATTGTGTTTTTCAATAATTTTGTGGATTTTTAACCTTTTTTCATTTATTTTATATAACGTTTTAATCTCGAAGCTTAAGTATGTATTAATTACAAAAATTATTTATTTTTTTAAAGCAATATATATTTTTATAAATAATTTTTTTAAACACAAGGCTTTTCCAACAAGAAGTTTGTTTTGTAAAACAAAAAAAAAAGGCAAAAAATGATTCGAATTTTAATTGTATTACGCAGAGAAAAGTTCATCAATTATAAATGAAAAATTATATCCGGCAAATGTCCACCACGAACACGCTGACAGATGTCACATAAGGATTTTGAGTTTGCAGGCTGAAACCGATTCGATTGGCTCCCTATAGACTCTGTCCTTAACATAGTCCCGAAAAAAAATAACTCAGTGGTGTTAAATCACACGATTTGACTGGCCAATTAAGTGCTGATTGTCGTGAAATTATGCGACCGGGAAATTTGGTTTGCAATGAATTGATTGTTTCATTGGCTGTGTGACATGTGGCATCATTCTGTTGAAACTACATCTCAGTGACATTTACGTGGTCAATTTTAGGCCAAAATTGGGTTGTTAGCATCGATCGTGTGATCCATTGACCGTTACTGGATTTCCAGCGTCCTCTTCGAAAGAAAAACGCCACAATTACAACTCCGACCATATAGCGCACCATACATTGACACGTTGCGCATGCAAAGGCTTCTCAATAATCATTTTAGGATTTTCAGAAGCCCAAATGCGGTAACTTTACTTGTTGACATTCCCCGACAAGTGAAAGTGGGCTTCGTCTGGAAAAATAATTTTCAGAAAAACCAGCCGGTTGTGTTCATGGAATCTACGACGATTGGTGGTTCGGCTTCTACTTCTGCACCAGGTGAACCTTGTAAGGCTTCCAAAGTCAAATCCTTACGGTGGTTTTAATAACCCCAATTGCAGAGAAGGTCGAAGTATTGACAAATGTGGATCTGCGTCTCACGGCTGCGATGTTTTCAGTTGAACAACCCAGTCGAACACGCGTTGATATTTGCCCATTTTGTATCGAGCATGTCAACTCAAATTTAACAACCAAAAATATCACGAATTTTTACGAAATGCTACTTTAACAGAACCACCATTTTCATAGAGGAATTTAATTATTTTAATGCGATTTTCGTTCAAAATTGAATTTATTGTAACAATTGCCAAAGCATATTCTACGAGTGTGTCAAAAGAGTAAATTGAAAAACAAACTTCTTGTTGAATTAATTTTGTTTTTGTTTTTCAATATTTCACCACACCATTGAGTGACATCTTCAAGAAAGGAAAAATTTATAAATATTTTTTATTAATTGATTGAAAAACTTTTTTTATCAATGTATACTAAAGTATATATAATAAAATATACCAAAGTGTACTAAAGTATTCCAAAGAATATTAAAGTATACCAAGGTATACTAAAGTATAGTACAGTATACTAAGGTATACGCAATTTTACTAAAATATATTAAAGAACACCAAAGTATATTGAAGTGTACTAAGGTAAATTAAAGTATTCTAATGTGTACTGAAGTGCATTACAGTATTTGAAGGTGTTGTCAAGTATACTGAAGTATATTGAAGTATGCTAAAGTATACTAAATTATATTTAACTATACTAAACCGTACTAATTTATACTAAAGTATTATAAAGTATACTAAAGTATGACAAGGTATCCTAAAGTTTACCAGTATACTTAAGTGTACCAAAGTATAGTAAAGTATAAAGTATACTAAAGTACATTAAAGTATACAGAAGTATACTAAAGTATATTAAAGTATACTAAAGTATATTAAAGTATTTGAAAGTGTGCTAAAATATATTTTTAAAATGTATGCAAGTATTCTAAATTATATTAAAGTTTATTATACTTAACTTTATTTAACTATACTAAAGTATACTATTTTATACTAAAGTATATTAATGTATATTAAGGTATACTAAATTATATTTAACTGTATTAAATTATACTAAAGTATATTAGAGCACAAAAAATTATTTTCAGATTTTAATTTTGTGTTACTATAAGAAAAACAAATTACCTAAACATTTAAACTTACACTATTTGCTTTGTAAATAAAGGTTTTTATAACTTAATTGTATATTTTTATATAGTGATCGTTTTCTACAAGCAATTTGGCGTGAAAGTTAAAAACCTGGTGAAACCTCTTACAAATAGTTTTCCTTTTTTTCCAATTTAAATTTTTATTTCCAAATCGATTTCTTTCCTTTTTTAACGTTAAACATGGTTAACATTATCATTTATTTTCAGTAAAGTATTTGATTCATTTAAATTTATATTTACAACAGTTAACCGCTGTTATAAATATTTTATTATTTAAACTATATTTCAATGTTCACAAAAAAAAATATTTGAATAACTAAATATAAAAAATAAAGATCAATCATGACGTTGCTCACCACCTTCGCTCAAATTTTTAATTTGGTTTGTGCCCACTTCTACCTGGTTTAATTTCAAGTTATGATTTTTTTAATGTCATTGTTTAATAGTTGTTATTAGTGGTCATATGCCGGTTTTCGTTTTTTGTTTTGTATACTGTTAAACTTGCACACATGCATACATTAGTGTTTGTGAACATTAGGGTATAACTTTATTAACATTCGTTTTACATAACAAAACAACTCTAATAATAAAATGTTATTAAATGATTGGATTTTTGTTTTCTTCAATAGGCTTTTAGCTGTTGCGGTTCTGTTTAATATTCGCCATTTTGTACGAAAAGTTTGTTGTTTAAAAAAAGTTACTGTAAATTTATTAAAAAAATAAAATGTTACCAAAGTTACAAAAAAAAAGTTACAAAGCACTTTGGCATTATGTTTCTCTGCTACAAATTATTTCCCGAAAAATTTTTTGCCCAGATTTTTAAGATGCTAGTTGCGTAATTGTCTTTTTAATTTGTGGACTTTCATAGTGCTTCTTTACAATACGCTTTTAATTTAAGCTACGTTATCGTGATTGGATGTTTGCTATTTCAAATAAGATTTACAGAACACATACGCTCAAACAAAATGGAAAATGGAAGACTTTAATTTTGCATTACACCTTGACACTCACGGTCACACACCTAGGGAAATAGCTGAATGTAAGATATTACTAGATCCTAGCAAAAAAGGACAAAGACAAAAACATTTAACAATGACATTATAATTGAACAGGCAAACACGACCTCAGACACAATTTTCACACCACTTAACTACTCATACACATGAACAAAACTCTATTTAGATGGGCACACGTACTTAGATAATAATAAAAGATGGGATGGGTATTGCATAAATTGCCAGGTGGCTGGCATTTTACCTACATAAGCAGATACGACCTTAACAACAGAATAACCTAAATACGAACATTATTTTTCCAGTACGAATTGTGTATCACAGCTTAAAAATGATGTCTTCACATTGAAAGCGCTCGCCGTTTACACCGAAAGAAAAACAACCAGAAAGAACAGAGAAAAAAATAACAAAGGACCTTTTGCCAAAAAAAAAACTTTAAATAGTAAAATATGCGAGTATGCAAATCAAATATCGAAAAAATTCATTAATTATAAGATTTTGCAGCGAAATGAGTAAAATTGTACAACAATTCTCGGTTTAAAAAAAAATCGTCGCTTTTATTACCTCTATATATGCAACATTGTTGGCTCCTATTATTTATAATTCAGGGCGAATTTAGTGCAGCTCATATTACAGTTTACGGTTTGAAAATCGAGTTGCCAGAAAGATTTTTAAGAAACATGCAGCTATTTTATTTTGCACTCGTTTTGTATATGAGAATTTGAGAGCATTTAGTAAGATATGCCGGGTTTTTACCGGGTTTATAATTTTTTATTAAATGAAAGAGAACGGATATTATATTGACAAATGTTTTATTTAAAGTCGGCAATTGTTTATGGAATATAATATCACATTAATGTCCGCTACTGTTAGCTTGACAAATGTGAACCCCTTTGAGCACATTTTTCATTACATTCAATTAAGAATATTTTGTTTGAGTTGCTCAAGCGTTTGTGTTTTTTTTATAAACCTTGCTTTTTAGATATCCCCACATCGTAGAGTGGGGATATCATCATTTCTTGAAATAATTTGTTGTGGAAAGAGGTGTCGCAGTAATTCCATTGTAATCCTGGCTGTATGCGATGTGGCACCGTCTTGATTGCAATTGTGGCGTTAAAAAGTTTTCAATCATATTACGATATCGCTCCCCATTCACAGTTACCGTTACACTGTTTTCTTTTTTCAAAGAAGTAACGTCCAATGATTCCTTCTGAGCAAATTGCACACAAGGCTGTCGCTTTTAATGGATGCAAAGAGCTGTAACATCCTATTGGCTTATATACTGCGGCGTAAAAGGTCTTGTGAAAGAAGCTCTTGTGTCAACTGAATTTTATATGAAAACAAAAGCAAATCCTTGAGCAAAATTCTGGTCAAGGTTGTTGTTAGAAGACCAAGCACCTGAGTACACGGCGTCGAATCGAGTCTGATGGATTGTTAGAACATTGTGGCCCATGCTATCACTTAGACCCAAAAATTTCACGTAACTTTTTCGTCACACTAATCGGATGATTGATAAAATGTTTTAACGATTAAAATATATTGGTTTATCAAATATTTTTCCATAATAAATTTGCCACGTGTCCACTTCACGACTGCCAAATATGAACTGTCAAGATTAATGTTTACCAAAATGGCGGCAAAACAAAGTAGTATGTATACCATCCCGGCGGACACTTTGACATACAGTAAAACTTAAGACCGTGTCAGCTAAAACTTTTGCTTTGCGTTGCGTCAGAGTTTCGCTTTGACATTTGAGTTAAAATGTACGTAAATGTATGAAAGTTACCACATAAAGCACTTTTGACGCAGCGCTTTGACAAACACCTGGCTGTTATTATTTGTCTTTGTGTATTTGTGTGTGGGCGTAAACAAAAAATTCATGAGTGTTGTCAAAGTTTATTGTGACATACACCACTTGATTTACGCTTTTGCTTTAAAGTTTCAAATGTCACGCAAAGCAACAAAATTTTATCTGACATCGCCTTTAGTAAACAGAAATATAAGGGAGAGAGAGAGAGAAAGATATGGAGAGGGAGAGACAAAGTAGAGACAAAGCTTCAAAAATTAATATTTTAAATTAAGCCGAGAAAATTTCCATGTGATTTAGACGATCAAAGGCTGATACTTATTTAGGAAAAGCTATCGTTTTAAAATTTTTAATTAATCTTCAAACTTATTTGTCAATATTCATTCTCGTTAAGCCCCACTGTATGTTTATTTAATTTTTACACATAATTTTAATACAAACTAAATTAAATTCGATAATAAAGAAAATATTTTAAAAATCTATAAAATGTCTGTCTCTATTGTCACATTCATACATTTGAATTATGTAAATTATTTATGCTTGTTATCTTCTATTTAAACTCTACCTACAAAGTCATCAATAACGATGTCGTAACAGTCCAAAAAACCTTATTAAATATACACAGATGTTGTAAAGAATTTAAAACTGGCAGCCATGGTACGTACGCCATGGAAAACTTTCGTAAAAAAAGTCAGTGAAATATGTGTGTACGTGTGTTGGTAACTTTTTCTGGAAGATTTTGTTAAATATAATAAGTACATGATATCTGGCAAAGGATTAAGTTGTGTAAAATAATCCCATAGACTTAATGTACATGCAGATGCCTTTACGAGGTGTGTTTAACAAATTCGAGTTTTTTTTTTGTTTGTCAATTCTTAAAAAAGTGAAAATATTTTGAGCAGCGAGATTTTGAGTAGGAAAAATAGAAAGCGCTTATTCTATAAGATAGAGGAGAGGAGAGCTGATAAGGATTGGGAGGCGTTTGAGAAAGGGAAACTTAGTTAGCAAGTGTGTTCTTCCATCTAAAATATTTTGTTAAATATTTGTTAAAACATTAGTGTTGTTAAAACATTGGTATTTTAACAAACTGATGCTGTAACGATAAGTAAGTCTTCTTCTTCTCCTACAGATAAGTAACACACATATAATAATATGTATACACAAAGAAAAATATCTCATTCTAATTTAAGTTAAAGTTATTAGTTTTTGGTGAATTATTCACTGAAAGTGTCAATAGGATTTATACTGAATGCTCTTACAAATTCTGTTAGAGGAAAGAAAATAGGTAGTAAGTGAGAATATTAGAAAATGTCATAAATAACAACTCTGTAATAACGTGTATTGAAGAAGCGGCACAGGTGTTGAATAGACACATGTATTACTTGAAAGCTGATACAGTCAATAGTTCTATGTTTTCACTACGCCAAGAAAGCAAACTGTTAGCAAAGTAGGGCGTCTGCAAGAAACTAAAGCTTGACAACAAAGTTTCAGTACCTCAGAACTTTAACCGTGTTTGTTTTTGCAGGACTTTTCAATACTTCAATATTAGTTTTGCCTTCAGATTTTTTTGTTAAGAATTTAAACCATCGCTCCTACGTTACTTTCGAAAGGCATGCGCAATAAACAACAAGAGATTTTGGGTGACGAATGGGTTATGCGTTATTTGATACAACGTGTGATAAGATTTACATCCGCGCCTGGCTATGAAGCCTTAGTCAGATGGTGGATCAAACCACTGCATAATTTGGAACGTCATGCTCGTCCTAGCAAGCCGAAGCTATAATTCTATGCAACAGAACTTTCTAGTTGCAACTTCGATGATTCCAGAGCAGGGCTGCAAATCATCACGCTTTGCTTAAGAGTTGGAGACTTTCCAACTCCTCTCCAGAACACATGTCTAGCATGCTCACTGGATCTGGGAACATTTCAACAGGTAGGTGTTATTAAACGTGAAATGAACCCGGCCACCATAGAACCATAGACTGATATGGGGCCGCGAAACCACAACCACCACGATACTCCTATATAGAGGGGCCAACCTCAATAATCAGTCAGAGAACAGTTAAATGTCTAAAGAGACAAATAACGAACTCTGCGGCTTACTGTTTCCCGTGGAAATAAAGTGGAGCTTCCAGTTGTACCCCTGCTGACTTCAGGGGACTGGGCTCCCTTTTTCCCCCAGTTGCACAGGTCTACATAGTAGCTCTCCATTAAGACGACATATGTGCCCCCGGGGGGTAGCGTTATTTGATACAACTTGCTTAAACCGTCATAACTTGAGGGCCATTATTTTATGATTTCAATCCCATTTTAAATTCGATTGATGTTTCCATTTACTCCGCAAGCAAAGAGGTAAATATTTCCATTGCAAACAAATCTTCGATATATGGTTACGTGGAGGCTATGATGTCCGGCGTGCGGAGTTTAAAGGGTCCAGCCAATAGAAATATCTACTTTGAGCACATTTTTCATTACATTCTCACATATTTCACGCGGTATTCCATTAATTTCATCACGAATATTTTCGTTCGAGTTGCTCAAACGTTTCTGGTTTGTTTGCATAAACCTTGCTTTCCAGATATCTCCACAAAAAGAAGTCCGGAGCAGTCGAATAAGGCGACCGTGGAGGTCAATCAACATCACCATTTCTTGAAATAACTTACTGTGGACAGAAGTCCCGCCACATGTTAATCAAGCCCAAAGTATTCAGTTGTGGCGTTAAAAAGTTGTCAATCATATCACGATATCGCTGCCCACTTACAATTATCGTTACGCATTTTTATTTTCGAAGAAGTAAAGTTTAATGATTTCTTTTGACCAAATTGTACACCAGACTGTCACTTTTAATGGATGCAAAGGTGACTGTTGAATAATTTGAGGGTTTTCCATTCCCCAGAACCGACTATTCTGCTTATTCACATATCTCCATTGAAATGAAAATGTGCCTCGTCAGTAATCATAATGATTTTTTTCATGAAAATTGGGATCGTCATGGGCGAGCTGTAACATGCTATTGGCGTATGTACGGCGGCGTAAATGGTCTTGTGAGAGAAACTGTGGTGTCAACTGAATCTTATATGGAAACAAATGCAAATTCTTTTGCAAAATTGTGACCAAATTTGTTCTTTGAAGATCAAGCTTCTGAGCAAGGCGTCGAATGGAGACTGGTGGATCACATTAAACGATGAGTGATTTTGATAAAATGTTTTAACGATTAAAACAAGTTGGTTTATCGAATATTTTTCCATTATAAATTTGCCACGTGTCTACTTCACGATGTGCCAATTTACTTGGTAACCTCAAATTTGCCCGTTCTTAGTAAAAGAGGAAAAAAGAAATCTTAAAAAAAACATACTTTTTTTAACACACCTCGTATATGTGCAACTAGAAGGAAACTCGACATGTATATTTTTTTATGAATTATTATTCTTATAAAAATAAATTTTACTTTTTGTTTTTGTTGTTTTTTTTTTACTTCAAATGGATACTGTACGTCCTACTTGTCAGACCTACAAGGAAAAAGAATCCCACTTTTACAGAATGTTGTAGCGAGTTAATAAAATTTTGCAAAAAATGTTTTAGTGCTGTTTGCGTATTCTTTATAAGTTTTTCGTTTTTTTTCCAAATAAAATTTTTTACAAATAAAATTAAAAAACATTGTGCGATAAAGAAAAGGATAAAAGTTTATAAAAGTTTGACGGCAACAATTTTGTTTCCTTGCTAAAGCAACATGTAAAGTAAAATGTGTCAAGTAGTAATTTCTTTGTTGAAAAGAATAAAAAAAATTTAACAAGAGTTTTTAGATGCGAAATGTTATTCGAATATTAAATACTTGAGCTCGACCTTAATATTCTTTTAAAAAAAGTTTTTAAATTTATATTTCTAAATTTAAGATTTTATGATTTAAAGTTAAGACCTCCTTAACACAAAGGCATTTCACAGAATTTATTGCCGCTCGAAAGTGGTTCTTCTTCTTTTATATTTCAAAGTGGAATTTATTTATCTTTAAAATAATTTTTAAATCAACTTATTTTGTATTTTTTATAGTTTTGATGTGCGTAATTAGGCCGAAAATAGTGTGACAAATTTTGTGTACTCATTACCTGTTACAGAAAATGCAACTCTGATTGCTGACAGATGTCGATTCTTTGGTTAATCACATCACGGATTTTGGGCTTTAAGGCTGAAATCAATTGGATTCTGTCCTTAATATAGCTTCACAAAAAATAGTCCAGTGGTATTAAATCACATGATCTGGCTGGCCACTTCACTGTTGATTGTCGTGAAGTTTTGCGATTGGGAAATTTTGTTTGCAATAAATTGATGGTTTAATTGGCGGCTGCGTGACATGTGGCACTGTTCTGTTGAAACCACGTCAGTAATATCCACGCCGTCAATAATAGGCCAAAATTGAGTTGAGTTAACAGCATCTCGTGATACTGTGATCCATTGATCGTTACCGTTCTATGAAAAGAAACGGCTCAATTCGCCTTCAAACCGCATAGCACACCATACAGTGACACTTTGAACATGCAAAGGCTTTTCAATAATCGCTCTAGGATTTTCAGAAGCCCAAATACTATAAATTTCGTCGCTCTCATTGTTTTAAATTGTTTTCGTTATTGTCCTAAAGGGTCCGCCAAATAATTTTTTTGTTTGTTTTAAATGCTATAAATATTTTCTTAATTTTTTTTTTATTTGAAAGTGGAAAATAATTTCATTTAAATGGTTGCCTCGGCTGGCCATGCAGGTAGCCTACACGATCGGTGCTGCTGTATTCGGCTTCACAAATATTGTCCTTTAAAGCGTCAATTGTCTCTGGCTTCTCGGCGTAACACTTATCTTTGACGGCAGCCCACAAATAATAGTCTAGCGGTGTCTGATAATGCGATCTTCAAAAATAGGGCGCATAACAACGAGTGTAGCTTCGGCTGTGTGGCACGTAGCGCCGTCCTGTTGAAACCAAATGTTGCCAATATCCTCCTCTTCAATTTTTGTGAACAAAAATTCGTTCAACATGGCCCGATAACGATCGCCATTGACTGTAACGGTTTGATATGACGCCATACAAGGGAGTTGAAGCCAAGTGACCATCCAATGCGTTTTCGCTTCGCTAAGTGGGCCTGCGATCGACTTACAGAAGATGCCGATTTTGCAAAACAAAATCATCTTTTCAGATGAAGTTCATTTTGATTTTGGCGGGTATGTAAACAAGCAAAATTGTTGCATTTGGGGCACAGAAAACTCGCACGTTTTCTATTGTCGTTGAAACAATCTATACCACCGACCCGGTGAAAGTCATTAATACTTCTTAATCCTATCAGCAAGATTCCAAGGAAGGTAAACACGTAGCCGCAATGTTAATGATCACGGCCGCCAATTGATGAATGTTCGCCGTAGGATGAGCCAATTGTCAAATTTTTCCTTTGAACAATGTAACGCTTGTACAGCATGCTGCTCGAATATTTCGATGTTATCGAGCTCTGGACACGTGCATGCTTTACTGTGGGAAGTATAAATATGCAATGTTTGGCTAGAGAGTTAACGAAATTACTTATCGCCACGTTTAAAATCTTGAAAATCATAGCAAAACTAATATGGCAACGCTTCGATTTTTTTTTAATTTTAATAGAGAATTAACACTTCAGGCAGTAATGCCTATTTAGTCAAGTACCGTGCTACATTCTTTTAGGAAAGGGATAGAGAAGAGATGAAACAGGTGGTGAAAGTAGAAGGATAGTCGGAAATTAACTGTCGTATAAGACAGCACAGCGATCAGTGACCATGCCTTTACCCCTGAGCAACCCCCAGACTGACCAACTAGTACACTACCTACTAGCCTACAGGTGCATATATCGAGGCATGTTACTTAAAAAAATCGCGACGCGGATTTTTTTTACTGAATCCCTTCCTATGCGACGTCAAATCTACACATGCATGAGTGTTATTGGATACTTGGAATTACGGTGGCTATATTTGCTTTACTTGGAATCAGTGTATCTAGGTTGCCTTCAAATCTATTTTAAAATGATATTATGAGCAGAAGATATTTTAAATCTTCGCTTTAAATGCTTAAAAAACTATTTGGAAAATATTTAGTCCAAGTTTTTTGGGATTAAGAAATTTTTACGCTGGCATCTCTTGCAAAGATTGTGATAACTGAAATCAAAAGGAACAGCATGACATTAAATGACAGACAGAGGCACACAGCAGCATGCCAGCCAGCCACTTTTTGTCAGCCAGCATACAAAGTTTAATTTCTTATAAAAAGGAAACAGAAATAACTTAAAATTATACTTTCCATTAAAAAAAAATGTATTTTTAAAAGAAAAGATGGAAGTCGATAGAAATGCCAAAGCAGCAGATGAATGCAGTCAGCAGTCAGCAACCACAAATAAAAATCAAGAATTATAAAAATAAAACCGAATACTTAGAACTTTTTTTAAAAGTACTTTCATGAACAATCAGCAGGCAGGCTGGCTGGTTGACTGACTGGCTGGCTGGTTGGTTGGTTTGGCACAAGTAACAGCAAAAACATTATCAACATCATTATCCATTCTCCTCCCTCCCCTCTGTTACACACATGCTTCTACATAAACACATGAATAACGAACAATGAACTTTCTGGACTTGTGGCGCAGTGTGAAACACCAAGACGGAAGAGTATAACTGCAAATAATCCAAAATAGAATATTGAAAAGTAAAGCAAAAAGGTTTGGGCTGCTTGGAAAAAGGTATAAAGAAACTCAACCAGCCATAACGTTAAATATAACACATTTTAAACATCTTAATCAATATGACATGGCTCATTATTAAAGCATTATGATGATTATAACCGAAAGACAGCACAATTTTTGTCAAGTATCAGGGTTTATTTTTTCCTTTTTTTTTCTTTTTTTTTGTAAATTTAATATTTCGCCTACTTCATACAGAAATAACATTTTTACTCTTTGATTCATGCGAGGGGCAATTAATAAGTGTGCAAAATTAAAAAAAAACATTTTGATTTTATTTTGAAGCAGCTTCAACATTCGTGTTATAATGTATGCAATGACAAAAAAGCTTTCGTGACAAAATTCAGCTAAATATGTCCGGCACTTTAACACCAATAGCGTGTCTCCTTTAAAGACTGACATACTATTGTTTCCATAGACTTTACGTAGCCAAAGAGAAAATTTATGAGGTGTGTGAATTTGCATTTAATTGATGAAAGCTCCACAATATCCAGTCGTAAGCTCTTCTCCACAACATCGAGCGTTGTGTTCATGTATGGCATATACAAGGTGTCCGCCGGGAAGGTATACTTTGTTAATAATTTTTCATTAACTGAAAGGGAATGGATCTTATATTGATAAATGTTTTATTTAATGTCGGCACTTATGTGTGGAATACAATATAAGATAAAGAGAGATAAAAAGAGGCAGACGGGCCTCTGCTAGCCTCCCTCACTAATGGCAACACTTTTGAGCACATTTTTCTTTACATTCTCACACGCGGTCTTTCAATAATTTCATCACGAATATTTTGTTTGAGTTGCTCCAGCTTTTCTGGTTTATTTGCATAAACCTTGCTTTTCAGATATCCCCACAAAAACAAGTCCGCAGCCATCAAATCAAGCGATCGTGGAGGCCAATCAACATCACCATTTCTTGAAATAACTTGTTGTGGAAAGAGGTCTACATTGTAATCCTGGTTGTATAAAGGTTTTGTTGACGCCACTTGTTAATCAAGTCTAAAGTATGTAGTTGGAGTGTTAAAAAGTTTTCAATCATGTCACGATATCATCCCCAGGGGCACATTATAAATCTTTATGGATCACACAACCATCTATACTTGTGTCTTGCGGGGGTAAAAGGGAGCCCAGTCTCCTTCAAGGCTAGTAGGAGCCAACTGGATAATCCACTATATTTCCACGGGAATCAGTAAAGCCCCAGAGTTTCGCTATTTGTCTCTTTAGGCATTTAACTGTTCTCCGACTGATCATTGAGGTTGGCCCCTATATGGGAGTAACGTAGTGGTTGTGATTTCGCGGCCCCATAACAGACAGGTTAGTTTTTAATGGTGGCCGGGTTCATTTTACCTTTAATAACACCTACCTGGTGAAATGTTCCCAGATCCAGTGAGCATGCTAGACATGTGTTCTGGACGGGAGTTGGAAAGTCTCCAACTCTTAAGCAAGGATTGATGATTTGCAGCCCTGCTCTGGAATCATCGAAGTTGCGACTAGAAAGTTTTGTTGCATAGAATTATAGCTTCGGCTTCCTAGGACGAGCATGACGTTCCAAATTATGCAGTGGTTTGGTCCACCATCTGATTAAGGCTTCATGGCCAGGTGCGGATGTAAATCAAATCACATCAATATCACGATATCCTCCCCGACGGCACATTATAAGTCTTTATGGATCACACAACCATCTAGACTTATGTCTTGCGTGGGTAAAAGGGAGCCCAGTCAACTTCAAAGCTAGTAGGAGCCAACTGGATAATCCACTATATTTCCATGGGAATCAGTAAAGCCCCAGAGTTCCGCCATTTGTCTTTTTAGGCATTTAGCTGTTCTCTGACTGATTATTGAGGTAGGCCCTACGGGAGTATCGTGGTGGCTGTGTGTTTTGAGACCCTCGTTTGAGTTTGTGGGTCGGATCATTCACAATGAACACAATGAATGGTTCAGATCCAGTGAGTATGAATAGCGTCGTCTTCTTAATTATATTAAGCTTCATGCGTTCTGGACCAGGAGTTGGAAAGTCTCCAACTCTTGAGCAAGGAGTAAAGACTGCGACCTACATCGAGCTTTTGAAATTGCAACTAGGAGTGACCGGAGAATATACGTATCCGAAGGCCTTCTAGGGTGAGGATGACGCTACATTTCATCGACAGTGGTAATGATCCACCATCTGATTAACGCTTACGGCCAGGGGCAGATGTAAATCTTATCACGTCATATCACGATATCGTTCCCCACAGTTACCCTTACGGTTACGTCGTTGTTATTTTTAAGATATAAGAATCCAAAAGAAGTTCTGTATTCCAAAAAAGAAAAATAATATGAAGCAATATCAACTCAACTTGACGAAATGACAAAAGAGTTGCCACATCGGAATATTAAATAGTTTTAAAAAAATATTGTAACAGAAAAAGAGATAGAAAAAGAGTGAGTGCGAGACATAAAAATAATGACAGCGAGGAAGGGAGAAAAATAAGGTTGAGCTATCATAACGCACAGTATTAAAAATTCAATAAAAAGTAGCTGTAGCTACAAAATCACACTAATATAGGTTGTACGCCGGAAAGGTAAACTGCTATTTTGATAAAGATTATTCTTAACAGATCATATTTGGCAGTGGTGAAGTAAACAGGTGGTAAATTTTCTTATGGAAAAATATTCGATAAACCAACATGTTTTAATCGTTAAAGCATTTTATCAAAATCGATCATCGTTTACTGTCGACGATTAGAAAGTTAAGTGAAATTTACGGAAGAAAAAATGTGATAAATAAAACACACTATTTATTGTGTAGTGAATGATTTCGAAGAAGGTGATAGGCCCAAGCATGGACCACAACGTACTGCAAGCACGGCTGAAAACATAACTACTACTCAAGAAAGTGTTCAAAACAATATATCAACCTTAATTCGACGCCGTGCTCAGTAGATTGGTCTTCAAGGAACAACTTTAGCCACAATTTTACACAAGGCTTGGGGCATTTGTTTCCATATAAGATTTAATTGATACAAGAGATTCTTCCACAAAACCATTTACGCCGCCATACATATGCCAATAGGATGTTACAGCTCGCTCATGACAACCCCGATTTTCATGAAAAAATCAACATGAGTGACGAGGCACATTCTTATTTGAATGGGGATAAGTGAATAAACAGAATAGTCGGTTCTGGGGAAGAATGGGAAACCTTCAAATTATTCAATAGTCACCTTTGCATCCATTAAAGGTGTTAGTCTGGTGTGCAAACAGCATAAAGGTAACTGTGAATGGGGAGCGATATCGTGATATGATTGAAAACTTTTTAACGTCACAACTGCGTGCTTTGGGCTTGATTAACATGTGGTATCAACAAGACGGTGGCACATCGCATACAACCAAGATTACAAATGGAATTACTCAAGACGTATTTCCATAACAAGTTATTTCAAGAAATGGTGATATTGACTGACCTCAACGGTCGCCTGATTTTACTGCTCCGGAATTCTTTTTGCGGGGATATTTGAAAAGCAAGGTTTATGCAAACAAATTAGAAATGCTTGAGCAACTCGAAACAAAATATTCGTGATGAAATTAATGAAAAACCGCGTGAAATAAGTGAGAATGTAAAGAAAAATGTACTCAAAAGGACGGGCTCGCATTCGTGCGGCTAACAGAGGCGGACATTTATCTGATATTGTATTCCATACATAATTGCCGAAATGAAATCAAACATTTATCAATTAAAGAACGATTGTCTTTGATTTAATCAAAAATTATAAATAAACAAAGTGGTAGTATACCTTCCTGGAGGATACCCTGTCGTCGTGATTAGTTTGCAAACAAATTTACAAAGAGTCTCTTCAAATACGGATACGACTCGTATACGACTCAGTAAGTTTTTTAACATTTAATTTCCTTAAAATGTGCTTGTTTGGGTTTGTTATTTTTAAAGCATAAAAATAGGTTTTCTTTCTCAGGGAAGGAACATCACTTCATTTAAATGTCACGCATTTTTTTTATGCCCAAAACGGCACAATAAGGAAATGTTTGTTGTTATTTTTATTTCACTTTTAATGTCAACGTCATCGATCGATCTTCTTCAACATTGAAACATTGAACTTTTAAAGAAATATATTTTTATTATTGTTTGTTATTGTTGTTATTTTAATAGTTGCCGAAAAAAGTGTTGGAGAGGAGGAGAGGTGATTTAAATCAATAGGAATTGTTCTTTCTAAAGCTGTTAAGGTGACGTAGCTCTGAGTGTTACGGCATGGAAAATATTTTTCCTTAGTTCGTTGACTCTCTTATAACAATTTAATTGGCCGATTGTGTTGGAAAGGCAAAAAAAAAAACAAAACACTGGGGTGCCAGAAGTTTGCCATAAATAGGATTTTTACAATTGTTGTTCCACACAGTGGGGGGAAACATTTCAATTATTACGTACAAACGTTTCAGTGAATTTTTTTTATAAAGAACTTTAGTTATGCAAAATAATCCCATTGTTTATCGATTAAATCATGAAAATGAAGTTGTAACAGCAACAACAATAACAACAATGACAACAACAAAAGCAAAACAAATTATTTGTTGGTCTTTGAATGAGGTAATATTTGCTTTAAAATTGGAGAAAGTGCCACAAAGAACATTAATGGAATTTTCTGTTTTTAAATATATTCTAAAAAATTGAGAAATGGGTTTTCAACAAGAAGTTTGTTTTCTAAAACAACAAATTCAGATTAAGATGATTCAAAGTTTACGAAGAGAAAAGTTCGGCAATTATGAATGAAAAATTACATCTGGCAACTGTCCAACACGACCATGACCACGCTGACAGGCGTCGATTATTTCATTAAAGTTTTTAATCACTTTTTGACATTATTTCGTTAATCACTTCACGGATTTTAAGTTTTACGGCTGAAATCGGTAGACTCTGTCCTTAATATAGCTTTACCAAAATTAGTCCAGTAGTGTTAAATCTGGCCACTTAGCTGAAGTAATGCGATCGGGAAATTTGGTTTGATCGTTTCATTGGCTGTGTGATATGTAGCACCGTCATGTTTTCAGTGATATTCACATCGGCCCCCCAGGGGCACATTTATCGGCCTTTATTTTTTTTTTTTTTAAGAAAAGTAGCACTTTAGGCAACAATGCCTATTTAGTCAAGTACCGTGCTACATTCTTTAGGAAAGGGATAGAGAAGAGATGAAACAGGTGGTGAAAGTAGGATACTCGGAAATTAACTGCCGTATAAGACAGCAGCGACTAGTGACTATGCCTTCATCGCTGAGCAGCTCCACCGACAGTCAATTTTTATTTTTGTAGTGAAAAAACCAAGGTCTTCGTTGGGAATCGAACCCACAACCCCCATACTGACAAGCTAGTACACTACCTACTAGCCTACAGGGCCTTTATGGATTACTTGACCATCTAGACCTGTACTGCTGGGGGTATACTGGAGCTCAGTCCCCTGAAGGAAAGCAGGAAGTCAACTGAAAGCTCCACGTTATTTCCACGGGAATCAGTAAGCCCCAGAGTTCCACTAATTGTCTCTTTAGATTTTTAGCTGTTTCTCTGACTGATTATTGACGATGGCCCTTCGGGAGTATCGTGGTGGTTGCGGTTTTGCGGCCCTCGCATGAATTTGATTATGAGGGCCAGGATCATCTCGCCTTTAATAACACTAACCGGTGAATGATTCGAATCCAGTGAGCATGCTAGTCATGTGTTCTAGACCAGGAGTTGGATAGTCTCTAGCTCTTCAGCAGGGAATAGTGGTTTGCAACCCTGCTTTGGAACCGCTGAAATCGCAACTAGGAAAGACCTGTTGCTAGATTTAGTTCTCGGCTTGCTAGGGTGTGAATGACGTTGCTTTTCATTCCCAGTGGTTTGACCGCCATCTGATTAAGGCTTACAGCCAGGTGCAGATGTAAATCTTATCACGAAATATCCACCTCGTCATGTTGGCATTTCGCGATAAAGTGGTCCACTGGCCGTTATCGCATTTGCAGCCTCATCTTAAAATAAAAACGCCTCCAGACCACATAGTGCACCATACAGTGACACGTTGACCATGCAAAGGCTTCTCAATAACCGCTCTAGAATTTTTAGAAACCTAAATGCCGCAATTTTGCTAGTTGACTGACATACCCTGAAAAATAAAAATCTGCTTCGTTTGAAAAAATCATTTTTTTCAGAGAAACCAGTCGGTTTGTGATGTTGATTGGCCTCCGCGGTCGTCTGATTTGAATGCTCCGGACTTCTTTTAGTGGGGATATCTGAAAGGGTTATGCAAACAAACCAGAAACGCTTGGCCAACTCAAACGAAATATTTGTTACTAAAATAATGAAAGACCGCGTGAAATGTGTGAGAATGTAATGAGAAATGTATTCAAAAGAGCTCGCATTTGTGCGGCTAACAGAGACGGACATTTCGATTTCTAGGCTGTTCCAGATATTTATTATTTCGTCAATAGTTGTCTCTCGTTTTCGCCCCATTTGGATAGATCTGTCTTTTTATGAATTGCCCATACATTCTCTTTTATGTTTAGATTTGGACTCTGGGGTGGCCATGAAAGAACATCTTGTCCAACTCGATTTAAAAACGTTGCTGGTAACCATGCTTTGTGGCATGGAGCATTATCATGCTACAAAATCCAATTTTCATTAGGAAATAATCTCCGAGCCGAAGTAAAAGCACGGTCATTCGAAATATCTATATATCCTGCCTGGTTTAGAGTGTCTTGTATTGGTACTAGATCTCCAAATTCATAGCATGAGACACAGCCCCAAAACATTACTGAACCCCCGCCGATACGATTAAGAGGTTGTACTGCTTTATGCTTCGATCCTTTGGAAAGGTGCATAAAAGTTTTTCCAAATGACCCTTCAAATTGACCCGTCCATAATACATTATGCCAGAACTCCACTGACTTTAGATATACTCCATGGCAAACTCTAGACGCTTTTTTTTTGGTTTTTTTCAGATATGCCTATTACTTTTCTCGCGATGGTAGGTCTTTATATCATACGTCCTTAATCTTCTCTGAATTATGGATTCACTTACAGGTTTTCCAGTGATGTGTTCTGCCTCTGCAGCAACTTTAACCGGACTTGCGACTGGATTTTCTGCGAATATTTTAAGAATAGAACGATCTTCTAATTTGTTTGTCACATATTTCCGACCAGTTCTTCTGACCCTATTTTGTAGGCTTCCATAGATTGCTTTCTTCTTTACTAAATTGTACACTGTTTTCCGACATATTCCGCACTCTTTTCCCAAGTCTGATGCCGAGAAACCCATTCCAAACTTCGCTGCGATCTTAACTCGCGTTTCGATGGGAATTTCCTTTATTTTCACCATTTTAAACGTTTTTTTTTACCGACTTTTCTATAATTATTTATATTTATGCACAATAAATATGCTAACTATAGAGGTTTTTTAAGATTGCAGCGTTTTTAACTTAATTTCAAGAAAGTGAAATAACATACAAATGTGATTGTGAATGACATACAAAATAAGTGTGTAAATAATTTTGAAAGATAAGGCGTAGACTTATAAAAGATCATTCATTCTCTTTCATTTAATCAAGAATTATAAACAAAGTGGTATACCTTCCCGGCGGACGACACCCTCTGCTAATAATGTTGAGGCAGCCTTCTCCTTGAAATAATACTGTGATTAACACGTATTATTTGCGTGATTGATATTTTAGTTTTATTTCGAAACGCCCACTTTTTCCCATTTCACATTTTTTAAAGCTGCAGCAAATGCCCTAAATTCAATGCTGTTCCATTATAACTAGAAAAAGTTTTCGTAGTTATAATTCTTTTAGCTATTTTATGATTTAATGAGGAAGTAGGAAATGTAAATTTTACTTTTTATATTTTTAAATACTTTTAAATACGCTAAACGCTTCTGTAAAAACAGTTGCATTTGTGGTTTTGTCTTTAAAACACACGTCGAAGAAAATTTAAGTTTAATTAGAAAAGTTTTCTAAAGTAAATGTAATTAAAAAGAAAAGCTTCTTTTACAGAAAGTTTTAAAATAACAAAAAGATAAATAATAAGTTATTAACTCGTGTAAAACAAAACTTAAAATTTGACGCGATAAATAATTCTTAAGCTACGACGAACGAGGTGATAAGTCAATATATGTCGTATTGGTCGTTAAAAAAATCATTTTTAAAGCAGAATACTAAAGAATACGAAACAAATTAGTTTTTTTAAAAGTCTAAAGTCTTAAGAAAAAGCTGTCAAAAACTGTTTTAGCTTTCGTTTTAATCTCTGATCACATAAAATGATGCACAAGTTAGCAAGAGCAATATTTGCGGTGCTATTAAAAGCTCTATACGCAGAAAGTTTTTTTTAAAAAGCTTGTTACAGGTGGCGAGATGATAGTTTAATACGATGTTGATGTCTGTCAAGATAAATTTGAATTATACTAGCAGAGACTTAAACTAAATATTTAGCATAGCTAATTTTGCGGTTAACAGATCGCTGTTAATCAATTAACAGTAGTTGAAATTTTGAAGTGTAATGTTTAGCAAAGAACTTAGGACCCTGTCAATAGTTAGTGCTATACGTAACACAGTGCCGTGTTTAAAACAATTCATAAAGTACAAAAAAACCTAGTAATTTTATAAAATTTCCTCGGAAGATAAATGGCCATTACGGAGAAGTGGCAAATAGTGGGATTACTTTATGGAGAGAGAGGATGATCAAATGTCAAGTACGAACACTAACTTGAACGTTGCCGCACTAACATTGCAGGAATTTAATTTTTTTTAACAAAGAGTAGTAGTCACAACTGTGCTACATTCTTTAGGAAAGGGCTAGAGAAGAGATAACACAGGTGGTGAAAGTAGAAGCTCTTATTTTTATAGTGAAAATAAAATAACCACCCTCAGATTGGTAGGCTACGTACACTATCTACTAGCCTACCGGGGCAGCTTTCATTTCTAGAAGGCCCATGTTATCGGCAAGTAACTGTCGTATAAGACAGCACAGTGACCAGTGACTATGCCTTCCTCACTGAGCAGTCCTACCAAAAATCAATTTTTATCTCTTGTAGTGAAAACATTCAAGGTCTTTGTTAGGAATCGAACCCACAACCCCCAGACTGATAAGCTAATGTACTACCTACTAGCACCCCCCGGAGGCACATATATATGGTCTTTGGAGATAGCAACAACTTAGACCTGTGCAACTGGGGGAAAAAAGGGAGCCCAGTCCCCTGAAGTCAGCAGGGGTACAACTGGAAACTCCACTTTATTTCCACGGGAATCAGTAATGCTCGCAGAGTTCCGTTATTTGTCTCTTTAGACACTTAAATGTTCTCTGACTAATTATTAAGGTTGGCCTTTTATGGGAGTATCGTGGTGGTTGTGGTTTCGCGGCCCCATATCAGTCTATGGTTCTATGGTAGCCGGGTTCATTTCACCTTTAATAAAACCTACCTGGTGAAATGTTCCGAGATCCAGTGAGCATGCTAGACATGTGTTCTGGACAGGAGTTGGAAAGTCTCCAACTCTTAAGCAAGGAGTGATGATTTGCAGCCCTGCTCTGGAATCATCGAAGTTGCAACTAGAAAGTTCTGTTGCATAGAATTATAGCTTCGGCTTCCTAGGACGTATGACGTTCCAAATTATACAATTGTGATTTGTCCACCATTTGATTAAGGCTACATAGCCAGGTGCGGATGTAAAACGAATCACACTATCTATACGAGTTGTTATAGATGGGATTTCATTTAGGGATGCCGCAAGGCTCCGTTCGTTCTCTTACCCTGTTTCTTATTTTTATAAATATGACCTTCTTTGTCAAACTTTCAATCCTACATACTCTTTCGCAAATGACAGCACCATTACACATTTGGCAATAGACTGAACCAGTTGGAGGTTAGTTCCAAATAGCGGAACATGAATGATACGCTTCATCACGACCTCGCGACAATCTTGGAATGGGATCGTGTAAATAGAGTTGATTTTAATGCCCGTAAGACGCAATGTTGCATGCTCACGCATAGATCTATGTTCAGAAATGGTGCTGCATCTGTTATTATAGTTGATATACGGAATCTGACTCTCTTGATGTTCTTGTCATGAAAATTCAGTGTGATGTTCGATGGACTAAACACATTTTTCAACTTTCTAAAGAAGCTCTCAAGTGCCTCGGTTTTCTAAAACGATGTAAGAGATACTTCACTCCATCCTATCCTTGGTATTATTTATGCCACCTATATCCGTCTAAAGATGGAGTTGCTCGACCGCGTACAGGAGAGAGCCAAGAGACGCATTGGTTGCAGTAGGTTATCCAAAAGGTATCCAACTCTATTGATACTCTGGTGCATCGATGCAGAGTGTGATTTGTTTTACATCCGCATCTGGCTATGTAGCCTTAATCAGATGGTGGACAAACCACAATAGTATAATTTGGAACGTCATACATGCGTCCTAGATAGCCGAAGGCATAATTCTAAGCAACAGAACCACCTAGTTGCAACTTTAATGATTCCAGGACAGGGCTGCAAACCATCACACCTTGCCAAAGAGTTGGAGACTTTCTAACTCCTGTCCAGAACACATGTCTAGCATGCTCACTGGACTGGATCATTCACTTTGCGTGTCATTATCAGTGAGATGATCCTGGCCACATTAATTTTCATAAATCCCTTATGGGGCCGCAAAACCACAACCACCACGATACTCCCATATAGGGGCCAACCTCAATGATCAGTCAGAGAACTATTCAATGTCTAAAGAGACAAATAATGAATTCTGCGGGTTTACTGATGCCCGTGGAAATAAAGTGGAGCTTCCAGTTCCTGTCTTCAGGGGACTGGGCTCCCTTTATACCCCCAGTTGCACAGATCTAGATAGCTGTTACGTACTATAAAGACCATAAATGTGCCCCCGATGCAGTTTCATGTTTAAGACCCTCAAAGATTGTGAGGCCTAACGACGCTGGACTGTTTTCTGTGATTGACCACTTAGAGGACCACATTCGCCATGTTATTGCCGGATAAAGGGCCACAAATATACAAATTCAGCGAATGGTGAACCTCTTTTCTTATTTAATTCGGAATTCCTTAATTTGTGTTTTTCAACATAATAAAAATATAAATAAAAAAATTAAAAAAAAAATCTTAATAAAAAATTATTATTTTATGATGGGGGGATGCTTAAGGTTTTGACCGATACTGTAAAGCTAGCAACTAGCAGCTCACAAATTTATGTTAAACGTATTTAAAAAAATATCAAAATTTAACTTTTTTTTTGTGTTGGGATTTTAATTGAACAGTTTTTTTAGTTTGAGTGTGTTTGCTGTTAGTGAAAGAGAATTCACATGTTAAATGTTTTTTATGTAAAAACGTTTTACATTTCACTTTTTAATTTAAATGTTTTTGTTGGTTTTTGTTTTTGTTAAAAATATTTTTTCTTAAAATATTTAAACAAAAATATTGCAAATTAAACAGTTTTTTTTTTAAACTGTCTTTTGCATTTTACAAACGGAGCATTATTAACAGACTAAAACTGGAGTAAAAACGGTCAGATGTATTTTATATTTAATTTAATTTAATTTAAATAATTAAAAACAAGAACAAAAACAAAATATAAATAACGAAATTAAAAGAAAATGTTTCAAATTATTTACAATATTTTGTTAATTTCTACATTGTTTCAAACCAATCCATGCTGCCATGCAATGGACTGCCAGTTTACAACAATAAATGATAGTGAGGAGTTAGGAAGAATAACTTTTGATCGACTGGAACGAGTACCATTACAAGAAACTACTGCAGATGATGGTTTAACAATTTCGGAATCACAACCAACCCTTTTAAAAAGTATCCTTACAATGTTGCCCTACTGTAAGGCCGGTTACAGTCTAGTTGGTACGAAATGTCGCAAAGTGGTTTAAAATGATAAACAATTTTAAAGAATTTATGAAGGCCACTCATTGTCTTGCACTATGGCCACAAGAATCATAAGTTCTATATAATTTTTTTTATTAATTTATAATATAAAATTACAAAATTTGCAATAAAAATTTATTTAACATATTTTTTGTTAATTTCCGTTGTTGCATACTTAATTTATTTAAAATTGTTGATGTTGCAAGAAAATCTTAAAGTGGATTTGAAAAGACAAGTGACCTTTTAATATTTAAAAAAAAAAATTGTAACAGCAAAAAAATGATTTTCTTAAAAATTACAAAAAAAAAAAACGTTATGAAAAAATTATTAATAAAATTAGCAAACCCGGCGAACTCCATTTCCCCACCAGATGGCTTCGGTTTTTGTAACATTTCGTTTGGAGATTAAAAGATGAAGAAAAATCATTTTTTTTTGTTTTGAGCTTAGTACTCTGTTCTAATTTGCGAAAAGTGTTGAGCAACATTTGATATTTCGCTTGAAAATTTTGACAATATGTTGCCAGCTGATTCTCTCTTTTTATCTAATATTAATGTTGCGCAGACAAGATGAATCAGCCGTGTTGTTCTCAATAAAATTATGACTTATTTTAATTCCGACATCTGTTACTTGGCAGCGAAAATTCGCTTTTTTGGAGGAGATTCCTAATTAAAATTAAAAATAATTAAAATTCTTAAAATGCTTTAATAAAAAGATCTGTTTTTAAACAAAAAAAAACTTTTTTTATTAAATAACTTTTAATAAGGTGGATACGTAAGGCAATAGATTTTATTGCAAAGAATAATATAAACGTAAAAAAACTTTGGCTATTATAAAAAAATTCATATACTTCTTTCAGCCTTTTCTTTTGTGCGGCTAGTCTTAAAAAATTTCGAAAACTCTTATTTTACTTTGATGTAAAAATTGCTATTATGCATTAATATTAAAAATAAGTTGCTTAAGCTTAGTACTCTGTTCTAACTTGCGAAAAGTGTTGAGCAACATTACATATTTCGCTTGAAAATTTTGACAATATGTTGCCAGCTGATTCTCTCTTTTTATCTAATATTAATGTTGCGCAGACAAGATGAATCAGCCGTGTTGTTCTCAATAAAATTATGACTTATTTTAATTCCGACATCTGTTACTTGGCAGCGAAAATTCGCTTTTTTGGAGGAGATTCCTAATTAAAATTAAAAATAATTAAAATTCTTAAAATGCTTTAATAAAAAGATCTGTTTTTAAACAAAAAAAAACTTTTTTTATTAAATAACTTTTAATAAGGTGGATACGTAAGGCAATAGATTTTATTGCAAAGAATAATATAAACGTAAAAAAACTTTGGCTATTATAAAAAAATTCATATACTTCTTTCAGCCTTTTCTTTTGTGCGGCTAGTCTTAAAAAATTTCGAAAACTCTTATTTTACTTTGATGTAAAAATTGCTATTATGCATTAATATTAAAAATAAGTTGCTTAAGCTTAGTACTCTGTTCTAACTTGCGAAAAGTGTTGAGCAACATTACATATTTCGCTTGAAAATTTTGACAATATGTTGCCAGCTGATTCTCTCTTTTTATCTAATATTAATGTTGCGCAGACAAGATGAATCAGCCGTGTTGTTCTCAATAAAATTATGACTTATTTTAATTCCGACATCTGTTACTTGGCAGCGAAAATTCGCTTTTTTGGAGGAGATTCCTAATTAAAATTAAAAATAATTAAAATTCTTAAAATGCTTTAATAAAAAGATCTGTTTTTAAACAAAAAAAAACTTTTTTTATTAAATAACTTTTAATAAGGTGGATACGTAAGGCAATAGATTTTATTGCAAAGAATAATATAAACGTAAAAAAACTTTGGCTATTATAAAAAAATTCATATACTTCTTTCAGCCTTTTCTTTTGTGCGGCTAGTCTTAAAAAATTTCGAAAACTCTTATTTTACTTTGATGTAAAAATTGCTATTATGCATTAATATTAAAAATAAGTTGCTTAAGCTTAGTACTCTGTTCTAACTTGCGAAAAGTGTTGAGCAACATTACATATTTCGCTTGAAAATTTTGACAATATGTTGCCAGCTGATTCTCTCTTTTTATCTAATATTAATGTTGCGCAGTACGGCAGACAAGATGTTTACGAAATAAAAAATTTATAATCACTAAAGAGGCTTTAAAAATAATTAAAATTCTGTTTTTATTAATTAAAATCTGTTTTTAAACAAAAAAAATTTTTTTTATTAAATAACTTTTAATAAGGTGGATACATAAGGCAATAGATTTTATTGCAAATAATAATATAAGCGTATACTATTATTTAAAGAAAATCTTTGGCTATTATAAAAAAAATCATATACTTATTCAGCCTTTTGTTTTGTGTGGCCAGTCTTTAAAAAATGTGAAAACTCTTATTTTACTATGTAAAAATTACTATTATGCATTAATTTTAAAAATAAGTAGAACAGAGATCTCATCGTAAAGCATAACAATAATTTTTCATCGTACATTTTCGCCAATCTCATTAGGCAATTTTAACTACAAGGAATTAATATAATTCAGGAAAGGCGCGTTGACATATCCACCAACGTTGTCATCACATCTGCCGCTTTTGAGACACCTGCTCACATTTCATTTCGATATACGTTTTTCGATGAAACTACTGTGTTTTTCTAAAATAAAAATCTGTAAAACTTTAATTAAAGTTACGTTTTAAATTAGAATAATAAGACTTGGTGTCTATTTACATATAAATAAGTTGTTGTTTTCTCCGGTGGCGTAATAGGCAGCATTTCAGAATCAGATAATATATCTTGAGTGGGCTGCCGATCTGGCGTGCTTAAAAGCTGTGAGCAACTGGTTCTACAATCAAAATTTGCATCACTTACGAAAGCTACAATAAGCAACAATAAATTAGAATAATAACACGTTCTCAATTTCGACGTCTCAGTGAAATCCTCAGAAAACTACCAGGGATCCTGAGAATCGTCTGAATAGAACTGCAAGTCGCATCCACTACCAGATTTTTTGATTCTTTTCTTTTTTGGTTGTAACACCGTTTGCTACTCGAAATACTCCTTCAGTTTTGCTCACATACTTCTTCTAATAATAATTAAAAAAGATCATACATATGTATGTATATACATACATATATTTCAATCCTTACCAGGTTTTCCAATCTCTTTAGCAATATCTATCCACGATGATTGCGCGGCACTGCGGTTAGAATATATCATTTGGGACTTATCCCAAATAACTTTTCTTTTTTTTTTTACTGCAGAAATAAGGATACACTTTTCTGCGTCACTAAATTTTCTTTTTTCTTTTTCACTTTTTAATAAATTTACGCTGTTCTCCATACTTTTACTTTTTGGCACAACAAATTTAAAATTAAAAATACAGTTGTTGCTCACAATTCCGTGCGAAAAAAGTGCTGCTCATATTGTTTCGTAGTTGAAAAAAAAATGTTGCCTGAAACGTGTTTCATTTTGAAAAACATGCGGCCAGAAACATTTCGTGACTTTTTCAAAAATAAACGAGAGTACTAGTTCAGCAACATTATTTCTTATTTATTTCGTACGAATTATTTTTATACAGCATTTCGCACGAAATTATGAACAGAGAGTATCAGGCTTTATATTTAAAAAGGTAAATTTTTATTTCATTGCACAACAGTAATGAATTCATTTCGATTACAAAAATGAAGTGGAATTTAGTTGAACTTCTTTAAGTAAAAAATGAATGTGAATCCAAAGTAAATACTGAATCGAAGCGTTATACGAGTCAGCAAATTATCCGTTTCATCGAAGTGCTCTTTAATAAACCACACTTTTTGTTTTTTGGTGTTACAAAGCGGATGGTTTCCAAATTCGTGAACACGCCACGTATCCCGCAAACAGTAAGCGATTGGCCTTTTGACTTGTTAATTGTCATTGCGTACGCGAAGCGAACCCGAAATTGCAATTGTTAGTCAGTCGGAATTATTGGTATTCGAGGAATACATACATTTTCACCTGCGTACTTTCCATTAATAATGGTTGCCTCAATCAAATTCGGCATAAGTCTTTTCACCGCAAGTCGAGTACCGTTGCAAAGTCACGGTGGATTCAAATTACGGAATATCATAATAACTGAACCAACTGCGAGTTGCAAGTTATGTGGTGGAAATCCTAGTAACTCCAGAGAGTTCAAAAAACTCCGTTGGATAATTTACTGCATCATCGGGATTTGTTATGGAATCAACGGATTTGTATGTCACCATCGATTTTTGATTGAATGGTAAAATTCAGTGCGTGTACAACATCATTATTCTTTGCGGCGAGAATTGCTCGTTGACTTAACCAAACATAATTCTGATAATTCTTACTAATGTGTGGGAAAACTGGGCTTTCTTGTTTGCAATGTTGGAATTTCTTTGTTGATTGATTCCAAATGAAATACTTGGGCATTTCAACGTACAGCAGCGTCGCTGCTTCACACATTGCGAAGAAGCTAGTCAATGTTGTTGATGGTGGTCTCTCAGTTCGGTGTGCCGCATTAGCCTCAGTGAAATAAACTCTTTGTCCATTTTCCAAATACACTGCTAAATGTACAACTGTGGGATGTCTTTCATGAATTTGAAATGCTAATAATCGCCACAATACTTCATAGTGGATAGTTGCCAGATATTAGTTTTTCATTCATAACTCTCTTCGTAATACAATAGAAATTTAAATCATCTTAATTTAAATTGTTTGTTTTATTTTGTTTTAGAAAACCAACTTCTTGTAGGAAAACCCTTTATTATTTTTAAAGTCCACTTAAGTTTCATAATAATAAATAAAATTTTGATGATATTTTTAAAATATTTTATGTCCGAAGGTATCCAATTCTAGAGGCATATCCATAAAGCAGCCCCCCCATTTGATTAAGCGGCCAGGATCATCTCACCTTTACTGAGAATAATGGGTGCATGATCCGGATCCAGATCCAGTGATAGCATGCCTGCCATGTGTTCTGGACCAAGAGTTGGAGAGTCTCCAACTCTTCAGCAAGGAGTGGGCGTTGGCGGCCCTGCTTCGAAACCTCCAAAAGTGTAACTAGCCATGACCTATTGCTAGAAATCAGTCTTCGGCTTCCTAGGGTGCGAGAGCACGTATCATATCCCAGTGGTTTGATCACTGCCGAGTTATGGCATACACACGCTAGGTAGCAAGGTAAATCTTACCTTATCTTATGTCGTATGCCAACTGTGGTCGTCTACTTTAATATTTTTCAGGGTCACTCATATCCAATTTTATTTTTGCCTTGTTTGAATCATTTTATTAAATTCACTTTAAAAGATTATTAATTTAAACAATAAAAACTTAATTGAATTCTCTAAAGTACTTTTAGGTGGTGTCGCCAATATATTTTTAAATCAATAAACAACAACATCAACAGAGATTCAACTCAGGTTGCTTTGCGGAGAATAACTTTAATAAAAGCTTTTTGTTTAACAGATGCTTGTATTGTAGTGGTGTTGGTTTTGCAAAGCTTATTTTAAATAACTTGTTCTTATGTCAAAAATTCCAAATAAAAAATTGTAATATTCATCAACACTTTTCTATCCGCGTGTAAACCCTTCTGGCTGCTGAAGTAAACGGAACTTTTATTTACTCTTTTACACGTATACTTTAAATAAAAATCGTTTGGATGGACGTTGCTGCTTTCGCATTAAAATTTGTTTACTTCCATTTATTTGTTTCAATGTATTTTCTTGTTTCTAATCAACGTATTCCTTTTCGACCTCACGTCTTACTTTCGGTTTAATCTTCTTCTGGCCGTCTTATCTCTCAGCACTTAATTTCTGTATAATTCTAGCTGCTTTCTGTCAATTGCTTAGTTATACAATAAAGACACTTTCGTATTTTAAAATATTTGTATTTTGTTCTTTCCCACATAATTAAACGAAAAAGAAGCTCAAGCTGAAAGAAAACAGGCATCTTTCACTAGGCATCTTTCAACACTGTCCAGAGGGGCAAATGCTTCATATCGTCCACTAAGTGCCATTGATGGATATTAGCCTTTGCAAACAACTGTTAACTTATCCTGTAGGACTGTTGTTTTACTGTCTAATGAGATTCACTCACGGTCACCTATTACTAAATATGCCCCTTCTAGGACAAACATTTAAAAGAGCATTCAACCACCGCCTGAGTTCTACAGAGTATTCGTTACCATGCCGAAGATAAAAAAGTTTTAATAGATCTCAACATCAGTAAGTCTCCTGGGCCAACGTGTGATTAGATTTACATCCGCGCCTGGCCATGAAGCCTTAATCAGATGGTGGATGAAACCACTGCATAATTTGGAACGTCATGCTCGTCCTAGGAAGCCGAAGCTATAATTCTATGCAACAGAACTTTCTAGTTGCAACTTCGATGATTCCAGAGCAGGGCTGCAAATCATCACTCGTTGGAGTTGGAGACTTTCCAACTCCTGTTCAGAACACATGTCTAGCATGCTCACTGGACTATATCATTCACCTAGCGTGCCATTAACGGAGAAATGTTCCTGGCCGCCATAATAACCATTATACTGTTATGGGGCCGCGAAACCACAACCACCACGATACCCCCATATAGGGGCCGACCTTAATAATCAGTCAGAGAACTATTAAATGTCTAAAAAGACAAATAATGAACTCTGCGGGTCACTGATTCCTGTGGAAATAACGTGGACTTTCCAGTTGTACCCCTGCTGACTTCAGGGGACTGGGCTCCCTTTTTCCCCCAGTTGCACTGTGTCTAGATAGTCGAAGTTCTATAAAGACCATATATATGTGCCCCCGGGGGGTAGTCTCCTGGGCCAACTAGAATTCCAGCACTGGTCTTGAAACAGTGTTCTTCGACGCTAGCGCGTCCGTTAGCAGCCCTCTTCAGTATGTTGTATCATGCCATCGAATTTCCAAAGTGTTGGAAGGTGGCTAAAATAATGCCGATTTCCAAAAAGGGTGAGGCTAACAACTCTGAAAATTACTGACCAATTGCAATTTGTTTTGTACTTTCCAAAAATTATTAATACTTTCGTATTAATAATTTTCATTTATTTGTCTTTTTAGACATTTAATTATTAATACTTTCGTATTAATAATTTTCAGCTTGTGCGGTACCGTGAGTCCAACTTACGTACTTAGCAACCGTAATGGTTGCATGTATGGTTTCCGTAGGGGGCGCTCTGCTGGTTACTTGCTGGCTTTCTTATCGAAACAATTGTGCAACTGCATGCATCCCTTCGGAGAGAGAACCCCCTACAGGGGCACATTAATATTTCTTAATGGAATCTCACCATTAAGACATGTGTCACTGAAAGTAAAAGGGAG
Source organism: Trichopoda pennipes (assembly GCA_030448955.1). Taxonomy (NCBI): domain Eukaryota; kingdom Metazoa; phylum Arthropoda; class Insecta; order Diptera; family Tachinidae; genus Trichopoda; species Trichopoda pennipes. The sequence continues at coordinate 10,326,672 of JASKUP010000052.1, read as the reverse complement.
TCCAGTCCTCTAAAGGCTTATAGGAGCCAACTGGACAACTTCCACTTTATTTCTACGGCAATCAGTAAGCCCAAAAGTTCAGCTGTCGCTGTTCTCTTTCTGATTATTGAGTGTCGTAGTGGTTATACGCCCTCATGAAATAATTAAGGGGCCAGGATCATTTACTTTTGACCAAAAACACACGGGGTAAATGATCCACGACCAGAGAGTATGCTATGCCATGTGTTCTGGCCCAGGCGTTGGAAAGTCCCCAACTCTTCAGCAAGTAGTAGTGAGGTGGCGAACTGTTCCTAGCTCTCGAAGTTGCAACTTGATGCGAATAGAGCATAGGGATATCCGACGGCTTCCTAGCGCGTGGAAGACGCTACATATCACCTAAGTGGTTTGATCCACCATCAGTTATGGCTTACACAGTTGGGTACTGATGTAAATCTAATCACGCATTTCGGAGAGAGTAAGATGGTGGCTCTAGATATTTGGCATGATGAATTTCTGTCAAAATTTGTTGCATTTGGTATCGATGATAATTTCTCAGGAATCGTACTATCCGAGTTGTTATAGATGGGATTTCAGCAGACAACTTCAAGATTATTTTAGGTGTACCGCAAGGCTTTGTTTTTTCTCCTAGTCTATTTCTTATTTTTCTAAATTACCGTCTTTGTCAAACTTTCAACCCTCTAACCTCCTTCGCAGATGACAGCACCATTTGTCATTCGTATTAATTTAGTATTAGACCGAATCAGTTGGAGGTGAGTTCCAAAAAGGCGAAACATGACTGATACGCCCAATCATGATCTCACAACAATCTCGAAGTGGGGTCGTGTGAAAAGAGTAGATTTTAATGTTCCCTAAGACACAATGGTGCATGCTTACGCCTAGATCTGTGTTCAGGAATGGTGCTGCATCGGTTACTATGTGTGATATAGGTATTACGGAATCCAACACTTTGGAAATTCGATGACATGATACAACGTACTGAAGAGCTGGAATTCTAGTTGGCCCAGGAGACTACCCCCCGGGGGCACATATATATGGTCTTTATAGAACTTCGACTATCTAGACACAGTGCAACTGGGGGAAAAATGTAGCCCAGTCTCCTGAAGTCAGCAGGGGTACAACTGGAAACTCCACTTTTTTCCCACGGGAATCAGTAATGCCCGCAGAGTTCATTATTTGTCTCTTCAGACATTTAATAGTTCTCTGGCTGATCATTGAGGATGGCCCCTATATAAGAGTATCGTGGTGGTTGTGGTATTGCGGCCCCATAAGGGATTTATGAAAATTATGGTGGCCAGGATCATTTCACTGATGACACGCAAAGTGAATGATCCAGTCCAGTGAGCATGCTAGACATGTGTTCTGGACAGGAGTTGAAAGTCTCCAACTCTTTAGCAAGGTGTGATGGTTCGCAGCCCTGCCCTGGAATCATTAAAGTTGCAACTAGGTGGTTCTGTTGCTTAGAATTATGTTTTCGGCTTCCTAGGACGCATGTATGACGTTCCAAATTATACTATTGTGGTTTGTCCACCATCTGATTAAGGCTACATAGCCAGGTGCGGATGTAAAACGAATCACACTATCTGTACTAATTATACCACCTATGTATATCCGTTCAAAGGTAGAATACAATTCTCATGTATGGGCCGGCGACCCAAACTCTATTTTGAAGTTCCTCGACCGCGTACAGGAGAGAGCCAAGCGGCTCATTGGGGACAGTAGGGTATCCAACTCTATTGATTGTGTGGAGCATCAAGGAAATGTGGGTTGTATTTCACTATTTCATCGTTACTACAAAGGTAAGTGTTCTAACGAAATTAGGGAACCTGTTCCCGAAACTCGCACGTGTTTTTGTGTTTAAACCGATTTTCGTGAGAGCACATCCATAATTGGCCAGTGAGTCGCATTACGTATTACAGAGAAAATTCGGTTTTTAGCAAAACAGTTCGTATGCGTAATAAACTCTCTCCAGAGGTCTTTCCTGTCTTTTTCAATGTAGGAAAGTTTAAATTGAATGTCCACAAACTTTACTCCTTCTTTCCTCCTCCCCATAACCTAATTTCCTAGTTCTGGCGCAATGCATTGCATGTGTAGGGGTCATCCTCTGAGTGTTGCTGGTCGGAAACGAAAAAAAAAAAATTTAAAAGAGTAGCACCTCGAAGGAAAACCACCATAATAAAGTATCACATGAAGTCTATTGTTTATTGAGGTTTACTGGTTTCCCTAGGACCTCTTGGCCGGGCTTTATAATAAACAAGCGAATTTCTCTGACCAAGTTTTATTGTTTTTGGTTTTTGTAAGCTTTCTAAGGTCCCCTGAGGTTCGTTTTCCTCTAGTGTGGGAATTAAGCTACACTTATGAGTTTCATTGACTACCGTCTAGCGCACATTAAATTCCCAGCTTTATTCCAGCGAACTCATGGAAATATTTAGACTTAGGGCTTACTCTGAATTATTGCGATCCTCTAGACGAACCAATTGAGATCTATAAGCCGCATAACTATACCATAAAACACTATGACTTTGGACTTTCATGAGGATCGATCCCCATTTTACAAGTACAAAAAATACGTGAAAACTTTTCGCCCTTTTGAGGGCACCACTCAGTTTTTAACTTCAATTTATTTTTATTTCACATGTAGCGGTCTTAATAACTCATTTTCTGTGAAAGTTATCAGTACCTAGGTGTTACGTTCGCCCTTGGCATGGATAGACATTGTAGCAATATTACGTTACGTAACGTTTTTCACGTAAAAGTAAAATAACTAACATTTTAAAAAAATACACAGTAGTTTTACAACAATTACAAAAATCAGCATTAGATTTTCTTAAAACAACATTTAATCGTTGTGTTTGTTGTTGTTATTGTTGTTGTTATTGTTGTTGTTGTTGTTGTCATTGTCATTGTAATCATGTTATCTTAAAATAGAAAAAATTCCTGAAGTCATCAAAAATGTAAAAATCAAAAATTAAACAAATGCAATTTTCATGTCACGTTTATTATCTACAAGATTCACATTAAATTTTCTCTTTTTTTTTGTGTTTTATAATGAACCTGGTATCGGGTGTTTTTTTATAGAGGTATAGAACTTTAAGTTAGCAATACTTTTTTAACCGACTGCTATTTCGTCAGCTATGAAATGATTTAAGCTTAATTCGGCTTGCTATTTCAACATGTAGACATTGATGTGTCTAAACAACGCTTCCAAATTGTGTAAACTGGGTCAAAAACAAGATTGCCGCTACTCGAACTTTGTTTAGCGACGAAGCTCACTTTTGTTTGAATGGATATGTCAAGAAACAAAATTACTCGTGTGTTTGGATTGATGATAATCCTCAGGTGTGTGTTGAAACATCGCTACATCCAGAAAAACTGATTATTTCGGTGTGCTTTATGGGCTGGTAGAATCACTGGTCCGTAATTTTTTAAAACCGTTGCTGTTCATAAGTTTACAGCGAATGTCTACCGCCATACAGTCATGATTACTGATTTTTTCGTTCATCAATTGAATCAATATGTGCAGGAGCTGTTGTTTTATCTTATCATACAACTGTGTGATTAGATTTACATCCGCGCCTGGCCATGAAGTCTTAATCAGATGGTGGACCAAACCACTGCATAATTTGGAACGTCATGCTCGTCCTAGGAAGCCGAAGCTATAATTCTATGCGACAGAACTTTATAGTTGCAACTTCGATGATTCCAGAGCAGGGCTGCAAATCATCACTCCTTGCTTAAGAGTTGGAGACTTTCCAACTCCTGTCCAGAACACATGTCTAGCATGCTCACTGGATCTGGGAACATTTCACCAGGTAGGTGTTATTAAAGGTGAAATGAACCCGGCCACCATAAAACCATAGACTGATATGGGGCCGCGAAACCACAATCACCACGATACTCCCGAAGGGCCAACCTCAATAACCAGTCAGAGAAAGAGCTAAATGTCTAAAGAGACAAATAGCGGAAACTCTGCGGGCTACTGATTCCCGTGGAAATAACGTGGAGTTCCCAGTTGACTCCTGCCGCCTTCAGGGGACTGGACTCCCTTTTTCCCCCAGTTGCACAGGTCTAGATGGTCAAGTATTCTATAAAGACCGATAAATGTGCCCCAGGGGGGAGCTGCTGCTGGGGGTATAAGGGAAACCAGTCCCCTGAAGCCAGCAGGGGTCAACTGGAAGCTCCACGTTATTTCCACGGGAATCAGTAAGCCCCAGAGTTCCGATAATTGTCTTTTTAGACTTTTAGCTGTTTCTTTGACTGATAATTGAGGTTGGCCCTTCGGGAGTATCGCGGTGGTTGCGGCCCCCGCATGAATCTGATTGTGGGGGCCAGGATGATCTCGCCTTTAATAACACCAGCGGGTGATTGATCTAGATCCAGTGAGCATGCTAGTCATGTTTTCTGGACCAGGAGTTGGATAGTCTCCACCTCAGCAACCCTGATTTGGAACCGCTGAAATTGCAACAAAAAAAGACCTGTTGCTAGAATTAGTCCTCGGCTTCCTAGGGCGTGAATGACGTTGATTTTCATTTCCGGTGGTTTGACCACCATCTGATTAAGGCTTACGGTCAGGTACAGGTGTAAATCTTATCACGCATCACACAATTGATTTATTTAGGGAAACGTTTGGTAACCGCATAATTTCATGTTTCGGACCCATGACTAGATTGTTTTCTGTGGGCATATGTGAAGTCCCTGGTCGGCCCGAAACGATCACTTGGAGAAGAATATTCGCTGCGTTATTGCCGATATATGACCACAAATGTTTGATAAAGTCAAGGAAAAATTGGGCCTCCAAATAAATAACACGGCGTCCGAGCCTGCCTTGGCTATCATATGCCAGAAATCATTTATAAATTATAATGCCAGAAGATTATCTTTCGAGTTAATTTAAAACTTATGTCAATTAAAAAAAAAGTATTTTTATTTTAATGCATTTCAAAGTTCTATGCCTCTATAAAAAACACCCTTTACTTTTTATTTTCAATATATTGAAACAACTAAAGTATTCGAATCAAATACCAGATGGTAGCAATGGTGAATTTGTTGATTTTCGCCGGTACCCTGAATGACTTGGGAGTTAAGTAACCGGTAAGAATAAATTGAGTTCGCCATTGCCATCACCTGTCTAATAAATAGACTTGTGGTGTTGTTTTTGAAGACCCTTTCTTTTATTTAAATTTTTTATTTATAATTTTTATAAAATAATTTTAAATAAAAATCGTTTCTTTTATTTTTTGCGCTTAAACTGTTACACGACATTTGTTTTTCACCAAAATTTGACCGGGTGGACAACGAGGGTCAGAATAGAATAGACCACGATCATCAAAACTAATTTCGGTAGTTGCTTCCGTTTTATTTTGACGATTAGCCGCCGCCGACGCCTCCTGCTCCTCCTCTAATAAATTACTGCCGTAAAGCAAATCGAAACGTCTTGGATTGACATAAGGCGACGGTGTTGTTGTTGTTGTTGTAGTTGTAATTTTATCCAGCTTGTATGACGGAGAATAGTTGTTGTTTGTGGTCGTTGTTGATGATGTTGATGGTGAAATGACTGAAACCATTTGAATTTTTGATAAAAATGGATTGCCCGCATAGGGATGATTTAAAGGTTGTTGCGCTGCCTGATTGATTGTTGGTGTATATAAATTGTTTGCCGTTTGTATAGGATATTGTTGTTGTTGCTGCTGCTGCTGGTGTTGTTGTCTAATGTGATTTTGCAAACCTATACCTCTACCGGGATGCGAGGATAATTCTAAGGGAGTCTGAGGTGGTCCTTTTATAGGATAAATACCTGGTACACCCTGTTCAAATTCTTGCGCATTATTTTGTATTTCATGACCTCTGCCACGTCCTCTATGATTTCTATTGCCACGACCATGTCCCGGACGTACATCTATATCGAATTCACCCAATTCAGAGGAATCCTGAAAATGTATTTTCTCCCCATGGCGACTAGCGTTGACAAAAGTCACCACCATTACCATCATTAATGTGGCTGCAATTAACAGGCGTGACGAGAATTTACTCAAGTCCATTGTTGTTAATTTTTTTTTTATTTATTATTTGTCCGCTGCGATGTTTGTTCGGCTTAGGTTTCTTAACGTTTGTTTAGCTGCTTTGTTTTGCTTGTTAGCAGCGTAGCGCTGTCCAAGTGATACTAGTTAAAGTATTTATTTTTGTATAATTATTCTTATTATATTTTCTGTTTGATTTTATTTTAATTTCTTAATCTTTTAATTTTTTGTTTGCTGTTTTCTAATGCTTAACTATTGAGTATCAAGAAGTATTAAGTAATGATTTTTATATTTATATATTTAGTATAGAAATAATGACTAATTATTGAATTTTAAGCGATAACACAATTATTTGTAGGTTAGTTGTATTAGAGGGATAAATAAATTCTTGGACTGTCTATGGAAGCTTAAAAGTTTGATGCCTGAAGTTTTCATGCGATCGTTACAACAAACAAATAATAACAAAAAAGTAAAGAGTAAAGAGTGTGCCCATAGTAATGTGATTTTGTGCAAATACTGTTCTATTAAATTTGTATTGTATTACGAAGAGAAAAGTTCGGCAATTATGAATGAAAAATAATGTCTGGCAACTGTCCACTACGACCACGCTGACAGATGTCGTTTCTTTCATCAAAGTTTTTAATTACTTTTTGGCGAAATGGCCGTCCTATTTCGTTAATCACATTAAGGATTTTAAGGTTTAAGGCTGAAATCGATTCGATAGACTCCGTATTATAGACTCTGTCCTTAACATAGCCTCATAAAAAATAATCCAGTGGTGTTAGATCACATGATCTGGCTGGCCACTTAACTGTTTATTTTCGTGAAATTATGCGATGGGAAAATTTGGTTTGCTATAAATTAATCGTTTTATTGGCTGTGTAACATGTGGCATTGTCCTGTTAAAAGCACATGCCAGTGATAGCCACGTCGTCAATAATAGCCCAAAATTGTGCAGTAAGCATATTGCGATAGCGTAATCCTTTGACAGTTACTGTATTTCCATCCCCGTCTTCTAAAAAAACGTCCCAATCACGCCCCCAGACCACATAGCGTACCATACAGTGAGCATGCAAAGTCTTCTCAATTACCTCTCTAAGATTTTCAGAAACCCAAATACGGGAATTTTGCTTCTTGACATACCCTAACAAGTACCCCCCGGGGGCACATTTATGGTCTTTATAGTACGTAACAGCTATTTAGATCTGTGAAACTGGGGGAAAAAGGGAGCCCAGTCCCCTGAAGACAGACAGGGGGTCAACTGGAAGCTATACTTTATTTCCACGGGGATCAGTGACCAGCAGAGTTCATTATTTGTCTCTTTAGACATTTAATAGTTTTCTGACTGATCATTGAGGTTGGCCCCTATATGGGCGTGAATGACGTTGCATTTCATTCCCAGTGGTATGACCACCATCTGATTAAGGCTCAGTGCCAGGCGCAGATGTAAATCTTATCCACGTAATACTCTGACAAGTTCTCCCAGGGGGCACATTTATTGGTCTTTATAGAATACTGGAAGCTCCACGTTATTTCCACGGGAATCAGTAAGCCCTAGAGTTTTCACTAATTATGTCTTTAGACTTTTAGCTGTTTCTCTGACTGAATTTTGAGGTTGGCCCTTCGGGAGTATCGTGATGGTTGTGGTTTTGCGGCCCTCGCATGAATTTGATTGTGAGGGCCAGGATCATCTCGCCTTTATTAACATGATGAATGATCCGGATCCAGTGAGCATGCTAGTCATGTGTTCTGGACCAGGAGTTGGAGAGTCTCCAGATCTTCAGTAAGGGGTAGTGGTTTGCAACCCTGCTTTGGAGTCGCTGAAATTGCAACTAGGAAAGACGTGTTGCTAGAATTAGTCCTCGGCTTCCTAGGGCGTGAATGATGTTGCTTTTCATTCCCAGTGGTTTGACCACCATCTGATCAAGGCTTACGGTCAGGTGCAGATATAAATCTTATCACAAAATACTCTGACAAGTGAAAATGGGCTTTGTCTGAAAGAATGATTTTTTCAGAAAAGCCGGCGATGTGAATGGTCGGTCGGCTTCAGTTGCTGCACCAGTTGAACCTTGTAAGGCTTCAATGTCAAATCCTTACGCGATGTGGGGGTTTGAAATAACTCCAATTGTTGAGAACGTCGAGGAATTGATAAATTTAGATCTGCTTTCAACACTGTGACTCACGACTGCGATGTTTGCAGTTGAACGACTCGGTCAAACGTGCGTTGCACATTTTTTATAGAGCCCGTTGACTCATATTTAACGATCTAATAGCGGTTTAAGAAGGAAGGAATCCTACGAAATGTTACGTTAACAGAACCACCATTTTCACGGTGTATTTTAATGCGATTTTCGCACGAAATTGTATTGCGAAACTTTTTCGCGCATTGTTGGCCGTGTGTTATGAATAACAGGAACAATATTTGGCTATTTTAAGTGGTTTTGGTGGTAGTTTATAGTTTATCAGCTCGAGAACCATTGACAACTCTACATGGTCGTCCCATAGGAAGTAATCGAAAGGCTGTTAAATTGCTCGATCTTGGAAGGCAATTGACAATTTAAAAATGTTCATGGTTGCCGCTAATGTATGGCTCTTATGGCCATGCTGCTGATAAATTAATTATCATACTGCGATTACGATTTCCGTCAATCGCAAGGCGAGCTCCATCTCATTAAAAAAAAAAATATGGAATAGTTTGGATATAATGAGTTTATAGGATGCATTTTAGCTCAAATGAACGAGTATGTGCTCAGTAACTAACGAAAAGGTATATAAGTTGGCCAACGGTTGACAACCGTTATTAACTTAAACCGAAAATAGTACGCCTATTGATTCTGCGGGAGTAAATAGTCACTCCAAGCAACAAGAAGAGGTTCCGAGATTACTTACTTACAGCACATAAAAAGTCTAATAAGTTTGATAGCGTGATCTCTGACTTGCTTATACTGGATTACACATCGTTCGCGTATTATTAATTGTATTCTTCTATCTTGAACATTCACTTATAACGGAGATGTTTTTGACGTATCCTTAGTGCCATAAATCTATGCATAACTAATAAAACTTGCCATAACGTCCTGTGCCTGCGCCTATCGGGCTGTCTCTTTGCTTGTTATTAAGTGTTCCCAAAAAAAAACGCTTCTTAATATTTTTCTCAGGCTGAAAAATAACACACCCGCGTTAAACATTATACTTGAAATACTGTTAATTTTTTTATACACATTTTTACCGGTAATTAATTTAAAGGCTTGTCCCATATCGGGCGTTGTACTTGTGGGTTTTCATCTGTTTATTACTCGAAATCATTTAATCGTTTTAAATAAAATTTATCTGCCATTAAACAATCGATTTCTTTTTTCAAAACTAAAACTAATTTTAACATGACCATCTGTTGCTGTTTACTTTTTTTTTGTCTAATTCGTCTCCATAGAAATAAATATTAAACCGTTATTTTGTTCATGATAATGAACATGCAGATAAAACAAAAGAAAACAAGATTTAAATCACGCACATGGCGCTACGCTTCGATTCTTTTTCGACAACAACACAAAATTACACATGTTGATTTTAAAATAGAATAAAAACGTTTTATGTTGCTTAAAGAAAACTTTAGAATAAGCAAATGATTTCCCAATACGAGGAAAGTTCAAACAGGTTTTACAAAAAAACAGGGGAATAAATATATTTTTTTTATTGTTGATTATATCTTCACTTCTTTTATTCCACTTCTGAATATGCAATTCTTGTGAAACTTCACATTTCTTTTTCACATTTTTTTTTTTTAACTCTCAATAATTATTTATTGTATCTTCAAGAAAATGAACTAACAATAATTATTAAAATCTTAAATTCTAAAAAAAAAGTTACATTAGTCCCGACCATGTCAGACCTAATCTTTTGGGTAAAAAAAAAATTGTCATAAAAAACAAATATTCCTAAGATGTGTCGTCTGTAGCATTGAGGATTAAAGCTGCGGTATCCCTCTTTTTTAATCGGCTATGTCCACTATAATTCAAGATATTGCGAGCAAGGGGGTTAGGATGGTCTTCAAGCTTCATCAAGTATTTGCCTGCGTATTTGATGATTTCTGTAGTCACCAGCGGTATGTCTAAATCACAATGTATGTTTGAATTTCTGATGTACCATGGAGCGGAAGTTATCAACCGTAAAATTATATTTTGCCTACGTTGGATTCTATCCACATTTGAAGCTGAGGCAGTACCCCAAAGTTGGATTCCGTAAGACCATATCAGTTTTAAAATACTCTTGTAAATTAGAAGCTTACAATCTAGGCTATGTTTCGAGTTCCTGTCAATGAGCCAATGTAGTTGTGTTAGCTTAAGTTTCATTTGTGTTAGCTTTGAGTCAATATGATGTTTCCATGTAAGGCGACGGTCAAAAAGTATACCAAGATATCTCACATAACTATGGTGAGGAACAATGTGATTATTGATTCGAACGGGTGAACAATTATCTCTTAGCAGGGTGAAGGTCACATGAATGCACTTTTCAACGTTCACTTTAATTCTCCATAATTTTAACCACAACTCAAACTGTTGCTGAAGATTAATGGATGTTTTCATGCCAACTTAGACACGCTGTATCATCAGCAAACGTAGAAGTGTGGACAGTTTCACTTACAGGCATATCGCAGGTATATATCAAGTATAAAACTGGTCCAAGAATGCTACCTTGTGGTACGCCAGATGAAATTGGTTTGGATACATTAACGAAGTCTCCTTCAACAACAGAAAATTTCCGTCCAATTATGTAGCTTTTTAATAGGTTGCTTATATTACAATGCAAGTGAGCGGTCAGTTTCAGAAATAGACCTTCATGCCAAACTTTGTCAAAAGCCTGAGAAACATCAATAAAAATAGCTGAACAATACTTCTTCTCTTCAAAAGTCCTTCCTATCACCTGAACCAATCTATGGGTTTGTTCAATTGTGCTATGTCTACTTCTAAAACCAAATTGATGGTTTGGGATACACCCACTATCCCTTAGCATCGGAGACAATTTCTCCATAAGCAACTTTTCACCTTATGTTCACATGTTCACATTTCTTTTGCAGTCCCTCTGCCTTGTTTGGTGTTCACTGTGAACGTGGTGGTTCCGTTTGGTTTGTAGTTCTTATAAAACGCAAAGCAGAAGGTCGTTTTAGGCTTTTTCTTTCTAAATTGAAGCCGAACACCTATGGTTTACTTTTTTTTCTCCTGATTTCTGCATTTACTTGTCCCATTCATGAGGTGTTTGTTGTTCCTTTTTACAACTAAGTCTCTCTCTGGAAATAACGTGATAAGATTTACATCTGCACCTGGCCGTGGGCCCTAATCAGATGATGGATCATTACCACTGTGGATGAAATGTAGCGCCATCCTCGCCCTAGAAGGCCTTCGAATACGTATATCCTCCGGTCACTCCTAGTTGCAACTTCAAAAGCTAAACTATCCAACTCCTGGTCCAGAACGCATAAAGCTTAATATAATTAAGAACAATTGTGTGATTAGATTTACATCTGCGCCTGACTATGTAGTCTTAATCAGATGGTGGTCAAAACACTGCATAATTTGGGACGTCATGCTTCCTAGGAAGCCGAAGCTATAATTCTATGCAACAGAACTTTCTAGTTGCAACTTCGATGATTCCAGAGAAGGGATGTAAATCATCACTCCTTGCTTAAGAGTTGGAGACTTTCCAACTCCTGTCCAGAACACATGCCTAGCATGCTCACTCGATCTGGGAACATTTCACCAGGTAGGTGTTATTAAAGGTGAAATGAACCCGGCCACCATAGAACCATAGACTGATATGGGGCCGCGAAACCACAACCACCACGTCACTTCCATATAGGGGCCAACCTCAATGATCAATGTCTAAAGAGACAAATAACGGAACACTGCGGGTCACTGATTCCCGTGGAAATTAAGTAGAGTTTCCAGTTGTACCCCTGCCCAGTTGTACCAAAAAAGGACCGCAGTCCCCTTTAGGGACTGTCCGCCAGGAAGGTGTACGTACTACTTTGTTTCATCGTCATTTGGGTATACATTAGTCTTGACGTGGCAAATTTATTATGGAAAAAATATTCGATAAACCAACGTGTTTTAATCGTTAAAACATCCGATTAGTGTGACGATGAGAAAATTACGTGAATTTTATTTATTGTGTATTGATTGATTTCGAAGAAAGTGGGTCTGTAGGTGATAGGTCCAAGCATGGACTATAACGTACTGCAATATCGGCTGAAAACATTACTGTTACTCAGGAAATTGTTCAAAATAATCAGTCAAACTCAATTCGACGTATTCGTTACCATGTAAGATTCCGTTGACACAAGACAATTTACGCCGCCGTTCATATGCCAATAGGATGTTACAGCTCACCCATGACAACCCCGATTTTCAAGAAAAAATCATAATGAGTGACGAGGCACATTTTCATTTGAATGGGGATATGTGAATAAATAAAATAGTCGGTTCTGGGGAATGGGAAACCCTCAAATTATACAACAGTTCCTTTTGCATCCATTAAAAGTGGCAGTCTGGTGTGCAATTTAGTTAGGAGGAATCATTGGGGCCTTACTTTTATAAAAATGAAAATGGCGTAAAGGTAAGTGTGAATGGGGAGTGATATTGTGATTTGATTAACTTCATGCCTTGGGCTTGATTAACGTGTGGTATCAACAAAACGGTGCCACATCGCATACAGCCAAGACTACAATGGAAGTACTGCGACTCTTCTTTCCACAACAAGTTATTTCAAGAAATGGCGATGTTGATTGGCCTCCACGCTCGCCTGGTTAGACTGCTCTGGACTTCTTCTGAAAACCAAGGTTTATGCAAACAAACCAGAACCACTTGAGGTACTCAAACAAAATATTCGTGATCAAAATAATGAAAAACCGCGCATAAAAAATTCTACGAAATACGACAAACAACAGAAAAACAAACTATCACAATAAAAACAAAACACAACCAATCACAGGTGCCTAAAGTGAATGATAACAACAATATGGGGCGATGTTAAAGTAGTATTCTACTTGTATATGCGGAAACCGTTTAAAGCAAATAAAAAGCTTCACTTGCTAAGCAAATGGATAAATTCAAGTTGAATCATCGCTGAGCAAAGACAACAAAGTTACCATCGTGTTTATTTTGTGTGTAAATAAATCGCTTAATTTAATTTAAAACTCTAAAGTGCTGTGTTATTCTTTGGCATAAAAGAACTCAATATAACAAAATGTTTATTAAAAGGAATAAACGTAACCATATTATCAATACATAGTTAAGCTACGCTAATATTGAACAATTTAGATTTTGGGAATTGTTGGAGATCTCACGGAATGTACTTCATCGTAGAAAATTTTATAGGGCCTCCACTTACTGAGCAATGCGTATGGTTTTGTTCGCAGCTGAGATCTTGTTGATAGTGCACAAAAATGTTCCGTAAAATACACATTGCTTACAATTCGTATAATTCAAATCTTCAGAGACTAATACCGCTAATAATACGTAGCTTGGACAGTAAAGGCAAAGCAAGTAGAGAAGATCTCCTAAGAAATCGATTTATATTGGTTATGTCGTCGTTTAATCCATGTCTAATTAAAACGTCTATCAGGAAATGAGGGAGAGAAAAGCTTTTAAAAGAAAGAACGCCGACAGCTTTTTACATCAAATTTAAATGTGATATATTCGTGAGCTTGGTTTGCCCACTTGGCATCTTCAGTCACTCAAAATTATTTCATAAAAATACTTCATTAATCGGGAACCCTAATATAACGCATCGCTTGTATGCACAGCACCAGTGAACTTTGTCTTAAGCTCTCTGAGGACTTCACATAATTTTTTAACCGCCCTACTATCGCTCTACTTGAATCTCTCAGTAATTTCGTTTTTCAGGAAGAAATGTTTGATATAGAAAAATTGTTGTTAAAGTGCAACATCTGACATTTTGCTTTTGAAATAATTTTTTAAACACTTACTGTCTTGCCCTCGTAATTTACCTGAAATGCAATTCATATTTTATAATTTTTATTCCTTTACAGATTTTTTTTCTTTTCTCCAACAAAAAAACCAGCCAATCAGCCACCCTACAATTGCTAAAGAAATATTGAAAGGGAAAGAAAATAGAACAAGAGTAACAACAACAACATAAAAAAAATAGAAAGAACAGTTAAAGAAAAATGGCGGTAAACGTTTATTCTACAAATGTTACGACTGAAAATCTTTCTAGACATGATATGCTTGCTTGGGTAAACGATTGTCTGCAAGCGCAGTTTTCAAAAATTGAAGAACTATGCACTGGTGAGTAGAAAATTAAAATGTTAAAATTTACAGTTAAACACACAAAATTGTTTAGAAAATTTCCCATCTTGTTTTAGCATATTATTAAATACTCTGTTGATATTTTATTTTTTAAAAAATACCGTTACTTTTACAAAAAATCTATTAGCAGAATTAAGGTGGCAACTTCTGTAGTGCCTACTATGAATATTGAAACACAGATAGAACTTTTGCCGGAGACTTACAGTATCGGTCAAAAGCTAAGCACCCCCTACTACGCTACTGCGACATTGCTGTATTAGTTAACGGTACACTCTAAAAATGCAGCAGCTATTAAGCTGAAGTGTTAAGAAGAAGAATTTGCTAAAATTTATTCGAAAATTCGTTGAGATAAGAGTTACGGCACGCCATAAGTACTCAATTGATTTAAAAATTAGTATTCCTGATGATTGGAGAGCCGACTTATCAAGACATCAATTGAGTGCAAAATATTAGATCAACAGATCAATTATTTCTAGGCTTATTGAAAGAGTTTTTGCAGACTGGTCGCACATCTCCTACTCATTTTGGAGACAGGTGACGTGAAACTTCGCGACATGAAGACTTCTTAGTTAAAAGGACAATCTAAAATGTTACTACAGCATATGGTTTGTGAACAATCCGGTTTCGGCCGTTTGCCATCTTCAGTGTTCTTTACGTACTACGAAAAGATGGCAAACGGCCGAAACCGGTTTGTTCACAAACCAAATTTGACAAGGGTCGACGGAAAACCGTACCCAAATAAGAGTGAATTTAGCCCCGTCGGAAAATCTAAGAACATATTCATTGCTTTACAAAATTTGCTTATGAAAATTCGAATCAATGGCAGGCAGCCTTATTTTGGGCGCAAATTGCACAATTATTCGCCAATTATGAATAAAAAATGATGTCTGGCAATTGTCCACCACCATCACTTTGACAGATCTTGATTCTTTCATTAACATTTTTAATCATGTTATGACAAAATGGCGGTCCTATTTTGTTAAGCACGTTAAGGATTTTAAGTTTTAAGGCTGAAATCGATTCGATTGACTCCGTATTATAGACTCTGTCCTTAACATAGCCTCACAAAAAATAATCCAGTGGTGTTAAATCCCACGCTCCGACTGGCCTCCCCCCGGAGGCACATTATAGTCTTTTTGGAACCTACTATTCCATTTAGATTTGTGTCTTGCGGGGTAAAAGGGAGCCCAGGCCCCTCAAAGGCTAGTAGGAGTCACCTGGACAATCCACATATTTCCACGGGAATCAGTAAGCTCGCAGAGTGCACTATTTGTACTCTTAAGGCAAAGATGTACTCTGTACTGATTATTGAGGTTGGCCCCTATATGGGAGTATCGTGGTGGTTGTGGTTTCGGACCCTCGTGAGAGTTTGTGGGTCGGATCATTCAAATTAACACAATGAATGGTTCAGGTTTAGTGAGTATGAATGCTGTCGTGTTCTTGAGAAATAAGAGCTTCATGCGTTCTGGACCAGGAGTTGGAAAGTCTCCAACTCCTCAGCAAGGAGTGAGGGCACGGCCTACTCCGGACTTTCTAAATTGCTACTAGGAGTGACTGGAGGATATACGTATCTGAAGGCCTTCTAGGGCGTAGTTGGTGTCCAATCAACTAAGTGGTTTGACCACCATCTGATTATGACCTCGCGGTCGGTGCAGATGTAAATCAAATCACGCTCCGACTGGCCAGTTAAATGCTGATTGTCGTGAAATTAGGCGATCGGGAAATTTAGTTTCATTGGCTGTGTGACATGTGGCACCGTCCTGTTGAAACCATAAATCAGCGACATTCACGTCGTTAATAATAAGCTAAAATTGAGTTGTTTAGCATCTCGCAATAGAGTGATCTATTGACATGTGCGTAAATTTTCCGACGGGGTTTAATTTGCTTACGACGAGGGTCGGCGGAAAACCGTATCCAAATAAAAGTGATCTATTGACCGTTACCGCATTTCCAGCGTCACGAAAAAAAAAAACGGCCCAATCACGCTTCCAGACGACATAGCGCACCATACATTGCCACATTGAGTATCCAAGGCTTCTCAATAATCGCTCTAGGCTTTTCAAAAACCTAAATGCGGCAATTTTCCTTGTTGACGACATACCCTGACAAGTGAATATAGGCTTCGTCTGAAAAAACGAAATTTTCAGAAAAACCAGTCGCTTGTTCCTGAATGAATTGAGCGAATCTACGCGGATCTAAATGGTCGGTAGTTTTAAATTCCTGCATCAGTTAAACCTTGTAAGGCTTCAAAGACAAAAGTAAATCCTTACGCAAAATTCGCAAATGTGGAGGTTTTGGATAACCCCAATTGTCGAGGAATTGACACTGGCTAACCACTGCTATATTTTCAGTTGAACGACCCGGTCGAATACGCGTTGGTGTTCGCACATTTTCTGTCGACCTTGTCAACTCAAATTTAGCAACCAAATTCTTAATAGCGGTCTCAGAAAGACGATTTATGTTGTCCGAAAATATCACCTATTTTACCACCTTTTTCATAGTGGATTTTAATTATCTTAATGTGATTTTTGTGCGAAATTGAATTCATTGCAACAATTAATTGCCAATGCATCGACTACGAAGACGTCAAAAAAACTAAATGACAAAACTATGTTGATGTTGTCACAATTGAAAAACAAACGTCTTCTTGTTGAAAAATCTTTGTGACAAAATGAATAATTTTAGCGCCTGCAAGTATGCTTCGATTTAATTTTTATCCATTCCAGTTATCTTTCAGCATACCAAATGCTTTTTTTAGGTTCATTTAAACAAAGATATCGATTTGAACGTTTAGACACGATTGAGCAACAAACATTCTTCAAACCTAAAAATTTTTTAAAACTTTAATCAAAAATAATTTAAAAGTATAGAAAGAAAGAAAACTTGTAATGAAATTTATTTAAAAAAAAAATATATAAAAAATATAAAATTTTCTTTTACTGTTTAAATATTGTGTAAACATTTATTTTTGTATATTATTTAGGCGCTGCTTACTGTCAGTTTATGGACATGCTGTTTCCTGGTTCGGTGCCTATGAAACGTGTCAAGTTCCGTACAAATTTGGAACATGAATATATTCAAAACTTCAAGATACTGCAAGCTTCGTTTAAAAAAATGAGTGTTGATAAGGTAAGTGAGTGCGTGAGTTTGTGTTTTAATTGGCATAAACTCTTAAAATTACTCATTAAATATAAAAAGTAAAAAGTAAAGAAAGAAAACAAGCAAAAAGTAAGTGATAGTTTTATTGTTTAAAAAAAAAAAAACTTGAAACTTTGTCTGGTTGACTTTGATGACCCACTTATAATAATTTCTTTGTATGTCTTTATTCTTTTTATTTTTTGTTTTTCCCCTCCAAAATTGTTTATTTTCTACTGGGATAATAAAAATAATAATAATAAAATAAAACGACTAAATGGCGAATGTGTGTGTGTGTGTGTTAGTATAGATCATACCTGTCGATAAATTAATTAAGGGCCGTTTTCAAGATAATTTCGAATTTTTACAATGGTTTAAAAAGTTCTTTGATGCCAATTATGATGGACGTGAATATGAGCCGCTTATAGCACGTGGTGGCATCAAATTGGGCAATGGTGTTGGTGGCGGTGGTAGTGCTGTAGGAAGCAGTAATGATTTGCAACATCATCACCATCATGACAAACGTCATATACAAATGCCTTCGGGACGCAATACAACGCATGCAACCACAACACGAACAACCGGTATGACCAAGCTTTTTTATTTATATTCTTTACAAATTTTTTTTTATAATTTTTTTTTATAATTGTTTCCCGGTAAAAAAAGGAGAGAGAGAGAGAGGGAGTAAACAATAAAAATTTTTAACATAAAGTGAAGCACGTTTCATTTTATTACTATTTTTTTTAATTTTTTAACAAATACCCGTGGGGTCCAAGCACAAGCGTCTTTTTAAATTATATTAATTACGTTTATTTCTTTAAGAATAAACGTTTACTTTACTGAGCTCTTTTATTGCCAAATAATTATACACAACACTAGAGTTTTTCCTGAAGTTTCTCGTTTACCTCACATACAAGCCTTTTCCTGTTGGCTCTAGATTTTTCTAGTAGGCGGGTGCTCCTGTTGGCTAGTAGGTAGTATATTAGCTTGTCAGTATGGGGGTTTTGCGTACGATTCCCAACGAAGACCTTGGTTTTTTTCACTACAAAAATAAAAATTGACTGTCGGTGGGGCTGCTCAGCGATGAAGGCATAGTCAATGGTCGCTGTGCTGTCTTTTTACGGCAGTTAATTTCCGACTATTCTTCTACTTTCACCACCTGTTTCATCTCTTCTCTATCCCTTTCCTAAAGAGTGTAGCACGGTACTTGACTAAATAGGCATTGTTGCCTGAAGTGCTACTTCTCTTTAAAAAAAAAAAAAATAGTATTGCATCAATTTTGTGTAGAAACTTTGCGTTTGTGTCGTCAATTATAGCACTGTTGGCTCTAGAACTTTCTTGCTTTTTTAAAGCTTCAAATTGTTTTCTTCTATTTTTATCATTATAGCGGCAAGCAAGCATTGAATTCAAGTCCATGTTTTTTTGCTGCTGTGGTACATACCTCAATCCTTTACTTTTCTTCAAGTTCGTATCAATTCTGCCTTATCGTTCTCTGTTAGCTGATAAAATTTTAGTTCGTCTAATTTCATTATAATTTAATTTTATTGTTTTGCAATTTCACTTTTGACACTAGTTGTTTAGATTATTCCGTTTATTTTATTGAGTTCTTTTATTGCAAAATATAATCACACACAACTTTTTAAAGTTTTAATTATAAATACACGACTTTTCCCATTTATACCAAAAAAAAAATACCTTCAGGTTTAAAAGCTGCTATCTCAACTTTTGTGTTTTAAGGCGGCAACTGTCTATTGCCTAAAAGAGCTTTTATATTATATTTTGAGCGGTTGTAGCATTTACTCGAAATCTGTAATTCAACGCTTTAAATATAGATGAGATTGTTATCATTATTCAGGTTAGGTTGCAGTTGATTTTTATTTTCTGCTTGTTTATCTTAGGTCATGGAATTTTACTGTAGTATGTTATTGTTTTTTTGTGTTCATATGATTTTCTAGAAACTTCTTAATTAATAAATATGGGTCAATATTTCACTTTATTTTTTGTCTTTAGTGATAATTATCTCTTTATAACATCTTCGTAACAATATTGTTACGTTTATACCTTTATAAACGTTTTGTTGTGAGTTCTTTATTGCAAAATAAATAACACCAGTTTTTAGAGTTTAAATTAATAAGAAGTATATTTACTTTAACTACACAGAGTTGACACTACAGAACAATTTACTTAAGATGCACTTCTTTTCTTCACGAGGCTTAATTTTACACTGATACTTATCCATTAAAAGTCTTGAAAATTTAAAAATCTTCTACTCCCTTTGTATTATATTTTGTTGTTGTATGTTGTTTATTCAATGTATAGACGCCTCGACTGTATGTCTGTGTGTATTTTTGTTTTATACTGATAAAGTTTCTTCTTAAAATTTATTTTAAGATATTTGTTGTTGTCTCGTGTAGAAAAGGTTTCTTAGAAAACTATTTTCTTAGAAAACTATGCAGATGGTAAACAGCATACATGCTTGTTGTTATCTTGTCCGTATAAAATTTCTACGCAGTTAGTAAACAGCATATCAAATTGTTGTTGTTTGCGTGTATACAATTTCTATGCAGTTTATAACTAGAAATTTTGTTGTTGTACCATAAGTTTTTTCTGCAAGCCACGCAGTTCGTAAACAACATACCCAGTAGTTCGCTTTATTGCTTAATTATTTTATTTTAAAACTTAAGCAAGACACATCCGTAACAATATGTTATTTTAACACTGATTTCTCTCTGTCTGAAATTTTTTCCAAAGTAAGAGTTGCGTTAGAAGTTGGCTAGATTGGCTTGCTGATAGACTGAAAAGGCTGTAGTTGCTGTGGGTGAAAGTGTGGAACATTGAATCGCCATCAAGCTCAACAACTTGTCATATCACGGACCAGCATGAGGAGAACTTTGCACAAAGATTTAAGATTATTCGCTTGCAAGGCCAATTAAGGCTTTTTTACTTTGGGCGTTATAAAACCTCAAACCGAACAGCGAATTCGACTGAAAAGTTAGTC
Organism: Trichopoda pennipes; assembly: GCA_030448955.1. Lineage (NCBI taxonomy): Eukaryota > Metazoa > Arthropoda > Insecta > Diptera > Tachinidae > Trichopoda > Trichopoda pennipes. Next base: position 10,306,201 of record JASKUP010000052.1, on the reverse strand, counting down.
AAGTTTTCTGACGAGGAAATTTTTTTCTCCGCGTCTATGCTACCAAGTAAAATTACTGCATCTAAGCATCGGAAAACCAGCACTATGATATTTAGAAGTCAATCCATTCACGGAGAATAACAGTTTGGTTTTAGAGCGGTGGTATCATTGGGTTATTTGCTTCTATGAAAAAGCTTCTGGAAACTATTTTTTATTTAGCGGCAAATACTGCAGATTTTTTATGACCTGAAATGTAAAATAAGCATTTAGATTATCTTTGGTTTTAGTAGGGTAGCGTACAATGTTACATAGCTCATTTAAAATTAACGATTTAAAGGCGTATGGGTGACGAACATTCGCTTCCTCAAAGCTAAAATTTGCCCCTTTAGAATTTCTGCTGAAGAATGATTTTAGAGGCTGATGCTATGTGAATAATTTTGAAGTGCCATTTGTGAAATACAAACAGGAGCTGTCAATGCCAACTGCTGCAGCGTTATATAATGGAGAAACCTTAGCTAATTAAATTTAGTTTGATTCGTGTTATTAAGTTTCGAAAAGATGCTCTTATTTGGACCACCCGGTATATTGTTTTGTATTTAATTATTTATAATTTTTAAAACAGCTAAGCCGACACCACCATTTTAAACTTGTATTGCACTCACTCATATTTTATTATTGAATAAATAATTTTTAATTTATTTTAATAATTAAAATAATTTCTTTATAATTAAATTACTTGTTTTGTGGTTGTTTTGCTCAATTCACAAAGAATTTTTCATATTGTAAGACTCAATTTTAATTCTTTCCACACTAATTTCATTTACCAACATAATTCTTCATGTATTTGTTTTTGTTTTTATTTATATTTACTTTTGTTATTTTTTCCTTTCAAATACATTTATATAATTGTCCTCTCTGTCATGTACGGAACCTGGGTGTTTTAGGAATATTCGCGAATTTGCATGGGATTTTCTAATTTGCTAAATTATTACTTCATTCTCAAGGCTATAGTTTTCTTAATAGTCGATGGATATTAAGCGAATTAATAATCTGCAAGTCAGCGAATTCGATTTCAATGCTCCGCTTGTCAGTACAAACAAAAATCAGCACAAAGCAATTGACTTTAGTTAGGAGAAGAAGGATAATGGGAGCATTTAATTTTAATCTTCTGACAAATACAGAAAAAGAAGGCCTCTGCCCCTGTTTATTCCATATAATGGTTAGGAAGAAAATTATTTCTCAAATAATGAAGTTTCAATTATTGAGCTGAAATTTTAAGCTGAAACGTTAACTGTTCAGCAAAGAGTTTTAATTATGAACATTTCACGTTCACTGCCAATTTTTCTTGTAATCGGGCTCCTTCTGTGATCTCTGTGCGTAATTTAATCGCTAAATTTGGGGCTCACGGTATTGTTGCTGACAATACACCCAAACAGTATGCCCATAGAGGCCGTAGTGCAAATATAGCCGCTGTACAGCAAAGTGTTGAGAATATGAGTCTGGAATATTAATTTATTGACGTTCGCAATAATTCGGGCATCCCTAGTGGCACTTTGCATAAAGATCTCTAGATCTTCACTCTATCACAACTAAAGCCGATTGACCATTCCTTGCGCCAAACGTGTCTAAATTGGCTGTTTGAAAAACTAAACGAAAACGAAGCATTTTTCAACAAAATCATCTTTAGCGATGAAGCGAGGCGAGGCTCATTTTCAATTATTCAATTTTCAAAATTGTTGCATATGGCACTCACAAAATCAACAGTCTTCAAACAAACACACCGAATGAAACGGACCGTATGGTGCAGTTTTTGGTCAGACGCCATTATCAACCCGCATTTTATGGAAAATGTAAAAGGAAACTACGTCACCGTGAATTCTCTGCGTTACCAAACCATATTAAATAATTTTTTGTGGCGACAGTTGGCTAATGTTGGCATCAGTGACCTTGGGTTTCAGCAAGATGGAGCCACAATCAGTCCAAACATGAGAAATTTCTCGATTTGACAATGTCAATTAGCCGCCTAGTTCTTGTGATCTGATGCTGCTGATTTATTTTCTCTGACTCCATTTAAAAACGGGGGTTATTTGAACAATCCACAAACAACTCGCGCTCTGACAGATGAAATCCGGCGCTGCATTAACGATATAAGCGGAGCTTTGTTGGGAAATGCGCATCAAAAATGACGTGCTAAAGGTGGGCATTTGCCCGACATATTTTGTTATTAATTTCCATATTTCTACTTTGCATTGGTATCAATAAAACTGAAGTTGTCAAAGAAAAGGTGTGTGTTTAAAGCCAATTTACTTCTTAACCTCAAATTTTCCACCCGATACCAGGTTTTGTGATACAAAATCTGTTGCAGTGCGAAGTGTGCGATTAATTGGCCAATCGACGAAAAATTTTAAAATCCATTTATTCCTTTGTAATGGCGAAAAGCTAGCGAAACACATTCACATGACATTAATGCTCAACTGATTGCGGGTGAGAGCTGTAAATTCTGCTCTCAGCGTTAAGCTTCTCGTCCTTGCCCTCTATAGGAACTCGATTATTTGTAAAATAGAACTTGCAGAGAAAGAGAGTTCATATATGGCCAGCATTAAAACGATCTTGTATGTCAGTCAAGATATTGAAGACTGCAAGATATGAAGCATTATTTTCGGTTTACCGGTGACCATTTATGTCGAACGTCAGACAACTCTGTAGTTCTAGCTGGGTATAGGTATCAAGTGAAGGCAGATCAAAATGGGATTCTTGATGCGTAGATAGACAAGTATAATTAAAGGTTAAGTTCTGCTTTGAAGACTGCAGAGTTAAAGGGAAAAGCGGCTCAGAATGGAGATGGCAATCACCAACATGCTGTTAAATCTAGACGGATGCAATTACGGGCTATTGTTCATTAATAGCAATCTATATTTTTACAGAATGGGCACATCTCTGCCCACAGATTGTGTATGTCCAAAGGATCCGCAGGCGGGATTAATGATTATTTCGCTTACAATTGAAACCGACGACTATTTTGATTTTATTTTAATAATTAATTGACTTTTTCCTACTGATACCTTAAAACTGTTTTCATAAATTAACGTGAAATCGTGAAGAATAAATACTAAATTCGACATTCATTTAGCTTTGTTGGTTTGATGTTGTAAATTACATTTCAAGTCGATTGATTTTCATAAAATGCCTGATTTGTTTTATTTTTTCTTGGCTCGTAAAATTTTAAAAAACATACAAAGTTCTTTTTTAAAGCAAAAGCTATTTTCACATTCCATTTTTAAAATCGCGCAAAATGTTGTGTCTCATTTAACACTAGTACTTACAGCTGCCAGATTTAACGATTTTAGATGCTAAAAATTTTATTTATTACTAAAATTGACGATTTTTGAGTTTATAAAATATATTTGACGTTTTTTGTTTTAGTACAACTCTTCACAAAAAAGACATTTTGGTTTTACAAATTAGAATTTCAATTAGTAAAAATAGGTTGTTATACAAAAAATAACTGAGAGGTTTACATCACACAGAGCTACAAAAAAATCGATTTTTATATGAAAATTTAGTAAAATTTTTAAAATGGCTGTATCACCGTTAATAATAAGAATTTTGAGAAAATAAGCATATTTTGTAGTCACCTATATATTTTATAAAAAGTTTTTCGCATTTTTGAACTCTTTTTAATTACAAGAAACTCAATAAGTTCAATGTAGACAAAGCTTATTATTCCTGTAGAGATAAAATAGATTAAATGATTATAAATGCACCACTGTGTTTGTGATATTAAAAGTTAACTCATCGATGACTTAATGCAATTAGCCCTAGGCGAAGTTTCCATTTGGACAATTATTAAAGGATATGCGGTCAACGTGGACATTATAAAGCTATTCTTTTCTCTAGAAAAGGCAATTTACAGGATTTTTTTGGAACACAAGGATCTCGCCCTTTCGCTATAAATAAATAAAGTTAAAATTTCTGTAAATATATTTGATTTTTATATATTGTTGCATTTTCGCGCCAAAATGTTAAAGTAATTCAATCCTGGTAACTTAACATTTTTTCAGTGAGAGGTATGCAAATTATAACAGTGTTGTTAAAATGACAGAGTTATCTTTAAACATTTGCTACATAAGCACTAGTGAAACGGCCATATGGATATGCTTTCCCCCCACTGTAAAGCATATTAATTTTTGAATAATAAGAATTTTATGAGAACAATTAACGTAGTTTAACCAAAATAATAACAATTTATTTATTTATTTTTATTGTTAAATGACGTTAGAAGGGTAATAAAAACGCAAAATTTTGTTTGTTTTGCGTAACGTGAGCTAAAGCAACTCATCAAAACCAACCAAATTGTTTTGTTAGATTTTGTTTTAAATAATATGCACTGTTAATAAGTCTTGACGATTTTTTACTTAAACTATATCTGGCAGCTTTGCTTGTACTTGCGCCTTGCTGAATTTGTTGTTTTGTTTATCGTCTTTGCTCATAAAATATCACTTACTTTATACTTTTTGTAAAATGTATAATATTTCTAATATAATAATTATTGCATTTAATGATCATAATCTACATCTATCATTTTAATTTTCCACCTCTTTTTTTTCTTTGGTTTTTGTTTTCTTTTTTTTATATATGTACGTTTCATTATACACCAAATCCACGCACACGTGCACACACCTACATACACAAAATTTGAAACAAAAACAAACAAAAAAAAAAAACGAAACTAAACTTAACAACTAAAAATATGCAACAAAATGAACGACAATCTTCAATCGAAACAATCAATGAATCAAACAATCAATCAACCAACCCACCAAACACACTTATACAAACTCCATATATATATATATATATATAGATAATACCGATTGATAAATTGATTAAAGGCCGTTTTCAAGATAATTTTGAATTTTTACAATGGTTTAAAAAATTCTTTGATGCCAATTACGATGGTCATGATTATGATGCCAGTGCAGCTAGAGAGGGTGCACAGATGGGCTTTGGAGCGGGCAATGTAAAGAGTTTACCAGGAACTGGTGCCGCTCATACAACATATAAAAAAGTAACTGCGCCACCAGTACAACAACGTTCAACAGTGTCATCCGTTATGAGGCCTAGTATGTGATTAATTATAATTTTATTTCTTTTTTTTTGTTGGTCCTTTTTTTTTGTATATTATTTTTTATTTTTTACTTTTGTATTTATTAATCGTTTTACATTTCACTCAGCCACTTAAAAAATCTTTTGTAAATTTGTAAAGTTTAATTTTCTTAACACTTGTTTAAAAATTGCTTTTACATATTGTTTTGTTAATATACATTTTTCGTTAGTAGACGTGCTTCGCGTTTTGTCGTTACTCGTTTAACAAATTCAAACTAAAATTTATATTAAACTTAATTAAAATTCTTGTTTATGTTTTTCTTCTTTAAATGAAAAGAAAGAAAAAATGAATTTGTATCGTGTTTTAATAATGAGCTTTATTTTTTTTGGCAACAGCTACAAAAGTACCGCCGAGAGCTGCCGTACCCACTGTAAATTCGAAACCAGTTTTGGCTTCTGCAAATAACAGTGGCATCGCTAAGAAAACTAATGAAAATAATACAGGTGCTGTAACGAATCAACAAATTGAGGAATTATCTAGCCAGGTATGTTTGAAAATTATTTATATTATTAATGACAACATAACGGGTGCTTCTATTTTTGAGGTTAGCTAGTAAATTGTCTTAAACCACACACTTTTGTTTTTTTTTTTTTTTTTTTTTTGAAAAATTCAGTCTTATTGACGCCAATGTGAAGTAGAAAAGTAAAGGAAGGTACGGCAGTCGTCAGTTGTTTTTACAAAATTTTTAAGCATTTTGCAACAAAGCTACCTTATCTCCTTAATATGCCGCCGAATTTTATCTTTCAAAGCATCAGTTTGTGGATTATTCACGTTAAATCACAAGAACGAAGCGACCAATTGACATTGCTAAAACGAAAAATTACGCTACCGGAAAATTCTTATTATGGGTGGCTCTGTGACGACTTGTGGCACTATCTGGCTGAAACCAAATGTCGTCTAATGTCAACAGCCAATTGTGGCCGCAAAATTTTTTTTCTTATTAATCATGGTTTGATAGCGCAAAGAGAGTATTCACGAGGCCAGAGATTTCTTGCTTATTTTCAAAAATTTACAGGCCAATGATGCCACCTAATCTGACAAACCGCATCATGTGGTCACTGTCTTTGGATGCAAATGTCCTCCTTTTGCTTGTTTAAATATGAATCTAAAAGTAAGATGGTTTTGTTGAAAAATTCGGGGTTTTCGTTTAGTTTTTCAAACGTTTGTCACAAACAATAATCGAACGAGCCTTAATTCTTGAACAATTTGAACTTTATAACCATGAAAATGAAGATCTTTATACTGCCCAAAATGCCTGTAGCGATGGCAAATTATAAAGAACGTCGACGAGTTGATGTTCCAGGCTCACTTTCAACATCTTGCTGTACAGCGACTATGTTTGCATCACTTTGGCGACTACGTATGGTATTATTTTGGTCTATAGTCTGCAACAATACTGTGGATCTTAAATTTAGTGATTAATTTATGCACAGTGGTCTCAAAAGAGGAAAAGCTACTAGAATTTTATGAAGTGCTATGGTGAAATTTTCACCATTTTGATAGTAAATTTATACCACTAAAATTTTTTGTCCAAGAGTGTAACAATTTTTTACGAAAAAAAAAAAATGTCAAAGGATGACAGCTTGACAATAGACAATTTATTTTCCAACCTCAAATTTTCCTCCCCAAATACAATACAATCTACATAACTTTTTCTTTTTTTTCAATTATTTAGGTTATGGATATGCGCTTAAATTTGGAGGGCTTGGAAAAAGAAAGAGATTTTTATTTCTCTAAATTGCGTGATATAGAAATTCTGTAAGTGCTTTTATTTTTTGATTTTGGTTATCTTATTCTTTAAATTAGATATGATCCAATTATGTAATATGCATTTGTTTTTATTAAAGCTGCCAAGAAGCCGAAGAAGGAGACACCCATCCTTTGATACAGAAAATTTTGGAAATTTTATATGCAACGGAGGTGAGTTTGTTTTTGTTTTCTTTATTTATTTATTTTTATAAAATGCTTGGTATTTATTGTATTATTCTAAAGATTATATATGCAGTGTCGAACAAAACTGAAGCACGAACTTCTGCTTTTAAAGAAGCAATATAAAAACTTTAACAAAAAGGTTTATTTGACAAAAAAATATTATTTTTAAAGAACTTACGTTAGACATATAATAAATGTTTAGTTTATTAAATTGTTTTATTGCAAACTAATTACTTACACACAACACTTTAGAGTTTTAAATCAAATTACACGATTTATTTAGAACAGCTATTAATTTTTATACACACAAAAATACACGATGGTAACTTGTTCATTTTTAAGGCCTTAAAGCTGCTATATCAACACTATGTCTTTATTCGACAGTGTTCACGCTTAGACGATGCTATTGCCAAAAAGAGGCAGTTTTTATATATTGTTACGTTTATTCCTTTTAATAAACGTTTGATTATATTGAGCAAAATAATAACACAGTACTTTAGAGATTTAAATTAAACGATTTTTTTACATTCAATACACACTAAATAAACACGATGGTAACTTTATTGTCTTCATTGTCTCACTGATGACTCAGTTTGAATTCATTCATTTGTCCAGCAAGTGGTGGTTATATAGTTGTTTTAAGCGGTTATCGTACAAACAACAATATTATGCTTTTACTTCACCCCATATTGTTGTTATTATCATTCACTTTAGACGCCAGCTTGGCTCTGTGTTAGTTGTTTTTGTTTTCTATTATTTACTTTCAATACACACAAAATGGTAACTTTATTGTTTATTCGATGTCGCAATTTGAATTCATTTCATTTGCCCAGCAAGTGCTGCTCATATAGTTGTTTTGAGCGGTTCTCGCATATACAAGAATATTCTACTTTAACCCATATTGTTGTTCTAATTATCATTCAGTTTAGGCGCCAGCTTGGCTGTATGTTCTGTTTTGCTCTGTGTTAATTGGTTATCTTATTTGGTAGAATTTTTTATAAGCATGTTGTAGTTGTCTTGTGTGTATAAGATTTCTTAGAAAACTATGCAGTTTGTAAAATACACAGTGGGTCGTTTCGTTAACTTTTTTTGTAAAGCTAAATAAAGCATCTTCGTAACAATATTATATTTTGAACGGTTTTAGAATGATGACGTTGTTATCGTTATTCATTGTAGGTGTTTGTTTGGTTGTGCTTCGTTTGTTTCCTGATTGTTGATCTTAGTTCATGGAATTTACTGTAGGACGATGTGTTGTTTTGTGTTTATTAGATTTTTTAAAATATTCTTAATTTGTAAATAGACACAATAGGTCATTGCACTCAACTTTTTCTTGTTAGTGACAATTATCTTTTTATAACTTTTAAGTATTTTCGTAACAATATTTGATTTCTGTCTGTCTGAACTATTTGTTCCAAAGTAAGTGTTGTGTTCCTCAAACTGCGCGTTTGTTATAAACAAGTTTTGATCGAAATAAACTACCCACCGAAAGTCATTTAAACAAGTTGGGTTAAAAGTTAGCAAAACTGGCTTGCTAGTACACTAAAAAGACTGTGGCTGCTGTAGATGAAAGTGTGGAACGTCGAATCGGCATCGATCTCAAAAACTCGACATTTCAAACACCAGCATGAGGGGAACATTGCCCAAAGATTTAACATTATTTGCCTGCAAGGCCAATTGAGAGCTTTTAGTTTGGGCCTTATAAAAGCGCAAACTGGACTGAAAGGTCAGTCAAGTTTTCTTACGCGCAACCTTTTTTTCTTGACGCCTGTGTTAACAAGCAAAATTAGTGTATCTGAGCGTTAGAAAACCAGCACTTCATTATTGAGAAGCCAATGCGTTTATAGAGAATAACAGTTTTGTACAGATTTTGGAGTGGTGGCATCATTGGCCTATTTTTTCTGCTAAGAAGTTGCTGGAAACTATATTTTACTTATCAACAAGCACTAAAGAGCCATAATTGACTTGTAAAATATGCATTTCGATTATCTTTGGTTTTAGTAGGATAGCGCCTAAAATTATATAGCTCGTTAAACATCAACGGATTATCAGCCGTCGTGGTGAGGACCATTGTCCCTTTATACTTTCGGAAACCTTCAATGCCAGCTGCAACATGTGACTGGTTTTCTATAAATAATGCAGATGCCAAAATAAATTAAATTTAGTTTAATTAATGTTTTTTTTCAATTTTGAAAAGATATTCTTATTTAGACTACCCGGTATATTGTCTTATATTTAATTATTTATAATTTTTTAGTAGTTAACTAGAAAGCACTAGGTCAATTTTAATAAAAAATTTTTAAAAAACTTTTATTTTTTATTATTATTTTTTTTTTCGATATTTCGCCACACCGTTGGTTGGCATCATCTTGATGGATTAATTAGAAAGCACTAATTAACTACTAAAATTAATTACTAATTAACTACTTATTATTAATTAACTACTAAAAAATATTAAAAAGGTCAAAAAACTATAATTATTATTATTTATAATTTTTAAAACACCAAAGTCGACACCACCACTTTGGACTTGCGTTACACTCATATTTTATTATTGAATAATTAATTTTTTACAGCCGTATGCATAAAAACTTAAAGTAGGTTTAACTGCCGTTGTTAAGCACAATGTCCTAAAGTTGTATTCAAAAAACGTTTTTATCTTAACATACGTTTGTTAACTTTAAAGTAGGAAAAACCTACGTTAAACCTACAATAAATTGACAGTTCAATTTTATTATTGAAAGTTCAAAAACAAAACAAATTGTGTTTACAATAAACTGAGCCGTTCATTTTAAAAGTGGCATAAGTTACTTTGTTATTGTCATCTTTTTTACTTTAAATTAGTTTATATAACATTTTAATTTTTAGCCATTTCAACTAGTCTGCATTTAGTTTTCTTTCTGAAACGGATTTTTCTAATGATTGTGTTGAAATAAAATCTTTTTTCTCCATGTTGTGTACTGTGAAGGATTTCTTCGACAAGGGGCTATTACTAATATTACTATTTTGTCCTTTACATAAGTCACTATGTGTAATAATATGCTTTTGAGTTGTGACATTCTTAGATATTTTATACAACACGAAACAACCTGCTGAGAATAAAAAAATAACAAAATAATGCTAATTATGTGTAGTATATTAGATATCACTATAATATAGTTCAGTAAACTGCACTATTCTTTCGAACTAATAAAAATAAGTCCAATAATCACAACAATACTTAACACACACTTATTACATGTTTCCAATTCTTTCACACTAAGCTCCGTAATTAATTTCCTGAGTACAGTGACTTACGCCACTTTCAACATAAACATTTTTGTTATACCGTTAATTATAAACACTCCTCTCAAACAAATCTCAATACTTCTTAACTTATTAATTTTAAATTTATTAAAAACTAAGAAAAACTGTTCAGTTGTGACTTATGCCACTTTCAATGTAAACGGCTTAATTGACAGTTTAACTTTGTTATTCCAAAAAATTTTAAAAATATTTATTAAAAACAAATTGTAGTGTACAAATAATAATAAAAACTAAAACATAACATGCCATTCAATATAAAACATTTTTACATCATTATTTTATATTTTACAAAAATATAATTTTAATTAAATATTTTAAACAAAAGTTTTATTGATGTAAAGATAATTAAAACAAAGCTCGTTATCCGAATAATTATTTTTTTAATATGCACAAATTCTTTGTAAGTTCTTCGTAAGCATTGCAAATTAACCTTTTTTGGGTGCTTTGCTTTTTATTAAAAAGATTAATAAAAAAACAAAAAAAAAATATGTTGATTTTGCTGAAGCAATAAAAACATTTTTATGGGTCTAAATACCCGGATAAATATATTCATTTTTATACATCGTTAACTACAACGGACAACTGAAAATAGTGGCATTGCCAGAATCAAAATACTAATTTTACTAAAGCATACATTAGCTAAAGTACTGTTTATGAATACCAGTTTTTAACAAACGTCTGTTAGCCTTAAAGTGTTTGTTAACTAATGTGTACTTTAAAGCTCAAGTAAGCGTTTTTTATGCATACGGCCGTTAATATTTAATTAATTAAAATATTCACAATTTACTTGTTTTGTGGTTGTTTTGCTCAATTCACAAAGAATTTTTCATTCGATAAGACACAATTTTTATTCTTCCTGCACTTAACTTCGATTCTAAAAGGTTTTTCAGCAAGAAGTTTGTTTTCTAAAACAAAAACTTTAAATTAAGATGATTAAATTTTTTAATTGTATTTCGAAGAGAAACGTTCAGCAATTATGAATGAAAAATGATATCTGGCAGCTGTTTACCATGGCCACGCTGACAGCAGATTTCAGTTCTGCCATCAAATTTTTTAACCACTTTTTGGCAAAATGGCGGTCTTATTTCTTTAAACACATTACGGATTATGAGTTTTAAGACTGAAATCATTTCGATTGGCTCCGTATTAACTTTGTCCTTAACATGGCCCCACAAAAAAAAATTCAGTGGTGTTAAATCACATGCTCTGACTAACCGCTTAACCGCTGATTGTCGTGACATTATGTGATCGGAAAATTTGGTTTCTAATAAATTGATCGTTTCATTGGCTGTGTGACTTGTGGCGCTGTCCTGTTGAAAGTATATGTCAGTGATATCGACGTCATCAATAATAGGCCAAAATTGTTGTTAGCATCTCGCGATAGCGTGATTCATTAACCGTTACCGCAGTTTTAGCATCATCTTCGAATAAAGAAAAGAACGGCCTAATTACGCCTCCAGCCACATAGCGCACCATACAGTGACACGTTGAGCAAGCAAAGGTAACAATTTTGCTTGTTAACATCATACCCAGACAAATGAAAAATTATTTTTTCCGAAAAACCAATGAATTGAGCGAATCTACAGCGATGTGAATGTTCAGTCGGTTTCAATTCCTGCACCAGTTAAATTTTGCAAGGCTTTAAAGGTAATCCTTACGCAAAATTGTCCATGTGCTGGTTTTGACCCCCCAGGGGCATATAAATATGGTATTTATAGAATTCCACTATCTAGACACAGTGCAACTGAGGAAAAAGAAAGCCCAGTCCCCTGAAGACAGGCAGTGAGTCAACTGGAAGCTCCACTTTATTTCCACGGGGATCAGTGACCCGCAGAGTTCATTATTTGTCTCTTTAGACATTTAATAGTTCTCTGACTGATCACTGAGGTTGGCCCCTATATGCGAGTATCGTGGTGGTTGTGGTTTTGCGGCCCCATAACAGTATAATGGTTATTATGGTGGCCAGGATCATTTCACTGATAATGACACGCAAAGTGAATGATCCAGTCCAGTAAGCATGCTAGACATGTGTTCTGGACAGGAGTAGGAAAGTCTCCAATTCTTTAGCAAGGTGTGATGGTTTTCAGCCCTGCCCTGGAATCATTAAAGTTGCAACTAGGTGGTTCTGTTGCTTAGAATTATGTCTTCGGCTCCCTAGGACGCCTGTATGACGTTCCAAATTATACAATAGTGGTTTGTTCACCATCTGATTAAGGCCAGGTGCGAATGTAAAACGAATCACACTATCTGTACTAATTATACCACCTATAACCTTTCAAAGGTAGAATACAATTCTCATGTATGGGCCGGCGACCCAAACTTTATTTTGAAGTTCCTCGACCGCGTACAGGAGAGGACCAAGCGGCTTATTGGGGACAGTAGACTATCCAACTCTATTGATTGTGTGGAGCATCGCGGAAATGTGGGTTGTATTTCACTATTTCATCGTTACTACAATGGTAAATGCTCTAACGAAATTAGGGAACTTGTTCCCGAAACTTGCACGTTTTTGTGTTCAAACCGATTTTCGTTTAGCGCACATCCATTTGTGGTTAATTGGCCAGTGAGTCGGATTACGCATTACAGAGAAAATTCGGATTTTAGCAGAAAAGTTCGTATGCGTAATAAACTCCCTCCCGAGGTCTTTCTTGTCTTTTTCAATGTAGGAAAGTTTAAATTGAATGTCCACAAACTTTACTCCTTCCTTCCTCCTCCCCATAACCTAATTTCCTAGTTCTGGTGCAATGCATTGCATGTTTAGGGGTCATCCTCTGAGTGTTGCTGGTCGGAAACGAAAAAACAAATTTAAAAGAGTAACACCTCGAAGGAAAACCACCATAATAAAGTATCACAAGAAGTCTATTGTTTATTAAGGTTTACTGGTTTCCCTAGGACCTGGATATGTAGCCAGGTGCGGATGTAAAACGAATCACACTCTGTGCTGGTTTTGGATAACCCCAATTGTTGAGAATGCCGAGGAATTGACAAATTTGGATCTGTTTCAATGCTGTGACTCACGGCTGCAATGTTTTCAGTTGAACAACCCGGTCGAAGGATGATTATATTGTCCGAAAATATCAGGAAATGTAATTTTAACAGAACCAGAACCCATTTTCATTGTGAATTTTAATTATTTTAATGCGATTTTCGTGAGAAATTGAATTCATTGTAACATTGCCAATGCATCCACTAAAAATACGTCAAAAAAATAAATGTCAAAATTATCATGTTGTGGGTGTTGCCATAATCGAAAAACAAACTTCTTGTGGAAAAACCCGATATCAATATTGAAAATAAAAATAAAACTTATTTAATTTTTTAATAAAGAGTTGGTGCTGGAAAAAATTATTTATAAAATTATTAAATTATTAAAAATAATTATTATTTATAAAAATACTTTAATAATTGTTTTTGTTTTTCTTTTGATTTTTTTGCAGGATGGTTTTGCGCCACCAGATGAAATTCCACCCGAAGATGAGGAATATTAAGTTTGTTTAAGTGTGGCGTGTTTTCTATCTATTTCACATTCTTTTGTCCTGTTTTATCAATTATTATTCTTTTCATCACATTAACTTGTTTTTGTATGCCAACAAAATGAAATTAAGCAAATTTAATGTTTTTTTTCTCCTCTTCTTAAATTATAACAAATGTCAAAAAACAAAAAGAACAAGAACAAGAGAACCTTTAATATTTAATATAAAATTGAGTAATTGTTTTTGTTAAATATTGACAACACAATAACAAAAACAAACACAAAACAAAACAGTCTTTAACTTATCCTGAACAAACACAGGAAACGAAATTTAACTAAAATTAAATTAATAAAATAAAATCGCATTAAAATTACATAAAAGAGCAAATTGCTATTAAAACAAATAAAATAATAAAAAAAAGAAAAATAAACAAATTAATTATTTTTTTTAACCTTTATGTCAACAGATAAATGTCAACGGATGTACATATGTTCATCATATATTTTGTATGGAATTTCTTTTGTTGCTATGCTGATTTCTGTGTTGATTTGGATTTACTTATGTGACTGTGATGGTACTGCGTTTACCCAATACATACCATCAAAAGCCGCCAAGTACGAAATTAAAGTCTGGCGGGTATGTGACTCTGTCTCGTTGGATTGGCGGCATCCGGCAAACGGGAGAAAAAGATAGGCGAGGGAGTAGTGAAGAACTTGTGCGTTAATATTTTTCGTGGAAATAGACGGAATACTGTTTGTGACAATTTCTTAATCACTTATAACTTAGTAAAACGTTGAATGTTGGAGAGCAGTTTATCAATGTTTGGTACAGTGAATAGAAGAAGAGTTTTTGTACCACCATATTTCGCTTTGTCGAAAGGATAACAATATTACCTAGTGCTCATCCCCCCAAAAAAACCCCAAAAAAAATAAGTCAGTGTTTTTTTTTTATAGGACCAGCACTCGGGATGACCCCTACCTATGCAATGCATTGTGCCAGAACTAGGAAATTAGGTTACGGGAAGGAGGAAAGAGGGAGTAGTGTCTGTGGACATTCGATTTGAACTTTCTCAGATCGAAAGTGACAGGAAAGACCTCCGGAGAAATCTTATTCCACATACGGACTGTTCTGCTGAAAAAAGAATTTTCCCTGTAATGCGTAGTGCGTTTCATTGGCCAATCAACCACAAAAGGATGTGCTCTCATCGAAAATCGAGTTAAACGTGAAAACGTGCGAGTATCAGGAACAAGTTCCCTAATTTCATTAGAGCACTTACCATTGTAACAACGCGTCGATGCTCTAGAGAATCAATAGGGTTGGATACCCTACTGTCAGCAATGAGCCTCTTGGCCCTCTCCTGTACGTGGTCGAGTAACCCCAGAATAAACTTTGGAGCGCCGCGCCGGCCCATACATGAGAGTTGTATTCCATTTTCGGACGGATGTAGGTGGTATAGATAGTACGTAGATCGGATGGGGTGAATTATCTTCTACACCGCTTTAGAAAACCGAGGCACTTGAAAGCTTCTTTAGAAACCTGAAAAATGTGTTTAGTCCAACGAACATCACACTGAATTTTCATACCAAGAACATCAAGAGCTTCCGATTCCGTAATACCTATATCAACCATAGTAACAGATGCAGCACCACTACCAAACGAAGATCTATGCGTAAGCATGCAACATTGTGTCTTACGAGCATTGAATTCTACTCTATTCACACGACCCATTCCAAGATTATCGCAAGATCGTGATTAAGCGTATCATTCATGTTTTGCCTTTTGGAAGTACCCTCCAAATGGTCTGGTCTATTACCAAATGAATATGAGTGACAAATGGCGCTGTCATCTGCAAAAGAATATATAGGGTTGAAAGTTCGATAAAGAAGGTAATTTAGAAAGATAAGGAATAGGGTAGGAGAAAGAACGGAGCCGTGCGGTACCCATGAATTCATCATGAACTCTTCTGATGAAATCCCATCTATAACAACTCGTATAGTGTGATTTCTGAGAAAACTCGATATAAATCTAGAAAAATTATCACCGACATCAAAAGCAACAAGTTTTGACAGAAGTGCATCATGCCATACTCCATCAAATGCTTTGGAAATATCTAGAGCCACCACCTTGCTTTCTCCAAAATGATGTATGGAGTTGCACCATTGTTCCGACAAGAATGCTAACAAGTCACCCGTAGAGCGCCCCCTACGAAAACCATATTGTCGGTCACTAAACAAGCTGTTGGACTCCAGGTATCTCACTAGATGGAAATTAATCATACTTTCAAATACCTTAGAAAGTGCAGAACAAATTGCGATTGGGCGGTAATTTTCAGGGTTGTGAGCCTCCCCCTTTTTGGGGATCGGCGTTACATTAGCAACTTTCCAGCACTTCGGAAATTCTCCGACATTGTACAATGTGCTGAAAAGGGCTGCTAATGGACGCGCTAGCGTTGACGAGCACTGCTTCAAGACCAGTGCTGGTATCCCATCAGGCACAAGAGACTTGTTTATGTTGAGATCTGTAAGAACCCTTTTAACCGCTTGAGCTCGAAAAAATATCCTTGGCATAATAAGTGATACTCTGTCGAGATCTGGCGGTGGTTGACTGCTTTCCGGCAAAAAAGAATTATTTGCAAATATACCAGCTAAAAGGTTAGCTTTATCAACCGGGTCAGTGAATATTTGATCATTGTTAAAAAGAGTCGGAATTGAAGAACTAGCATTATCACGTACTCTTTTAACAAATGACCAAAAGTTCTTACTACCACCCCTAGAAGTAGCTAGAACTTTAGCACGAAGGCGCTCTTCGGTGCAGATGCTTTTCGCGCCTTAGTACTTCGGCACACGAAGATCTCTCCCTTTTGCGTAGCAAATCACACATTCTTTCCACAATGCATTACTCAAGGAAAAATATAAAGGAAAGATGGCGTCGATAGTATGGACAAGCTTTAGCGAAATATCCAACAAAGCGTCGAACAAATGACGGTTCCTTGGTTTTTCTATAATATGCTAGACGTTGCTGTCCATACATTATATACGATTAAAATAATTCACAATAATCCACAAGCTGCCGTAGAATAGGATGTTCTTGTACAGCCTCAGCGAACAATTGGCAAGGCCAGAAATAGAAAACAGAGCCAAAAATAAACACGTTACAGACATACGCAATCCTATTGAGGCCAAATATGAAGAATCATTGTGCGTAAGAGGTGTTGCAGTAGAAACAGTGGTGGTTGGCAGCACTGGTAGAATTAAAGCAGAAGGTAATTGGAACATATGTTCAAAACTTCGACGACCTTAGGGGTGCCGCACATTCAAGTAACATACCGCAATGTGGTAAATGTATTGAATAAAAATGATTAATTAATATTTTCTTTATCTTTCCTTAAAGCTGATTGAATTTGAATTTTATTTTATTTTTAAAAGTCTGAAAATTTTATTCAATAAACGTGCAATATCCCAGGTATATATATACCCAGGTATGCAACTGTTGACGTAAGAAATAGGAGTGAAAAAATGGCCACATTCTCGCGCCGCCCCCATTCCCTCAATTTTACTCAAATCTAGCAAAGAGATATACAACACTGCTAGTGACGATATCTCGAGTTAATACAGTAATTACTTTCTGATATAAAATGTTGGAAGCATCCCGCAATCTTTTTCTGCTTGGGGCCAGTTTCAATATGCATTCATCTTCATCCGATGAATCATCGAACCACAATTCCGTCTTTTTTTTTTTTAAAACTTGCAAACAAAAAATATTTATGTGTTGCCAGCTGATGGATGTGTACTATTTTGAATAATCCTTATCCTATTGAGCGTGAAATTTACATAGCGCAACATTTTTGGAATATGCGCCATAATACCAAATGAAAATTCGTTAGATCAGCACTTTCCACTACAGTCGAAAATCAAAAGTTGCTCATAAAAAGGGCCACAATGATTTAAAAACATAAAACGTATCCCACCCCCCGGTAATTATCTGTTGACATAAAGGTTAAAAAGGATTTTCCTAGCAAAAACATAAGAAAAATAATGCCCACGTTTAGTGTGGATTGAAATATTTATTTGAATTTTAATAAAAGCTTCGAATAATTCAAAATGTTATGATTTGCTGCAAAACTAGTTTTGGAACATACGTATGAAGAAAGCTTTGATTCTTTCTAGTTTGAACATGTTAGAAATTGCTACTTAGATTAGCTTAAAGTAAACGTTATTGTGCTATATCTAGTATTTGTTACTTGAACTAGTTCTAAAACTAACTCTGTGATTTTTTGTGGCTTTTTGAATTCTTTTTTTTTTAATTTTTATTATTTTTTTTTACGATTAATAAATTAAAATTTCTTTTAAAATACTACAAATTTTAAGTTTTATTAAATTGTAGACTTTCGCTAAAAGTATATTTAGTACAAGCAAGTCATCAACAATTATCCGTAACTCAGGAATGATTAAATTAAATTGTCGTTTATAACCATAAAATAAAATTCAAATTTCTATTTCTTATTTGGGCTGTAGGTCACCACGTTTATATACAGTTACACAGTAAAGTCTACATAGTCCATTGAAATATGATGTTTGAAGTTTTTTGTGAAAATTGTAGCATTAACATTTATTCCAAACAAATCCAATCCAACAACAAACAAAAAATATTAATAAAAGAATTTTAATCCAAAAATATTTATTAACAAAAATGAACAAAATTCATTTTTCAAACAGAGAAAAGTCTACGTACGGCTTCAAGTGGAGTACACAAAATGCAGTTCTTTACTCAAACAGTGCTACCAGTCACTTCAGGCGTCTTTACTAGATACCTTTAGTTAGAAAGAAGTTTAATTGTTCGATATTAATATTAAAATTATTAATTAATTTAACCAAAATGGGTAAAGAAATTTGTGTTAAAATACGTGAACTAATTGTGAAATGGTATAAAGAAAAAAAAATCTATAAGTGAGATTGGAGAACTGGTCGGGCATCCAAAATCAAACATTTAAACAATTGTTCGGAAATATACAGCCCAATCACGAATATTCCCTAGGAATTTCTTTCTCACGGAAAAAATTCCTCCAATCACAAATTCCGCGGGAACAAAAAAGATTAAAAAGTGGCATCATTGAATTTTATAACCAACGGTTTTGTTTATTTACATTTATTTTCCCTTTTTTTGTTTGTAACTTAAGATTTTTTATTTATTTACAATGTTCATCGGAGAATTTTATTTTAATTAAATAAAGGAAAATACAAAAAGAAAAATATAAAAAAAAATGCTTTTTTTTCTCTTTGTTGCCTTTAAAAAACCCAACCCACACGCTGTATCTGCGTTGACTTCCATCACGGTAAGCAACGGCTGCATTTGCTGTTTATTTTTGTTTTTTGACCTAAAAACAAAAATTATAAAACTAAAAAAAATTTAAGAACGAAACATTACTTACATTT
This sequence comes from Trichopoda pennipes, assembly GCA_030448955.1. Classification (NCBI taxonomy): domain Eukaryota; kingdom Metazoa; phylum Arthropoda; class Insecta; order Diptera; family Tachinidae; genus Trichopoda; species Trichopoda pennipes. The sequence continues at coordinate 10,286,915 of JASKUP010000052.1, read as the reverse complement.
TTGTGCAAACTCCCTTCTATATAGCAGGTCGAAAAAAACTTGAGAATTAATATTTTTTCCCTTAATTTTTAATTTATGATTTATGACAGTTGAAAAAAAGGGAAAATATTTATTCATAATAGGAGAAAAGGGAAAAAGAGAGAAAACTCATGCGAAATTTTATTTATGATTGGGCTGATAATCAAACTAGTAGTGTAGAAAACAAATCAAGCAGTAGTCGTGCACTTAAACTGACTCCTCGTGCTAAGCGAAAAACTTTGTTAGACGTGCAAGAAAATCCAAGAATAACAGCAATAGAATTTGCAAAAACCCTGAAAAATTAGGATATTGCTTCAGTGCATCTTGAGTAGCAATGGAATCCACAATCGTGTGCCTCGAAAGAAGTCATTCATCAAAAAAATAAATATAGAGAAATGAATTGAAATTTGCTAGGAAATATAATGAAGACACAGATTTTTGGTTTAATGTTTTATTTAGTGATGAAAGTAAGTTCAACTTGTTTGGCTATGATGGCAGGTAAAAAGTATGGCGTCGAAATAATGAATCATTATTGCCCAAAAACTTGCTTTCTACGGTGAAACACGGTGGTGGCACCATTATGCGGGCATGTTCTCACAATCGCAAGGTTTTCAAATCGCCAGGCGACTTAAAAACGCCAATTTCAATTTTAGATGTTCTCTAAATCGTACGTTTTGCTGGCGATTTGTTTTTCTTTTTGATCAGCTGTTTGTTCAAATCGCCATTTTAAAGTAAATAATTGATACAGGAACTTAACAAAAAAAGAGCAATTTTAAAATTGGTATTTTTAATTTAAATAGTGTAAAATTGTTTTAAATTTTTGTCGAAATAAAAAGAAAACATATTAAAATTTAATTGTGAACCATTTTATTTTGTCTTGAATGTTTTGTATAAGCAAACTCAATCAGTTCACTTAAGTAAATGCTTGCGAGTTGCAATCGGAAATATTAAGCGTTTAACGTTTGTCAGAACACCTATTTTGTGTCCTCAAAACGCAAGATCTTATTTGCGTTTTTCAAAACACCAATTTTAAGCTTTTTGCGTTTTTGAGAACATGCCCGCTGGTTTGGTGGCTGCATGTCAGTGGGTGGGGTGGGTAATTTAACATTTATTGATATACACCCCTATTCTGCGTTTCGATTAAGTCACCACATTCAGTTCCATTGCGATCGAAAATTGGTATTCTGAAGAAAAACGGAATCGACAGAAAAAGAAGAAGACAACAATTAATAGCATCACTGTGGAATGTGGAAATGAAATAGCAAAATAAGCAAGTTTGTTATCATTTTCATAAACAAATTTAATACAAATATATTTATTGTATTTTTTTTTTAATTTTTTATGGTTCAAATGAATGAAATATCAATTTTAATTCAATACAATAAAAAAAAACTTTTATTTAATAAAAATAAAATAATCACACACAAACCATACCTACTTTTTTCCGTGCACTGGCATTTTTTGTTGGAGGACATAGTGCATTGTCGACTCCTGCAACTTTCTCCCAAAACACTTCCACTTCTTGCTTTGTCGCTGGTGGTATCCACATGCAATGTCTGCTATTTGGGTACAAAAATTAACAATTTAAAACAAAAAAAAAAAAAAATTTAATTAAATAAATTAATTAAAAATAACTTTAATAAATATCTTTTTTCTTTTTAACGATCTTTTTTATATATTTTTTCTTCTCGATATTTCGCTTTCCTTTGGAAAGCTTCTTCAGGAAAAAATTTTATATTTTTGAAAACAAAAAATTATTAGTTTCTTTCGATTGTATGTAGAATACATAACGATCGGAGCTCCGTTTTTCTCAGTTGCTTTTTTCGTTAACGGAGGGGTTTTCTTTATCTGTGCTTTTTAGTTAAAAAGTTTAAAATTAAAAAAAAGTTAAAAATTAAAAGATCGTTAAAAAGAAAAAAGATATTTATTAAATATAAATAAAAAAAGATCGTTTAAAAAAACTATAAAAATTAAATTTCTATTAAATTTTAATCTTTTTACACGGTCCTTTAAAATATAGCGATTTATTTTTCTTTTTTTCTCTCAATATTTCGCTTTTTTTTTTTTCTTTTCAAATTGTTATAATTTTTGTTTTTGAAAATATAAAAAATAATTTCCTGAAGAAGCTTTTCAAAGGAAAGCGAAATATTGAGAGAAAAAAAGAAAAATAAATCGCTATATTTAAAAGGACTGTGTAAAAAGATTAAAATTTAATAGAAATTAAAAAATAAAAAAAAGGTCGAATAAAACTGAAAATTATAAAAATTAAAAATAACTTGAAGTGTTTTTTTATCGTTTCTAAACATTTTATCTCATTTTCTACTTACATTTTTTTCAATTGTAAACTTCTTAACTAAAAAGCACAGATAAAGAAAACCCCTCCGTTAACGAAAAAAGCAACTGAGAAAAACGGAGCTCCGATCGTAATGTATTCTACATACAATCGAAAGAAACTGAGCAGAATCGATACGCAAAATACCAAAGCTGCCAGACGGAGAAAATTTCGAATCGAAACGCAGAATAGCCCCAATTAATATGAATCGCATGATATATTTGCATATACTCAAAGCTAATTTAAAGGGTGGATTGGTACTTTCAGCAAAATAACGACCCAAAAAATATCCCTGGTGTTGTCAAGGAATGGCTGCTATATAATGTACCCCATCAACTTCATTCCCCACCCCATTCACAGGATTTGAACCTCATAGTGAATTCATGGGATGAACTGGATCGTCGGATTAGGAAAAGGACAATTAAAAATAAACAGGACCTCAAAAATGCTTTACTTGAAGAGTGGAATTTAATTTCGAATAATTACACAAAAGTATTGATAAATTCCATGAAAAATAGATTTAATGCTGTTCTAGAAAGTCGTGGCGAGCCAAGTATTAATTCTGTTGGTCTTTTTATATTATAATTAATATATTTATCATAACTGTTGCTTAAATATAAAACTAAAAGATAAAAAATCATGATGTGTGTTTTATTTTGAGTGAGAAACTTTATTCGTAACAAAGAAAACAATGAAATCGAAAGTAAAATGTGCAAATCACTTTTAATTATTTGACAGCGGATTGAATATGTGGTTGTTTGTGGGTGCCATCACAAAAAGGACGATGCTTCGTATGTTTACAATTGCACAGCCAGTAGTCGCCTGTTTTCTCCACTTTGAAACGGACTGGCCTACAAAAAATTGAGAATAAAAAGATTGTAAAATTATTGTTATAATGAAAGTTTGCAGATTTTGCAGGGTCCACATTAAACGAATTGATATATATTATATAGTCCAGCAGATAAGCATAGTGTATTTGAGTTCCTAAATGTTACGGATTTAATGTCCGAGTGCCTGAAGGAGATGTAAAATGTCATAGTGTCAAGGCAGTTCCGTGTTGATAACGGCTGTAGGTTTACACTATGCTGGGTTCCGGCAGTAAACCTAGTGATTAGTCATTTAATACCAAATTGCTAGGTTTTGGGCATAATTATTCCTTCATGGAGAGGTATGCAACTCAAGTTCATGGGCCAAGGACTCATATTACTCCTGAATTGCAGTGTCCTGAATTGCAGTAGAAAGATTGTAAGAGCAACTAGGGCAGGATTTTGACGTCCACTATACACACACACACAACGTAAAGCTCTTCGAACTCTAATTATAAAAATGTTAAGATTCTTAAATATTCCAATAAACACCTACCTAAGTTTAATTTTCAAAAATACATTTTTGTGTGTTCCATCACAAATAGGTTGGCATTTCGACTTGCCGCACAAACACCAACTATATACTTTATCTGCAACAACATCAAGGAGAAACAAATCATGCATTAGATTATGTAAAAAACTTTCAAAAATTTAACTCTAACGGCATTGAAAGTTGTTCCCTTCACTTTTGTGTCTGATTTACTTACTTTGATCTAAATGGATTTTAAAAGGTTTCTTATCGTAAATAGCACCATTTTCTGTTTGCAAATGTGCAGTTTGATTTCCTTCCAATACGTTTTTTGGCATGCTTTTCGTTTCACCGACTTTCTGGTGGGCAGTGCAATAAAAACGTTCCTGCTGATTTGGTCAAAATTTTAATTTTATTTTAAAAATTTAATAAATGAAAACTTACAATAAGTCTTAAGGAAGGGCAGGCGTTTCTCAGTAACGGCTGCATATTGTAACAAATAACAACAGATTAAAGGTATATTAATAATTTAATTTAATATTACTTCTTTTTTTCATAAAAGCAAGACAAAATGTCAGCTGTATGTAATTAAAGTTGTCAATAGATTAAAAATTTTAAAAACGCTGTAAAAGAAGAACACTGCTTGGCGTTTTTAATATTAAATAAGACAACTGTTTTTAAAAACACAAAATTTAGTAAGGAAAATTTAGTTAAATAATCTCTTATAATTTTCTTATTGTATTTATCTAAAGAAAACATTTTTTGTTTTTATTTACAAAGCATAATTTTTAAACTAATGAGTTGAATGTGTTTTTCAACACACAAACAAACACCTAGAAAAAGGCTATATTGTCTTATTGAGCCAGTTCACATTTGATTAGTTGTGCTGGTCTAACATGGTAGTTTGTTGGCATTTTCGGTGAGGGTTGAAGTTTTTGGTTGGCACAATTTTTCTACCAGCTTCAACCCCGCACAACGAGAACAAAACTTATGCACATACACTTATGAAAACACAGGTCTTGTGTGTTTTTTTTGCAGAGCGATTTTTAGTCTTCAGTTGACTATCGTAGTGTAAATATGAATATGAATTTAAAAGTAGATAAATAGATTTTATGCTATTTTTTTTATCTTTTTTACCTTTAGTTTTTGTAATAATATTTTTATATTTTACAGAAAATTAAATATGTGTTAATCTTTTAAACGGTCTTTTTAATTAAATTTTAACGATATATTTCTTCAATATTTCGGTTTTCTATGGAAAGCTTCTTCAAGAGAAATTAATTTTTAATAACAAAAATTATTAACAAATTGAAAAAAAAATTTTATTTAATTAAAATAAAAAAGGTCGAATAAGAATAAAAATAATTTTACAGAAAACAAAATTAGAAACAAACTTTTCATCATCACTTAATCCAGCCATATTTATTTTGTAATGCATATACTGTGGTGTATACCGTACGAAAAACAAACGCGAAATGAATAAAAAACACTAACACACAAAGCTGTGTATACGTATACAATTTTGTGCTAGAATAATTGGTTTAGTGTGTTTTGGAAAGAACAAAAGTTGTGCTAAACAAATATTAATCCAATGTGAACTGGCCCATTGTTTATTTTCCTTTTTTTTTCAAGTGTAGTAGTTAAACAGTCGTTGAAGTTCGAATTTAAAATGTGTTACTTAAAATAAGAGTACTACAATTCATAGATTATTTGTTATATATTTGTTTATTTGTGCTACAATTTTTGTTCTTTATTTAGTATAATAATCTATTAACTGCCATAAATGTCATATACAAGTTGCCAATAGATTAAAAATTAGAAAAACGTTGTAATAACAGTACATTGTTTGGCGTTTTTAATAGTAATAAATAATGTGTCAGTTTTTAGACATGGAAAGCTTAATTAGACAAATTTAATTAAATATCTTTTAAAAATTTCTTACTTATTTATAGACAAAAATTCTTGCTTTTATTTAGAAAGTATAATTCTTAAGTTAATGAGTTAAATGTGGGTTTAAACAAGCATACAAACAACGAAAAAAAAACTGTACTGTGCCATTATTTTTTTTGCATTGCAAATGGGTCAATTCAAATAAGAAAATTAGAATTTTAATTATTTGAATTATATTAAATCACAATCTATTTTCATAGAGAAAATATCAATATTAATTGTTTTAACTTCAAATATTAAAGAAATTTCTTTTAATACAATCACATGCTAAATACAGCTCTGGCAGCTATTGGAAAATGAGCACGACATTTTGATTTAAATTTCGAATAAAGTTATTACAATTTTTTTTAAAGTAGGTTTGGCTATTAAGCAGTTTTATTTTTTAATAAAAACTGCATATTAATTAAAAAAAATATATAATTTACAAAAAACATTAAATTATATGTGTAAGCACTACATATACAAATAAACAAATTATATGCAAAACAAAATAAAATTACTGATTTGCCGGTTATTTATTAAGATAATATACAGGAAGATCTTCAAAAAGACAAATACTAAATTAATGTAAACAAAGAGAAAATGCAACGTTGATAAAATAAAGAGCGTATGATGAGAAGGAGAGCAATAAGTGCGGTTTTACACACATCAACTTTTGTTGCTCAACTTTGGTTTTTTCCATTAGAAGGAAAGAGAAGGTATAAAAATTGAAAATGTTTCTATTTCACTGCAGTACGGAGCTGCTTGTACTCGGGAATTTCGTTTTGTGTTTCAATTCGCAATCATACAGATAGTTGTATTTATTGCATTTTTGACATTCTTCTTTATTCTCTGCTTCATTGTTAAAAAGAAATGTTCAAATTTCGTTATAAAATTGCCGTAGGTAGGGATGCTCATTATGAATAAACTTGATTTCTGTAGTAATAAATATTTTCTTTATATATATATATATATATATATATATATATATATATATATATATATATATATATATATATATATATATAATTAGTGAATAGAAATGCATTAAGTAACGATTAATGAGAAATGTGTGCTTAAAGATAAAAAGGGTGTAAGGATCATAAAATATTGCAAACAACCATAAAACCATTAAACATATATTTAAGAACTTTAGGATAAGGAAATTATTGTATGTTAGTATTTAAGAGAGACATTTTGGAAAAGTAGTTAATAATAAGTGGTAAGGACGTACGTATGCTGTTGTATCCCTTTAAACCAAAAGAAGATAAAAAATTAATTCCGGTTATTTAAAATTTTAAAAATTGTTGTTAAATATTAATTCAAATAAAATGGCTTTTAAATGGAGCCATGAAACTATTAAAAAATTAATAGTTTATGTGGAACTTGTATGAAATAAAACCATAAATAAAATAAAACGTCAAAAAGTACGAATTTTGAGACAAAGCACAACACGAAAATTGTTTACACAAATTGCTGTGTGTAAAAATTACGTCAACTTTATGAGAAGCAATGAGCAACAAAAGTTGATGTGTGTAAAACCGCACTAAGAATATACATACATGTGCGGGTGTGTATTTTTCAATTGTAGTGGATAACGGTCAACGAATGAGATTTAAACAATGAGATTTAAACAGAATGAATTTATACAAAATTATTTATTCAGTTTAGTCTCACGAGAAACAATTGTCAAGAACAGAAATTATAATCATAAGACAATTAAAACGTGTGTGAGGAAGAAATGTATTTTTAAGTTTTTTTCTGCTAGATTTTATAAAAATCGCCCGCTACATTTAAATGCCAGACGTTTATAGACAACGAACGCGAACGGAAGAAACAACAGCGCGGCGGCAAATGGTACAAAATCGGAAAAGTAAACGCAAGTCATCCAACTAAGAACAAAATACTATAAAAGAAAATATTATAAAGATGAACAGTATCTATACACAATAGTAAAAATAAATATATTTATGTTTGTATATTTGTACAATAGATAATTTTTATATATGTATGTACATACATACATACATACATCCATGGTACAATGTGTAGTGAAGCTGAAATGAATTTAAAACATTAGAAAATTTTACTTTTTTCAATGTAATTTGCAGCTGAAAATATTTATTTTAATTATTCAAATCAAAACAAAGTGTTTATAATAATTATAATTTGTTTTAAAATAAATGAAAGAAATTTTTCTATAAAATTCTTTATGGTGTCATGTGGAAATCAATAAAATTTTAAAAATAAATTTTTTAAAAATAATTTGGCCCGTAAAAAATAACTTAAAAATAGCCTGACTAAGAGCAAGTTGTTGGTGGCAGCAGTTTTCATTTTTCTTTTCCCAAGCTTATATTTGAATATTGTGACGACAGAAAAAGAAGTGAAAAGTATTTCGTGATCCTTTGGTCAAAATGTCAGGTGATGTGCAACCACGTAAACGCAAGGACAAGAAAAAGAAACGTGGTAAGTTTAAAAGTACTTTGTTTTTTGTTTCTTCTGTCAACTAATTTTTAGGTCCTTAATTCTTTCAAAACGGTTTTTCTTTATAAATCATCTCTATTATATTTCGCCGTCGTCGTCGTCGTTGTCGTCGTTGTCGTCGTCGTGTGCGAGTGAGATACTGTGTGTTATTTGCTTTGCCTTATTATATAAAATATTTTTGGTACTTTTCTTAAGTTTATGAAAATTATATTTTCAATTTTCTTTTTCATTTTCATCACACACATGTCATTTATACTGTGTTTGTTGTTGTTGTTGTTGTTGTAGTTAGTGATGTTCATTTTGTATACAGATTACAATTTTTCACTATTTCATATTTCAAAACATTCTTTTCATTTTTGTTTTCAATACTGCATTCACAGAAGTCTAACTTAATTGGTAGTGGCTCCAAAAATAAGAACTTCCTCCGCATCATTTGTTGGCTGCATTAATAATTTAATCGTCATACGGATTTTTCGGTTTAAGGTAGATTTTTATCACTTTATATTTATTTTAACGCGGTAATATCTCGTTACCGTATGAAAGAAATATTTCTTTTGTGTGTCTAAAGCATATGACGGCTATTGTTACATAGAAAAAAAATCTATGCGTTGCCCTTTTTAAAGTAAAAGTTATGTGGGCACACTTTTGCTCGTTTACTTTGATTCTCCATAAATTTAACCACAATTCCAGATGCGTAATATGTTCCTGAAGAACCTGAAATGCCACACGTGGATCTTCTTGAGTACTAAGACAGGCCGTATCATCGGCAAATGTTGAAGTATGGATACTACTAATCACAGGCATTTCACAAGTATAAATCTGATTTAAAACTGGACCCAGTATACTCCCCTGTGGCACACCGGAAGCTATCGATGAGGGTTCACTGATGAAATCTCCTTCGGCTACTGTAAACCTGCTTTCCACAATGTAACTTTCCAGAAGCTTCATCATATTGATTGGGAGATATGTCCTTATGGCATACTTTATAAAATGCTTGCGAAACATCTTCTAGAAAGAGGGCAGAACAATATTTTCTTTCCTCAAATGCCTTTCTCACTACTTGAACCAATCTATGAGTTGGCTCAATGGTGCCCTGCTGGCTCCTAACACCAAATTGATGGTCTGGAATGTAGCCTCTAACACTTAAAATTGGTGACAGCTTAGTCGTAAACAACTTTTCGAAAAGCTTTGATGAGGTTGACAATAAGCTTATGGGCCTATATGAATCGGCCCTGGTAAGATCCTTGCCCGGCTTCGGAATCATTCTAACTTTGGCTTTTTTCCAGACGCTTGGATAATACTCTAATCTTAAAATGGCATTGAATATAAATAGCAAAATTCGAATACAAATACTGGGCACCTCCATTTACATTCTGTTGCTGATACCATCTATGCTTTCTTCGGATTGAGTCTGTCAATTTGTCCTTGAACGTCACGCAATTTGAATTTTATGGTTTTCAGTGCAATGGCTACTGAGATACATTACGACTGATCTAATTCGCGTTTGGGTGATATAAGAGAACATTGGGTGAATGATTCGGGTCCAGTGAGCATGCTTGTCATGTATTATGGACCAGGAGTTGGATAGTCTCCAGCTCTCCTGCAAGGAGTGGCAGTTGGCGACCCTGCTTCGAAACCTCCGAAATTGTAACTAGGAATAACCTGTCGCTAGAAATTAGTGTTCGGCTTTCTAGGGCGTGGCGCACGCATCATATTGCCCAAGTGGTTTGACCACCGTCGTGTTATGGCATACACACGCTAGGTACCAACGTAAATCATATCACGCATGTATCTTTTTTCCTCTTTCTAGTTCATAGTAGGAGAAATAGAAAATCTAACACCGCAGGGCTTTGAGATACACTGGCAACGTTATATTAAAACTGGAGGAGGTCGACTGGTATCTTAATTTAATATTATTTCGATCAAACTCTTTTTCATTGTGCAGCCTTCCCCGCCACTATAATAAAATTTCCTATGTTCATATTAAACGTAAGAAGCAAATGGATATAGCGCTAAGTTAACGCTAAGCATTTCGAAAGTTGGATTTTGATAGCACGTTATTTAGGGAATTGAATTTTTTTGTGTTTTTTCAAGTCGAAAAGTCAAAATGTCAGTTTTTTTTTAAAGAGAAATAGCACTGCTGGTAACAATGCCTATCTAGTCAAGTACCCTGCTACATCTTTTAGGAAAGGTATAGAGAAGAGATGAAGCAGGTGGTGAAAGTAGAAGGATAGTTACGGAAATTAACTGTTGCTTTGCAGCCGAACAAAGTTTAGTGATTCATAACGCCGCAATTATATTGCATACCCTTTCAAAACGCAGTCGACAAGCAGTAAGAAAGCATTCACCTTAATGCAAACAGTTTCTCGAAAATCTTCTATACTTTCAAAGATTAGTAGACTTATTGGTCCATAAGATGAAATCTGGTTCTCTGGCTTATTTGCTTTTTGGATCATTATAATTTCCGCTCTTTACCAAATGGAGAAAAACTATGATAGAGTCATCATCAAGTTATAGGACGCCTTTCTCTGAAAGCGATTTTGCCACTAACGAGTCAATTTTGTCATGTCCTGGAGACTTCCTACTATTAAATTTTGAAATGCCGTTTTGTACTTCTCTCAGAGAGAGAAAAACCATTTGGGAAGTATGCTTTTTGTCGAAAATTTATTTATTAATAGTTTCCAAATGTTTAAACATCTCCTTTTAGGCAAGGGTTTTCAAAATAATAGTCCATAAAGTTGCAAATCACATTAAATTTATCACAAGTTTTTAGATTTTGTTGCGAAAATTCAAATTTGTTGATTGATCTTACAAATGTTTGGTAAAATTAAAATTTGTAAGTGGAATTTTGCTGAACGTGTGATATTCTAGTGATTCCGATTTCTTGGCAATTTGAAGTTATTTTTTCTGAAAAAATTCATTTTCAACAGAATATCGCAAAAATTAATAGTAACAAAAACAAAAAAGCAGCATTACAAAAACTTAAGGAAAAAAGAAAGCTCCTTTTTTGGATCGGTTTTATTGATTTTCAATAGCAAAATACTCAAATTGATTCTGATTCAAATTTTCATTGTATGACGAAGTGAAAAAGTTCGGCAATTGTGAATGAAAAACGATATCTGGCAAATGTCCACCACCACCACGCTGATAGATCTCGATTCTTTCGTTAATCACATCACGGATTTTGAGTTTGAACGCTAAAATCGATTCGATTAACTCCATATAGACTCTGTCCTTAACATAGTCCCACAAAAATTAATTCAGTGGTGTTAAATCACACGCTCTGGCGGGCCACTTAACTGCTGATTTTTGTGAAATTATGCGATCGGGAAATTTTGTTTGTAATAAATTATTCGTTTCATAAGCTATGTGACATATGGCAGCGTTCTGTTAAAACCGCATATAAGTGATATCCACGTGACCAATAATAGGGTAAAATTGAGTTGTTAGTATCCCGCCATAAAGTGATCAATAGACCGCTACCACATTTTCAGAATCATCTTTGAAAGAAATCGGCCGAATTACGCCTCTAGACTATCTAGACTACGTAGCGTACTATACAGTGATACGTTAAGCAAAGGGTTCTCAATAATCGCTCTAGGAAGCCCAATTGCGGCATTTTTGCTGGTTGACATACCCTGACAAGCGTCCCCCCGGGGGCACATGATAGTCTTTTTGGAACCCACTATTCCATTTAGACTGGTGTCTTGCGGGGTAAAAGGGAGCCCAGGCCCCTCAAAGGCTAGTAGGAGTCACCTGGACAATCCATATATTTCCACGGGAATCAGTACGCTCGCAGAGTTCACTGTCTTTTTAGACAATTAGCTATTCTCTGACTGGTTATTGCGGTTGGCCCCTATATGGGAGTATCGTGGTGGTTGTGGTTTCGGACCCTCGTGATAGTTTGTGGGTCGGATCATTCATAATGAACACAATGAATGGTTCAGGTCCAGTGAGTATGAATGTCGTCGTGTTCTTAATTATATTAAGGTTCATGCGTTCTGGATCAGGAGTTGGAAAGTCTCCAACTCTTTAGCAAGGAGTGAAGGCTGCGGCCTACTTCGGGCTTTCGAAATTGCTACTAGGAGTGACCGGAGGATATACGTATTCGATGGCCTGTTAGGGCGTGAATAACGTTTGCAAATCATTCAAGTGGTTTGACCACCATCTGATTAGTCGGTGCAGATGTAAATCAATTCACATCAATACCCTGACAAGCGAAAATGGAGTCCGTTGAAAAAAATAATTTTTTTAGAAAAACCAGCCAGTTGTTCCTCAATGAATCCAGCAAATCTACGACGATGTGAATGGTCGGTCGGCGTCAAAGTCAAATCCTTCGACAAAATTCGCCATGTGGTGATTTTGGATAATTCCAATTGTTGAGAACGTCGAGGAATTGACAAATTCGAAACTGGCATTCGAAAAAGCATTGGTGTTCGCATATTCTCTATCCAGCCTGTTGACTCAAATTTAACAACAATAGCGGTCTCAGAAGGAGAATTATGCTGTCCGAAAATATCACGAATTTTACGAAATGTAACTTTAACCGAACCACCATTTTCATAGTGGATTTTAATTATTTTCATGCGATTTTTGTGCGAAATTGATATCATTGTAACAATTGCCAATGCATCTACAACGAATACGGCAAAAAACTAAATGTCAAAACTGTCATTTTGTTGGTGTTGCCACTATTGAAAAACAAACTTAAACAACTACTTTAAGGCGTCAAAAATGATTGTTATAGAAATTACAAACGGAATAGTAGACTTTTAGCTCTGGTGAAGGGTATAAAAACAAGACTTTGGATTGTTAATTCATATTTATTGTTGTAGAATTTATTTACACACTGAAATTAAACAAATACGAAAATCTTATCATTTAGTAAACAATTTATTTTAATGTTTTTTTTGCTTTTTTTTTAATATAAAAAAATTATTTTTAACACATTTATTATGTTGACTCATTTATTATGTTGCACTGTTTTTGCTGCAGCTTAGTTCTTAAATTAGTTATTTTAAGTAACAATTAAAATAATTTTAATATTTGACTTGGCAGACCATTGTGCATGTGTGGACTGAATGTAGACTGAATGAATAATTAGTTAAATAAATAAAACAATTATATTATTGTTTCAACAAATTGCTATAACGATCATTTAAGATGTATCTAAATCTAGTGGTTGATGAAAGTTCACATACGGTAAATAGCGAGTTCAAAAGCTAAATGAGCAGAGGGAATGATACTCGTAATGATAAGTTGTCTCGTTAACAAAAGTTTTACTGTCATCGGAAAGGATATTTTTATCAACATTGCAAAAATTGTAAGAATAACAAACAAAATTTAATAAAGGGTGTTTTTATAGAGGTATTATGAAATGGCATGACGTTGACTTTAGGCGAAAGATAATCTTCTGGGTTTATAATTTAAATATAACATCTGGCGTATGATCAAGACAGCTGGCTCTAGCGTAGTCTGATGTGAAGGTCCAAATTTTGATGATTTTTTCCAACATTTGTGGCCGTATGTTGTCCTCTAATTGGGACTCCCTCCCGGGAGTACATTGATATATTTTGACAGAATCTCACCGTCATTACATGTGTCAACGGGGTTAAAAGGGAGCCCCAGTTCCCTAATAGGCTAGCAGGAGCCAACTGAACAATCCACTATATTGACATTTCAAATTTATTATTGAAAGTTCAAAAACAAAACAAATTGTGTTTGCAATAAATTGAGCCGTTTATTTTAAAAGTGGCATAAGTTACTTTCTTATTGTCATCTTTTTATTTTAAATTAGTTTATAAAACATTTTAATTTTTAGCCATTTTAATTAGTCTGTATGTACTTTTCTTTCTGAAATGGATTTTTATAATGATTGTATTGAAATAATATCTTTTTTCTCCACGTTGTGAAGGATTTCTTCGACAAGGGGCTATTACTAATATTACTATTTTGTCCTTTACATAAGTCACTATGTGTAATAATATGCTTTTGAGTTGTGACATTCTTAGATATTTTATACAACACGAAACAACCTGCTGAGAATAAAAAAATAACAAAATAATGCTAATTATGTGTAGTATATTAGATATCACTATAATATAGTTCAGTAAACTGCACTATTCTTTCGAACTAATAAAAATAAGTCCAATAATCACAACAATACTTCACAAACACTTATTACATGTTTTCATTTCTTTCACACTAAGCTCCGTAATTAATTTCCTGAGTACAGACAGCTACTTACGTCACATTCAAAATAAGCATTTTTGTTACACCGTTAATTATCAACACTCCTCTCAAACAAATCTCAATACTTCTTAACTTATTAATATCAAATTTATTAAAAATGAAAAAAAAAACTGTTCAGTTGTGACTTATGCCACTTTCAATGGAAACGGCTCAATTGACAGTTGTACTTTGTTATTCTAAAAATTTTTAAAAATGTTAAGTTTTATTGATGTACATATAATCAAAACAAAGCTCGTTATCCGAATAATTATTTTTTTAATATGAACAAATTCGTTGTAATCTTCGTAAGCCTTGCAAATTAATCTTTTTTGGGTTTTTTGTTTTTTATTAAAAAGATTAATAAAAAAAAACAAAAAAAATATGTTGATTTTGCTGAAAACAATAAAAACATTTTTTATGGATCTAAGTACCCGGATAAATAATATTAATTTTTATACATCGTTAACTACAACGTGACAACTGAAAATAGTGGCATTGCCAGAATCAAAATACTAATTTTACTAAAGCATACATAAGCTAAAGTACTGTTTATGAATACCAGTTTTTAACAAACGTCTGTTAGCCTTAAAGTGTTTGTTAACTAACGTGTACTTTAAAGCTCAAGTAAGCGTTTTTTATGCATACAGCCGTTAGAGTTCAGCTACTTGTCTTGTTTTTGCCCCTTTAGCTGTTCTCTGACTGATTATTGAGGTTGGCCTTTCGGTAGTATCGTGGTGGTTGTGGTTTCGGGGCCCTCGTTTGAGTTGTTTGGGTCGGATCATTCACAATGAACACAATGAGTGGTCTAGGTCCAGTGAGAATGATTGCTGTTGTGTTTTTAAATTCTATTAAGCTTCATGCGTTCTGCACCACGGTAGCCTCCAACTCTTCAGCAAGGAGTGAAGGCTGCAGCCTGCTCCGGGCTTTTGAAGTTGCAACTAGGAGTGACTGGGTGATATACGTATCTGAAGGCTTTCTAGGGCGAGAATGACGCTACATTTCATCCACAGTGGTGTGATCCACCATCTGGTTATGGTTTACATAGCTAGGTACAGACGTTAATCTTATCACGCATGTCCTCCAGTTGGGTAATCGTTTCATGCTTATTGGCGTAGACAATCGACTTCATATATCCCCACAGAAAATAGTCTGATAACGTTGAATTGCACGAACTTAAGAGTCACTTTACGGGAAATTCTGCATTTTTTCAATATATTAACTGTGGCATGAGCTGTGTTGTGCCGTCTTATTGAAACTACAGCTCCTGTACATCATGGTTGCTCAATTGATGAAAGAAAAAGTCATTAATCGTGGCTCTATAGCGGTTACCATGGACTGTAACCTTTTGACCAGCATCGTTTTATAGACGAATCCATTCAAACAATATGTCGCACCGATAAATTAAATTCGCTTATAAAAATCATTATCAGTGGCAATCTTGTTTTGGACTCAATTTGCAAAATTTTTGAAAGCATTGTTCAGGCAGGTCAGTCTCTTTATGTTGAAATGTTTTTTTTTTTAAAGAGAAGTAGCACTTTCAGGCAACAATGCCTATTTGGTCAAGTACCGTGCTATATTCTTTAGGAAAGGGATAGAGAAGAGATGAAACAGGTGGTGAAAGTAGAAGGATTGTTACGGAAATTAACTGTCGTATAAGACAGCTCAGTTACCAGTGACCATGCCTTCATCACTGAGCAGCCCCACCGACAGTCAAGTTTTATTTGTAGTGAAAAAAAAACCAAGGTCTTTGCTGGGAATCGAACCCACAACCCCCAGTCATGTAAGCTAGCACACTACCTACTAGCCTACAGGGGCACCTTAAGGTTATACACCTCTATAATAAAACACCCTATATAATAGAATTTTTAAACATGAATAGACTGAAGTCTAAACAAAATTATTTTGCAAAACATGGTTCGAAATACCCGATTCTGATCTCATAAACGAAATTTCTTTAACGATAAAGCTTACATTTGTTTGAATGGTTTGACCAATAAATAAAATTGCCGTATTTGGATTGATAATAGTCCTCAAATATATGTTAAGATCCAGTTACATATAGAAAAACTGACTGTTTGGTGTGCTCTATGGGCTGGTGGAGTCATTGGCCTGTATTTCTTTAAAAACGTTCCTAGTCAGAATGCTACAGTCAATGATGACCGCTATGGCTATTAAATTATTCGCTTATAAAATGAATAACCATGATGTGCAGGAACTGTGTTTGTACCACAATTGATTTAATGCATGAAACTGGCTTCCAAGATTGTGCGATTTAACACCGTTGGGCTATTTTCTTTGGGGATATATGAAGTCACTAATCTACGAAGATAAGCTCGAAACGATTGAGTACGAAATTCGTTACATTATTGCTGATACACGATCACAAATGTTGGAAAATATTGTTGTATGCACTTAACAGAGTACTGTTAATCACTTAACAGTAGTTGGAATTTTTATCAATTTCGAGAAGATTAGTGGTCATTATGGAAAAATGAAGAATGGATGTTATAACACACTATATACAAATGTAGCTACGTTTTTCACAACCCTGTTATAGTTTACATTCTTCTCATTAAGGAATTATTATGAATATTTCCCTGAAAAATTTAAAAAAGAAATTCTTATATGCGTACTTTCACTTTGAATTCCTGCACGGAAATAATAAAATAATCCAATTCTGTTTACTTAAATTGAGGGAAAGAGGTCTGTAAACTAAAGCAGGGTTGTCTCAAGTACTGTTAACTAATGGAGCTATCGTACCTTACTTGAAAAGATATTAAATTGCGTTTCTTCAATAGAAATATTTTCGTTCCACAGCGCTACTCTTTGTTCCAGGTACTTTTTTGTTTTTTTTTAGAGAATTTAAGATAAAAACGTTTTCGGTTACGTACAGTGATTTGTCGGAGAAGTCTTCTTATTTTAAAGACTGTAAATTTAATTCATTAATAAGTAATTCATTAATGTGTAAAAGATTCGATATTTCAAACCTAAGTAAGAGTTAGGTTAGGTTATCAAAGCTGGAAGTTTAAGTAAGTCTTTAAGTTCCCTTTATGATTAAAAAAGCTTAACTGTAGCATCTCTTCAAGGCACTTTACAAGCGACTTGCTGGCTCTCCTATCGGAACAATGGTGCAACTCCATATATCATTTCGGAGAGAGTAAGGTGGTGGCTCTAGATATTTCCAGGACGTTTGATAGAGTGTAGCATGATGCACTTCTGTCAAAACTGGCTACTTTTGGTGTCGGTGATAATTATTCCAGATTTATATCGAGTTTTTTCAGGAATCGCACTATACGAGTTGTTGTAGGTGGAATTTCATCAGACGAGTTGAAGAATAATTCAGGGGTACCGCAAAGCTCCGTTCTTTTTCCTATTCTATTTCTTATTTTTCCATTTTTGCAGATGACAGCACCGTTTGTTATTCGTATTCATTTGGTAATAGACCGAAGCAGTTGGAGAGGAATATGAATGATTTGCTCAATCACGATCTCGCAACAATCTCGGAATGTTGTTGTGAGAATAAAGTCGATTTTAATGCACGCTTACGTATAGATCTGTGTTCGGAATTGGTGCTGCATCTGTTACTATGGGCGATCTAGGTATTACGGAATCAGAAGTTCCTAATGTTCTTGCCATCAAAATTCAGTGTGATGTTCGATAGACTTAAGACATTTTGCAAGCTTTTAAAGAAGCTTTCAAGTGCCTTGGTTTTCTAAGAAGGTGTAAGGGACACTTTACTCCATTCGATGTCCGTACTATTTATATCACCTATTTCCATCCAAAAATGGAATACAACTCTCATGTATGGGCTGGCGCCTCAAAGTATATTTTGGAGCTGCTCGACCACGTACAGGAGAGTGCCAAAAGGCTTACTAGGGACATCGGCTGTTTGCCGAAACCGATGGCAAACAGCATTGAAGCAAGGTGGAATGTATTTCCCTGTTTTCTACAATAGTAAGTGCTCTAATAAAATTAGGGAACTTGTTCCCGTTACTCGAACGTTTAACTCAAGAGCATCTTATTGCGGTTGATTTTCCGATGAATCGCACTAAGCATTACAGGGGAAAAATCATTTTTTAGCGCAACAGTCAGTAGGTGGAATAAATTCCATCCAGAAGCCTTTCCTGTCATTTTCAATGTAGGAAAGTTCAAATTAAATGTCCACAAATACTACTCCCTCTTTCCTCCTTCCCTTAAGCTAATTTCCTAGTTCTCGCACAATGCATTACATGTGTAGGAGTCATCCGCTGAGTACTGGTGCGAGAAAATCAGCAAAAGCCTTTTAGTAACGGAGGAGATGTTACCCTGTCTTATCACCCCCCGGGGGCACATATATGGTCGTCCCCTGAAGTCAGCAGGGGTACAACTGGAAACTTCACTTTATTTCCACGGGAATCAGTTAACCCTTTTCGTTATTTGTCTTTTTAGACACTTAACTGTTCTCTGGCTGATTATTGAGGTTGGCCCTTTATGGGAGTATCGTGGTGGTTGTGGTTTCGCGGCCCCATATTAGTCTATGGTTCTATGGCGACCGGGTTCATTTCACCTCTAATAACACCTACCTAGTGAAATGTTCCCAGATCCAGTGAGCATGCTAGACATGTGTTCTGGACAGGAGTTGGAAAGTCTCCAACTTTTAAGCAAGGAGTGATGATTTGCAGCCCTGCTTTGGAATCATCGAAGTTGCAACTAGAAAGTTCTGTTGCATAGAATTATAGCTTCGGCTTCCTAGGACGAGCATGACGTTCCAAATTATGCAGTGGTTTGATCCATCATCTGATTAAGGCTTCATGGCCAGGGGCGGATGTTAATCTAATCACACGTTGTAAATCTAATCACACCCTGTCTTATCCAACTCCTCGTCCTAAAAATTTTACACAATTCGCTGAACACATCAGGATGCCAAGTCGATGTGAGTAGTGTTAATGTTCATTATAGTTCTTTAACAGTTACAAAGACCGACTGGGTTATAGTGCTGGCATCTAGCACCACAAAAGACAGGCTGAATTTAGATAAGCCAGGTGCTAAAGAAGCTATGCAATTTTCAACGAGTCGATCGGTTGAATGGTGTTTGTGCCATATTGAAAAATGGCGAGAAACCCCCTTCGAACTATCGGAATTTTATGTAGAATTCTTACATTTATATCGGAGGAAGAACAATATTCCCCCAATAAGTGTGGGTTCTGACACAATATTTTCTGTATCTAAGAAGTAATAAACTGAAGATAAAAATTAATAAAAATATTAACAGCTTTGTTTTCAATGTAATTAGTAATAATGTTCCACAAAATAATGGCACTACGTATTATTTCTCGGGTTGAGAAATATGTTGCTGGAAACATTTTGCAGTTGAAGAAACATGATGCCAGAAACATTTTGTATAATTTCACAAGATTAATAGAGTACAACTTTGGCAAAACTATTTTGGCTTATGTCGCAATTAACATATTGTTCCAAATACTATTGAGAGCATTTCGTACAAAATGATAAACAGAACAATCTGTTATAAACAAAACAAAACAAACAACAGAAACAAAAACAAAAAGTCATTTAAAATTAGTCAAACCATTAATGGCATTGACAGTGACCCTCTATAATTTCCATATTAAATAAATATAAACTGAATTTTAAAAATAATAAAAAAACAACAACAACAAAATAATTAATAACGAAAGAAATTACATTTCCAACAATTTTGTTTTTAATTCAAAATTTACTTCTGTCGCCACAATATTCTCAGCTGTCTTAATGAAAATGCGTGGGCTGTTTAGGAAGTAAATAAACAATTTTGATACACTACGTACATAATTCATAAAATCGTGTTCAATTTTATAAAAGTTTTCTTTTTCACTTTTTTTTTTGTTGAACAAAGAAAATTCTTGCTTTTGCTAGTAACGACGTGTTAATGGACTTGCTGGCCACTTAATGTCTGCTCATGTTCATTCAATGTACTCGTATGGAAACATAAAATAAATAAATGTTGTTCTCGTACTAGAAAATTGTAAGTGCGTCACATGTGAATGCACAGGTTTCATGGACAAATTAAGATTGTGTGATTCCCAAACTGTCTATTAAAAGTGTAATTGAAATTTAATGACTGAGGAATGAATGAATGAATGAATGACGTTTAAGGTTTTAACCCTTTCCGGCTTAAGGAATTTTACGGATTTTAATGAAACTTTTAGCGTGTGATAATTAGAGCTTAAGAATGTATTTTTTGTGTCCGTACGACTTGTATGTCCTTAAAAACAGGACATACACAAATGTGTATCTTGGGACTATGCTTAGGCAAAAAATAACAATTTTCTTTCAATAGTAAAAAAAACATAATAATTTTTTTATTATTGCAAAAACTAACAAAATTATTGATAATATAAAAACACAAAAACAATTCCGTTCGCCACGTTTGCCACCAGATGGCGTCGTTTTTTGTAACATTTCTTTTGGGGATTAAAAGATAAAGAAAAATTATTTTTTTTTGTTTTATATTTGAAAAGGAAAAATTTTATTTCATCGCACAACCGTAATGAATTCAATTCGATTACAAAAATGAAGTGGAATTTAGTTGAACTTCTCTAAGTTAAAAATGAATGTGAATCCAAAGTAAATACTGAATCGAAGCGTTATACGTGTCCGCAAATTAATCTTTTCATTGAAGTGCCTCTTTGGTAAACCACATTTTTTGGTCTGACGTTAACACAAACAGTCGGTTGGTTTCCCAACTCGTGAACACGCAACGTATAGCTGCCCATTGAAAAACAATGATTTTCTAAATTTATCCCGCAAACAGTAAGCGACTGGCCTTACGACTTGATAATTGTCATTGCGAACGCAAGGCGAACCCGACATTGCAATCGTCAGTCAGTCGGAATCATTGGTATTCGAGGAATACATACATTTTCACCTGCGTACTTTCCGTTAATAATGGTTGCCTCAATCAAATTCGGCAAAAGTCTTTTCACCACAAGTCGAGTACCGTTGCAAAGTCGTGGTGGACTCAAATTACGCAATATAATAATAACTGAACCAACTTCGAGTTGCAAGTTATGTGGTGGAAATCCTGGTAACTCCAGACAGTTCAAAAACTCCGTTGGATAATTTACTGCATCATCGGGTTTTGTTATGGAATCAACGGATTTATATGTCACCAAATCGCCATCGACTTTTGATTGATCATTATTCTTTGCGGCGAGAATTGCTCGTTGACTTAACCAAGCATAATTCTGATAATTCTCATGATAATGTTTGAGAAAACATTTTCAATAAGAGCTAATTGAGAGTCTACAAATCGGCAAAAGTCGTTGGTAAGAGTAATTAATCCATCTGTCGCATTAACTGGGACTTTTTCATTTCCAACAGCTAACAATTGTTTGGAAAATTGTGCAGCACTTTGATCATTTTGAAGTTGAACTCTCATATTAGTGGTTAGCGATAATGTTTTTCGGTTATTTCACAAAGGTGATGCCTTCAAGCATGCATTCAATTCATCTACAGGCATTGCACGGGGAATTACTGGCAACGTCTGCCTTAAATCGCCAACAATATCATCAAGCCGCCAAAGATGTTGTTATTTCCCCGAAGATCCTTCAGTGTGAAGTTAAGTGCTTCAAGTGATTTCTTATGTGCCATTGTGCACTCATCCCAAACAATGAGCTTGCAATGCATCAACAAGATTCCCATTGCACTGGATCGGGAAGTATTGCATGATGTGATTTGATTTACATCTGCACCGTCTAGGTAGTCATAATCAGATGGTGATCAAACCACTTGAACGATTTGCAAACGTCATTCATGCTCTAGGAGGCCATCGAATACGTATATCCTCCGGTCACTCCTAGTACCAATTTTAAAAGCCCGAAGTAGGCCGCAGCCTTCACTCCTTGCTAAAGAGTTGGAGACTTTCCAACTCCTGGTCCAGAACGCATGAAGCTTAATATAATTAAGAACACAACGGCACTCATACTCACTGCACCTGAACCATTCATTGTGTTCATTTTGAATGATCCGACCCACAAACTCCCACGAGGGTCTCGAAACCACAACCACCACGATACTCCCATATAGGGGCCAACCTCAATAACCAGTCAGAGAACAGCTAATTGTCTAAAAAGACAAACAGTGAACTCTGGGGCGTACTGATTCCCGTGGAAATATGTGGATTGTCCAGGTGACTCCTACTAGATTTGAGGGGCCTGGGCTCCCTTTTACACCGCAAGACACCAGTCTAAATGGAATAGTAGGTTCCAAAACGACTATCATGTGCCCCCGGGGGGAGGGAAGTATTGCATGTTGGAGTATCAACTGTGTTAAAATTGAGAGGCAACTTAAGCGCAGAATTTGCAGTACGACCACCACAATTCCAGATGTGCTAACGCCAAAGCTATGTCACTTCTTGATCGAATAGTGGCCAAAATCAATGAAATGACAAGTGTTTTCCCTGTTCCTCCAGGTGCGTCCAGGAAGAATAGACCACCGCTTTCATAAATGTTTCGTTTTTGCTGCTCATTTAGCAACGGCACATAATTTCAAACGAATTCCTGTAATGTATTGCAGCTCTCGATTTAATTCTTGGTTGAATGCATCGTGCATCGATCGATCATTCCTACTTCAATCAGTAGCTTGTTTGCAATAGTCAAGCATTGATCCCCAATTCGAATCAACCTTTCATTGTATATTTCACCGGTTATGTGCATGTCGGGATTATTCGTTCGAATGCGCAAGCGATGCAAGATATCTTCACATATGTCGTCTTTGCATTTATTCCATAACTGAATTGGTTGTGAAGGGAAACATGTGGTGATGATAATAGCGAACAGCGTTCGTATTTGGTACGCATTTGATGCAACAACTGAACCCGCAAATGTTCAATCCCAATGAGAATTGTTCTCCAGCAAACCCAATAGTTGACATGCTTCTCGATATGTTTGGCATTCATGGCCATTCACAGTTTCCAAATGCGCAAATGGTTTTGGTCCACGTACATTTACCGACAGCAGTCGCAAATAAAAACATTCATCGTTTCTAGGATGAACAGTATATATGCGACCTAGCGCACGGCATCATCTACTTAAAATGAAACATACTTATTTTCCCTGTTTTCCTGCTTTTCTCTTGAAATTTTTACTGAATTTTCTTTGCTGTAAACCTTACGAGACCTTTCCAACGAATGCAAAACCGTGGAAATCGGTTCGTGCGTTCTGAAGTTATAGCGTCAGGAAGGAAAAACCCGACTTATTTTTATATTATAGAATAAATTGAGTAAAACTAACAAAAACAATTCAAGCAATCCTTTTCGGAAGAAGGGCACAAATACACTCTCATTTTCCGGACCGAGTTCGAGTGCGACTATTACATTATAAGAAACGGGACGCACGGGCTGTCTTAAGTTTATCGGCCATGGGCCGATTACCACCTTCTTATTGCTTTTTCCTGCTCTTCTTCGATCAGCTGCGTACATTTTCTTTTAGGCGTGCATTGCAAAGCTTCTGCAACTTCCAGTCTGATAAAAAGAAGATCCTTGACTGATTTACGTGGCATATCAGTACGGTACTTCATCCAAGAATTTACAACAGCCAAATCTAGAAAGTGGAATGCCACTTTTAAAGTCAACTTTTTTGATTTTAGCCATGTTCTGTTGCACGCCATCATTTGGTCGCAAATATCCATTCCACTCACGTGTTGGCCATTATTGCGAACATAATGACGAAACCCACTAGGCAATCTTCCAAGAAATGGTATTATCATCTGCTCATAAACGGAAAAGCTGCCGAAATTCCTGGGAATGGCAAGGAAACGAGCTCTGACATCATCAATTATGGGCTGAACTTTCCATAAACATTTTAAATGCGCTTTTTCTGAAGTTTCAGCGGTATCAACAAATGCAAAACATTTGCGCAACAGATATAATCTATTTCTTGCCATCTTTTCAGACACAATATTTTTGCCAAATTTCTGTTCCCAATACATTCTCGTAAACGAGGAAATTTAACGCAACCAAAATATAAGTCAGCACCATATAATTGTTTAATTTCGGAGGCATCAGCCTTTTATTCAGTACCAAATGTTTTAATGTGATACATATTTGTGTACTGTGCCGCTTGCTGAAAATGGTCATGAGTAAAATACCGTTCAAAGTATTTAATTGGCAAAAGAGGCTCTGTTGGCTGGTGAAAAATATCACGTGATATAGAATTTATAGGGTTGAATATTCCCCTTTTCCATAATTATGGCCTCGTTGGCTCAACTGCCCTATTGGTTTTAGCATTATTTGCACCCATTTGCTCAACGGCACTATTGTCATCTGAAATCATAGTCAGAGTGTAGAGTGAACATTTATTTCATCCTCAAATTCATCTCATGAACTGTCATCTTCAACATCCGACGTATCGCACAGTAATTTAAAAACTTCTTCTACACTACACATATGCGTAGCTTAGTGGTCAAAACTTATATTGTTAAGAAAGTTGGAAGTCCCTGAAACAATTTTTGGTTACACCGCACTTGCGTCTGATTTGTTTTATCAGACCATTACGGCCAGTGTCCACCACGTGATAAGATTTACATCTGCGCCTGACAGTGAGCCTTAATCAGATGGTAGTCATACCACTGGGAATGAAAAGCAACGTCATTCACGCTCTAGGAAGCCGAAGACTAATTCTAGCAACAGGTCTTTCCTAGTTGCAATTTTGATGATTCCAGAGCAGGGCTGCGAACCACCACTCAATGCTGAAGAGCTGGAGACCATCCAACTCCTGTCCAGAACACATGTCAAGCATCCTCGCTGGATCTGGATCATTCACCTGTGGATGTTATTATTGGCGAGATGATCCTGGCACCCCTTAAAAACAAACCGCGAAACCACAACCACCACGATACTCCTATATAGGGGCCAACCTCAATAATCAGCCAGAGAACAGCTAGATGTCTAAAGAGACAAACAGCGGAACTCTGCGTGCTCACTGATTCCCGTGGAAATAACGCGGAGTTTCCAGTTGTACCCCTGCTGACTTCAGGGGACTAAGGTCCAATCCAATCTGGTCTTGGCGAACTGCTTTTGGGGGTACATGCTGAGCAGGTGCTTTGTGCTTTTTTGCATCAATGTCGCTTTGTAATGGCCGCTGACCAGAAAAAGTGGCTTTAACATCCATTTTGCAAAGGGTCACAGCGACCTGCTGACGAAAATTTGCTGATGATAACCGATTTGATGAAATATCTTGGTATTCAGTAACTCTTTTATAAAGTATCTAAGCGTTGGCCATCGTGATATCCAGATAGTGATAAAAAGCTCGCATGGGCCATCTCCTGCTACGTAAATATAAATTATATATACCCATGATACTGTCAAACAGATCAACGCCACCCATATGACGATTTTACTCTCCGACCACATAAAGCCGCTTTATGCCAATAATATTTAAAGTTTTTTTCTTTTTTGATGAACGAAAAAGCTTGTAATTATGGTTGTGTAGTGGTTACCATTGATTGTGTAACGACACGTTCTCGCGATGCGCTAGGGTAGAGCTCGCGACGTCCATGGTTCGTTACAAAAAATTTTCGTTTCCAATAACACGAGTGACACTTGTTTTTATTTTTTTTACTAATAATTTTTATTACAGTCCACTCTTAAAATTAGCATCAAATTATACTAATGCACTATTGAGCACGCCAATGATGATTTACCGTTTCGTGACCATCAAGAGTTCTCGCAGGTCGACACCTACTCTCCGCTGGCTAGCCTACTACTTCTCACACTAAAGCGAATAAGATTCTTGTCCAGTCTGAGCAGAACAGTCTGCCTGTTCACCAATTTTTGACTAGTTGCGGTTGTCACGTGTTAGCCACGACTTTGTCCATACTGTTCAGCTAGGGTGAATAAAATTCTGGCCTGGCTGAACAAAGCGCGGCCTTGCTGTGTCCTCCGTCACCTAGGCGAATAAAATTCTGGCCAGGTGAAGCAGCGACAGAACTTGTTTTGCCGTAAACCTTAGTTATGGTTAATTAATTCGAAGTCGAGTAAAATTCTGACTTTGATTAACCACGCTTAACCTATTCCCAAGACTATTTTATTTAAGTTGAATAAAATTGTAACTTACTTAAAAGAAGTCTTACCCGGTTGCTTGCCCGTGGCTAACTCTCTAAAACACTCAAGAATACCGCTTTTATAGGTCTCTGCTAGGTACTCATACACAACTATACCACTAAACGCCAGCTGCTTGTGACTGTTTAGGGTTGTGTTTAATGGTATGCTTTCTTTCAAATGTATCCTCTACATGCCAATAGGTGGCGCTTCTTAACGGCTATTCTTTGTGTTAAATTTTTTTTTTTTTAATATTCAATCTGTCCGTATGACATTTACAATATGTATTCAAATCTTAATCTATGTATGATTTAGGTTGGTACTGCCACTGTAGTACTCAACGCATATGTAATTTCAATAAGAGTGTTATCTTGCCAAATCAAGAGTTTGCACTCTTTTTAGACGCATGTGGCCCTCAAATAATAACAAGTTCCTCGCAAGCGGATTGGAATGATTGGCGATTTTTGCAACGTAGTTTGTGCATGCCTTTCTAATCTCTTCTCGGATGGTAGGAATATTGAGGTCCCTATGGATGTTATTATTCCGCATATACCAGGTAGCACACGTAATCATTCTCAAGATCTTTGATTGTCTTCTTTGTATTTTTCAACATTTAGGTTTTAAAACCGCTTTGTATAGGAGCACTTTGAGGGCCAAGACAAGTGAAGATTGTGGCCCAATTATCCAAAGAAGTTGGGTGGTTTTAATTCTGAGCTGCGTGATTTTAGCTGCAATGTGATGTACCCAAGTGAGACGCCGATCAAGGTGTATTCCCAAGTACCTTACATGGGTCTGCTCTGGGATGCTAGCTCCATTTATTATTATAGTCGGACAATTATTCTTTCTAAACGTGAAAGTTAAATGAACGCCTTTTTTGTGGCATTAACATTTATTTTCCACTTATGTAACCATTTCTCCAACTCATTTATATGGGTTTGAAGTTGTTGCGACGCCAATTCTGGTTGTTCATGAATGCTTAGGAATGGTGTATTATCTGCGAATGTCGATGTGTGTATGTTTGAACATGTGGGCAAATCTGCGGTATACAAAAGATACAGGAATGGCCCGAGTATGCTTCCCTGCGGGACTCCAGCTAAAATTTGTTTGCTCGATGAATAAGTATTTTACGACCTTATTACAAAAGCTCTATTTGTTAAATAGCTCGCGAACATTTTAAGTACGTTTGACAAGAGAAATGTTGAAAGTTTATATAGAAGTCCTTCGTGCCAGACCTTGTCGAATGCTTGTGATATGTATATAAATAGTGCAGATTAGTAATGCTTACTTTCAAAAGTTTCCCGAATTAAATTTGTGATTCTGTGTACTTGTTCGATAGTGCTGTGCTTTTTCCTGAACCCAAATTGATGGTCTGGGATTATATTTCTTGAAATAACATGCGCCGCTAATGATTTCAAAATCAAGCTTTCGAATATTTTAGAGAGAACAGGTAATAAGCTGATTGGGCGGTATGATGATACCTGCGTAACGTCTTTGCCGGGCTTGGGGATCATAACTATTTCAGATTGTTTCCGCGATAATGGGAAGTAACCAGTTCTTAATATTGAATTAAAAATAAACATAACAGTTCTTAGCGCCGAATTTGGAAGATTCATGACCATAGTGTTGGTGATTTTGTCACTACCAGGAACTTTTTTCGGATTCAGTTCATTGATAACTGTTTTCAGCGCAGGTAAGCAAAATTTTTTTGGATTTAACACAGATTGTTGAATAGCAACTGGTGTTATCGTAGAGTCTGTTTCATTTGGAATAAAAACCTTCTCCAGGTGGTTGGCGATCTCTTTCACTTTATCGTTGGCATTTTTGGCCCACTTTCCATTTTGCAGGCGAATAGAAGCTTCGTAAATAATAGGGAATTTCATTTTTCGTACAGTCTTCCACAAGCTGTAGTCAGTCTTCTCAGTGGCATCTAAGTTTTGTAAAAACAAAAATTTAAGATTCAGCTCTTTTTCTGTGTTAATTGCTTTACGCAGTCTCTTTTGGCATTGGTTCAGTTGTGTCTTCAAAAATGGGGAACGAAACTCCTGCCATTGGCGCCTTAATTGTCTCTTTTCACGTATTAGAGATTGAACATTGCTAGTGACAACGTGTGATTAGATTTACATCTGCGCCTGGCCATGAAGCCAGAGAACAGTTAAATGTCTAAAGAGACAAATAACGGAACTCTGCGGGTCAATGATTCCCGTGGAAATAAAGCGGAGTTTCCAGTTGTACCCCTGCTGACTTCAGGGGACTGGGCTCCCTTTTTCCCCCAGTTGCACAGGTCTACATAGTAGCTCTCCATAAAGACCATATATGTGCCCCCGGAGGGTTCATTAATTGGACTGTGTGATTAGATTTACATCTGTGCCTGGCCATGAAGCCTTAATCAGATGGTGGATCAAACCACTGCATAATTTGGAACGTCTTGCTCGTCCTAGGAAGCCGAAGCCATAATTCTATGCAACAGAACTTTCTAGCTGCAACTTCGATGATTCCTGAGCAGGGCTGCAAATCATCACTCCTTGCTTAAGAGTTGGAGACTTTCTAACTCCTGTCCAGAACACATGTCTAGCATGCTCACTGGACTGTGTCATTAACAGTGAGATGATCCTGGCCACCATAATAACCATTATAACTGTTATGGGGCCGCAAAACCACAACCACCACGATACTGCCATAGAGGGGCCAACCTCAATAATCAGTCAGAGAACTATTAAATATCTAAAAAGACAAATAATGAACTCTGCGGGTCACTGATTCCCGTGGAAATAACGTGGAGCTTCCAGTTGTACCCCTGCTGACTTCAGGGGAGTGGGCTCCCTTTTTCCCCCAGTTGCACTGTGTCTCTAGATAGTCGAAGTTCTATAAAGACCATATATATATATGCACCAGGGGGGTAAATTGCTGGAGACGTTGGTAGAGAACTTTTTGTACGTAAGCAGGGCTTGGGCGTTGTTACTCTAGCAGCGTCAGTCAGACTATTTGTAAATTGGTTTACAGCCGACTGAATTTCTTCCTCTGCTTAAACGAAATATTTTGCGGCAGGTGTGCCCTTACGTACATTTTGTACTTCTGCCAATTTGTTTTTTTACTTGGAAAAAAAATACAATTTTGTTGCAAGCTCACTTCATTATTGCATAACGTTACCAACGTAGGCGAATGATGTGATGAAAGATCGAAAGAAGACGCTATAGAGATGTGCTAACGTTTCACATTAGGAATTAGTTTTAAGCCCGTAGGCCAATAGGTAGGATGTCCTGTTGATATTGCATCCAACAGCTGCCTACCTCTTGGAGTAATAAGACGGCAGCCGCAGAGCGTGTGCTTAGCGTTAAAGTCTCCACCTGCTAAGAATTTTTGACCTAGCGTCGCAAAGTAGTTATGAAATTGCTCTTTTTCGATGCTGTGTCCTGGAGGGGAAAATAAAAAACAACAATAAATGCAATTATTAAATATGAAAAGTGTCTAATGGAATTCATTAAACAATAAAAATTAAGAAATGTGAAAAATGTATACAGTTTAATTGGTTGCCTTATGTGCTCCAAAAACAAGCCTGCCAACTTTTGTACGTCACAACTGTAATATTCTTATCAGTAGGGTTTTTAAAAAACTACGGACCAATGATTCCACCAGCCTATAAAGAACACCAAACAGTCAGTTTATCTGGATGTAAGAGAAGTAACGAAAGTGAGCTTCATGGCGAAATGAAATTCATTTATGAAAATCCTGTTTGGGCTCCAATTTACACTATTTGGAAGCGCAGTTCAGACGTCAATCGATGCATTTTGAAATGTCAAACTAAACTAAACATAAATTACGAAATAAAGTACGAAAAGAACACTGAAGATGACAAACAGCCGAAACCGGTTTGTTTACAAACCAAATTTGACGAGGGTCGACGGAAAACCGTACCCAAATAAAAGTAAACATAAATTACTTGACAGCTGACAAAATGGCCAAGTTAAAGTGCTATGCCTCTATTAAAACACCTTTCGATATTTTAATTTAACATTGGAACACTTAGCCAACACGAAATAAAACTTATTTTTATGTATTGCTAAAACGTTTGAGAACTTCTGATTATTTGTAGTAATTTTGAAAATCACATCATTTGGCCTTGGCGATTTTCCATCCACGAGCATGATTTGCAAAAAAAAACGTTAAAAACGAAATTTTTCCATCAGCCAAATATTATTTCGCTTTGCTTCGTTGTTAAAAAAAAACATTCAAATAAATATTTTTGTGATTTTATTTTGTGATTTAAGTTTTAACAACATTAAAAAAATATCGCTAATAATTATTATTTATTTTAATCTCCAAATAATGCCTAGAATCTCTTGATGCGCGCAAATCCGAGGGCGAATTAATCTTTTCCCGCAAATCAAGCCTTCAAGGTAGAAAAATAAAACTTAATAAAACTAAAATCCATAAAAGTTCCTGAGAACTATCCGAAAGCTTGTAGATACAAAAAAAAAACAAAGCGAAAAAAGCTTTTAACCTTAAAATTGCAAGGAACCTATTGGCCATCATTCATTGCTTACCTGCTACTGACAATTTTTTCACGTTTACTAACAACTCCAACCTGTTAAGTTTTAAAATTGAAACTGAATTTGCCTGATTTAACTTTTACTATTCTGTTTTTATTAAGATGATGAGGCCTCACATGGTGTGCACGTTACCAAGATGGGGTCAGATGATGTACTGTTGCATGTCCATGAAGAACACGGCACTGGCGGTCATTGGTGTGCCAAGATAATTTTCTTTTCTCTAATGGCCATACTAATGGGTTTGGTGTGTTTGATAATATTAGAAAATCGGGGCATATCGGATGGTAAGTGAAAGCGAAATCTTTATCAAATATTTAAAAATGAAATATTTTTTTTTTATTTTTTTAAAGTGGATACACCCTTATCAGAGTCTAGATTTTCAAATTATTTTGATGGATGGGTAGATGAACATCGTGTGGAACACGATGATCATCATAATAGTCATGACTCTACGGAACACAATGAACATGATGATGATAATGATGAGCATGATGAAGATGAAGAGCATGATGATGAACCATTTGAAGAAGAAGCCGATCATTCCGAAGGTGATGATGATGCCGTTGCAGAGGAAGATGATAATGTTACACCTGAAGAGGATGATGATGATGATGGTGACAATGTCACAGCAGAGAATATAACTGCTGAACAGGAAGAAGAAGAAGATGATGAAGATAACGATGAAGAGGACGATGAGGATAATGTAACAGCTGAAGTAGATGATGATAATAATGTGACAGCCGAAGAAGCCGACGACGACAATGCTACAGCGGAAGATGAAAATAACACCAATGAGGCTACCGGTGAACAAAATGAAGATGAAGATGCCGTTGAAGAAGATAACGATAATGATGATAACGACGATGACGATGATGACAATGATAATAACACCAATGACGATGATGTTACCAAAGAAACTTCTAACCCCACCTCACAAGGAGCACATACTAATGATGATGATGATGACGATGATGATAATGCTTTTGATGAAGTGAGCTTTTAGCTTTTAAACATTTCATTGCAAAAACAGTTTTAAATGCTTATTGATTTACTCTTATTTGGGTACGGTTTTCCGTCGACCCTCATCAATTGGTTTGTGAACAAAAAGAACACTGAAGATGGCAAACGGCCAAAACCGGTTTGTTCACAAACCAAATTTGACGAGGGTCGGCGGAAAACCATACCCAAATAAGAGTGAATCTAGCCCCGTTGGAAAATCTAAGCACATATCTTATTGATTTCCTTTAGGAGGATGATGATGATGATGGTGTACTCGATTCCTTTGAAACAATTGTCGATAATGATGCTGCCGAATTAGAGCTTTTAAAAGAGAAGGCCCGTCAACAGGCAGCTGCCGATTCCAAACAAAATATCGCCTCGACTGAAACGGATTTGGAAAATGAAGCTGAAAATGCACCTTCATGGGCTTCATCACGTAAGTATTTTTGTTTTTGATCGCTAAATCTCCGTATGTAGAATTTTTTGTACATAAAATTGTTATACAGAATTGTAGCAAAAATTGCTGATTCCAAAGGTTAAATTTTTCGTATTTAGAATAAAAAAATTCCACAAAATTTTAACTTTTTCTTGTTGTTTGGCACTTTTTTCTCACAAACTTAAAAAAAGAAAAAAAGTTTGTCACAAAATTAAAAACTTTTAACATTTGTGTTCAATGCTTCTAATAGATAAAGTATGCTCAAATTTAAGGTTAGGTTAGTCAATTGTTTGTCAAATAGTTAAATGTCTAGAATTGAGCTGTCATCCTTTGACATTTATTTAGTAATAAGTTGAGAGCGCTACACTCTTAAGCAAAGAATTTTAATTTTTAAAATTTATTATTAAAGTGGTGAATATTTCACGGTATCACTTTGTAAAGTTTCAGCAGCTTTGCTTTATAATCAGGCGCCACTGTACAGTAAATTGCTGAGAACGAACTTAAAAATGGGCATCATTAGAGACACTTTGCGCAATATTTTGCATCAAGATTTTTATTTTCTAGCTTATCAAGTTAAACTCGTTCAAGAATTAAAGGCGACCCACTATTCGGAGCTTCGAAAGTTTGTGGGTTGGCTATTTGAAAAACTGAACAAAAATAGTTCGTTTTTCAACTAAATTATTTTTAGCGATCCACAAAAAACCATTACATCCAAAGAAAGTGACATTATGGTGTGGCTTGTGGCCAGGCATCAGCAATTGAGCGATGTCAATTGACCATCTCGACCCCTCCCCCCCCCCCCGGGGGCACATTTATCGGTCTTTATAGAATACTCTACTATATAGACCTGTGCAAGTGGGGGAAAAAGGGAGCCCAGTCCCCTGAAGTCAGACAGGGAGACAACTGGAATCTCCACTTTTTTTCACGGGGATCAGTGAGCCGCAGAGTTCATTATTTGTCTCTTTAGACATTTAATAGTTCTCTGACTGATCATTGAGGTTGGCCCCTATATGGGAGCATCGTGGTGGTTGTGGTTTTGCGGCCCACAGGTTCATCTCACTGATAATGACACGCAAAGTGAATGATCCAGTCCAGTGAGCATGCTACACATGCGTTTTGGACAGGAGTTGAAAGTCTCCAGCTCTTCAGCAAGGATTGGTGGTTTGCAGCCCTGCTCTGGAATCATCAAAGTTGCAACTAGGAGAGACTTGTTGCTAGAATTAGGGCGTGAATGACGTTTGCTTTTCATTCCCAGTGGTTTGACCACCATCTGCTTAAGGCTCCATAGTTAGGTACAGATGTAAATCTTATCACGTAATAGCATTGCTCTCAGCAGTACTGTAGCTGTGTACGTCGCGCTATCGGAGACCTGCAAGGAACTAGTATATCTTAGACGTTTCGTTGAAGAATTAGGTTTTAAAGAGTTTGTAGACACTCCAACAGAACTCTATGGTGACAACATTAGTGCTCAAAAGTTGGCTAAAAACTCTACATTTCATAATCGCACTTAACATATCGACATCAGAGCTCATTACGTTAGCGAAATTGTTGGAAAAGCATTTGTTAACTTGAAATATCTACCAACCGACATAATGGTCGCAGATATATTAACTAAAAATTGAAAGAGAGAAAAGCATAATAGATTTACTCAGAAAAGACGCCTTATTTATTGTGTAGTAAATGATTTCGAAGAAAGTGGTGATAGGCCCAAGCATGGATTACAACGTACTGCATGATCGGCTGAAAACATCACTGTTGCTCAAAAATGTGTTCAAAACAATCGATCAATCTCAATTCGACGTTGTGCTCAGGAGCTTGGCCTTCAAAGAGCAACTTTGGCCACAATTTTGCACAAGGATTTGTATTTGTTTTCACATAAGATTCAGGTGACGCAAAAGCTTCTTCCACAAGGCCATTTACGCCGACATACATATGCCAATAGAATGTTACAGCTCGCCCATGACAACCCCGATGTTGATGAAAAAAATCATAACCAATGACCAGTGACATTTTTATTTGAATGGGGATATGTGAATATACAGAATAGGCGGTTTTGGGGAATGGGAAACCCCAGAACGAATCATTGGACCTTACTTCTCTGAAAATGAAAACGGCGTAACGGTAACTGTGAATGGAGGGAGAGCGATATCCAGATATGATTGAAAATTTTTTAACGCCACAACTGCATGCTTTGGGTTTGATTAACATGTGTCATCAACGAGACGAGGTCACACCGCATACAGCGAAGATTACATGGGAATTACTGCGAGACCTCTTTCCACAACAAGTTTCAACAAGTTATTTATATAATGATGTTGATTGGCCTTCGAGGTCGCCTGATTTGACTGCTCCGGACTTCTTTTTGTGGGAATATCTGGAAAGCAAGATTTATGCAAACAAACCAGAAAAGTTTGAGCAACTCAAGCAAAATATTCGTGATGAAAATAATAAAATACCGCATGAAATGTCTGAAAATGTAATGGAAAATGTGCTCAAAACGAGCTTGCATTTGTGAGGCTAACAGAAGTGGACATTTATCTGATATTGTATTCCATAAATAATTGCCGACCATACATAAACATTTATCAATATAAGATCCATTCTCTTTCATTTAATCGAAAAAAATTTTTTTTACGTCAACTTGCGTCAAATTTGGTTTGTGAACAAACAGGTTTCGGTTATTTGCCATCTTCCCAAATAAATTAAACCCCGTCGGAGAATATACGCACATATCAAAGTAATATACCCTCCCGGCAGACACCCTGTATATACGGAGACCTCGTTCTAACTAGAAAAATGACTGTTTGCTGTTTGTGCTTTATGGGCTGGTGGAGTCATTAATCAGTACTTCCTTAAAAGCGATGCTAATCAGACCTCTATGGAGCCATGATTACTGAATTTTTCGTTTATCAATTGAAAGACCAGAGGTGCAGGAGATATGATTTCAACAAAACGGTGCAAAATGTCACACAACTCGTACGATTTAATGACTCTAGACGTTTGGATATGTTAGAATTTGTGAAGGTTTTATTGTATCCATTCTACATTTGTTGCATGATATTCGTTGCGCTATGTATCTAATGAAATATCGGCTTGAAGTAAGTTGTATTTATACATTCGAAGAGTTAAAACAGTCGGCACTTTCATCAATATATTGTTCATTATTCTGATATATGTCTACGATATCTATCACTGGACATTGATTATCAGCTGATACAGTTTCACTACATTCGGCAGAGCTTTGAAAATCCACCGGTAAGAATATTGCATCATCGTTTTGACCATTTTTTGTTGAACTAAAGTGGCCTAATTTTTAAAGTTATCAGTTTTGCCATTGCGATGTGAAATTTGTGAACTGAAGGGTGCTTACAGTGTGCGTCTTTGGCGCGAACATATGAAAATACGTTTTCTAATGGATCCTGATTCAAAATTGTGAATAAATATGATGATACCACCGAAGACTATAGCTTTGACACTAAAATATTTTATAAAAATTTTAAGCCTACACTATGACAATACAGTATAACAAGTGCTAAAGTAAAATAACGGTTAATTAAACATAAATTAGCCAGAAGAAGGGCTTGCCATTTACTTTTTTTATCATATTCCTATAAGAACAAAAAAAAAAACACATGTAGGGAACACTGCCTTAATGAAAGTATTGGTTAATAAGGCGTCAAAAGTTCGTCGACAGTCTATGCTGTTTTATTTTTACAATAAAAAGTATGTATGGTATTGCTACGGCAACACAGAAGATCCAATTTGTTTTGTAAACAATAATATTACTCAAATTTGTAGAGCCCAACAAACACAATATAACAACGTCGATGTACATTGTGTATTACTAATCGTATTTATAGTATATTAGCGTGCCCGTGACTGCTTTGCAAGTCATTTCTTCGACATTTTTTGATCGATTTTGGTTCGTGGTATTGAAAAACAAAGCACGTGAACGTGATACATATAACTGAAAGTGCAAAAAACAGGGATCATTGAAAAGCAACAGGTATGGGGAACTGAAGCCATTTAAAATCAAACGGCAAATCTGGAGGAATCATAGGAATGCGTGGTTTCAACACATCGCCCTTATATTTTTCTTTTAAAATTTTTGCTTCAATCACATTTTTCATGACTTTTTTGACTACTAACATATGTCATTGCATCTGCCAAGTGTGCATACAACGCCATCTACTGGCAATATAGCATTTACAATCATGTTTTTTATGGGTTCTTGAGTTAAGATAGCGTTGTAAAAAAAATGTATGTGAAAATGAATTTTCTTCATAATTTTTTTTTTGGGAAATTTTCCAAAATTTTCTTTAAAATATTGTATTAAATCAAATTTAATTTAAATAAATAAGGAAAGCTGATAAAAGCTGAAGAAAATTCCAATATTTATGTTACTAAAACTCCAGTCACATATGTCATTGCATCTGCCAAGTGTGCATACAACGCCATCTACTGGCAATATAGCATTTACAATCATGTTTTTTATGGGTTCTTGAGTTAAGATAGCGTTGTAAAAAAAATGTATGTGAAAATGAATTTTCTTCATAACTTTTTTTTTTGGGAATTGGTGCTAATCACCGAAATCGGTCCAGGCATTCTCGAGTTATAAGCGTAGTAACTAACATCACTTTCTTTTATATATATATAGATAATTTTAGCTTACAATTTAAAGCTAAGTTAAGAATAATAATTTTTTTTTCTTGTTTAGAAAGTCCAAAAAAATAATACTAGTGGACTAAGAAAAGGCTTGATCAAATAATACTTTTGATTAGTTCAATGCACTTATCTGAAAGCAAACCTTTTTGTTTGTTGGGCATAATATTGACAATTCCCTGCAGAAATCGAGACTACTCCTTACACACGTGTAAAGAGTACTCCATAAGGGACCAGGACTGGCCCAAAAGTAATCCAAATATATGGCAAAAACATGCTCTATTTTACATTACAATGTCCTAGGAGAGGACCAGCTAACCCAAACACCCATTACGTCAGAGTAGTCCAAAAACTAGTCAAAGCAACTATTCCGCAAATTATTAACACAGGGTTAGTCTTCAAATTACTTCATGTTAGTACTCCATGGATTACCACAGAAAACTAGTTTGGAAACCATTTTGTACTATTACCCGCGGAATATAAACAAAGGACTAGTTTTTAAATTATTTTAATGTGAATACTCCATGGAACACCGCAAGAGACTAGTTTGAAAACTATCCTTGGTAAAATTTCTTTGAGCACCCCTAAAAATGTTTTTGCCAAAAAAAAATTTAAAATATAATTACAAAATTTTGGGTACAAAATTTTTTCGTCATTTATTAAAAAATTATGATAATAAATTAATTATAATTAAAAAAATAATAATAATTGCAAACATAACAATTGTATTTATAGAATATATATATACCTGCGTACTTCAAACCGAATTATTATTTTTTTTTTTGGTATATGTTCCAATAAACCAATTAATTTCATACATTCGTTATAGGAGTTTTAAACTTAGTTTTCTCTAAAATAATTAATTTATCCAAAAGTCGATAAAAAAATGAAATTCAGTAAAATTTATAAATACAAAATTTTATAATATACAAAAACATTTGAGTAAAAACGCGGCTACTAATAATAATAATAAACATTTAAACATGTCATACTTAGTGTATAGTATACTAATAAGGCAATGAATTTATAAGTTAATTTTTTCTGTAAACTCAAAACAAAGAACTTGAATTGATTTGCTGAGTTGACTTCTTTTTTGCACAAATGAACCGGAAGTGTCGTTTCTTTACAACTTGAAGTGCATTTCTCATTTCTTTATCTGCATTGGTAGAATACGAACTAATTGCATCTGAAAACAATTTTACTTCTTGAGATTATACCTTGTTATTTTATACAATAAATACATATTTATAACAGTTTTTTAGAAGTTTTTATAATCGCGTAAACTTTTTTTCCCACATATTCCGCCAATATTATATATAATGCACAATTCTCGGGTTAATATACGTTCGAAGTTTTTGATAGCACTTCCACATAATACGTCTTTTATTGCGGATATCTATAAAATACATTTCAAATAAATGTGCTACTTTCATTTGATTAATTTTAATACCAAAATGCACATATTGCCCAGGATGCACTGTCACTATATTTATTTCCGAGTCCATTCGTTTAAATATCGCAACTGGAGAAATCGGTACATCAATTCCATTGTTTTTCAATATACATAACAAATGTCGCATGTGTTTACGGGAAGTTCTCTACATCTGCCATTGCCCTAAATCACTAATTAAATCACTTTCGCATTTTAAGTTATTTACTTTTACAGGCGAGTCTCCACCTGTAGATTCTATTTTAATGGAATCTTTTTTGCACTTATTGAACGCGTTTGCGTTATTTAATTTATTTAAATAATAATCTTTCTCTTTTTTAAGAATTCTTCTTTGAGGACGTGCACTGCACTTCATTTTATTTCTTTATTATTGAACTTTTCTTAATTATTTAATTTTTACTTACAACAGAAGAAACTTTTTCATTTTTAATCATTCGGCTTATCAGAAAACACAATGAACAAAAAATGGCATAGCAGTGCTACCATAGTTGCATATTTTTAATAATGTGTTGCGAGTACTGCCAAATATCTTTTTTTTAGTCATCATGGTCCATGTTTGCATTACATCGGACCATGTTGTAACTACTCCTTTTTATTAAAAACGGATCATGTACTCCAATAATTACTGCAGGGTGTAAACACACAACACACATAAACAATGTTCATAAGTCCCAATTTACATTGGACGATTTTTGTCTAAGTTTGTTGCTGTAAATAAAGGGTGTAAAGAGAAAATAAAATAAAATAAGAATTGCAGCGACAAAAATCGTGCAATGTAAATTGGGTGTAAGTATGAATCGCTATTGCTAAGAGTTTATTTTCATTTTGGTAATTTGCTCTCCGTTGATGAGATTTCGCTCGTTAGTCATACACAAGAGGATTTTCTGAAAATCCCTTAAAAATTTAGCAGTGGCAGAACAATGTATGGCAGTGCAACTTCTTTATAAATCTATAATCTTTGCTATTAACTTAACTTAATTTGTATTGCCGTCGCATTCTGTGCAAGCACACACACACACACAGCAACGTACAAACGAAAACACACATTTCATTTGATACAAAACATTGAGCCGAAGTATTCAGTGGAAAAAAATTTCGATTTGTTTGAAAAATTTGTCTTGTTTCAAACGCACACTGTGGACCCACTATTGTGTGTAAACGCATGAAACCATGATACAAACCAGCGAACAACCATTACGAAGGTACTGTGAAGTTTGGTGGAAATCCGACGGCGCATCTCGTCAAACACTGGCAACCAACGGACACCTATTTTGGGCTTAATTTTTACTTACATATATAGATTGTTAACTAACTTAAAAAAAAAAAAATAATAAGTTAAAAGCTTTTATTATTTCTAGAGAAGTGTGGCAGCGCGCCTCTGTTCTGGAATAGATTTACTATAGTCGTTCAACTAGAGCATTTTTAAGACATCTTATTTGTAGATTTAAAACTTTAATTTAACAAGAAAGTGCAAAATAAATAAATGAAATAAAATAAAATATTTTAATATAATTTTTACAGTGACGATTAAAATTGGCGTTGGCTTGGCCTTAGCCT
This sequence comes from Trichopoda pennipes, assembly GCA_030448955.1. NCBI lineage: Eukaryota > Metazoa > Arthropoda > Insecta > Diptera > Tachinidae > Trichopoda > Trichopoda pennipes. Next base: position 10,246,859 of record JASKUP010000052.1, on the reverse strand, counting down.
TAGTAGCACGTCTAGTATTGATTAGGAAAAAACCAATTTCAAGTGAGTTTCTATTAAAAAAAATTCAAATTCAAAAAGAAAATGTTGTTTTTAAAGTCTCATAATACTACCACTACTACATAATAGTTCAATGTGTGTGTCTATTAAAGCTTTAAGCTGTTTAACTCAAAAGCGCCATTTAACCTTTAAACGTGTCTGCCAAAAAAGCTAAATTAATAAAAAAAAAATTTTCCAAAATAATTAAACAAAATTTATTCAATTTGTTTTTGTCCGCATGTAATTGTTGTGGATTTTTTAATTTAATTTTTATAAAACAAAATTTTAATTTAATTTTCGTTTACTTTTACAAAAAATAAACTTTTGCACTTTCTTTCTTCTAATCTTTAATTTGTATTTAATTATTATTTTTAATTAAAATTAAAAGTTTTATGTAAAAAAAAATTATTTCTTTTTTTTTCTGAAAATATTTTTATTTATTTAAAATACAATTAATTATTATTGTTTCTTTTAGTTTATGAATTATTTATAATTTTATGCTCGCACAACGCTAAAAGCCATTATTGTATGTATGCTGCCATTTATTGTCTTTTATTTACTGTGTTTTCTTGTTCACAAATATTTCATAAATTTTATATAAAAAAATCATTTTAAAATTAATTTTATAATTTTTTTTTGTTAAATTCCTCTATTATCGCTCAAGATGAAGATTCAGCTGCTGAAATAATAATGAAACGTCGTTTAACAATTGCCACTCCAGAGGAGAATATACCCGAACATATTGAGGACATCAATGAACCTCTGCCAGAAGATGGTTAATAATTTCAAAATGATTTCACCGTTTTTTATTCTTTCAAGCAAAATTGATTTTAAATTCAAATTGAAAATTGTGAAATTATTTATTTTTATGGGAAACACTCGAAAAATGTTATAAATCCCATCCCTGCTTAACCATATTTTCGATAATCGTTTGTCTCACATAATATTTTTTTTAATTTTCAAAGGGTCTTTTTTATAGAGGTATAGAACTTTAACACGGAATCAAACAAGCAAATGAATTGGCATAAAATTGAATTTATTCGAAAGAGAATCAGGTGAAGTCTAATCCGAAGATCCAATTTTTGCTGACTCTTTCCAACATTTGTGGCCGCATATCGCCAATAATGCGGCGAATGTTGTCTTCCAAGGAAACTAGCAGTTAAATTGCACAATTTGGGAGGTCAAACATTTCCTTCAATCCCCCCCACCCGGGGCAAATTATAAGTCTTTATGGATCACACAACCATCTAGACTTGTGTCTTGTGGGGGTAAAAGGGAGCCCAGTCCCCTTCAAGGCTAGCAGGAGCCAACTGGACAATCCACTATATTTCCAAAGTTCCGCTATTTGTCTCTTTATGCATTTAGCTGTTCTCTGACTGATTATTTAGGTAGGCCCTTCGGGAGTATCGTAATGGCTGTGTGATTCGAGGCCCTCGTTTGAGTTTTTGGATCGGATCATTCACAATGAATGGTCCAGGTGCAGTAAGTATGAATGCCGTCGTGTTCTTAATTATATTAAGCTTCATGCGTTCTGGACCAGGAGTTGGATAGTCTCCAACTCTTCAGCAAGGAGTGAAGGGTACGGCCTGCTTTGGGCTTTTGAAGCTGCAATTAGGAGTGACTGGAGGATATACGTATCCGAAGCCCTTCTAGGGCGAGGATGACGCTATATATCATCCACAGTGGTAATGATCCACCATTTGATTAAAGCTCACGGCCAGGTGCAGATGTATATCTTATCACCTCATTTCCATCAATAAATCAATTGTGACACTAGCTGTATGAAATGTTGTGCAGTGTTTTTGAAGCTACAGCTCCTGCACATTATCGTTGTTGAATTGATGACCGAAAAAGTCAGTAGTCATGGCTCCATAGTGATCACCATTGACTGTAACTTCCTGACCAACAAAATTTTTAAAGAAGTACGAAACGAATGTCTCTACCAGCCCATAAACCACACCCACCACAATACTCCCGAAGGGCCAACCTCAATAATCAGTCAGAGAAACAGCTAAAAGTCTAAAAAGACAATTAGCGGAACTCTGGGGCCTACTGATTTCCTTGGTAATAACGTGGAGCTTCCAGTTAACCCCTGCTGACTTCAGGGGACTGGGCTCTCTTATACCCCCAGCAGCACAGGTTTAGATGGTCAAGTAGTCCATAAAAACCGATAAATGTGCCCCTGCGAGGGCCCACTGTGGATGAAATTTCGTAATAAGATTTACATCTGCACCTGGCCGTAGGCCCTAGTCAGATTGTGGTCAAACCACTATGAATGAAAAGCAACGTCATTCACGCCCTCGGAAGAAGCTTAATAAAATTTTAGAACACAACCGCAACCATACTCACTGGACCTGGAGCATTCATTGCGTTCATTGTGAATGATCCGGCCCAAACAACTTAAACGAGGACCACGAAACCACAACCACCACGATACTCCCGAAGGGTCAACCTCAATAATCAGTCAAAGAACAACTAAAAGGCTAAAAAGATAAATGGCTGAACTCTGGGGCTTTATTGATTCCCGTGGAAATATAGTAGAATTGTCCAGTTGGCTTCTCCTAACCCAGAAGGAGACTGGGCTCCCTTTTACCCTTGTTGACACATGTAATGACGCTGAGATTCCGTCAAAACATTTTAATGTGCCCCGGGGGAATGTTTAGGCATCAGTGAATTGATGTTGAAATTCCAAACCAAACGAAACAGAAATTAATTGTCACCTAACAAAATGGCCGCCAGTGAAAGTAGCATCGCCAACTTAAAGTTCTATAACTCTATAAAAACATCCGACACAATTCGCTTACTAAAAATTCGTAACAAGTTTTTGGAATATTCAATAACGAATTCAATATTCTGCTTCCAGTTCAATAGCACAGTGGGATAAAAACTAAATATTTTGGAAATGAATTTGCGTTTGCGTTATTGTTTTGATTCTGAGCCTTTCGCAAGTGCCCCAGTAGGTTCTTAATGTAGAGCAGCTCTGAAATATTAATTTTTCTTTCGACTTTTAGTTTGTTGTTTGAGGTTAGGAAGTAAATTGTAAATCCCAGGAAATAAGATTAAATCATTTGACTGTATGGAACGTTACACTCTTGAGCAGAAAATTTTAGTTCTATCAAAATGGTAAAAGTTTCCCTGTATCACTTCGTAATCAAGCTTCTTCTGACATCTCTGTGCGTAATGTAATCGCTATATTCGATTCTCACAGAGTTGTTGCTGACAATACATTAATATTCCCATAGTGGTCGTAGTGATGCAAATATAGCCGCTGTAGAGAAAAGTGTTGAGAATGAGCCTGGAATATCAACTCGTCGACCTTTGTAATAGTTGGTGTAGGCACTTTGCCCAACATTTTCACGCTTATAAAGTTCAATTCGCTCAAGAAATAAAGCCGAGCAACTATTGTTTATAAATTGGCTGTCTAAAAGACTGTGCGAATACAATGCAACAAGGCCGTTATGTAAACAAACAAAATTGTCTCATAAAATCCACAAACAGTCCTAGAATAACCATTACATCCAAATAAAGTTGCTGTATGGTACCGTTTGCTTCAGGCGGTGTCGTCAGCACCGATTGGCTCGAAAATGAGCACGAAAACGCCACGATTGACTAATGTTGCCATCAGTGATCTTTGGTTTCAGCAAGACAGCGCCATAAACCACATTGACGCCCAAATAATTTAGTTATTGCATGAGAAGTCTCAAATATTCCGGTCGCGTAATCTCGATTTGGCGATTTCAATTAGTCGCCTGGTTTTTGAGATTTAACGGCGCTTGATTATTTTTATGGGGACATTTGTAAGACAGGGCTTACATGAACAACCCACAAAGATCAAATTTGGTGCTGTAATAACGAGATAAGTGAAGCTCTGATGCACAGTGTACATCCAAATCTTATAAATAGAGGGAACGCCTGTCGACGTGCAATAGGTGGGTATTTTCTCTACATCATACTCCATTATTATTTCCCATATTTCGGCACCAGTTGAACTTTTTAAGGCTTCAAAGTAAAAATTTTGGATAACGCCAATTGTTACAGAACGTCAAGGAATTGACAAATTTGAATCTGCTTCAACACTGTGGCTAACGGCTGTGATGTTTTCAGGTGAACGACCCGATCGAATATGCGTTGGTGTTAACAAAGTTAACTACTAAATTCTTAATAGCGGTCTCTGAAGGGCGATTATGTTGTCCAAAAATTCTATGAATTTTGCGAAATGTAACTTCAACCGAACCACCATTTTCAGTGGTGTGGATTTTAATTATTTAAATGCGATTTTGGTGCGAAATTAAATTCATTGTAACGATTGCTAATGCATCTACTACGAATACGTCAAAAAACTAAATGTCAAACATGATAGTTGCTGGTGTTGCCACAATTGAAAAACAAACTTCTTGTTAGATACTAAAAGCGTTTAATAAGATTTTAAAAAATAGTACAAATCGTAAAGTTTTGTCATCTAAATGAGTTATTTTTGTTTCAAAATATTGAACTAAATCAAGTTTTCTCTAGCAAAATAATGGTGATAATTTTCAAAAGGTTTTTTTTGTGAGTTTCTATTGTTTAGCTTTTCAGAACGATCAAGAGTTGTTTCAATCGGCTTAGCTGTTTCCAAAAAAATTTTCGTTTCCGTAACTTGAGTGAGAATATTCTCACGTCACAATATTTTACACACGATGAGCTCTCTAGCCGGGCGATAATAAATTAAAATGTCCAAAAATATTCTTGCAAACATTTTCGAGTGTTTTCCTTACTTTTTTTTATGCCAGACGAAAAAAAAAAATATAAATTAATTAAATTAATTTTTCACTACAAATAAAAACAACAAAAACAACAAGAAGAAGAATATTCTGAGGAAGAAATTGAAATTGAAGAAGAAATCGAATATATTGAAGATGAAGTTGAGCCTATTGGGGTGGAAAATCAAATAGATGCAGGTGACAATGATTATGTGCCCGAAACATTCGAACAATTAAATGCCATGTACAGACCAAAAAACTTGGAAGAAAATACACAACAACAACTACAACAACAAATCGAAACAAAGCCATTACAAAGTAAAGCATTTTCATCACCTTTTGCGAGTACAACTCCTTTTAACAATAACAACAACAATAATAAAGATTCAGTTAAGACGCCTTTAAACAATAACAGCAATAATAACAATAAGAATAAGAATACACAAAATCAGGATAACTTTATGCTATCAGAACCAGTGCTTGAGGCAGAACTACAATCAGCTGCAGTAGAAACTCCAAAAAATATAATAATGAAAGACAGGGGCTTTAAGAGGGAAACCACTCCGCCTATAAAAGAGATTAAAAGAGAGGTCACTTATGATATGGATTATGAAAAAGCCGCAAAGGAGAAGCCAGCAGTTAAACATAAAATGGAAATAACTCATGACATGGACTATCAGCCGGAAACTGAAGAAGTTGTTTATGATGAAGATGATATTTATGATGATGACGATGATGATGATGAGTTACAAGCTGATGATTCCGAAGATTTAGATGATGAAGATTTATTAGATGATGAAGATATAGATCAGGCTGGTGGTGATGATGATGATGAGGATGCTTCCGATGTAGATGATAGCGACTTAATGAATAGATTAGAAATGAAATATGGCAAATTACCAGCTAAAGAGTATGAAAGCGATGAAGATCCTGATGATCCCACATGGACACGTAATTACTAAAAATACCACAACCCCCTCGTCCTTTTCATTTCATTATTCCCTTAAAAACTAAACACAAAGCATAAGTAATTGGTCAAGGAGCAGATATAAAATTAAATTAAATTAAATCTCATCATCATTAGAACACTCACTCATAAAGAAATATATCATTTACACTTTAGGATTAGATTTTTAAAATAATTAAGAGTAAGATTTGATTTATTTTTATTAAATTAATATATTTTTAATTTAATTTAAGTATTAGGTCTCCAATACCTCCCCTTTAACACTATAATACTGAATAATAAGATTTGCAGATAAGCTAAGTACACTCAAACTTAGGTTTATGCGATTGATCCGCTCCGCAAGAGATTGCACAAACCACATTCGCATAAAATCTTTGGATGCGTTCTTTAATTTGAATTGAAATATTAAAAGGAGAACAAAAGTTTATATTTTATAAGAACAGTTTAACAGTTAAAAAATATCATTAACGTCAGTTAAAGATCCTTAATTTATTTTATATAAAAAAAATCTTAAGCCGCTAACCACTGCGGCAATAAAAAACACTTATTTGAATTTAAATTATTTTATTTAAACAATTAAAATTTAGATTAATAAAAAATATGACTTTGTTGAACGAGCGCGTAGCCAAGACTCCCTGTGTAAGTTTTATTAGCCTAGATCGATGACTTCCCCTATCACGTTGCACTAACACGTGAGTTGCTGATGCAGCCAATATGTTATAATCGCCAATGAAGCCAAAACGTTGGTAGTGCTGACCGAACGTATTTTACCGGTCATCGAACTGGAGCGCGTGTAATAATAAGAAATGACAAAAGTGCTTACGCTGCCACATCGAGTTCGTTGGCAGGTTTGCCACCGTTGTTAACTCCTCCCTCCTTAAATGTCTGCGTCCCGCAGATCACTGTCAGTGGTTGGGGGGGAGTCTGTACCTTTGGAAGATTAAGTCGTCTGGTGACCTTATACCACAACAATCCGAAGCACGTAGCCACCATAATCACCAGGCCCATGTGTCCACCCAAGGAAAGGTTCGATCTGAGGTTAAGGTGTTGAATCTTTGCTATGTTATGCAGACTAATGTTGTGGATTTGATTGATATCCAGCAATAATCCTTCATTAATAATACTAGTCAGAACAGGAGGTAATGGCTGGATCCTAGACACGGATGTGCTGGAGTATGTCTGATTGCCTAGTAAAATTGTTTCATTAAAAAGTTGGATCAGGTAGGTACCGTTGAGCAATTCGCTATGGACCCGCGTTGTAATCACGCCAATGAAATTTGTCAGGAACAACATATCAGAAGTAATCATCTTAACTATTTGAGCATTCGTCCCTCTAAACTGACAATTTGCGTTTCCGCCCTTCAGTAGACGTGGTATACAACTTCCTTCTGCTAACTGTTTGAGCGAAGACTGCCGACATACTGTTATGTTGTTAATGGAGAGACATGGAATTCTAATTCCGTAGGTTTCATGCTGACTTATTAGGATTTCGTCAAAAGGGAGCTCGATCTGCTTGTTTGATTTAATAGCGGGCCTAGCTATGAGGCGATGATAGAAGTCCTTCTTCAGCTTTGGGATCGCAATCACGTAAAGCAACAGAGTTCCATTGGTATAAATAGATGGCTTCCCATATTCGACTGCTTCGACAGCGTTGGAGTACGGCAAAGTTTCCATTTCTGTAATAATCCTTTCAACTTCTGCTCGATCCAACAAGTTTGTATTAACGATTTCGCCCTTGGCCATCTGACATGCTCTCATTATTTCATTTACACCATCCTTCAGGGTAAGTATTTGGTTTAGCATTCCCTGTCCAAGTCGCTCGGCCTCATTTCCTTTGCCTATTTCGTTCATTCTGGAAACGAGTGCATTGGTCCTCTGGATAACCTCGGTAGTCGCATTCAAAAGCTGTGTGTTTATTTTATATTGCTCATTGTTGTTAGTAATTATAGCATTTTCAGTTTTTAAAACACTATTCCAGTTCGTGGCATCTGGGCTTCCAGCTACCCACTTCCAAGCGGAACCAATCCAGTCAATTGATCTTTTCCCTCTGCTTGTGCCCTTTAGTTCTGCTAGTCTTTCCTGGATCTGCGTAAGGTAGTATGCAAGAAGAACCCTGTTCTGACCGGGTGGTAGGTGTTTTCGGATTTGTGCCGCTACGTCGTCGGCAACTGTGGTATAAGCTTCCAAATTTACAACATGGATTAGTTTGAAATTCCCATTTACGGTCCACGCGTTTCCGGCTCTCAATGTCACAATTGGGGTGTCATAATGAAAAATTTTGGCCGCTCGTGATGTTAACATGCCCGCGTATGAAAGGAGAATGATTGTCAAGACATTCATCTTTTTCCTGCAAATATCAATTTTGTGATTAGTAACATTTGGGCAAAGCCCTTTTATCTTTTTCTTTTTTCCTGTTCTTTTGTTTTTTATTGATATCTTAGTCTTAATTAGAATTAGTGAAAAATTTTTCTTATAATTATAATCTTAGATTTTCTATTTTCGTATATTTTTATCATTTTCTTATGGAGTATAGAGATTTTTATTTTTACATTCCGTTTCTTAATAAAAAATTCTTCTTTATGTATTTCTTTTTTAACTTTAGATCTATTTTATGTGTGCTCCCATTTCAGTTTCATTCTTGATTTTTGATCTTGGCTCTTCTCTCGAACTTACCATGGAGGGATTGCATGATTCCTTTTTAGTCGTGAGCAGGCATGCCTCCCACGACCTACTGGGGTGCAATTTACCCCACTAACAGGCCGGCTCTTGTTAATTGACCAAGTCAAGTTTTGACAGTATAATTCTCTTTTTTATTCAATATAAATTTCATTTCAATAATTATTTATCTTTGATTTGTGAAAAATTGGATAATTCTAGGTTTTGCCTAGCGTTCCTCTCGAACTTGCCATGGGGGATCGCAGGATTCCGTTTTAATCAGGAGCAGGCATGCCTCCCCTAACCTACTAAGGTACGATTGAACCCACTTACAGGCATGCTCTTGTCATTCACGCCAGCAAAAAGGAAGAAAGAAGAAAAAAAAAAAAATTTTTTTATTCTTCCTTTCTTTTATTCATTTTATCCTTTCATATATTTTTATACTTTTTCTTTTTCATCTTCATTTATCTAGATATTAATCTTCATTTATTTCTTATTTATTTTTATTCTTTCATATATTTTTATCCTTTTCTTTTTCTTCTTCATTTGTCTAGATATTAATCTTCATCATTTTTTTCTATTCATTTTTATTCTCTCATATATTTTCATATTTTTTCTTGTACATATATATCTATATATTCAAATAGAGGAGGAAAAGAGAGATAAAAAAAAAATCTCAACATTAATGGAGGGTGTTAGTATCAATTCTGTCTTAAATTTTTAATGTTAGCCTTGTGAATCTTTTTACCACTCATCGTACGTATTGTAACCCTATTGTCTTTTTCTACGATTTCTTTTCTATATACTGCTTTATTCTTTGCCCTTCTTTTCCTTTCCCTAACGTATATAGCGTCACCTCTTTTATATTTCTTTGGCGATGCGCGCTTCCTATTCATGCGGTCATTTCGTGCTTTTACATTTTTCCTAATGAGTCTCCTAAGGTCTTTATTAATTCTAGAGCGAGCTTCAAGCAATTTACTCAGGTCTGAAGTGCGAATTCTATTAAAGAATATATCACTCGGTCTCTTCCCAGTAACAGAATGTATGGTATTATTATACCTGTCAACCGCAACATACATCAACTCCTGCACACTGAGTTCTGGCTTTTCTGCTCTTAGGCATCTATAAATCTCAATTAGGGTTGAGTGCAATCTCTCCACCTGACCATTCACCTCACTGCGCTGAGATGGCGTTAGGTATATTCTTATTCCTAGTCTTTCGAGGAAATCTCTAATCAAAGGGCTAATGAAACTACGTTCGTTGTCAGACACCAAAATTCTAGGTACTGTAAAGTAATGCAAAATTTTCACTAATTTTTCTCTGATGTTCAGAACAGACCTATCGCTAATATGGAAGAGTTTAGCAAACTTGGAAAATTTGTCGATCACGGATATAAATCTTCGCTCCTGTATTTCCATTATATCCATGTGCAAAATTTCACATGGCGTCGTAGGTGCTGGTGTTTCTTGGATTTCTGGCCGCGTGGGATTTCTATCATATTTATTCGAATTGCACACTTCGCAGTTCGTCACAAATCTTCTAATGAGGGCGAACATACGAGGAAAATAATATTCTTCCATAATTTGCTTCCTATTTTCCCTTGCATTTCTATGTGCCCTACGATGTTCCTTTTGGATTATTTCGAACTGCAATTCTTCAGACTTAATGTCAGTGACTATACTTTGGGCGATTCTAATTTTGTACCCTGAGAGGTGTTCTACATAAAGTTCCTGTATAACTGGCAAGTAATTTTCTGGGGCTTTAATCCCATTGACTACACTGGGATTCAATGTTTTCTTAAGTATGTCCAAAAGACTAGCGGCATTCCATTCAGGTAATGAGAAATAATGCCGGTGAAAGTTTTCATGTGGTTGCTCACTCGAATTAAGTTCCATACCAATTTTGATAATTATCTGGTTCCTAAAAACATTGATTGGGACTTCCATGTGAGGTATAAGGTCTGAAGCGTCTTGATCCGCACTGTGAACAGTTGAACCAGTTGACGATACATCGTTTTCTCTTGTTTCTGACGCTGTTCTTGTTTTTTGCGAGTCACCTTCACTAGCCGTTATGGTTGATGCATCACTAATGTGGTTAACGCTTGTTCTTAACCTTGAGAGAGCATCCGCAACGTAATTTGATCTACCAGGTTTGTGGATTAATTCGTGATTATACTCCTCGATTCGGGCTTTCCATCGCTTTAATTTAGCATTATAATTCCTGTTACCCAACGCGTGAGTAAGAGGTTGATGGTCTGTATAAATTTTTATGTTCCTTGCACCGTATAAATAGTTTCTCAAATTATCCAAGGCCCATACGATAGCTAGCATCTCTTTTTCATTTGTAGCGTATGCCTCCTCTGTCTTGCTAAGTGATCGTGATATATAAGCAATAGGATTGTCTTTACCGACTTCCCCTTGAGAAAGGACAGCACCAATGGCATAATTAGAAGCGTCAGTCGTCAAATTAAATGGTTTATTAAAATCGGGGAAAGCGAGAATTTCCGCTGTAGTTAAAAGGGTTTTAAGGCTCTGAAAAGCGGTTACTTCTTCATCCGTTAGAGTTATCCGAACTTTTTTTGATTGGTTAGCTTTTACCTGTGCGTTTTCGCCTCTTGTTAGGTTCGTCAATGGTTTTGCAACCTTTGCGTAATCCTTAATAAAACGTCTGTAATAGGACGTCATTCCCAAAAATCCTTTAAGTTCCTTTAAATTTGTCGGAGGTAGAAGATTTTGAATGGCTTTAACCTTCTTTGGATCAGGCTTTATGCCCTCGGAACTCACTAGGTATCCCAAAAATTCCACTTCCTCTTGCATAAAATGGGTTTTTTCAATATTTACTTTTAAATTTGCTTCCTCTAACCTTTTAAAAATTGTATCAACATTCTTCAAGGTTTCCTCTTCGCTACGACCAAAAACTATTATGTCGTCTATATAGACGTAACAAATCCTCCCTATAAATTCCTTAAGGACATCATCGATCATTCTCTGAAAAATCGCTGGCGCATTTTTGAGGCCAAAAGGTAATCGAAGAAATTCAAATTTCCCATTCATGGTTGAAAATGCTGTTTTAGGAATGTCCGATGGTTTCATTGGAATTTGGTGAAATCCAGAAGTTAAATCAATGGTTGTAAAAAATTTTGCGTTACCCAGACTTGCTAAGGTCGCGTTAATGTCCGGTATGGGATATGTGTCAGGTACCGTTACTGCATTTAGCCTCTTATAGTCGACGACTAGGCGATACTGTTTTTCCCCGTTTGGCTTAGGCTTTTTCGGGACCACCCAAATTGGAGAATTATAAGGACTTTTCGAGGGCCGAATTATTCCCTCAGAAAGTAACTCGCCAATTTGTTTTTCAACCTCATCCCTCATTGCAGCAGGATAAGGGTAACTTTTCGAATAAACAGGCTCATTTGTAGTCGTCCTTATTTCCGCCTGCACATTTGTCATTGCGGCCTGCCTGTCATCGAGTGGCCCAAACAAATTTTCATATCTACTTATAATTTCATCAATCCTTTTCCTTGTTTCCAACGGCATTGATTCGCTCAGTATGTAATTTAAATTGCAGGAAATTTTCGCCTTAAGAGGTATCCTAATTGTATCCCTAATCGATAGAACATTTTCCTTTCTATCGACTACTGCTTCTAACTCCTTAAGACTATCATCCCCTATAATTCCATCAAAACTGTCTAATCCTGGTAAAACATAAAATGTCAGAGGATCTAATATTCCATAATTCAAAAAGAATTTTCCTACTATTTTCCTATTTATTCTAATTTTTCCACCTGCTGTGTTAACCACAAGTGGTTTTGGCAAAGGTATACTTCCGGCAGATAGTCCAGGACTGCAAAAATTTTTGTTCGAGCCGGTATCGATCAAAAATTCAAAAATTCTATTTGTTATCACATATTCTATGTAAGGAAGACTTGATGGCCTTCCTCCATAAAATTTTGCTCGCCCTCCGAATTATCAACAGTGTCCACTACTCCTTCCTGAGGAGTGTTATCCACATCGCTCTGATTTACATCCAAATGAAATAGACGGGTTTGCTTATCTCTGTTGTACATCTCGGACGCACTTCTCTTTTCAGCTGGTTTGGGACGGTTAATATAATTTACTTTCCGCGTTTGAATCGAGCGGTCCACTTCCATTGGCTCCGGTTTTATCTGTTGTTGTCTTGGGAAAGGTGATGGCCTATAATTTGGATTAAAGTTATGATGCTGGTAAGCACCATTCCTATCTCGCCAAACGTTATGCCCAAAATTACTTGCTCTGTTGTTATTCAAATAAGGTTTAGGAGGTCTTGGAGGAATAGCTACGCGATTTTGGATGGATTGCTGTGTGTTAAGCCGAACATTTACCCTGGGGTGCAGGATATTATTTCTCATTGTAAGATTTTGACGCTCAAGGCATGCCGAATATGCCTCGGGCAAGGTTTTTGGCCTTTGGATGATGACCATCCTAGACAACTCTGGAGTAAGTCCTCGTATGAATATGTCAAGAGCCCTATTCCTGTGTGTTGCTATTAGCGCGTTAATCGTCTCCTCACTATAGGATTCGGTTTTTAATTTATTAATTATCAAAGAGAGTTGATGGTTGACGGTCGAGTAGAATTCATCTACTTTCGACGATCCTTGTGAGAGTTGGTTGAGCTGATGTTCGAGAGTTTGAACATCCCTCTTGTCAGCATAATGAAGGGATAAAATTCTCTTAATTTCAGTCCAATCGGCTTCGAAAATATTGTATGAGACCAACGCCGCGTCAGCCTCTCCGACCACCTTCTGTCTTATGCTCTGTATGATAGAGCGGTATATAGGCTTATCCTTTACGATCTCGAAATCTTTCAATACCATCTCCACCGAATGCACCCAAGAAACATACTGCAAAGGATTACCATCGAATGTACGCAGTTCTTTAACACTATCGGGGAGTCGACAAATTGATTTTAGGTCCTCCTCCGTCCTGGGCACTTGTAGAGTGGGAGCGACTACTTCAATACTGTCTAAATCCCTATGTTCTTGTCTCTCAATCTGCTCTAACCTCCTACTCAATTCAGCCAAATTATTTCCCTGTTCTATCTTACATACCCTAGTCTCCATCAATTTCACCTGTTGCAGGAGTTGGTTGACGGCTCCTGTAAGGGTTGTTAAACTATTCCTCATATCTTCCATAATACTTTAAGTCAAATTAGAGTTTAAGTCAAATAAGGGTAAAAAGACTCACCTGGATTTATTTATAGTTGACAATGGTAGGCAGTTTTATTTCACTTTTGGTTTTGAATGTTTTTTTTTTTTTTTTTTTTTCACTTTTTTCCTCTTTTGATTTACTTTTCTATGTTACTCCCAAACTTTATAAGGGAAATTTTATTTAATTTTCAGATTTCTTTCAAAATTTTAGCGTAAATATTTTATTTTTGCACAAATTTAATTTTCGATTTTGTTTCAATGTTTTAATAGAAAAATTTTGTTTTGTCACAGATTTAGTTTTCACAGTTCCAAAAAAATTTATTTTCGCTGAGCCTTGGCTATGCCACGCGAGTAAATTAAGGTTTTCTTTCTCTTGTCCCTTTTTAGGATTTTATTTATAGCACTGGAGGGTCCCGTAGGAATCGCAGTACTTTATTATTAATTTATAAGGACACCACTGTTTTTTGCAAGTGGGTCCCTGCTCGGGCGCCAGTTAAAGATCCTTAATTTATTTTATATAAAAAAAATCTTAAGCCGCTAACCACTGCGGCAATAAAAAACACTTATTTGAATTTAAATTATTTTATTTAAACAATTAAAATTTAGATTAATAAAAAATATGACTTTGTTGAACGAGCGCGTAGCCAAGACTCCCTGTGTAAGTTTTATTAGCCTAGATCGATGACTTCCCCTATCACGTTGCACTAACACGTGAGTTGCTGATGCAGCCAATATGTTATAATCGCCAATGAAGCCAAAACGTTGGTAGTGCTGACCGAACGTATTTTACCGGTCATCGAACTGGAGCGCGTGTAATAATAAGAAATGACAAAAGTGCTTACGCTGCCACATCGAGTTCGTTGGCAGGTTTGCCACCGTTGTTAACTCGTCTCATAGCTCCCTCTATTCGTTGTTATTATTATTATTTGCAAACAATTGGAGAGGGATAACTTTCTCCAACATGTACGAAATAATTGCAACAAAAATTCAAGGCAGATTGCAAGAGAAAATCAACAATAGCTTAAGAGACGAACAGCATTATTCCGGCCAAGCAGAAGCCACATAGACCTAGCTAACCCTCTACGCATAATAATCGAACATTTAATCTCTGTTCATCGACTTCAAGAAGGCCTTCGATGTGGTTCAATTTGGTGTTGCAATTTGGAGAGCATTGAGAAAAAAGCTGTATCCCAAAAAATTGTCAGCATAATCAGACAGCTGTACGTAGATTCTGATTTGGCAGTACTATATAGTGGATTAACCAGCGAGCCATTCAACAGCAAAACTGGCATCGAACAAGGTTTTTTACTCTCTCGCTAAAAATGCGTCACTAATTGTTTTCATTAGGGAAGCATAACCCCAGCAAGATGTGATTAATGTGGAAGAATGGTTTCGGCATATTTTCTTCTTGTTATTTAGTGAAACTTTGCATGCTCCCATGTGATGTGAGAGTATGTTATATGCTGTGCGTAAACACGGGCTGAGAACCAAAGAAATTTATAATCAAAATTAGGGGGTCAACTATTCATATCCCTTAACCACGGTTTAATTGTATGGAGCATGCAAAGTTTCACTAAATAACAAGAAGAAAATACGCCGAAACTCTTTTTTCACATCAATCTCAACTTGCTTGATTTTTTGGCAGAAGACCACACAATTTAAACATATTTATTATGAAAGATTATTTCACAATTAACCCACTGAAAGAAGTATGTGCAGAAAGAAGGGTCATAAATTTAAGCTTAACATATCAACTAGAAGACTTGGACTTCGTAAACGATGTCTAACTACTATCTCAAAAAGCCAGCCAGCCAGCCAGACCATTCTGCAAGACTAGCTGCAATCGTAGAACTACAGAAAAATCTCAAGACCATCATCATAAAACAACAACCACACGACTTCGTAGATAACTTCTACTATCTAGGAAGTAGAATGACTACAGATGATGTGATAAGATTTACATCTGCATCGGCAGTTAGGCATACTCAGATGATAGTCGAACCACTGTGGATGGTATGTAGCGCCATCCTCGCCCTAGAAGGCCTTCGGATACCTATATCCTTCGGTCCCTCCTAGTTGCAACTTCGAAAGCCCGGAGTAGGCTGCAGCCTTCACTTCTTGCTGCAGAGTGGGCGACTATCCAACTCCTGGTCCAGAACGCATGAAGCTTAATATAATTAAGAACAGATAGTGTGATTCGTTTTACATCCGCACCTGGCTATGTAGCCTTAATCAGATGGTGGACAAACCACAATTGTATAATTTGGAACGTCATACAGGCGTCCTAGGAAGCTGAAGACATAATTCTAAGCAATAAAACCACCTAGTTGCAACTTTAAAGAGTTGGAGACTTCCAACTCCTGTCCAGAACACATGTCTAGCATGCTCACTGGACTGTATCATTCACTTAGGGTGTTATTATCAGTGAGATGATCCTGGCCACCATAATAACCATTATACTGTTATGAGGTCGCGAAACCACAACCACCATAGAGGTTGGCCCATATAGGGGCCAACCTCAATAATCAGCCAGAGAACTATTAAATATCTAAAGACACAAATAATGAACTCTGCGGCTCACTGATCCCCGTGGAAATAAAGTAGAGCTTTCAGTTGACTCCCTGCCTGTCTTCAGGGGACTGGGCTCCCTTTTTCCCCCAGTTGTACTGTGTCTAGATAGTGGAATTCTATAAAGACCATATTTATATGCCCCTGGGGGGAATAATTAAGAACACAACGACATTCATACTCACTGGACCTAGACCATTCATTGTGAATCATCCGACCCACAAACTCAATCGATTGCCTCGAAACACACAACCACCACGATACTCCCAAAGGGCCTACCTCAATAATCAGACAGAGCACAGCTAAAAGGCTAAAAAGACAAATAGTGCAACTCTGGGGCTCACTGATTCCCGTGGAAATATAGTGGATTGTCCAGTTGACTCCTACTAGCCTTGAAGGGGACTGGGCGCCCTTTTACCCCGTAAGACACAAGTCTAGATGGTTGTTGTAGGATCCATAAAGACTATCATGTGCCCCCGGGGGGAAATAACTACAGATGGTGGAGCAGAAGCGTGAAACAAACACCTCAACAAGGCGAAACAACATTTGCACAACTATGGCCAGTATGGAAGAACAGTCGCTCATCCACGGAAATAAAGATAAGAATATTCAACGCATATGTAGAGTCCCACATGCTCTATGGATGCGAAACTTGTTTAGTCTCTAACAACAACAAAAAAAAAGATTGCAAGTATTTGTAAACGACTGCCTTAGAATCATAAGCAGAATATTGTGGGCAAATAGGATATCACACATCAATGTAAGCTAAAGGAGAAGTGAAGAACCACAGCAGGAATCATAGGAGGAAAATGATGATAAATAGGGCATGCGCTTGAAAAGGGCACTGCCAGCATAACCCAAATTAACATCCCAAGAATACCTGGCATCAATCGGTGACTTCGAGACCTTCGACAGTGCAACCTTACATGGGAGGATGCAAAGAGATTAGCGCCAAACAGAACAAGCTAGCGATGCCAAGTCAATGCCATATTCTTCCAGAAAAAAAATGGAAAAAAATTTTTTTAGACTTTGTGGTGCGAATCCGTTTAGGTACTTATTCATCTCCAGATATCCTGAAAAATATATTTTATCACGATGGATCGATGTTTAATGATCTTTCCATATTTAAATTTAGAATTTCAAAATTTCATTTTGTAAATTATTTACAAACTTAAGGATTTTACCAATATTTTTTTTAAGAAAGGGTTTCAATATTTTCACAGTCACTTTTGCAATACTTTTCCTCACCTTTATCTGCGGTAGTTAATAAAATAATATCATCGTCAGATGATGACTCTTCTCTGAGTAATTTTTCTCAATTCTCCTTAAAAAGTAAAATCCTTTGCCTTCAACTCTGTAATCATTTTTAACAATTTTATCACATAATCGAGATATTTCAACTTCCGCATTGCCGGAATAAATTTAAATTCGCATAAAACGAGGTTAAGGCGAATGCTGAGATAAAAGTTTGATAGCGCGATAGCAAATGTAATGTAAATATCAAAGTATATAAAACCCAATACCCCATAACATAGGATGTTTTTTATAGAGGTACTAGCAAACCCGGTGAACTCCGTTGCGCCACCAGATGGTTTTGTTCCTTGTAACATTTCGTTTGGGGATTAAGAGATGAAGAAAAATCATTTTTTTTGTTTTATATTTGAAAAGGAACAATTTTATTTCATTGCACAACGGTAATAAATTCATTTCGACTACACAAATGAAGTGGAATTTAGTTGAACTTCTTCAAGTAAAAAATGAAAATGAATCCAAAGTAAATGCTGAATCGAAGCGTTATACGTGTCCGCAAATTATCCGTTTCATTGAAGTGCTCTTTGGTAAACCACACTTTTTGTTTTTTGGTGTTACAAAGCGGATGGTTTCTCAATTGGTAAACACGCAACGTATGCTGTCCAAGTGAAAAACATTGATTTTCTAAATTTAAGCGATTGGACTTGCGACTTGATAATTGTCATTGCGAACGCAGGGCGAACCCGAAATTGCAATCGTTAGTCAGTCGGAATCATTGGTATTCGAGGAATACATACATTTTCACATGCGTACTTTCTGTTAATAATGGTTGCCTCAATCAAATTCGGCATAAGTCTTTTCACCGCAAGTCGAGTACCATTGCAAAGTCACGGTGGATTCAAATTACGGAATATCATAATAACTGAACCAACTTTGAGTTGCAGGTTATGTGGTGGAAATCCTGGTAAGTCCAGAGAGTTCAAAAACTCCGTTGGATAATTTATTGCATCATCAGGATTTGTTATGGGATCAACGGATTTCTATGTCACCAAATCGCCATCGATTTTTGATTGAATGGTAAAATTCAGTGCGTGTACAGCATCATTATTCTTTGCGGCGAGAATTGCTCGTTGACTTAACCAAGCGTAATTCTGATAATTCTCATGATAATGTTTGGGAAAACATTTTTAATAAGACGAAAAACCGTACCCAAATAAAATTTTTAATAAGAGCTAATTCAGAGTCTACAAATCGGTAAAAGTCGTTGGTAAGAGTAATTAATCCAGCTGTCGCATCAACTGGGACTTTTCCATTTCCAACAGCTAACAATTGTTTGGAAAATTGCGCAGCACTTTGATCATTTTGAAGTTGAACTCTCATATTAGTGCGCTCTTAGTAGCCATAGTGATGCAAACATTGTCACTGCACAACAAAATATTTACAATGAGCCTGGCACTCATCGACATTAGTAACAATTGGGCATCACTATGGGCACTTTGCTTAACATTTTGCATAAGGATCTTCATCTTCACGCTTATAAATTTCAATTCATTCAAGAATTAAAGCCGACCGACCAGTATTTGCATCGAAGGTTAATAAATTGACTGTTTGAAAAACCAAACGAAGGCTCATTATTAATTAGGCGATTATATAAACAAGCAAAGCCATCTATCTTATTTGAGACTCACAACATCTACAAGCAGTTTTCGTAAATCCATTACATGATACCGTGGACCGTATGATGCGTTTTATGGCAGGTGGCATCATTGTCCCGTATCCTTTCGAAAATAAGCACGAAAATACTGTCAAAGCGCTAATGTTAATATCGGTGACCAATGGTTTCAGCAAGACGACGCTACAAGCCACATAACCACCCAAACAATATAGTTGTTGCCGCGTAAGAAATCTTTCGATCAGACGATGTGAATTAACCGCCTCGTTTTTGTCAATTAACATCGCGCCGTTGGATTATTTTCTCTAGAGTCGTTTAAAAGCCAGGACTTACGTGAATAACCTGCAAAAAACTGATGTTTTGAAAGCTGAAATTTAGCACTGCCTTGACGAGATAAACGAAGCTTTGTTGCAAAATTTGCTTAAAAATTTTGTGAAAAAAGCAGATGACTGCCGACGTGCTACAAGTGGACATTTGATAGACATCAAAAACTATTTTGAAATCCCATATTTCCACTTAACATTGCTATCAATTAAACTACAAGTGTGTGTGTGTGTGTGTGTTTTAAGCTAATTTACTGCATAACCTCAAATTGGCTCACCCATTATAAAAAAAATCTAAAGATGACAATTCTTAACAAGACGGATATGGATGAACGCAAAAGCTACATTTCGTGATAAGATTTCCATCTGCACCTGGCCGTAAGCCTTCATCAGATGGTGGTGAAACCACTGGAAATGAAAAGCAACGTCATTCACGCCCCAGGAAGCCGGGGATTAATTCTAGCAACAGGACTTTCCTAGTTGCAATTTCAGCGGTTCCAAATTCTTACTAATGTGTGGGAAAACTGGGCTTCCTTGTTTGCAATGTTGGAATTTCTTTGTTGATTGATTCCAAATGTATTACTTGGGCATTTCAACGTACAGCAGCGTCGCTGCGAATGGGTCTGCTTCACACATTGCAAAGAAGCTAGTCAATGTTGTCGATGGTGGTCTCTCAGTTCGTTGTGCCGCATTAGCCTCAGTGAAGTAAACTCTTTCCCCATTTTCCAAATATACTGCTAAATGTACAACTGTGGGATATCTTTTATGAATGACAATAATTGCCACAGTGCTTCATTAGTACTGACGTATCTGCCCATTTGGAAGTTGCTAATATCGCCATTCGCATTTTTCGACGCAATAGCAAACACAGCCATGTAGCTGTCTTTTGGGACGTACTTGCACAAACATTTGACTGATTTGGCCGAATGACAACTCTCAACGTTTGCTTTTGTTTCGAAAATTCGTGATAGCAGCGGGTACAATGAATTCATTTCCGATCTCAATCTTTTGATTTTGAACTTTAACTTTGATAGTTCGAATACGGTGTGACTTCTGAGCGTGTGATGGTGTAGTGTGTGGTGTATGTGTAGTTGTTATGTGTTGCAATTGATTGTGTTGGAAGGAAGTCATGCGAAAGCAGTTACTGTATTCAAGGATGCATTGAAGAAAATGGTTGGAATCGGGATCAGTTCCATCGAACAATGTTTTCAGTGGCTGTGATGGTGTAAGTAATGGATCTAGTTTGACTTTTCTACTTGCGCAGCACAATGCAGCCGTTTCTCTTTTGAACTTTAACGCAATATCGGCATGCGGTCGTCGTCATTGTTCCAATATCTAAATTGTCATCATCACTGTAGTTCGCAGTGGGATCATATTGGAATGCAAAGCGATTGTATGATTCAAATGATCTTCGTGTGCTCGGGCATTTTCTCTTATTATATTTTGTCTTTCTTCGCTTAAGTTATGTGAATACACTTGTTGTTGGCTTGCATGTCCTGTGCGGTGGCCGATGTTCGCACGTCGTTCTCTCGGCATTTTGGACTATGGACAGACTGGTGAATTTAACCTCAAATGCACGATCCACATAATTTACACAGTTCAACTTACCACCTTAAGGACAAATGCCTGCTGTTGAAGTTGAATAAAATTTTACACAATACGCGTGATTGATTTGATGGTTTCCAAGTGAACTGTTTGGAAACGAATAACTTGAACCTCAATTTCGCGTGTGCATGAGTAGCTGTCAAACAATGTATCGCGCACCGGCGCCATCTACTTAAACTGAAACGTACTTATTTTCGTGAGGAATACTTACATACACCACGTACTGGTGCCGTTGTAGTACATGCTATGTATCAGAGATGGCGCTGTATGTGAAAACTGATTTTCCCTGTTTTCCTGCTTTTCTCTTAAAATTTTTCCTAAATTTGCTATAAACCTCACGGAGCCCGAGACCTTTGCAAGCAATAAAAAACCGTGGAAATCGGTTCTGAAGTTATATTGTCAGGAAGGAAAACTTTGAAACTTTGAAAAATGAATATTTTAAATTGACATGAAATTTACTTTAATAATGACTTTTTCCAACATTTCTGGCCGTATATAGGCAATAACAGATGACAGCACCATTTGTTATTCGTGTTCATTTAGTTAT
Source organism: Trichopoda pennipes (assembly GCA_030448955.1). NCBI lineage: Eukaryota > Metazoa > Arthropoda > Insecta > Diptera > Tachinidae > Trichopoda > Trichopoda pennipes. Next base: position 10,225,311 of record JASKUP010000052.1, on the reverse strand, counting down.
AGTCCGGATCAGTTAGAGGTGGTTTCCAAACGGCAGAACACGAATGATACGCTCCATCACAATCTCGCAACAATCTCGGAATGGGGTTGTGTGAATAGAGTGGATTTTAATGCCCGTAAGACGCAATGTTTCATGCTTAATCATAGATCTGTGTTCGAAAATGGTACTGCATCTGTTATTATGGGTGTTATAGGTATTGCGGAAAATAATAGTGGCCCAATGTCACGATGGTTTTAAAATTATTTATATATTTACCTCTGTAAAAAACACTCGATATCATAAATAAGTATTGTTTTTATTTGGGTACGATTTTCCGCCGACCCTCGTCAAATTTGGCTTGTAAACAGACCGGTTTAGGCCGTTTGCCATCTTCAGTGTTCTCTTTGTATTTAAGTACAAAGTGTTCTCTTTGTACTCAGCACACACTGAATATAGCAAACGGCCGAAACCGGTCTGTTCACAAGCCAAATTTGACGAGGGTTGACGGAAAACCGTACCGTTTGTCTCTTTTTACCTAATTTGTCGCTCCCTTTTTCATTCGTCTTTTATTCTAACTAAATCCTTTTTACGATCATGCTTGTTGTCCGTTTTTGTTTATGCGTGAACCTATTGGGGTTTTTTTTATGTGACATAATAATCTGTAATTGTACGTTTATGCTGTTCTTTATTGCTTTGGTCTTGTGCACCTGCGTAACGTTTTTGTGCTGGTGTAGTGTTTGTTTTCCTGTAAAAATGTTTCAACGGTTCAAATATTGTGTCCGAAGCAGTGTTTATTTGTCCATTTATCACTCGTCCATCAAATGTTTTTTGTTTGTATATTTCCATGTTTTCTAATACATTTAGTCTCCTTCCTTTGTGCTATGTATGAAACAGTTTAACCGTTGTCTTAATATGTCCTGGTGTACATTTGTTGTTGAATATATGGTTCGCAAAGTTTGATTCTGAAGTTGATTTTGTTTGTCGCAGTTTTTTGTTATAGTCTCTAATGTGTTCCCTAAATTGGTCTTAATTTTTCGTCCTGTTTGCCCGATATAGCTATAATGGCATGTACAAGTTCATTTGTACACTCCTTGTTTGTCTAGTGTATTTGCCTCGGTTGTTTTATTCCGTAGTATTCTGCCTAGGTTGCTTCTCGTTCTGAATGTGGTATTGATGTTGTGTTTTCCAAAGAATTTGCCCAGTTTGTACGTTGATTTTCCCATATATGTTAATGTAGCCCATTTTTTCCTTTCAGTCTCCTGTTCCTTGTTCGTTCTAATTTGTTTCTTGATGTTATTTACGAGGCGCTTTTTGTATCCATTGTTTTCCGCTATGGTGTATATTGTTTCCATTTCCTTCATATACATTTGCCGTGTTAGTGGTGTTCTCTCGAGTCTTGTTATTAACTGCCTGATTGCTGCGTTCTTTTGTGCTGCTGGGGATGATTTGATGAGTTGTGTATTATTATGTCCGTTGCTGTTGGTTTCCTGTATATTTCACATTCGATTCTATTCGAGATTATGTTCCTCTTGATCGTTAGGTCTAGATAATTAATTCTCCGCTCCTCTTCTTTTTCCATTGTAAATTTTATGTTCTTGTATCTTCCATTTAAGTAATCTAGAATTTGCTCATCGTTATTTCCTTCTAGTATACATATGATGTCGTCGACATATCTTGCGTAGAATATTACTATTCCGAAGTTGGTTTTTAATTCCTTCACGTATTCCTCTTCTAAGTTCTGCATAAATACTTCCATGAGGGTGACAGATGTTGGGTTTCCCATCCCTAGTCCTGTTATTTGTCCATATATATTATTGTTAAATTTAAAGTAATTCTGTTCTAGTGTCGCTTTTAGTGTGCCTGCAAGCTGTATTGCTAGTTCCTTGTTTTCTGTTATGAACAATGTTTAATGTATCCATTACCGGAATTGATGGATACAAGTCATTAACGTCAAAAGAGACCAGTTTTGTTTTCTCCGTTATTTTCACATTCTCCAGTTTATCAATCAGTTCTGTAGTGTTGGCTATTGTATGCCTATATTCCAGGTCTAAGGTGTCGACGGAAAACCGTACCCAAAATAAAAAATAATTTTAACCCCTTCGGAAAATCCAAGCACATATTAAAATAAGTATTCTTTGATCATGCAACTGTAAAACAGTCAGTGTAGACAAGTTTCATAAATAAAAAGTGTTGCCATGTAACATTTTTATGTACAAAAATTCTTGCAAAAATATTTTCCTTAATTAATAAATTTATATATTTTCGTTAACAGAAATAAAACCAAAAACTGGCGGTGGTCCACAATCATTGGAAGATGATGATTTATTTGAACAAGAGCTGCGAAGAGCCAATGATGAAATGATGCGAGAGGTAATTTAATATATTTTTGTTTTCTCTTTTTTTTTTTTTTTGGTTTTTAAAATCACACTTATTCATTTATCTGTCTTTTTTCTTCTTATCAGTTTAACTTTGATTAGATATATATCCTTCCTTTTCTTACTTTCTCTCTTCAAATTAAAACTTAATTGCATATTAGCTTTAAATTCATTAGTTTATGCGTTTTTCACTAGATTTAAGGATTTCAATTCTTTTAACAAAAAAGTTTTTTTATTTTTATTTTTATTTTGTTTTAATAAACAAAAAAACAATATTTTTTTTGTTAAAAAAAGAAAACTAAAACATAAAAAGAATTTATACGGGCATGTGATCATTGATTTTCTTTTATTATATTTTCTTAATCATTTGCAAAATGTGTTGCATTTTTGTTTTCGCCTTTGAAATTCACTTAATATTTGTGATTTGAAAATATCGTTTCTGTCAAATTATTCAAAACACCCACTTTCATTTGAATAATATTTAGGCAGAAGTAATTTTAAATTTGATTTAAAAAAAAATCACAAATATTGACGAAATTTCGAAAAATAAATAATTTTTTTTTACTAATTTGTCTGCATTTTTATTTAAAATATTTATTTTTTATTGCTCTTAATTTTTTAATATTTTATTTTATTTTATGCTTTTATTTATTATTTTATTTTTATTTGTTCTGTACTGCTGTTTTTTGTGCTTTATCCACTCTCCTTCCTTTTTGTTTTCCCTAAAAATAATTCCGCTTCTAACAATCCTTTTCCCATAATCTCCTTTTCCTCTTTCGAAGCGTTACGAAGACGCTTTGATATCCTTTGATTGGTTAATACAAAAATATCCACACGAACCACAAGTGTATTTGGGTAAAGCCCAAACTTTGGACCACTATGCCGAAAAGCTGAAAAGTAACAGTCTTCTTAGCGAAGCCATTACATTGTACAAAACATATTTGGAATTTACTGTAGCAGACAATCAACTGCAGGAATATCGTTCGGCTGCCGAGCGTTGTTTGGAAAGGCTAAGATTTTTGGGTAAGTACAATCGTTATTTCGATATTAGAAGGACTTTACACTTAAAAGTACAGTGAAATCACTCGAAACGGATAACCCCCAATAACCGGACACCCGCCACCCACAGTCGGACAAACTTTGAAGAACCGAGATTTTCTGAGTTTTTGCCTACAAATTGTATTCCCATAGCAGAACACTCTAATAACCGGACGCGGACACTAAATTTTTAAAAATTGTGCTCAAAAAAACTGTCATTAGCGGACAGAAGCGTTGAAACCAAGGCGAATTAATTTTAAACTTATAACTCACACCCGTGGTTGAAACTCACCAACAAGAGTTCTTTCATGTTTTAAGATTCAATATTGGCAAAACACAGGCCGCAGAAATTCGTTCCAAATGGCCGTCTGGCATAAATGTTCATCAAAATAGGCTATTTGTTAGAGCGGATAGCGCTGAAATAAGGCTAGATGACAAAATATTCCAATTTCTGGTCCTATTGTAAAAGCTAAGGCAAGTGAAATAGCAATGCAACTGGGCGTATCTGATTTTTCTGCATCAAATGGATGGCGCAAAATAAATAACGTTGCTTTCAAATGTATAACTGGAGAAGCTGCAGATGTAAATAAGGTAGATGTGCTACAGTTCAAGGCCAGACTATCATCCATTCCCCCCGCCAGCACATTATAAGTCTTTATGGATCACACAACCATCTAGACTTGTGTCTTGCGGGGGAAAAGGGAGCTCAGTCCCTTTCAAGGCTACTGAAGAAGCCAACTCGACAATCCACTACATTTCCACGGTAATCAGGGTTCCGCTATTTGTCTCTTTAGGTATTTAGCTATTCTCTGACTGATTATTGAGGTAGACCCTTCGGGAGTATCGTGGTGCCTGTGTGTTTCGAGGCCCTCGTTTGTGGGTCGGATCATTCACAATGAACACAATCAATGGTCCTGGTCCAGGTTCAGTGAGTATGAATGCCGTCGTGTTCTTAATTTAATTAAGTTTCATGCGTTGTGAACCAGCAGTTGGAGTGACCGGATGATATACGTATCCAAAAAGCCTTTTAGGGCGAGGATGAAGCTACATTTCATCGACAGTGGTAATAATCCACCAATTGATATTGGCCCACACGGCTAGTTGCAGATGTAAATCTTATCACACACTACCATCCATGTTGCGTGAGTACAAGCCGGAGGATATTTACAAAGCAAATGAAAGCAGAGGTTGCAGATGTAAATCAGGTAGATGTGCAGTAGTTCAAGGCCAAGCTACCTTCCATGTTGCGTGGGTACAAGCCGGAGGATATTTACAAAGCAAATGAAAGCAGGAGCTGCAGATGTTAATGGAGTAGATGTGCAGCAGTTCAAGGCCAAGCTACCTTTCATGTTGCGTGGGTACAAGCCGGAGGATATTTACAAAGCTAATGAAAGCAGAAGCTGCAGATGTAAATCAGGTAGATGTGCAGCAGTTCAAGGCCAAGCTACCTTCCATGTTGCGTGGGTACAAACCGGAGGATATTTACAACGCAGATGAAAGTAGGCTTTCTTTCGTGCTTCACCTGATAGAATTCTAGCTCTTCTTCCACCAACGAAAAGTGCGTGGCGGGAAATTTTCGAAGAAAAGACTCACAGTTTTGTTTTGTGCAAACTTAGCTGGAGAGATATACCTGCTGTTAGTCATAGGTGAGGCAGCCCGCCCTCGAGCCTTTAAATATCTCCTTGTTAAAGACCTACTAGTAAATTGGAAATTCAACAAAAAAAGCACAGATGACTCGAGACATCATGACTGAGTGGCTGCAGTAGTTCAACAGGAAAATGAGATCTCAGAAACGTAAAATTCTCTTGTTCCTGGGTAAGGGAATTAAATTTATCAAAGATAAACATCAGCTTTTGCCTCCAAATACAATTGTAGTTTGGCAACTCCTTTCTCAAGGTATAATCCAAAATTTAAAGGTTCACTAATATTAAAGCACTTACTACCAAAGATCGATACAGCAAGATTAGCATCAGATCTTGCTAAATCTATTGATGTTCTTGAAGCTTTATACTTCATTAAATCCTCTTGGGATAAAGTTGAGGTAGCAACAACACAAAACTGCTTTCGGATAGCTGGATTCTTGGCAGCTAGTAATAATATTTCGCATTTTGATGCCTAATACGATATCCCACTCGCAGCGCATACAAATTTAATAGAACTGTTCGGTCAATCAAACGGCTTTTACGAATTTGCAGAAATAGATGAAAGCGTCTACACTGAAGATGACTGTATTAAAATATTAAATTCAAGCGCTATTGTGGAAATAAGTCAGTCTGAAGACTGTGAAGACGAGATATATGTCGACCTACCTGATTCCACAAATTCTTATGGTATGGAGCATTACAACAAATTTTCCGTTTAAAGCATTTTGCTAGAGAAGAATTTGTCGGAATCCAACACATCAAAAACATTGAAAGTCATTTGGAAACTCAACAGCTCAACTATATAGAACCGATCTAAGTTAAAGCAGTCTAATCTGCATAGAACCTAGCATTGCTTTAAAAAAATGAAGTATTATAAAATAAAAATTTGAAATAATAAATCTGTACCTCTTCTAAGAGGACACCTCTCATAAACGGACAAAAATACCGCGACGATGAGTGTCCGGTTATGAGACATTTCACTGTAAGTTAAAAGTTAAACAAATGATTTTTCAATAGCCGCGTCTTGAGTTGACATTTGTACTTTTTGCGTCCCCACCGGGGGCACATTTATCGGTCTATATGGAATACTTGACCATCTAGACCTGTGCTGCTGGGGGTATAAGAGCGCCCAGTTCCCTGAAGGCAAGCAGGGAGTCAACTGGAAGCTCCACGTTATTTCCGCGGGAATCACTAAGCCCCAGAGTTCCACTAATTGTCTCTTTAGACTTTTAGCTGTTCTCTGACTGATTATTGAGGTTGGCCAATCGGGAGTATCGTGGTGGTTGTGGTTTTGCGGCACCAAGCATGATGGTCGGGATCATCTCGCCTTTAATCACACCCACTGGTGAATGATCCAGATCTACTGAGCATGCTAGTCATGTGCTCTTGACACGAGTTGGATAGTCTCCAGTTCTTCAGCAAGGAGTAGGGGTTTGCAGCCCTGCTCTGGAACCCCTAAAATCGCAACTAGGAAAGACCTGTTGCTGAAATTGCAACTAGGAAAGACCTGCGCGGCTTCCTAGGCCGTGAATGACGTTGGTTTTCATTCCCAGTGGTTTGACCACCATCTGATGAAGGCTTACGGCCAGGTGCAATGCGTGATAAGGTTTACATCTGCACCGGCAGTGAGCCATAATCAGATGGTGGCCATTACCACTGTGAATGGTATGTAGCGCGATTCTTGCCGTAGAAGGCTTTCGAATCCGTGCATTCTCCGGTCACTCCTAGTTGCAATTCCAAAAGCTCGAAGTAGGTCGCAGCCTTTACTCTTTGCTTAAGAGTTGGAGACTTTCTAACTCCTGGTCCAGAACGTATGAAGCTTAATATAATTAAGAACACGACAGCATGCATACTCACTGCACCTGAACCAATCATTGTGTTCATTGTGAATAATCCGACCCACAAAATTTAAACGAGGACCTCGAAACCACAACCACCACGATACTCCCATATAGGGGCCAACCTCAATAATCAGCCAGAGAACAGCCAAATGTCTAAAGAGACAAATAGTAAACTCTGCGAGCCTACTGATTCTCGTGGAAATATGTAAATTATCCAGATGGCTCCTACTAGCCTTAAAGGGGCCTGGGCTCCCTTTTACCTCGCAAGACACCAGTCTAGATGGAATAGTAGGCTCCAGAAAGACTATCATGTGCCCCTGGGGGGAACGGCCACGTGCAGATGTAAATCTTATCACGAAATGTACCTTTTGCGTGCATCCATATCCGTCTTGTTAGGAATTGCCGTCTTTAGATTTTTTTAACGGGCGAGCCAATTTGAGGTTATGCAGTAAATTGGCTTAAAACACACACACACACTTTCAGTTTTATTGATAGCAATGTTAAGTGGAAATATGGGATTTCAAATTAGTTTTTGATGTCTATCAAATGTCCACTTATAGCACGTCGGCTGTCATCTGCTTTTTTCACAAAATTTTGAAGCAAATTTTGCAATAAAGCTTCGTTTATCTCGTCAAGGCAGTGCTAAATTTCAGCTTTCAAAACTTTAGTTTTTTTATAGGTTATTCACGTAAGTCCTGGCTTTTAAACGACTCTAGAGAAAATAATCCAACGGCGCGGTGTTAATTGACAAAAACGAGGCGGTTAATTCACATCGTCTGATCGAAAGATTTCTTACGCGGCAATAACTATGTTGTTCGGGTGGTTATGTGACTTGTAACGTCGTCTTGCTGTTAACATTAGCGCTTTGACAGTGTTTTCGTGCTTATTTTCGAAATGATACGGGACAATGATGCCACCTGCCAAAAAACGCATCATACGGTCCACGGTATCATGTAATGGATTTACGAAAACTGCTTGTAGATGAAGTGAGTCTCAAATGAGATGGCTTTGCTGGCTTACATAATCGCCTAATTAATAATGAGCCTTCATTTAGTTTTTCAAACCGTCAATTTATAAACCTTCGATGCAAATACTGGTCGGTCGGTTTTAATTCTTGAATGAATTGAACTTTATAAGCGTGAAGATGAAGATCCTTATGAAAAATGTTAAGCAAAGTGCCCATAGTGATGCCCAATTGTTGCTAATGCCGATGAGTGCCAGGCTCATACTCAATATTTTGTTGTGCGGCGACAATGTTTGCATCACTATGGCTACTAAGAACGCACTAATATGAGAGTTTGACTTCAAAATGATCAAAGTGCTGGGCAATTTTCCAAACAGTGTTTAGCTGTTGGAAATGGAAAAGTCCCAGTTGATGCGACAGCTGGATTAATTACTCTTACCAACGACTTTTGCCAATTTGTGGACTCTCAATTAGCTCTTATTGAAAATGTTTTCCCAAACATTAGTGAGAATTATCAGAATTACGCTTGGTTAAGTCAACGAGCAATTCTCGCCGCAAAGAATAATGATGCTGTACACGCACTGAATTTTACCATTCAATAAAAAATCGATGGCGATTTGGTGACATACAAATCCGTTGATTCCAGAACAAATCCCGATGATGCAGTAAATTATCCAACGGAGTTTTTGAATTCTCTGGAGTTACCAGGATTTCCACCACATGACTCAACTCAAAGTTGGTTCAGTTATTATGATATTCCGTAATTTGAATCCACCGCGACTTTGCAACGGTACTTGACTTGCAGTGAAAAGACTTATGCCAAATTTGGTTAAGGCAACCATTATTAACGGAAAGTACGCAGGTGAAAATGTATGTATTCCTCGAATACCAATGATTCCGACTGATCCTCCGTTTGACTTTAATCGATTGCAATTTCCGGTTCGCCTTGCGTTCGCAGTGACAATTAACAAGTCGCAAGGCCAATCGCTTAGTGTCTGCGGGATAAATTTAGAAAATCATTGTTTTTCACATGGGCAGCTATACGTTGCGTGTGCACGAGTTGGGAAACTAACCGCTTTGTTTGTGTTAACGTCAGACCAAAAAACAAAAAGTGTGGTTTAGCAAAGAGCACTTCAAAGAAACGGATAATTTGCGGACACGTATAACGCTTCGATTCAGTATTTAGTTTGGATTCACGTTTTAATTAGAGAAGTTCAACTAAATTCCACTTCATTTTTGTAATCGAAATGACTTCATTACTGTTGTGCAATAAAATTAAATTTTTCCTTTGCAAATATAAAACAAACAAAAAAAAAATGATTTTTCTTCATATTTTAATCCCCAAACGAAATGTTACAAAAACCGAAGCCATCTGGTGGCGAAACGAATTCGCCGGGTTTGCTAGTTTCTCTATAAAAAACGCTCGATAGGAGAGATATTGGATTTTTTTAACGAAGCCTAGTATTTATTTTTCTCTGCTAGTGTTAAAATAATTTAAACGTTTTTACTCGCCTATAAAGAGAAATCTCAATGGCGTGCGTTTTGAGAGTATTGAGAAAAATTTTTAAATGACTTTACAAAGCTTAAAATTCACATAAGATTTTGAGGGGATTAATTAAATTGTATTTAGGTGAAGAATCACGTTTCTTCCAGTATCTTTCCCAATTAATTTGTTTTGTTAATATAAACAGTTTTATATCTTTGTTTCTTGTCTTCAATATAGGAAATTATCAACAATCTTTATCAATACACCATCTACTCATCAAGAAATTTCCTCGGGATCCATCTTTACGCAATGAATTAGTAGTGACCTATTTAATATCCGATCGGTAAGTTAGAAACAGTAGATATTAAAAGAGATAGGTGTTGAATATGTGCAAGATTTAAATTTTTAATATTTATAGGGTTTTGCAACAAGAAGTTTGTTTTCTAAAATTTTGATTAAGATGATTCAGATTTTTATCGTCTTACAAAGGGAATAGTTCGGGAATTATGAATGCAAAACTAATATCTTACAAATGTCCACCACGATCACGCTGACAGATGTCAATTCTTTTATCATCACTTTTTGGCAAAATCATATCACGGTTTGATTGAGATCGCTTCGATTGGCTCCGTATAGACTCTATGCTGAACATAGCCCCCAAAAAAATAATCCAGTGGTGTTAAATCATACAATCTGGCTGCCACTGACATTTTAGTGATATCAACGTCGTCAATAATAGACCGAAATTAAGTTGTATGCATCTCGCGATAGCGAAAGCACATGGCGCATCATATAGTGATACGTTGAGCATGCTAAACCTTCTTAATAATCACTCTAGGATTTTCAGAAGCCCAAATTTAATTTGTTGACATACCCTAGCAAGTTCCCCCCCGGGGGCACATGATAGTCTTTTTGGAACCTACTATTCCATTTAGACTGGTGGCTTGCGGGGTAAAAGGGAGCCCAGGCCCCTCAAAGGCTAGTAGGAGTCACCTGGAAAATCCACATATTTCCACGGGAATCAGTACGCTCGCAGAGTTCACTATTTGTCTCTTGAGACAATTAGCTGCTCTCTGACTGGTTCTTGAGGTTGGCCCCTATATGGGAGTATCGTGGTGGTTGTGGTTTCGAGACCCTTGTGAGAGTTTGTGGGTCGCATCATTCAAAATGAACACAATGAATGGTTCAGGTCCAGTGAGTATGAATGTCGTCGTGTTCTTAATTATATTAAGCTTCATGCGTTCTGGACCGGGAGTTGGAAAGTCCTAAGAAAGTCCTTAAGCAAGGAGTGAAGGCTGCGGCCTACTTCGGGCTTTCGAAATTGCTACTAGGAGTGACCGGTGGATATACGTATTCGATGGCCTCCTAGGGCGTGAATGACGTTTGCAAATCATTCAAGTGGTTTGACCACCATCTGATTATGACTACCTAGTCGGTGCAGATGTAAATCAAATCACATCATACCCTAGCAAGTTCCCCCCCCCCCCCCCCCCCCGGGGCAAATTATATGGTCTTTATAGAACTTCGACTATCTAGACCTGTGCAACTGGGGGAAAAACGGAGTCCAGTCCCCTGAAGGCAGTAGGGGTCAAGTGGGAACTCCACGTTATTTCCACGGGAATCAGTAAGCCCCATGTGTTCCGGACAGGAGTTAAATAGTCTCCAACTCTTCAGCAAGGGGTGATAATTTGCAGCCCTGCTCTGGAATCATTAAAGTTGCAACTAGGAAAAACCTGTTGCTAGAATTAGTCTTCGGCTTCCTAGGACGAGCGTTCCTACTTATGCAAAGTGGTTTGACCACCATCTGATTAAGGCTCACTGCCAGGCGCAGATGTATATAATATCGCGCAATACCCTAGCAAAAGAAAGTGGGCTTCGTCTGAAAAATGATTTTTTTTCAGAAAAATCAGCAGTTTGTTTTTTTTTTTTTAAAGCGAAGTAACACTTCAGGCTACAATGCCTATTTAGTCAAGTATCGTGCTACATTATTCAGGAAAGGGGAAGAGAATAGATGAAACAGGTGGTGAAAGTAGAAGGATAGTCGGAAATGAACTGCCGTATATAAGACAGCACAGCGAGCAGTGACTATGCCTTAATCGCTAAGCAGCCCCACCGACAGTCAATTTTTATTTTTGCAGTTAAAAAAAAAACTAAGATCTTCGTTGGGAATCGAACCCACAACCCCCATATTTACAAGCTAGTACACTACCTACTAGCCTACAGGGGCACCTATCAGTTTGTTCCTGACTGAACTGAGCGAATCTATGGTGATGTGAATGCTCGGTTGGCTTCATTTCCTGCACCAATTGAATTTTGTAAGGCTTCAAAGTTAAATCCTTATACAAAACTCGTCATGTAGTGGCTTTGGATAACCCCAATTAGGCCCATGTCTGCGTTGTTTTCAGTTAAACGACCTGGTCGAACACGCATTGGTGCTCGCAAGTTTTGTCGGTACAAATTTTTAAAAGCGTTCTCAGTAGGACGATTATGTTGTCCGCAAATATCACGTAACTTTAATCGAACTACCATTTTCAGTGGTGTGGATTTTAATTGTTTTAATGCTAATGCATCTTTTACGAAGACGTCAAAAAACTAAATGTCAAAACTATCATGTTGTTGGTGTTGCGCCAATTGAAGAACATACTGCTTGTTGAAAAACCCCGACATTTTGCTTGATTCAAATGCAAGGTGTCTTTAATAATGTTATATGCCCGAGAGTCTCGAGAGTGACAAAATGACCTCTACGAATTTGCTGCCACTTTCTCTTTTGAAAATTTTAATTTTGCATTAAATTAAGCACACTCTTTAAATTAATAAAAGCTCGATACTAAAACTAATGTAGTTCAGACTTTTAGATGCCAAGCGAACCCTGCACGAAATCCTACAACTCTGGCCGCAAGATGGTTTGGCTTTGGTACATTACGGCTTTGTGTTGAAACAATTGGATCATGATTACTATAATGCATCCATATATCTACGTAAAGGTATCGAAAGTAATGCCCAAGGTACACAACATGGCCGTTTTTATCTCCATTTAGGTGAATCATTGCAAAGACTGGGAAGGCAAAGTGAAGCTGTAGAAGTTTTTCGCAAAGGCGCCGATTTGAAATTGTTTCCTAGTGTTTATCAAAGATCTCTCTACAATGAGGCAAATTTAAGGGCCCAGCCATTTTGGAGTTTAGAAGAGACAACTTATGAAAAGTTTTGGAAGAAATTAGAAGACAATTGGTTGGCAATACAAGCTGAAGGCTTGAATATTCTTAGTAAAACTGGCTATTTTGTGAATGAGACTGAAAATCTGATGGATAAAGGTGCTTGGAAACAATTTGATTTGTATTCTAGAGGTCAGCAAAGACGAGACAATTGTTTGAAAGCTCCAATAACCTGCAGTTTAATTGCTCAGTTCCCAGCAGCAAGAGATTGCCGTCGAGGCCAAGTTAAGTTCAGTGTTATGCATCCAGATACTCATGTTTGGCCTCACTGTGGACCCACCAACTGTAGGCTAAGAGCCCACTTAGGCTTAAAAGTACCAACAGGAACCCGCATCAGAGTAGCAGAGGAAGAACAGTGAGTCCAAATGTGTTCTTCTGTATAATGAACTTTTAAAAACTATTCTTATTTTTTTTAGTTCTTGGCAAGAGGGAAAATTGCTTATATTCGATGACAGCTTTGAACACGAAGTCTGGCATGAAGGCCAAGATTTACGTTTAATACTTATTGTTGATGTTTGGCATCCTCAACTAACTGAGCAGCAGCGCCGTTCTTTGACTCATATTTAGTTACATTTTAAACAAGCAGTTGTTAATTATAATTATTTCTTTTATTCTTAATTATTTTTTTATTAATTTTCCCATCAATTAAAAAAAAAAATTTTTTTTTGTATCTCAAGACCAAAATGTTGTACTGTTTGAGAATTATTAAAAATAAATTGTTAAATTAATTATTTTAAGTATCACTTTCACTTTTTTTTTCTTTTTGCATAATTTCATATTCAAATAAACCAAAGAAAGACATTTCATTAAAAGATGATGATGGCTTATTTATTATTATCAGCGGATTCATCTTAAAACAATAAAACTCATCGTTAAGCTGCGGTACCTCCGCTGTTCAATACAGAACTTCAGAACTTTCAGTACATAAGAAATACGAAGCTGCTCGCAAAGTTTATCAGCTAGTCAGTGTTTTATTTTGAGATAGTATAGGTTCTGGAATAATCTTTGGAGAGTTTGCATAGCCGGGCAGTTAAAGTTAAACTAACTCTTCCTACTCATTCAGAAAACTGTAGTTCTCAACATGAGAAATTCCCATATGCTCCGACATAAATATGTTTAATCGTACAATACCGTTTTGTAATGGGTACCAAAGGGTGTTTTTATAGAGGTATAGATATTTGAAATCAAATAAAACAAAACTGAATGTTGTCTTCCAAGTGGCTAATCGTTACAAGCTTATCCTCGTACACAAGCGACTTCACATATCTCCGCAGCAAATAGTGTAGCGTCATTAAATCGGATGATTTTGCAAACCAATCCACGTGTCGGGAACGTGAAACTATGCGGTTACCAAATGTTTCCTTTAATAAATCAACTGTAGCACTAGCAGTGTGATATGTTGCACAAACAAAAGTTAGTAATGATGGCTCTGTAGGGGTCACCATTGATTGTTACATTCTAACCATTATCGTATTCGAAAAAGTATGGACCAATAACTGGGTCTCAATATAAACTTGAAGATTATCATCACTCTAAATACGATAGTTTAAAAAAAAACAAAAGTGAGCTTTATCGCTACATTGAAGTCACTTATGAATTTTGGGGTAAACGGCAATCTTGTTTCCGGCTCAGCTGACGAAAAGGACGCCAGATAAAAAATTTTATTTCTCTAAATAGAAAAAAAAGTCGGGTTTTTCTTCCTAACGCACGAACCAATTTCCACGGTTTTGCATTGGTTGGAAAGGTCTCGGGCTCCGTGAGATTTATAGCAAAGAAAATTTAGGAACAATTTCAAGAGAAAGGCAGGAAAACAGGCAAAATAATTTTTCACATACAATGTCATGTACTACTGCGGCACCAGTACGTGGTGTGTGTAAGTATCCCTCACGAAAATAAGTACGTTTTATTTTAAGTAGATGGCGCCAGTTGTCTCCCTGTCCCCTGAAGTCAGACAGGGAGACAACTGGAAGCTCCACTTTATTTCCACGGGGATCAGTGGCCCGCGGAGTTCATTATTTGTCTCTTTAGACTTATAATAGTTCTCTGGCTGATCATTGAGGTTGGCCCCTATATGGGAGTAACGTGTTGGTTGTGGTTTCGCGGCCCCATAACAGTATAATGGTTTATATAGTGGCCAGGATCATCTCACTTATAATGACACGCAAAGTGAATGATCCAGTCCAGTGAGCATGCTTGACATGTGTTCTGGACAGGAGTTGATGATTTGCAACTAGAAAGTTCTGTTGCATAGAATTATAGCTTCGGCTTCCTAGGACGAGCATGACGTTCTAAATTATGCAGTGGTTTGGTCCATCATCTGATTAAGGCTTCATGGCCAGGCGCGGATGTAAATCGAATCACACTTCCCCCAAAAGATAGAAAACCAATTTAGAAGTATTTTATGCCATGCAAGAGTTCGGTGGCAATGCAAGAAATCTTTAAAAACATTATGCATTGAAAAAAAAATAGATAAAGCTAAACCAACCTATTAATATTCACAAGTTATTGGAAAGCTATATATCTGACGGAAAATTCGTCATAAAGGAGGGAGACTTCTTAAGCGCACCATATTTAAGTCAATCGAGCGTTCCACAAGGCAGTGTTTTGCGGTCAATTTTATACCAAATATATACCGCCGATATGCCTACTCATACGTCTACATTTGCCGATGACACAGCTTTTTAATGCCCTCATGAAAGTTTTCAACAAGCCACTCGACATCTACAAGATCTCATTGATAAATTGAAGAGCTGGTTAAAAATGTGGAGAATTAAAGTTAATGAATAAAAGTGTGAACATACAACTATTACATTGCCCAAGGATTCCTTGGCCCAGCGCTTAAAATAACTAATCAAGAAATATCTCGATATCCATTTGAATCGGCGTTTAACTTGGAAGTTCCACATAGATTCAAAATTGGTTCAAATGAATTAAAAATCAGCCCATTTAAACTGGCTTATTGGCAGAAACTTTGTTTTAAGTTTAGACTATAAATAATTATACAGAGCGTTTTTAAAATCAATATGACACAACGGTATTCAACTATGTGGTACTACCTTAGAGCGTAACGTAGAAAAAGTTCAGAGGAGCCAAAACAAAATTCTTTGTATGATTACTGCTGCTCCATGGCATGTAAAAAACTCGTGTTTACATAAAGACTTAAGTGTTCCCTTGGTTACACGTGAATTCATAAAACATGCAACAAGGTATATAGAAACACTCTAGCCCGTAACATTCTATATTAACGTGGCCATTCCTTGCTCTTTGCCAAGAGCACGAATAAACGTATTGTTACGTTTATACCTTTTATAAACATTTTATTGTTGCTGAGTTCTTTATTGCAAAATAAAAAACACCAGATTTTAGAGTTCTCAAACTAATTACAAGGTTATTTACTTTAACTGCGCACAAAGCTGGCACTACAGAATAATTTACTAAAGATGCAAGTCTTTACTTAACGAGGTTTATGTTTTATTTAACTAACTAACCACTCAGATGCTGCCTTTTATATTTGTCCGCTAGAGGTCTAGAAAAAATACAGAATTTTCTACTTCCTTTGTACCACAATTTGTTGCTAAAATAGTATTCATTCAATGTATAGGTGTGTATTTTTGTTTTTGTTTCTATGCTGTTAAAGTTTCTTCATGGAATTAATTTTAAGATAGTTGTTGTTGTCTTGCGTGTAAAAGATTTCAACGCATTTTGTAAGTTTTCTTAGAAAACTACGCAGCTAGTAGACAGCATACCCGATTATTTCGCTTACTTTGCTACTTAATTATTTTCTTTTACAACTTATGCAAGTATATTAATTTCCATTTGATCTAGCGTCGTTTGGACTTAACAGAATATTTTTAGGCTAAGATTTGAACACTTATTGTAAGTTCCAATTTGTGAGAAAATGCAATAAATCAATGAGAAGTTAAAAACAAAAAATTAAAAAAAAATAATATTTGGAAAATTTTCACCTGTAACGCGCCGCTGTACTCAGTTGAGTACACGCTCTCTACTCCGCAGATTTTTTTTATTTAGTTTTCCAAACTCTTTATGCTTCTCTGTTAATTTTGAATATCATTAATAAAATAATAAACTTTTTAGTTAATTTTCGCTTAAGGTTTTATTTTGGTGGTTAATGGGTTAAATTGTTAGATTGTCTGAAAAAAATGCTTTTACTGCCACTTTGATTTAACAAACTTTAACATTTTCACTACACGATGATGAATTGTCAACTGTTATTTTATAATAACATTTATTTAGGTTTAAATACTGTTGTTTAATTTAATTCTGTTATTATTTTGAATGCGTGTTAGCAGACATAACAATCAGTTTAATTACAAACACTTCACTAGTTATTTTTAAAGTCGTAGAAGGAAATTTATTAAAAAGAATGAGAAAATATTTTAATTAATTATTTTTTCTAGCGATATTGTGGCTGATCTCCAAAAATCCATTAAATTTTAATTTACTGGGTCTCTTGTAGCCCTGGCGACTGGTGGCGCCTTTTACCCCCGAAGGCACAGGTCAAGATGGGGAAAGATCCATCAAGGTTGCGTGCAACCAGGAGGTCTCTTATAGGCACCGACGGTGGATCGAAGCACTTTGGGTGACATGTTATGTGAAATGCGTGATAAGGTTTACGTCTGTACCAAGCTGTGTAAGCCATAAACAGACGGTGGATCGTACCACTGAGGATGAAATGTAACATCATCCTCTCCCTATAAGGCCTTCAGATATGTATATCCTCCAGTCATTCCTAGTAGCAACTACAAAAGCCCGGAAAAGACCGCCTTCACTTCTTGCTAAAGAGTTGGAGTCTATCCAACTCCTGTTGCAGAACGATGAAGCTTAATAAAATTTAAGAACACAACCGCAATCATGTTTACTGGACCTGGACTTCCTTTTACCTCCAGATGACACATATCTTAATATTGAGATTCCATCAAGACATATCAATGTACACCCGGGGGGATGACTTATTGTACATTTCGTGATAAGATTTACATCTGCACCTAGCCGTGGGTCTTAAAACGAACATCATTCACGTCCTAAGAAGCCGAAGACTAATTCCTAGTTGCAATTTCAGCGGTTCCAAAGCAGGGCTGCAAACCACTACTCCTTGCTAAAGAGCTGGAGACTATTAAACTCCTGTCCAAAACAAATAACTAGCATGCTCACTGGATCTGGATCATTTACCAGTAGGTGTGATTAAAGGCGAGATGATCGTGGCCACCAGAAATCAATTCATGCTGGGGCGGCAAAACCACAACCACTACGATACTCCCGAAGGGCCAACCTCAATAATCAGTCAGAGAAACAGCTAAAAATCTAAAGAGACAATTAGCGGAAAATCCCTGCTGATTTCAGGGGACTGGGCTCCCATATACCTCCAGCAGCACAGGTCTAGGGGTATACGGGATCCCAGTATTCTATAAAGACCGATAAATGTGCCCGCGGGGGGTCTTATTGAACAATTTCGTGATTTGATTTACATCTGTACCTGGCGGTTAGGTTGCAGCCTTTACTCCTTGCTTAAGAGTTGGAGACTTTCCAACTCCTGGTTCAGAACGCATGAAGCTTAATATAATTAAGAACACGACGGCATTCATACTCACTGGACCTGAACCATTCATTGTGTTCATTGTGAATGATCCGACCTACAAACTTTCACTAGGGCCTCGAAACCACAACCATCACGATACTCCCGAAAGGTCTACCTCAATAATCAATCAGAGAACAGCTAAATGTCTGAAGAGATAAATAGCGAACTCTGCGAGCTCACTGAGTCCCGTGAAAATATACTGGATTGTCCAGGTGGCTCCTACTAGCCTTTAAGCGGCCTGGGCTCCCTTTTACCCCGCAAGACACCAGTCTAGATAGAAGAGTAGGCTCCAAAAAGACTACCATGTGCCCCCGGGGGGAGGTCTTATTGTACAGAGTGTGAGTTGTTTGTCATCCGCACCTGGCTATGTAGCCTTCATCAGATGGTGGACAAAACCATAATTGTATAATTTGGAACGTCATACATGCGTCCTAGGAAGCCGAAGACATAATTCTAAGCAACAGAACCACCTTGTTGCAACTTTAATGATTCCAGGGCAGGGCTGCAAACCATCACACCTTGCTAAAGAGTTGGAAACTTTCCTACTCCTGTCCAGAATACATGTCTAGCATGCTCACTGGACTGGATCATTTACTTTGCGTGTCGATATCAGTGAGATGATCCTGGCCACCATAAAAACCGTTATACTGTTATGGGGCCGCGAAACCACAACCACCAGGTTACTCCGATATAGGGGACAACCTCAATGAGCAGCCAGAGGACTATTAAATGTCTTAAGAGACAAATAATGAAGTCTGGGGCACACTGATCCCCGTGGAAATAAAGTGGAGTTTCCAGTTGACTCCTTGCCTGTCTTCAGGGGACTGGGCTCCCTTTTTCCCCCAGTTGCACAGATCTAGACAGCTGTTACGTACTATAAAGACTATAAATGTGCCCCCGGGGGGGAGCCCCATAGCAACAGATACTGCACCATTTCCAAACACACCCATCTATGCGTAACTATGCAACATTGAGTCTTACGGGCATTAAATTCGACTCTCTTCATATCGCCTTATTCGATGATTATTGCGAAATCGAGATTGATCATGTTCTGCGTCACTCTTTATCATAGAAAATAGTGATTTACAGCGCATGATCTTAGAAGCCAATTCACGGGTCCGAAATGTGAAACTACCCTGATACCAAAATGTTCCTTCAATAAAACCAGTATGACTGTACCATTTCCAAACACACACATCTACGTGTAAGTATGTAACATTGAGCCGTACGGGAATTAAAATCGACTCTCTTCATATCGCCTCATTCGAAGATTTTTGCGAGATCGTGATTGATCATGTTCTGCCTCACTCTTTATCACAGAAAATAGTGATCTACAGCGCATGATCTTAGAGGCCAATTCACAGATCCGAAATGTAAAACTACTAGGATATCAAAATGTTCCAGAAAATAGTGATCTACAGCGTATGATTTTAGAGGCCAATTCACGGGTCCGAAACGTGAAACTACCTGGATACCAAAATGTTGCTTCAATAAATTCAGTATGACTGTACTATTTCCAAACAAGTATCTATGCCTGAGCATGCAACATTGAGCCGTACGGGAATTAAAATCGACTCTCTTCATATCGCCTCATTTTTGCGAGATTGTGATTGATTCATATCATATTCTGCCCAACTCTTTATCACAGAAAATCGCATAATCTCGGAGGCCAATTCAAAGGTCCGAAGCGTGAAATTAGAAGGATACCAAAATGTTTGTTCAATATTTCTAGCGTGGCTGTGTGTTATTTTACGCCGGTTCTATAGCCGTCATCATTGACTGTAACGCTCTGGCCAGCATCGTTTATAAAGTGAACTTTATCGCTAAACAATATTCGCTTATTAATATCGGTGTTAACGCCAATTTTGTTTTGTTTTAGAAGCGATGTTCTGGCGTCGGCCAATTCATATTGAAATGCCAAATCAAACTGAACATAAAACAGCTGATAGCTGACAAAGTGTTGGCAACTTAGAATTCTATACCTCTATAAAAACACCCCATATTTATTGTTAAATCTGTGCTTAATGAATAAATTAAACTTCAAGAATCATGTATTATTACAAAAACAATAATTATATAGAATTTGAGATAAACAGTGTTATTAAGCTATTCGCAACTTAACAAACATTTAATAACTTAACTCAACATTTGTGATGCAAATACTATTTGAATAACAATAATAAAACTATAAAAGTCAAATGATTTAGAATCACATTTTCATTGAACATTTAAGTTTCCCAACAGTTGGTGACTGATGTGGCTACGAATTCAAATATTTCTGGCGATATTTATAGCGACAGTTAAATGTGAGTATGAGTTAAGAGTTTGTGTAAAGAATTTGGGGTGCGTGGTGGGTATAGAAATGCCTGGCTTTAGTGGAGGTGATCACTTTGAGGCATTTCTAGGAGTACCGTATGCCAAACCACCCATTGGAGAATTAAGATTTCGTAATCCAGAACCGGTGGAATCATGGTCCGAAGATTTGCTAGTAAAAGAAGCTAAGCCAGATTGTAAGCAACGAAATGCTTTTTTACCCGATTGGCCCAATATGGGAGATGAAGATTGTTTGTATATGAATATTTATCGGCCCAAAGTTGACTTGCAAATTCCGTTACCAGTTTTATTTTACATTCATGGTGGTGGCTTTGTTGTTGGTTCTTCAAATCCAGCCGAAATAGGTCCAGAATATTTTATGGAAACGCAGGAGGTGATATTAGTTGTGATTAGCTATCGTTTGGGTCCTTTTGGTATGTATCCTCGTATTTAAGTGATTTTTTCATTTTTATTATTTGAAATGTGTATGTGTGCGTATGTGTGGTTTTAAAGGTTTCTTAAGTTCAGGCTGCAGTGAATTGCCAGGCAATTTCGGTTTAAAGGATCAATTGCTGGCCTTAAAATGGGTGAATGCACATATTGCGGAATTTGATGGCGATCCTAAAAAAGTAACATTATTTGGTCACGGTGCTGGTGCCAGTTCAGTTCACTTTCACATGCTAAATCCTAAAACAAAAGGTAAGTAAAAAATCTATTTAAAAATTTATTAGCACTCAAGGGGTTAACGGAATATTTAAACAACAGCAACTATTAAGTGATTCTACAGTTACAGTTGGATAGGAAGTCTTAACCGAAATTATATGCAAGAACTTTATTATTCACAATTCTTAGTAGATGCCTTGGCAATTCCTACAATGAAATCAGTTTCGCACGAAAATTGCATTAAACTAATTAAAATTCACACCACTGAAAATGGTGGTTCTGTTAAAATTAGATTCCCTAAAATTCGTGATATTTTTGGACAACATAATCGTGATTCTAAAACCGCTCTTAAGAAATTCTTTTCTTCGTTAAATTTGCATCGACAGTTTCGGGACAAAATGTGCGAACACCAACACGTGTTCGACCTCCTCGCAGCCGTGAGCCAGAATGTTGAAGCAGAATCAAATTTATCAATTTCTCGACGGTCTCAATAATTGAAGCCTTACAAGGTTCAACTGGTGCAGGAATTGAAGGCGACCGACCAATTACATCAGTTTATTCAGGAACAACCGGCTGGTTTGTCTGAAATAAATAATTTTTTCGTACGAAGCCCATTTTCACTTGTCAGGGTATGTCGAGAAGCAAAATTGCCACATTTGCACTTCTGAAAATTCTATAGTGATTATTGCATGTTCAACGTGTTACTGTATGGTACGCTATATGTGCTGGAGGCATGATGGGGCCGATTTTTTTTTTCCAAAAATGAGACTGGAAATGCGGTACAGGTCAATGGATGACGCTATCGCGAGATGCGTTATAAGATTTTTATCAGTACCAAGTCGTGTAAGCCATAACCTGATGATGGATTAAACCACTTGGGTGATATTTAGCGCCACCCTCGCCCTAGGAAGCCGTCGGATATCTCTATCCTCTAGTCACTCCTAGTTGCAACTTGGAGAGCTTAAAGCAGGCTGGCACCCCCACTCCTTACTGGGGAGTTGAAGACTATCCAACTTCTGGTCCAGAACACATGACAAGCGTACTCACTGGATCCGGATCATTCTCCCTATGCTCTTGGTCAAAAGTGAGATAATCCTGGCTCCTTAATGATTTCATGAAGGCCACGAAACCACAATCACCACGATGGTTCCAAAGGGCCAACCTCAATAATTAGTCGTAGTGCAGCTGAATAATTTGAGGAAGTTATTGCAGTGAGCTTCTTTCTTTGACGAACAAGTGAATAATTGAATAAAAATAAGGATAAAAAATAGATCATCAAATACCTATTCCCCGACTGCGGCCTGCTCCGGGCTTTTGAAGTTGCAACTAGGAGTGACTGGAGGATATATCTTCTATGGCGAGGATGACGCTACATTTCATCCACAGGGGCACGATCCATCGTCTGGTTATGGCTTACACAGCTAGGCACAGACGTAAATCTTATCACGTAAATCTTATCATCAAATACGAGTGTATTCAGAATAAAAGTTTTTTTTGTGGAGACACTGGCATAATATAGGTCTTACCTGAACCCTGCTACAGGTTAACAACAACAAGAATATTCAATATTATCGGTGTATTAGAGAGATAGTAGTTAAACAGCGATGTATGTGGGCTGGTCCAAAATGGTACTAAATATACAATCCAGTCCAGTGAGCATGCTAGACATATGTTCTGGACAGGAGTTGGAAAGTCTCCAACTCTTAAGCAAGGAGTGATGATTTGTAGCCCTGCTCTGGAATCATCGAAGTTGCAACTAGAAAGTTCTGTTGCATAGAATTACAACTTCGGCTTCCTAGGACGAGCATGACCTTCCAAAATATGCAGTGGTTTGATCCACCATCTGAATAAGGCTTCATGGCCAGGCGCGGATGTAAATCTAATCATACGTTTAAACTCTGTGGAGAGGGTATATAAACCTTTAATTCTGTTCATTTCCATTCTTTTACTTATGGAAGGCGTAACGAAGAGTTACGTCATGCTTTTCGTAGTTGATAATCATCAGAAGTTAATAACTTAACTTTGGCCAATTTTCGGATAAGATTGATTGTCATTGACAGTACTAGAATTTTTCCGAAAATTATATAACAGCTCTTTTTACCGCTTTATATAAATCAGTCTGTAGGACTACACTCCCATATGTGTCCCATCACCAATACATCCGTAAAAATCTAATGGTGTCATATCCACTTCGAGGTTAAGCGAAAGTATGATTTCAAACATCTTGTCAAAGAGTTGGAGAGCGAGTTGGTCCATTAGTTGTGCAATGTCGTTCACAATATCAACTATTCGGGTATGTTCTCACGAAACGTTATACCAGCAGTTTGCAGCACGCCCACGTTACGCAATATTTATAGCATTTTAGAGTAGCCAGATATACCAAAGAAAGAAAGGGGCTATGGAGGAAGAAAAGGGTGATCAAGTTTTTTCCACGTTTAAACTTGCCTTAGCTACATGGAAGGCATAAACTTTTGTCCGGAAGTGTGGAAGAATTTCTAATTTTCTCAATAGGTTTTGTACTGTTTATATTCATGGTTGCACGTATGGAAGGCATAGCGGTAGGGCCGCTTAACTTTTTTTATAAATAAAAAATTTCAGTTCCAAAACAAGATTTTTCTTCACTTCACACTCTCAAAGATTTTTCTTTTTCTTTGCAGGTCTTTTTAAACGCGGCATTCTTAGTAGCGGTAATGCCTTGTCTCCGTTTATTGGAATTTTGGATGAACCATTGAAACAATTACACCAAATGGCTCAAGACCTCGGCATCAAATCAACTAATAATCAAACCACAAGAGAATTAGTCAACAAATTACGAACGCTAGATGGAAATGAAATTCTTCAGTCGGGAGACATATTTAAATTTTGGCACAATCACAATTTATTTCATTTTCGACCAGTTGTGGAAAATAGTTCCGATATAAATGCCTATTTAACGGAACATCCCGAGCAGACTATAACTAAAGGAAATTATGAATTAAGACCATGGCTTACGAGCATAGCATCATACAGAGGTGAAGGAGCTGTCATATCATTAAACATTTATGACAATCACGGTCTAAGAACGGAATTGAATCAAAATTTTGATGATAAGTTAATGCAGTTATTGGATATAAAAAGTGTTGAAAATCTGAATAGATTTATTGATGAATATATGCGGGGCATTCATGAATTAAATGAAAATACTAGAGATGGCTTTATGGAATTGTTTACTGATTACTATTTTTATTATCCACTGTATAGAACACTTAAATATTATTTGGGTTATGCTGATGTCGCTAAATATCCAGCGTATATTTATAAGTTTTCCTATCATGGACCTTACACCTATGCACCAATATATGCAGGCGGCCCCACAAATGAATACGATGCTGTACATTTGGACGATTTCTTGCATCAGTTTCGTCAAGCTGCTTTATTTCCCGATTTTGCAAAGGATTCAATTGACTATGATTTAACGAAGAAAATTGTTAACATTCTATTGGCATTTGTTAAGAGTGGGTAAGTAAAGGATGCTCTTAGAAAGGTATAGAATTTCGAAAGGGAATTTCGAAAGGAATTTGAAATGACATGAAATTTACTTTATTCGAAAGAAAATCTTCTGACGTTATGCGTGATAAAACTTACATCTGTACCTAGCTGTGTAAGTCATAACCGCGTGGTAGATCATACCACGGTGGCTGAAATGTAGTGTCATCCTTGACCTAGATAGCCTTCAGATACGAATATCCACCAGTCGCTCCTAGTTGCAACTTCAAAACCCCAGAGCAGGCCGCAGCCTTCACTCTTTGCTGAAAAGTTGGAGACTATCCAACTCCTAGTCCAGAACGCATGAAACTTAATAAAATTTAAGAACACAACGGCAATCATGCTCACTGGACCTGGACCTTTCATTCAAACGAGGGCCTCGAAACCACAACCCCCACCATACTCCCAAAGGGCCAACCTTAATAATCAGTCAGAGAATAGCTTAAAGGCTAAAAAGACAAATAGCTGAACTCTGGGGCTTTACTGATTCCCGTGCAAATATAGTGGAATTGTCCAGTTGGCTCCTGCTAGCCTTGAAAGGGCTCCCTTTTACCCCCGTTTGACACATGTAATGACGGTGGGATTCCGTTAAAACATATCAATGTGCCCCCGCGAGGGAGGGGGGAGGCTTTTGACATTATAATTTAAATATGACTTCTGGGTCATGACTACCTCGGCTGGTTCGAACGTAGTCTAATCTGAAGGTACAAAATTCGATGATTTGTGGCCGTATTTTGGCAATAATGCGGCGAATGCTGGTCTGCAAGTAGCCAATCGTTTCGGGCTTATCGGTGTTAACTGGCGACTATCTCCTAAGAAAATAGCCTTACGATTTTGAAGGAAAATTTAGGGCTCCGAAAAGTGAAGCTATTGTGGCACGAGCCTTGTGACATGCTGCGTCGTCTTGTTAAAGTCACAGTTGCTATGCATCATAGTTGTTCAATTGAAATAGTCAGTAATCATGGCTTAATAGCAGTCACCATTAATTGTAACATTCTGACCAGCATGCTTTTTAAACAGGTACGGACCGATAATTCCACCAGCCCCGAAAATACACCACCAACACACACTTGCGGAAAATCTTAATTCCAAATGCGTAAGTTTTGCTTATTGGCTTATCTAATTCAAACATAAATGAGTTTTATCGCTTAACAAATTCGCTTTCGAAATTGGAATCAGAAATTTTGAACATAACCGTGACTTTCAAAATAATTTTATACATTTTGGAAGAGCTGGTCAAGCGTTATTTATATTAGAATGCCCAAATAAACTTAGCACACATGTTTTGACAACTGATAAAATGTCCAAAAAGTGTTGACAACTTAAAATTCTATACCTCTAAAAGAAACACCCGATATGATGTGATTTGATTTACATCTGCACCGACTAGGTAGTCATAATCAGATGGACGTCAAACCACTTGAATGATTTGCAAACGTCATTCACGCCCTAGGAGGCCATCGAATACGTATATCCTTCGGTCACTCCTAGTAGCAATTTCGAAAGCCCGAAGTAGGCCGCAGCCTTCACTCCTTGCTAAAGAGTTGGAGACTTTCCAACTCCTGGTCCAGAACGCATGAAGCTTAATATAATTAAGAACACGACGGCATTCATACTCACTGGACCTGAACCATTCATTGTGTTCATTGTGAATGATCCGACCCACAAACTCTCACGAGGGCCTCGAAACCACAACCACCACGATACTCCCATATAGGGGCCAACCTCAATAACCAGTCAGAGAACAGCTAATTGTCTCAAGAGACAAATAGTGAACTCTAGGGCGTACTGATTCCCGTGGAAATATGTGGATTGTTCAGGTGACTCCTACTACTAGCCTTTGAGGGGCCTGGGCTCACTTTTACCCAAAAAGACTATCATGTGCCCCCAGGGGAGAAACACCCGATATAATTAGAATTGTTTAAAAAATCATACAGCACACACTATTTGAAATACCCATTCAAGTCACAACTCATTGATTTGCTTGAGAACCCAGTCACACCCTTTTATTTATTGTATCGCATTCAACTTCGTACTACAGAGCTGGCCTGGTTTAGATTTTGAATAAAGGCCGCGATATTTTTCGCTGTTAAGGTTCAATACACAAAACAAAAAACACATAACCCTCTTGTTTTTGATACGTTCTGTCTGTCCGTCGGTTCGTTATGTTGCAGCCTCTATCTCTGAAACTGTATTATATACTTGGAATTTCCAGATATAGTCGCTATAAAAAAAATGATAAAAAGTGTGTAAGTCATAGTGGATCACACCACTGTGGATTAAATGTAGCGTCATCCTGGCCATAAAAGGCCTTCAGATGCGTATATCCTCCAGTCACTCCTAGTTGCAACTTCAAAAGCCCGGCGCAGGCCGCAGCCTTCATTCTTTGCTGAAGAGCTAGAGACTATCTAACTCCTGGTCTAGAATGCATGAAACTTAATAAAATTTAAGAAAACAACGGCATTTAAGAACAAAACTCAAACGAGGGCCTCGAAACAAACAGTTACCACGATACTCTCGAAGGGCCTACCTCAATAATCAGTCAGAGAAAAGCTAAATGCCTAAAGAGACAAATGGCGGAACTCTGGGGCTTTACTGATTCCCGTCGAAATAAAGTGGATTGTCCAGGTGGCTCCTGCTAGCCTTGAAGGGGACTGGGCTCCCTTTTACCCCCGCAAAACACAAGTATAGATGGTTGTGTGTGTGGGGAAATATATATACTTTGAGTTTAATTTTCAATAGAGTGTCCTTTAACATCCAATGTTTTTGCTTCCGAAGAATATGGTTTATCGCGGTCATCAAAATAAACATTTGCTACTGAGGTAAATTCGCCGTTACAGTCAAATTTCTTTCTATTGGGCCATTTCTTCAAGTTTGGGAACAAGAAATTGCCACTAGGTTTGGGATAATTTAAGCGATTTGCAGCTAAATTGATGGATTTTTCTGATGAAAACTGCAAACTGTGTGCTCACTTGCATTGTTTTGATTGTGAGAAAATGCGGCATCCAACTTGCGGAAAGCTGCTTTCTCATACCCAAGTGATCTTTCAAAATTGAAAGAACTTAGTAATGTGAGAAGCCTATAGCTTCCATAAACTATCTCACTTTTAAAATCTGATCTTCATATCCAGAAGTTTTTCAATTACTTTCGATGTACAGACCTCAATTGGGCGTTCAAAACGTTCGGCATTTTTCATGCTGGTAAGGCAATATTTATTAAGCTTAACCTTGGTTTGAGTAATGGTGTTTTTCCGCAAAAATAATGCTTAATGAGTATACGAAATTTACTTTTTCCAATTTCTTCTTAAAATCTGCGGTAGCACAAACGAAATGATGCAGCTTGCTTTAATTTAGACAGAAGTCAATCGACAGTTGTCTGTTGACAGGAGCAGTATTGCCATTTTAATTAAGAGCCGGAGATTCAAAAAGCCACGTCTTCGCCTTATTTAAGGCTTTAGGTAAATTAAGGTCTCAGACATTAAAGTTTCACATCTATTGCACTTAAAATTAAAGCTTTCATATCCAGATTCAGTTACAAAGCCGTGAATATTTCGTTATTCTTTTAAATACAGGGTGTCCACCGAAAGGTATACTACTTTGCTTATAATTTTTGATTAAATGAAAGAGAAAATGCTTTGTTTAACGTCGGCAATACAATATCAGATAAATGTCCGCCTCTGTTAGCCTCACAAATGCGAGTCCTTTTGAGCACATTTTTCATTACATTTCACACATTTCACGCGGTATTTCATTAATTTCATTACGAGTATTTTGTTTGAGTTGCTCAAGCGTTTCTCTATTCACAGTTATCGTTCCGCCGTTTCCATTTGCAAAGAAGTAAGGTTTAATGATACCTCCTGACCAAATTGGACACCAGACTGTCACTTTTAATGGATACAAAGGTGACTGTTGAATAATTTGAGGGTTTTCCATTCCCCAAAACCGACTATTCTGTATATTCACATATCCATTCGAATGAATGGATATGATTTTTTCATAAA
The DNA here is from genome assembly GCA_030448955.1 of Trichopoda pennipes. NCBI lineage: Eukaryota > Metazoa > Arthropoda > Insecta > Diptera > Tachinidae > Trichopoda > Trichopoda pennipes. The sequence continues at coordinate 10,196,676 of JASKUP010000052.1, read as the reverse complement.
AATCAAAGTTGTCATGGGCCAGCTGTAGCATCCTTTTGGCATATGTATAGCGGCGTAAATGGTTTTGTGGAAGAATGTTATATGGAAACAAATGCAAATCCTTGTACAAAATTGTGGCCAAACTTGTTCTTTGAAGACCAAGCTCCTGAGCACGGTCTCGAATTGAGGTTGATGGATTGCTTTGAACACTTTGTTGAGCAGCAATAATGCTGCAGTACGTTGCGGTCCATGTTTGGCCTATCATCTACAGACCCTCTTTCTTCGATAAATAGTACCTTTTGTTAGCTTGTTGTTTTTCCCAAAAATATCACGTAACTTTCTCATCGTCACAGTAATCGATGATCGATTTTGATAAAATGCTTTAACGATTAAAACACGGTGGTTTATCGAATATCTTTCCATAATAAATTATGGCAATCTTCGTCACGACGGCCAAATATGAACAGTCAAGATTAATCTTTACCAAAATGGCGGCAAAACAAGGTAGTATACCTTTCCTACGGGCACCCTGTAAATGAAAAAAGTCAGTAGCATAAAATGGCCGTTAACATTTTTGCCATTCTAATTATTTGCAATAATGACAATGAAAACATTTCAAGGAGAAAAACTAACTAAAATTATTGTTTTCTAAACGGCTTTAGGAAGAAGAAGAAGAATCAGGAGAAGAAGAAGAATTCGCATGTAATTTTTTACATATTTTTATAGTTTTTAAAGTTTTATTTTATTTAAAAGGTTTATTGTAAAGAAATGTGAACAAGACTCCTAAAGTTTACTTCCCATTGGCCTTTCTAATAAAAAAAAAAATCGGAAAATAAATTGAAGGGTATGCCCATAGAAACGTGATTTTGACGGAGATTAATATGCATACCCTTTGGACTGTGCTTATTACTATATCTGTTATTAAATTAAACAAATTAAGAATAGGCATGAAATAAAAAACAAAAGGGTGCTGCCATGAATAAATGATTTTGACTAATATGCCCTTTCCTTTTGAACTATAGTATTCAGATACTTGAAACTTAAAGTCAGTATGAACTTCTATTTAATGAAATTATTTATTATGTGATTTTGAATTAAATTACGAATGACAGCTTAAATCAAAAATAATGGCTGTAGTGTGAACATGGTGTAAAGCATATATATACTACGAAAAGAGTTGCAAGATCATATCATAAGAGCAATTTTAAAAATTTCTAGTTATACGATTTTAATTATTTATTTTTATTTTATTTTATTTTATTTTAGTCAACCTTTGCATTATAGCGATATTGGTTCCTGTACCAAGTCGCAGTTCTCATTAGCTGGACCAAGGAGCATGTGTAAATATTTAGAATTTATCAATTCTAATGACAGCTACAAACTGCAAGCTAATAATTACTATCATATCGCTCGCATGCAACTATGGGATGAAGTGGACAGTTTGAAAATTGTATAAAATTATAATTGACCCAATAAGAGGATTAAGAAAACGCCAAAAATATTTTCTAAAAAGTGAAATGAATAAAACAATTTAACTGCAAATTTTTAAATTTTGTACATACATTTCTTATATAGCCCTCGCATTTCTATGTATGTACATATGTATATGTGTATGTATATAGTATTGAATATTTATAAATAAAACTGTGTTAAAATTATTTTTGTCCATACATTTCTGTGATTCTGCAAGACCAAATGTGCAACGAAACTGTCTGATGAGTTTCGAAAGAAGTGGTGTCAACGGTCGTTTGTTTAGTAAATTATTACTACGTCACGTTTAAATATTTAGTATTGGAGAGTTTCGTGATAAAGTTTACATCAGCACCAACCGCGAGATTGTATGTGGTGATGGACCGAATCACTTTGCGTGATATGTAGTGCGTAATAAGATTTACATCTGCACCTAGCCGTGTGGACCATGTGGATCATTACCACTGTGGATAAAATGTAGCGTCATCCTTGCCCTAGAAGGCCTTCGGATACGTATATCCTTTGGTCACTCCTAGTTGCAACTTCAAAAGCCCGAAGCAGGCCGCAGCCTTCACTCCTTGCTGAAGAGTTGGAGACTATCCAACTCCTTGTCCAGAACGCATGAAGCTTAATATAATTAAGAATATGACGACATTCATACTCACTAGAGCTGGACCATTCATTGTGTATAATCCGACCTACAGAACTTAAACGAGGGCCTCGAAACACACAACCACCACGATACTCCCAAAAGGGCCATAACCTCAATAATCAGCCAGAGAACAGCCAAATGCCTAAATAAACAAATAGCGGAAACTCTGCGAGCAACTGATTCCCGTGAAAATGTAGTGGATTGTTCAGGTGACTCCTACTAGCCTTTAAGGGGCCTGGGCTCCCTTTTACCCCGCAAGACACCAGCCTAGATGGTATAGTAGGCTCCAAAAGGACTATCATGTGCCCCCGGGGTGAGGGGGGGAGATTACGTGAAAAGATTTACATCTGTACCTGGCTATGGAGCCTTAATAAGATGGTGGTCAAACCACTGGGAATGAAAAGCAAACGTCATTCACGCCCTAGGAAGCCGAAGACTAATTCTAGCAACAGGTCTTTCCTAGTTGCAACTTTGATGATTCCAGAGCAGGGCTGCAAACCACCACTCCTTGCTGAAGAGCTGGAGACTTTTCAACTCCTGTCAAGAGCACATGCCTAGCATGCTCACTGGACTGGATCATTCACCTAGCGTGTCATTAACGGCGAAATTATCCTGGCCACCATATAAAACTGACCTGTCTGTTATGGGGCCGCGAAACTACAACCACCACGATACTCCCGAAGGGCCAACCTCAATAATCAGTCAGAGAAACAGCTAAATGCCTAAAGAGACAAATAGCAAAAACTCTGTGGGCTACTGATTCCCGTGGAAATAACGTGGAGTTCAAAGTTGACCCCTGCTGCCTTCAGGGGACTGGACTCTCTTCTTTCCCCAGTTACACAGGTCTATATAGTCAAGTATTCTATAAAGACCGATAGCTGTTCCCCCGGGGGAGGGGGGAGATAGATAGCGTGATTCGTTTTACATCCGCACCTGGCTATGTAGCCTTAATCAGATGGTGGACAAACCACAATTGTATAATTTGGAACGTCATACGTGCGTCCTAGAAAGCCGAAGACATAATTCTAAGCAACAGAACCACCTAGTTGCAACTTTAATGATTCCAGGGTAGGGCTGCAAACCATCACACCTTGCTAAAGAGTTAAAGACTTTCCAACTGCTGTCCAGAACACATGTCTAGCATGCTCACTGGACTGGATCATTCACTTTTCGTGTCATTATCAGTGAGATGATCCTGGCCACCATAATAACCATTATACTGTTATGGGGCCGCGAAACCACAACTATTTAATGTCTAACTTGTTAAATGTCTAAAGAGATAAATAATGAACTCTGCGGGTTCACTGATCCCCGTGGAAATAAAGTGGAGCTTGCAGTTGACTCCCTGCCTGTCTTCAGTGGACTGGGCTCCCTTTTTCCCCAGTTGCACTGTGTCTAGATAGTGGAATTCTATAAAGACTATATTTATATGCCCCTGGGGGGAAGGAAGTGGGGAGATATGTAGCCACGCCCTAGGATGCCGAAGCATAATTCCATCCAACAGTTCATTCCTAGTGACAATTTCGGGAGCACGGAGCATGGCCGCCACCTCCACTCCTTGCTGAAAAGTTGCAGAGTATCCAACTCCTGATCCAGAACACCTAACATAACTTGCTCACTAGATCCGAATCATTCACCATGTATTGTTACTCAAAATTGAGATGATCCTTGCTCTTAATAATTTCGTGAGGGCCTGCGAAACCACAACGATACTCCCCGAAGGGCCAATCTCAATAATCAGTCAGAAAATAAATAAGAAAGAAATAAAGTGAAAGTTGCCCAGCTGGCTTCTGGGCACTGGACTCCCTTTTACCCTCAGATGACACATATCTTAGTCGTGATTTTCCATCAAGACATATTAATGTGCCCGCGGGGGGAGTATTGGAGAGTTAGTTTTATGTCTGTTAGCATAAATAGTGCTGGGTTTAGGTCGTCCTTTCATTAGGGTTGTATCTATTTATGTAGGTAAATTAAGCACATGTCAGTGAAATCTACGTTGTCAATAAGAGACAAAAATTAAGTTGTAAGCATCTCGCGATAGCGTGATCCATTGACCATTACCGCATTTGTAGCCTCATCGTCGAAAAAAAAAGGTTTAATCACACCTGCAGACCATACAGCGCACCATACAGTGACATGTTGAGCATGCAAAGGCTTTTCAAAAGGCTAGCTGACATACCCTGACAAGTGAAAATACGCTTCGTCAAAAAAAAAATGATTTTTTTAGAAAAACCAGCCGGTTGTTCCTGAATGAATTGAGCGAATCTACGGCAATGTGAATGGTCGGTCGGCTTCAATTCCTGCACCAGTTGAACCTTGTAAGCCTTCAAAGTCAAATCCTTAAACGAAATTCGCCATGTGGTGGTTTTGGGGGTTTTGGATAACCCCAATTGTTGAGAAAGTCAAGGAATTGATAAATTTGAATCTGCTTCGACAATGTGGTTTAGGACTACGATGTTTTCAGTTGAACGATTCGCTTGAAAGTGCGTAGGAGTTCGCCCTTTTTTGTTGAGCCTGTTCATTCAAATTTGACGACCAAATTCTTAATAGCGGTCTCAGAAGGACGATTATTATGTCTGAAAATATCACGAATGTTACGAAATGTAAATTTAACCGAACCACCATTTTTAGTGGTGTGGATATTAATCATTTTAAAGCGATTTTCGTGCGAAATTGAATTTATTGTAACAATTGGCAATGCATCTACTGCGAATGCGCAAAAAAACTAAGTGTCAAATGTTGGCGTTGCCTCAACTGAAAAACAAACTTCTTGTTAAAAAACGCAATACATTTTTCATTTACATATTGAATGCTCTTTTTTTTAATCGTTATTAAAGCATATGATTTGCACTCGTTATTCATTTCTTTAACACAATTTTGTATAAAATTAAAAGGAAAAAAAATAGAACTTCTTGACTTCTTTTGTATCAATTGAAAAGTTAATATTTGTGCAATTGTATGTTTTTGGGTCACCTTTTTATTTCATTGCAAATAATTAATATTAAATTCTTTTATATTCCATTTACGAATATTGTAATCGTACTCCAGTTCCAACATCAAGAAATGTAGTTCAAAGCCAATTGATGTGCATTTCTCGTTCTGTTCGTTTTTCTTTTGACGAGATGATGTAGAACTGTTAATCTTCAAGTCGTTGGTTGCAAGAGAAAAAGAACGCGTGTGACCTATTTGTGTTCGGTGGAAGAGAAAGAAGGGTCGCTTTACTTTTTAGTATAATACTTTTTTAAATTGTATTGTTGATAGCTGATAATGGCATTTGTGGTGAGAAAAGATGTTGGAAATAGGTGGGAAACATTAATGCAAAAACAAAATGTATTTTTATATAAAAAATGAACTTTTGTTTGCCCGTAAGCTACAGCAGCCCTTGGCAGGAAGGCTAGTAGGGTGCTCAAATTGAAAAGAGGTACACTTAACAGATAATGGTAACTTCAAGTAGCATGTGGCCAAGATGAAACTCGAAGCAGGTGGTACTTGCAGACTCTGCCTAGAACAGGTTGAAACAATGGCGCACATTGTGTGTGAATGTCCAGCACCGGCCTTGGCAGAAGCTTATCAAATGTGAATATCATGGACAACTGCAAGCAACTACTAAAGACTGCTTGATTAGAAAGAAAGTCGGCAGCTATCAGTTGATAGTCGCAAATCGATGAGTTAAGAGAAAAGACAGGTAATAGCACGTGACTTAGTGAAGACAATCTTTGCCATAAATTGCAAATCAATTTGCCCACAATCATTAAGGGCGAAAGACAGTTGGAAATGGACACGTTTAGTAAGCGGGAAGAATCTTCAAATATTAAACGAATCAATGTTTATTATAGTTGACTCGAGACTTGATAGGAACGGAGGGTGTGGCATCTTTTATACTAAATTAAAACCCTCCTATACAAAGATGCGAAATAAACTTAAGGAGTAAGCGTGGCGAAGCTCCTACAAAGTAATGGGTGGGAACTTTGAGGTTAGGAAATAAATTGGCTTAAAATTCGGAAATTTTGTTTGCGACAACTTAAGTTTTAAACATTCCAGCCAATGTAAAGTAGAAATATCGGAATCTATAACGGAATATGATGTTGGGAAAATGTTCACCTTAAGCACGTCGGCAGACGTTCGATCTTTTTACACAATTTTGAAGCAACAAAGCTTTGCATATCTCGTCAATGCAACACCGAATTCGACCTTTTAGAGCGTTATTTGTTAGCAGGCTATTCACATAAATCCGTTGTTTTAAAAGCTGCCGGAGAAAACAATCCAGCGTCGTTAAATTAAAAGAACGAGTCCACCAATTGACGTTACTAAATCGAGGAACTAAACAACCCAGAATTTTCTTAGGCAATAACTGGGTGGCTGTGTAACGTCGTCTTGCTGAAACTAAAGCTCAGTCACTGATGTCAACATTAGCCAAATGTGGCTATAAAAATTTGTGGCCACACTTTAATTAGATTGGATCACTGGAAAAATTAACTGATCATTATCTATGTAGAACTTCAAAGGATGCTTAAATAACTCATTAAGTTCTTAGCAAAGCATGTAGAGGCTTAGCTATTTTTTTTGTTTAAAGAGAAGTAGCACTTCAGGCAACAATGCCTATTTAGTCAAGTACCGTGCTACATTATTTAGGAAATCGATAGAGAAGAGAAGAGGAAGGTGGTAAAAGTAGAAGAATAGTTACGGAAATTAACTGCCGTGTAAGAGAGCACAGTGACTAGTTACCATGCCTTCATCACTGAGCAGCCCCACCAATTTTTATTTTTGTAGGGAAAAAAACAAAGGTCTTCGCTGGGAATCGAACCCGCAACCCCGAGTCTTATATGCTAGTACACTTCCTACTAGCCTGCCTACAGGGGCAATACATCTCCGACTGCCATATTAAAATTAAGCTTTTATGTTTACTTAAACGCGCCTTCTTTAAAGGTCCATCGACAGAATGTAAACAAATAGCAGGTTTGAGCTGCTATTTTTCCACTTGATCGCTTCCTAATAACTCATCTATTCCAGTTATTCAACAAAAATTAATTCTTTGCATATTCAAAGCTTTTGTGAGATTGCTCCTTGCTTTCTCCTACCCTATTTCTTTTTTTTCTAAATGACTTTTTTTGTCGAACTTTCAACCCTATATAGTCTTTCGCGGATGACAGTGCCATTTGTCATTCGTATTCATTTGGTAATAGACCAGGGCAGTGCGTGATTTGATTTACATCTACACCGACTATATAGTCATAATCGCCCTAGAAGGCCATCGAATACGTATATCCTCCGGTCACTTCTAGTAGCAATTGCGAAAGCCCGAAGTAGGCCGCAGCCTTCACTCCTTGCTAAAGAGTTGGAGACTTTCCAACTCCTGGTCCAGAACGCATGAAGCTCTTTTTTTTATCAAGAACACGACAGCATTCATACTCACTGAACCTGAACCTTTTATTGTGTTAATTTGAATGATCCGACCCACAAACTCTCACGAGGGTCCGAAACCACAACCACCACGATACTCCCATATAGGGGCCAACCTCAATAACCAGTCAGAAACAATTAATTGTCTCAAGAGACAAATAGTGAACTCTGGGGCAACTGATTCCCGTGGAAATATGTGGATTGTCCAGGTGACTCCTGCTAGCCTTTGAGGGGCCTGGGCTCCCTTTTACCCCGTAAGACACCAGTCTAAATGGAATAGTAGGTTCCAAAAAGACTATCATGTGCCCCCGGGGGGAAATAGACCAGGGCAGTTGGAGGTTAGTTCCAAAAGGCAACACATGAATGATACGCTTAATCATGATCTCGCGACAATCTTGGAATGGGGTCGAATAGAGCCGATTTTAATGCCATCATTAGAGCGCTTACTATTGATGGGAAGGAGCGCTTACCATTGTAAGCGCTCCTTCCCGTAACCTAATTTCCTAGTTCTGCCAAAATGCACTGCATGTGTAGGGGATCTCTCCTGAGTGCTGGTTATTCAATTGTGGCAACACTAGCAACATAATAGTTTTGACATTTAGTTTTTTGACGTATTCGTAGTAGATGCATTGGCAATTGTTACAATGAATTCAATTTCGCACGAAAAGTAATGAAAATCCACTATCAAAATGGTGGTAAAATTCGTGATATTTTCGCACAACATAATCAATCGTCTTTCTGAGATTGCTATTAAGAATTTGGTTGTTAAATTTGAGTCGAAAAGACTGCAGCCATTAGACAAAGTTGAAGCAAATCCAAATTTGTCAATTCCTCGACGTTCTCAACAATTGGGGTTATCGAAAACCATCACATGGCTAATTTTGGATAGGGACTTTGACTTTGAAGACTTACAAGGTTTAACTGGTTCAGGAATTGAAGCCCACTGACCATTCACATTCGCTCATTTCGTTGAGGAACAACTAACTAATTTTTCTAAAAAAATCATTTGTTCAGACGAAGCCCATTTTCACTTGTCAGGGTATGTTGACAAGCATTTGGGCCTCTTGGAAATCCTAGAGCGATTATTAAGAAGCCTTTGTATGCTCAACGTGTCATTGTAAGGTGCGCTATGTGGTCTGGAGGCGTGATTCGGCTGTTTTTTTTCGAAGATGGGATTGCAAATGCGGTAACAGTTAATGGATCACGCTATTGCGAGATGCTAACAACTCAATTTTGGCCTATTATTGACGATATGGATATCACTGATATGCTAATTCAACAAGATAGTGTTACATGTCACACAGCCAACGATAAATTTATTGCAAACCAAATTTCACGATCGTATAATTTTACGACAATCAACAGTTAAGTGGCCAGCCAGATCGTGTGATTTAATATCACTGGATTATGTTTTGTGGGGCTATGTTAACGACTGAGCTTATACGTACCCAGTCCAATTGATTTTAGTCTTAAAATTCAAAATCTGTGATGTAATTGACTACATAGGACCGCCAATATGCCAAAAAGTAATTAAAAACTTTGATAAAACAATCGGTATCTGTTAGCCAGGCCGTGGAGCACATTTGCCAGATATCAATTTTCATTCATAATTGCCGAAATTTTCTCTTCGTAATACAATGAAAATTTTAATGATTTTAATATAGATTTCTTGTTTTGGAATACAAACTTCTTGTTGAAAAACATTTTATTTGCTTTTAAGCAGCGCAACCGCTGCAACAAATCCATTCGATAGGTTTAATTTCCGATCACTTTTGTCAGTATTGGCTTCGTAGCTATTTATTGACCAATATTTTTTACATAACCTCAAAGAAAAGAATTTATAGATGTGATCTAACCGCTCAGTTAACGGGCAGATTTGTAACGCAAAAAGAGCTGCTTACCTTATTAAAGCCATTTGTCATTGCTTCACGTGCTGTGTTTGGCTTGTCCTCTTCATGTTTAAACAAAAAATATTGTCGGCCTTTAATTTTAGGTAACAAGAAGTCAATTATGATTGCTGTTAGGTGATGCATTCCATTATATACTTTTTACTACAGGGCAGTGATAATATAAAATGTCATGTAACATTCCATAACGTAAAAATTTGCGAATGTTATTGGCAAGGTTCGGCTTCAAAGGTCGATAATGCACAGCATATGATATTCAAAAACCACGAACAACTTTTGTCATATCAATAAAAATGTGAAACATCTAAATGTAAATTTTTTGCTTATTTTGTTTTAGAAAACAAACTTCCTGTTGAAAACCCCTTTATTAATTTATTTTAATTTTTTTGTTAACTTCAATGCTTTCGAGTAATATTCAACGTGTTTAACCTTTTTGGCATTTGTTTTCCTCTTACACAGTTGCATTAACGAAAGGGAAATTTTTCTTTCGAAGGGGAAAAAAATTCTACATGAACTTAAGAAATACTCGATTTGTTACATTTTTTTATTCGATTCGAACTACGCAGTAACCTCCCCCAGTACAGGGAGTTTTTTTTATCAACCCTCAGGGAATATAAAATTTACAGTAATAAGAAATATTTTCTGTATTGATTGGATTTGAATTTTCAATTCGCTCTATAGCGGTGGAGAAATTACTTTTTGAATGAAACTCGAGCACACATTTTCAATAGACTGCAACTTGCTAAAGCGGAGTGGTGTGTGTGTGGTAGTGGTCCGTTTGACGTATTGTTCGTACTTATATGCAACCCAAAATTTCTTGTTTGTATGTATTATATTGTTGTAGGTGTATAAGATAACAACTTTGAAATGATCAAAAGATATCAGGGAGTTTTTAACATTCAAATAATTCATGCACTCGCATGAAAAGTGCTCAATGTTGAATGCCAGTTATAGAAGCAAAAACAACATATAACTGCATTTTTCTATACCTTTTTTTTTTTGTTCTCTTAGTACAAATGTATTGTGGTTATCTGCTTCGATTGTATGAAAGTAGCAACAACAGCAACTATACAATAGCAAAAACAACAACAACAACAACGAAAGTATAAATATTTCACAGCAAATAAATAAAATAAATAGACAGTTTTAACGGCAATAATGTTTGTTTATAAAACGAAAGATTTAAATCAATGAAGTATTCAGTTTTTCAACAACAATTGAACTAAAAAGTCTTACATTTTAAAACAGCCATCAAATCGAAAAGTAACGGTAAATATTGTTTTCATATTAAACTAATGCTACAATTTTCATACAGTGAGTGCGTGTGCGTGTGTTTTAATATTCGCTATTGCATTTCGTACTCAGAATAAGTGTTGTTTCAACTGCATTCAAACTAGTTTTTTTTTCGATAAAATAACTAAAATTAAATGCACGATTTCATAGCTATTCTTAAAGGTTAAGAAAATTTTTGTTGTTGTTTTATCTGTCTATAAATGAAATAATTTTTTTTTTAATAAAATGCACTGTAAAAAATTTAACACAAAATAAAAATGATTTAATTAAATTCAATTACCCGTTATTTACATAAACAACAAACAACTCGCGAGCAACTCCATCAACAAATAAAGGGTTTTTCAACAACAAGTTTATTTTCTACAACAAAATAAATACAAAGAGAAAAGTTTGGCAATTATGAATGAAAAATTATATTTAGCAAATGTTCCTCACACGCTGACAGATATCGATTCTTTCATCAAAGTTTTTAATCGCTTTTGGGTAAAATAGCGGGTTGGGTTTAATTTGCGCACTCTCTATACGTTGAAGGTACAGTAAATATGGAGACACAGATTTGATGGTGTAATGTAGATTTCAAAAGTGTATTTAAAATTCTGAACATAATCTGTAATGCAGGTCTAATACTAAATCGCTAATAATTATACTAAAATTTATTTAAAAAAATACTACTCGAATAAAATTAACGAAATACCATTATTGCCTCTAATATTATTGTAACACCTTTTAAAAGTATATAAATTAAGGCTATAAGACTTTTCTTAGTTAAGTTATAATATATTTTATTTTTTTTTATCAAAATAAAAATTCTTCTCCAATATAAGTACTATTTTTATTCGAATAATATCTAACCGAATAAAATTTTTATTCGAATAATATTTTTATATAATTTATAAATGTTTCACGGATTTTGAGTTTTAAGACTGAAATCGATTCGATTAACTCCGTATAAACTCTGTCCTTAACAAAGCCCCACAAAAAATAATCTAGTGGTGTTAAAACACGCAATCTGGCTGGCCATTTAACTGCTGATTGTCGTGAAATTATGTGATCGGAAAATTTGATTTGCAATGAATTGATCGTTTCATTGGCTGTGTGACATGTCAGTGCTAAGAATAAGCCAAAATTGAGTTGTTAGAATCTCGCGATAGCATAATCCATCGATCGTAACCGCATTTCTAGCTTCATTGTTGCAAAAAACCGCCCAATCATGCTTCTAGGCCACATAGCGCGCCTTACCGTGACATATTAAGCATGCAAAGGCTTCTCAATAATCGTTTTAGGATTTTCAGAAGGTCAAATGCGGCAATTTTGCTTGTTGACATACCCTTACAAGTGGACAAGGATGGGGGCTTCGTCTAAAAATATGATTTTTTCAAAAAAATCAGACGGTTGTTCCTGAATAAATTGATCTGATTCAACACTGTGGCTCACGGCCACATGCGTTACTGTTCGCATGGTTTGTTTCGAGCCTGTCGATTCAAATTTAACGACCGAGTTCTTAATATCGGCGTCAGAAGGGCGATTATTTTGCCCGGAATTATCACAAAACGTACATTTAACAGAACCACTAATTTTATAGTCGATTTTAAATATTTCAATGTAATTTTAGTGCGAAATTAAATTCATTGTAACAATTGCTAATGCATCTACTACGAATACGTCAACAAACTAAATGTCAAAATTATCATGTTGTTGGTGTTGCCAGAATTTAAAAACAACCTACTTGTTGAAAAACTCGATAGATTTCATTTATAAGTTTTTCTTTAACTCGATTGATTTTATTCGGGGGTGGTTTTAATACGTTGAAGGTACAATAAATATGGAGAAACAGATTTGATGGTGTAATATAATTTCAAAAGTATATTTAAATTTCTCAATATAATATGTAATGCAGGTCTAAAACTAAATCGCTGATAGTTATACTTAAATTTATATAAAAAAATACTACTCGAATAAAATATTATCCAATATTATCGTAACACCTTTTAAAAGATAAGGTTTCAAGAAGCGTTTTAAAAATTAAATAAAAATATTGTTCCCATAAAAATTTTATTCGGTTAAGTATTATTCGCATAAAAATATTTATAAGAGTATATAAATTTAAGTATATAAATTAAAGCGATAAGACTTTTCTTAATTTAGTTATAATGCTGCTTTGAAATTTACATAATTTTTTATTTTTTTATCAAAATATAAATCCTTCCCCAATATATTTTTATTCGAATAATATCTAACCGAATAAAATTTTTATTCGAATAATATTTTTATTCGAATAATATTTTTATTTAATTTAGAAATGTTTCAATAATTGTAAAATCGCAATTAACAAAGTTTTGGGGAAATAAAAAGAAATTACTTTTTGGCTACAAGAATTTTTCAAATTTTGTTATGATTTTGCTTTGGAATTAAAATTTAATTATTTGTCTGACTTAAGTATTCGAATAATACCTTTTTTACTTTCAATAACTTCTTTAATCGAATAAGTTTTTCATTAGAATAATATTTTTAAAACTTGTAGTCGAATAAATTGGAAACTTTCTAGTCGAATAATATTTTTGGAACCCTTACTGTTTTAAAATATTAAAACTATTTTGAAATCCTTAATAAGTTTTAGAAAATTTTAAAATAAAACATAAATTTTTGGAAAAAATTTATCACCGCTGGCTTTATCTTGTTGGTTTAAGAAATGGTGATGTTGATTGGTCTCCACGGTCGCCTGATATGACTGCTCCGGACGTCTTTTTGAGGGGTTATCTGAAAAGCAAGGTTTATGCAAATAAACCAAAAACGCTTGAAACAAAGTATTCGTGATGAAATTAATAAAAAACCGCGTGAAATGTGTGAGAATGTAAAGAAAAGGGCTCACATAATATACATACATAATTGCCGACATTAAATGAAACATTTATCAACATAAGATCCGTTCTCTTTCATTTAGTCAAAAATTGTAAACAAACAAATTAGTATAACTTTCTGGCGGACACCCTGTACATATTTTTATTATCAATTTAAAAACAAGTTTGTATAGCCAGATTTACAGAATGACGAATGTATATCCCCGTATACCATGCTCTTTCCCCTCCGGGAGCACATTGATATGCTTTAACGGAATCTCACTGTCATTACGGGGGTAAAAGGCAGCTAAGTCCCCTTTAAGGCTAGCAGGAGCCAACTGGGCAGTTCTACTGTATTTCCGCGGGAATCAATAAAGCCCCAGAGTTCAGTTACTTGTCTTTTTGCTCTTTTAGCTGTTCTCTGACTGATTATTGAGGTTGGACCTTCGGGAGTATCGTGGTGGTTGCGGTTTCAAGACTCTCGTTTGAGTTGTGTGGGTCGGATCATTCACAACGAATGGTCCAGGTCAAGTGAGCATGATTGCGGTTGTGTTATTAAGCTTCATGCGTTCTAGACCAGTAGTTGATTAGTCTCCAGCTCTTTAGCAAGGAGTGAAGGTTGCTGCTCCCGGCTTTCGAAGTTGTATATAGAAGTGACTGGATAATCTCTGGCTGATTATTGAGGTTGGCTCTTCGGGAGTATCGTGGTGTTTGTGGTTACGAGGACCTTGTTTGAGTTGTGTGGGTCGGATCATTCACAATGAACACAAGGAATGGTCCAAGTCTGGTGAGCATAATTGCTGTCGTGTTCTTATATTTTATTAAGCTTCATGCGTTCTGGACCAAGAGTTGGATCGTATCCAACAAGGAGTGAAGACTGCGTCCTGCTTTGGGCTTTTGAAGTTGCAACTAGGAGTGAGCGGAGGATATAGGTATTTGAACGCCTTCTAGGGCGAGGATGACGTTACATTTTATCCACAATTGTATGATCCACCATCTGGTTATGGCTAACACAGCTGGGTACAGATGTAAATCTTATCACGCATACCATGCGTTTGCCTTAATTTAGCAAGCTTTCTGAGATTTAGCTCAGTGATAGTAGGTACACGAAAAACTGCTTTAAGTCTGTAGGGAAATAACTCAGCTTCTTTCAATCCAAAATTGATATCAATATGTGGTCACCGTGGGGAAAAGATAGTCGTCTTCTACGATAGCTAAACAAACATTGGGCCACTTGGTTTACGTCATATTTTAACATGATGAATAGATTATTAGCACTTGGTCAAGTGCCAAGTGCTAATAACAACCCTAAGATTCATCAGAAAATTTATTCTAAATGAAGTACTCTAGAACCTAGCAATCTAATTAAGCATCCATTCATACGGCCAGCCATTTCCATAAACCGAGAAGCTAAGGGGCCGGAAGCTCATTTATGCAATAAACTTTTAATACATAACGGTAAAAATCAATAACACTTTTCTTCAAAATTAACAACAGTTTCCCTCGCTATTTTCAATAAAAATGAAAGGGCCCACTGTGCACGGGGTGCTAACTGTTGTATAAGCCACTTTGTTTATCATTTTTCTTTTTAGAATCGACGCAATGACGCTAGTCCCACATGCCAAATTAACTGCCATTTTTGACTTGTTGTTTTAATCAGGCAGATGATTATTTTTGATCATAAAACTTTTTCTAGTTAAGACTAGACTTTTTCGTGTTAGTTATTACTTAACACGAGTATTTTTTTATCGTTCGTCTAGATTGGCAAAATTAATTTTTATTATTCTGCAATTAAATGATTAATTTATATGAATGAAATAGTTATTTGTGTTGTACGTGAGAATTTGAAATATTTTGCGGGCTATTTTTGCTTAATTTTTCTATTTAATTTCATTAATTAATAAAAAGATGAAATAATTTCAAAAATTCTTTTGAATATTTATTTTTACAATTCATATTTGGAAATTCATAGTATTTGCATTTTTTATTTAATTTATGGATTTTCAGCAATTCGGCATTTAAAATTAAAATTAAAGGAGCAGTTTAGCGAATACAAATCAGACGGCGTTTCTCCTTGGTTTTGGGTTTATTACCAGACTTTGAATTTTCGTTTTTGTTTGTGAATTAAATAAGCGTTTTAGAAGGGACTAGAGAAAATTGATATTTTTTTATATTTCCCCGATCTACAAGTGTAAATTTTCATATACTATATTGTGTGGGCAGATTTGTGGTTAGGAAGTAAATTGTCTGTCAAGTGATTAAATTTAAAAAAAAACTGAGCTGCCATCCTTTAATAACGAAATTTTAAGCATGGAATGCTACACTCTTGACCAAAGAATTTTAATTTTGAAATTCTACTATTAAAGTGGTGAGCAGCCATTCCTCGTAATTTAATCGTTAAATTCTACCCCTTTAGGCTAATACGTAGTGTACTAGCTTACAAGAATGGGGGTTGTGGGTTCGATTCCCAACAAAGACCTTGGTTTTTTCACTACAAATAAAAATTGACTGTCGGTGGGGCTGTTAAGTGATGAAGGCATGGTCACCGTGCTGTTTTATACCGACAGTTAATTTCCGTAACTATCCTTCTACTTTCACCACCTGTCTTATCTCTTCTCTATCGCTTTCCTAAAGAATGTAGCACGGTACTTGATTAAATAGGCATTGTTGCTTGAAGTGCTACTTCTCTTAAAAACGAAAAAGCTCATATTAAACCGAAAAAAACGCTCATAGTGGCTGAAGTAATACAAACACAAAAGTTGTACAGCAGAAACAGCCTGGAACATCAGTTCATCGGCGTTCCCAATAATTGGGCCTCACTAGAGGCACTTTATTCAACATTTTGCGTAAAGAGCTTCTTATAAATTTCAACTTATTCACGAATTAAGGACGATCGATCATTGGTTGCGTAGAACGTTTGTGAATTGGATGTTTGAAAATCGGAACGAAAACAACGCATTTTTCAACAAAATCATCTTTAGTGATGAAATTCATATTAATTAGGTATAGAAAATCCATAACAGCTCCCACAAAACCATTTCATCTAAAGAAAGTGACCGTATGGTGCAGTTTGTGGTCAGGCGCGGCATCATTGATCCATTTTTTTTTCGAAAATGAGTAAGAAAACGCCACTTTACTACCAAACATCAGTGACCTTTTGTTTCAGCAAAACGCCGCTACAAGCCACACAGTCAGTCAGTTATTGCATGAGAAATTTCCCGGCCGCAAAATTGTTCGATTTAGCGATATTAAGTGGTCGCCTGGTTTTTGTGACCTAACGCCACTGGATTATTTTCTCTGGAGCCATTTGAAAGACCGGGCTTACATGAAAAGCCCACAAACAACTGATACTCTCATAAATGAAATTTGACGCTGGTTAGACGTGATAGGCGGAGCTTTGTAACAAAATGTGCTTTAAAACTTTGGAAAGAAGCAGACATTTGCCCATGTGCTAGAGGAGGACATTGGTCCGGCATCATACTCCATTAATAATTCCCATGTCTATTATTGATTCTTATAAAACTGATGGGCGGAATGTAAGATTGCACTTGATGTTCAGTAAAAAGGTTTAACGAAGAAACAATAGAAAATCTAACACGCACACATTTCATTGAATCACTGTAAATAAATCAGTTATCTAGTGTTACTTTCGATAAATTTAATAGGAATTTTAAAAGCCTTTTACTTTTACCTCTAATATTTCTTTTGTTTTATTAATTTTTAACAACAGCAAAAACACACACACAATCGAAAATAAATATAATAAAAATTATTAAGGATTATCGCTATTTGATAATTTATTATTTAATTTAATTTTTTATTTTCACAAATTATTTATTGCTTAACTATCAGAAGATCTTGCCTATACGATTGCATATCTTGTGGGGCTGCAGTTATTTATTGTTATTTATTGCTGATATCCAAGTGTTGCCATACCGCTTATATTTTTTATAAAAGTAGGTTTTTATTTTATCTAATGAACAGATTTGTATTTTTTTATTTTGATAATTTTTTTTTTACTAAAATTAAAAAAAATTTAAAACTGAAAACAAAATAAAACAACTGTTTTTAAAAACGACAAACAATCAGCATCGTTGCATTGCTGTTATGGTTTACTAGTTTTGTATCGAATTGATAAGGACGTCGATAAAAATTTGACATTGATATTAAATTGATGATGACAACGCTAAGTGGTATAACTGTTAATATATATTTTCTTTAAATGGCAAACGAAGCATAGTGAATAATAAATGAAAAGAAAAGTTCGCTGTATAGTAAAAGATATATTTTAAATCACTTTAAAATTTTTTAGCGCAAGCAATTTTTAATACTAAATTTTGAAATCGATAATAAACATTGTTGCATTGTACTGGATGTCCGCCGGAAAGGTGACGGTAGTGCATACATATTTGACAGTTGTAAAGTAGACACGCAGCAAATTTATTATGTAAAAATATTCGATAAACCGAATTCTTTTAATCATTAAAACATTTTATCAAAATTAATCATCCTTTACTGAGACGATAAGAAAGTTACGAGAACTTGTTGGGAGAAACAACAACAACACGCACTATTTATCGCGTAGTGAATTATTAAAAAAAGAGGGTCTGTAGCTAGGCGCAAGCATGGACTACAACGTACTGCAAGATTGACTGAAAACATTACTGCTGCTCAGGAAAGTGTTTACAGCAATCCATCCACCTCAATTCGATGCCGTGCTCAAGTGCTTGGTCTTTAAAGAACAACTTTGGCCACAATTTTGCATAAGGATTTTCATTTGTTTCCATATAAGATTCAGTTGACACAAGAGCTTTTTCGACAAGATCATTTACGCCGTCGTATATACGCCAATAGAATATTACAGCTTGCCCATGACAACTCCGATTTTCATGAAAAGATCATAATGAGTGACGAGGTACAGAGAGAATAGTCGGTTCTGGGAATAGGAAATCCTCAAATTATTCAACAGTCCTCTTCACATCCTTAAAAAATGACAGTCTGGTGTGCAATTTGGTCAGGAGGAATTATTCGACCTTAATTCTTTGTAAACACCGTAACGGTAACTGTTAATAGGGAGCGATATCGTGATATGCTTGAAAACTTTTTAACGTCACAACTGCATGCTTTGGGCTTGATTAACATGTGGTAATAACAAGATGGTGTCACATCACATACTGTCAATGGAATAATTGCGAGATTTTTGTCCACAAAAACTTATTTTAAGAAATGGTGATGTTAATTGGCCTCCACGATCGCCTAATTTGTCTGCTCCGGTCTTCTTTTTGTGGGGATATCTAAAAAGCAAGATTTATGCAAACAAACTAGAAGCGCTTGTGCAACTCAAACAAAATATTCGTGATGAAATTAATGAAATACCGCATGAAATGTGTGAGAATGTAATAAATAATTTATTCAAAATGGTTTGCATTTGTGCGGCTAACAGAGGCGGACATTTATCTGATATTGAATTCTCTTTTATTTAATCAAAAATTATAAACAAACGAAGTTGTATAGCTTCCCGGCAGACACCCTGTACTTGTAGATCATTTTTTATAATTTGTCTACAATATATTTGCATTAAATAAGAAATAAATGATCAAATCTACTTAAATTGGCCCCTCTATTATTACATATTCCTTGTTAATCGATCTTATGGATGCATATAAATGCTAATAAGTAAATTAAATAAAGACTCTAAAAATAGAAGGCATTATAATAAAATAATATATTATATTCGATTTCCATAAATACAATTAATAATCAAATAGACAAATTAATATTGTTTGGCCAATCTCGCGACTTTTCATCGTCATAAGCCCAATATTTTTACTAATACCGAAAACGGCAAAGAAATAATAATATTCTTATTTGGGTACGGTTTTTCGTCGATCCTCGTCAAATTTGGTTTGTAAACAAACCGGTTTCGGCCGTTTGCCATCTTCAGTGTTCTTTTCGTTCACAAACCAAATTTGACGAGGGTCGACGGAAAACCGTACCCAAATAAGAGTGATTCTAGCCCCGTCGGAAAATCTAAGCACATAACAAATAATAATATAATTTAATGAGAAAATAGATTTACAAAATTTGTTTTTAGATTACGTTGACGTTAAGATTAAATGTAACCGATGCGTTGTTTTAAAAAAAAAAGTTATAATAGAAAATTTTATTCGGTTACTAAAAGCTATTAACTTTAAACGCTATAGCTTTGCATTTTAAATTAAATTATATTGATTATTTCGATTATTAATTGTCAATTTATGAATACCAGTTTTAGCGCCGCTCTTATTGTGTTTTAGTAGTTTCCAATTTCCGCGAGTAATGGTGACGTTTAGGAAAATTTTTCTATAATGAATTTTATTAAAACTAAATTAAGAAATAAAATGCAATACGGAATTCTGAATACTTTACTGGTACTGATAGTATCATTTACGAAAGTTAATACCTTTAGAAATACAAAAATAATCCCAGCAGGAATAAAAAAGTCAATAGCAGCACTGAAATTAATTAGTACGAAAGTATTGATTCACTGATTTGTGCCTGTTAATACACAGTATTAATTACAGAAATTATCTCAATCGTATTTACGTGCATGTTTTTCCATTTTCTTAGTAACATATAAAACCATTGCATATTTTTGATATAAATTCCATTATTTTTAAATACCACCTTATTCTAATGGTTATAAATAATGCAATTTGTATATTTTATAATAAGAGAAGCAAACTATCTGAACTCTTAATCTAACAAGCCATTTGGCGAGACAACTATTAAAAAAACAACTGGCAGCACTAATTGATGTAAACATTGTCTCCTATTGGTTGGCTAACTTACGAATGATAGTCGTTATGACAAATTCACGAAGTACATGCATCTAACACGACTGCCAGATTAAACGATTAAAGGTATGTTAAAGATTAGTCCGCTTCAAGTTGTTTATTATTAATGATTTGGCGATTAAGTTACGAATTTGACGTTTTTTAATTGATGTTAAATTGAAAAATACTTTTGCAAATACTTAAGTAAAATATTGATGGTTTTTTATAACACTTTCGCAAAATTAACATCATTTAGTGGAACTAAAATATGGATTTTAAGTTGAAATGTAATCGGTTCATTCTTTTAGGAAAGAGAAGTCAAAACTTTAGTTTTTAATTTTTCCTAAGGATAGAGAAAATAAATAATACATTATTGTCTCACTAGGGTGATATGTACGTACAACACCCCTTCCCCAGGGGCACGTAGTCAAGATGGATTGCTTTTCTCATCTTGCCGTGTGGTTTCGGTGGTAAAAGACGACACTAGTTGCCTGGGCTAGCAGATGACAGAAACTGTAAGAGAAAATAAGTGGTCTCTCAACTTTAACATAATAATACTACGGGAACTAGTTGCTTGTAGGGCTACGGATCTGTTTTTAGTTATTGGTGAGTTCCCTCGGGGAGTTATGTGGTGGCTGCGGCTTAAACCGGTTCCTTTTCAAATCCTCCGGGAGAGATGTTTCCGAATAAGATGGGTAGCATCCAATGTCCGATGTTACGCATATAGCAGGGCATGGAGTTGGTTAGTCCCCACTTCTCAAGAAAGGAGTATGGGTACGGCTCTGCTACTGTGGACATTTTCTAGTCACCCAAGTGGTAAGACCGCCTGTCAGATTCGGGCCAACTGCCAGGTGCTGACATTAACCTTATTATGTCACATCCTGTAAGTATAACATAAGTTAAATTAACGAATAGCTACTGATGCAATACATTGTACCAGAACTAGGAAATTAGATAATGAGGAGGAGGCAAGTGGTAGTAGTGTTTGTGGACACTCGATTTGAATTTTCCAACATTGAAAGTGACAGGAAAGGTCCACATTTTGCTAAAAAACGAATTCTCCCTGCAATGCGTAGTACGATTCACTGGAAAATCAACCACAAATGGATGCGCTCTAAACGAAAATCGAGTTAATTGCAAAAACGTGCGAGCCTCGGGAATAAGTTCTCCAATTTCATTAGAACACTTACAACAGTCAAATACATCCCACATTGCGTCGATACCCTAGGAAATCAATCGAGTTGGATACTCTACCATCCACAATAAGCCTCTTGGACCTCTTCAAAATAGACTTTGGGGCGCTAATCGATATATGAGAGTTGTATTCCATCTTTAGATGGATATAGGTGGTACAAATACTTGAAAGCTGCTTTAGAGATCTGAAAAATGTGTTTACTTTATCGAACATCACACTGAATTTTCATGCCAAGAACAGCAAGAGCTTCCGATTCCGTAATAACTATATCACCCATAGCAACTGGTGCATTACCATTTCCGAAAACAGATCTATCCGTAAACATGCAACATTGAATTTTACGGTGATTAAAATCAACTCTATTCGCAAGAACTTATTCGTTATATCGTGTTTTGCCTTTTGGATTTCACCCCCAGCTGATTCGGTTTATTACTAAATGAATACTAATGACAAATGGTGCTCTTATCTGCGAAAGAGTATAGAGGGTTGAAAGTTTGATAAAGAGGGTTGTTTAGAAAAATAAGAAATAGGGTAGGTGAAAGAACGGAGTCTTGCAGTACCCTTGTATTACCCCCCGGGGGCACATATATATGGTCTTTGGAGATAGCAAGAACTTAGGCCTCTGCAACTGGGGGAAAAAGGGAGCCCAGTCCCCTGAAGTCAGCAGGGGTACAACTGGAAACTCCACTTCATTTCCACGGGAATCAGTGACCCGCAGAGTTTCGTTATTTGTCTCTTTAGACACTTAACTGTTCTCTGGCTGATTATTGAGGTTGGCCCCTATATGGGAGTATCGTGGCGGTTGTGGTTTCGCGGCCCCATATCAGTCTATGGTTCTATGGTGGCCGGATTCACTTCACCTTTAATAACACCTACCTGGTGAAATGTTCCCAGATCCAGTGAGCATGCTAGACATGTGTTCTGGACAGGAGTTGGAAAGTCTCCAACTCTTAAGCAAGGAGTGATGAGATGCCGGCCTGCTCTGGAATCATCGAAGTTGCAACTAGAAAGTTCTATTGTGTAGAATGTTTGCATTCTTTGTTGGCGACGCAATGTTATGAATACATTCTTTCAAGGGACTACACAGCTTTAGTGTCGTGTGTCAAGCCGGCAGACCACTAAACTAGAGTTGAGTACTTCATGATTTGTTAATACAACAAATCAAATGACACCTATTAGGAATGTTTCAAGTATTGTGCCTGCTTGTAAACATGCAGAGACATTGTATGAATATGATCGCATCTCAATGCATGATGGGAAAATGTTATGGTGTATATGTTAATATGTATGAATGTCCGGGCATTAGATATATGTTCGGTTGTGCGATTGTACAGCTAATAATACGTTAATATGTATGAATGTTCGGGCATTGGATGTATATGCGGTTGTGTGATTGTACAACTGCTTACGTAAACATATGAATGAAATTCCTTAGATTTGTTTTACAGTTGTAAATATAAGTATGTTTATATAATTCTATAGTTTCATAATTTTACCAACATAACTATGTAAGTCAGTTTATTTTGTCAAACATATATATTCACATAGATAAGTATAGGATAAGGGGGCTAATCTTTCTTCTCACATTTTGTGTAAATAGCGAAAGATTTGCTCCAAATAATTCAATTATAATTTTAATCTTATGGTGTTAAGAGCTCTGATCTAAAGAGCTCACACCCAAATAAAGTTATACAAAAAATCACCAACTTAAAACTTGTTGTTTGCATCTTAATTACATGGCGATCCTGCCATCCTTGAGAGTGCTCCTGTTATAAGAGCACCCAAGGAAATTGCATACTGGTTCCTGACGAACAGCCGAGTTTTCGTCAGAGGAAGGAATTTTGTCCTGGAGGATAGCCAAACATCCCCAGTTGCGATAAGAAGGAAGGAAAAGAGATGAAAATACCCCAATAACAACAAATGATGCCACTCCCCAGTGAACAGTAAAGGACGTCATCACACCACTCCAGCCAAAAGATACGAAAGACAAAAGGGATTTTTTTTTTCAATTTTAAAAGAAGTGCATAATATAAATGCACTCTTAGGCCAGCAGGCGTTAACCGCCGATTGGAAAAACAATTTTTTTTTTATATATATATTACATTCAAAAATTTATTTAAATGAAACCGGGCCCACAACCTCTTACCATAGAAGAGTATAGAAAGAGGCAAAATACAAAAAGGGATAGAACACCCCCTATACCCAAAATAAAGAAGAATAAAAGACGGGGAGGTTATCTGGTAAGACTCAGGAGAGAAAAAGCACATCTCTACCGTCTCATCAACGGAAGTCCACCTCCGAACTGGGAACAGTCCACAAAAATGTGGCAAAGAATTGAAGTTATAGAAAATCTAATTTTTGTAGAAATGAATAAAAATAAATAAATGAATAGAAAAGAAAATTATTTTTAAACTTATAACAATTTTTATATATGTATATAATGGTCCTTTATAGGGAACTGAATAAGAACAAAAAAATTGACAAAAAACCCAATTAATTTCAATGAAACAATTATTAGGGAAGAACCTATAGGGAATGAACTAAACTGGTTGAGGAGTTATTGGAAGTTAGTAGGAATGAAAAACAAACCAACAATAGAGAACATACAAAACAATGCTACAACAATAGAAGAAGAAATAGTTAGATCAATAAGATGGTCAGAAAATAAAAACAATAATTAAAATGGGCAAAGAACAGTCAAAGATAGAGAAGCCAGTGGCAAACGTTGTAAACAACATGAAAATTATTGATCATACATCTGAGATAAACTCGTTGTGGCTTTTGACATTAATTTTAGTAGTAATAGCCTCCTTAGAACTGCTTCTTAAGATTTATTTGCTACACAAAAAATCACTAAAGAGGAAATATGTTAGTAGAGCAGATAATTTAGACAAAATATGATGGAATGGAAGGATATTTGCAATAGAACTAGAATTTTAAAAGACAACCTTGAAAAATCTTTTAAGTGCCTTAATATTGACAGACCTATTAAAACGGAAACTGTTGAAAATCATTTCCATAATATATTTGACAATTTTGAAAAAATAAGAATATTATTAAACGTCCATTATAACAACTTAACAATATCCCACCAAGTTGCAGCAAATACACTATTTAACGACTTGAGAGCAAGAATAGCAAAATTAGCGAACAAAAGATCAGTTAGATTAGAATTACCTGAAAACTTACATACGGGTATAACATACAAATTATTGATAATTAAAGACAATAACACAATAAAAAGCATAAATATGACTCAAACATTGGTAGACTTTCTGAATACGGCTTCTAAGCTAATCCCTGATTTCGACGGTAAAGCGGAAAATTTACGATCCTTTATAGATTCCCTTAGAATCATAGAGACAATAAAAGGCGAACATGAAACTACAGCAGTATCCCTGATAAAAACTAAACTCAGGGGAAACAGTAGAAACTTAATTAGTAATGAACTTACAATAACGGAAATAATTGAGAAACTGAATACGTCAGTAAAAGGCGAATCAGTAGAAGTACTAACGGCAAAGATAATGAATATTAAACAAAACAATAGACCAGCTAACGCATACTGCAATGAAATAGAAACCCTGACAAAATCTCTGGAAACTGCATACATATCTGATGGTTTAGCAGCTAACCTGGCGACGAAATACTCCACTCAAGTCGCGGTTAAAGCATTGACTAAGAACTGCACCATCGATAAGGTAAAACTTATTATGGAAGCAGGTCAATTCGACAACATGAATGATGCCATCAGTAAATTTGTCAACAGTTGCACGGAAGCAACCGGACAACATAACACGGTTTTGTTCTATAGGCGAAGACAATCTTTTGGAAATTATAGGGGAAATTACACACAATTCCGAGGAAGAAATAATCTTCCACGTGGAGGACGAAATTTACCTCCCAGGACAGCCACGAATAGTGGAAATAACGTTAATACCAACAATTATAGAAGAGGATTTAACAATAATCGTAGGAATAGAAACTACGTTAGGACAACACAACATGATAGTTCGGAAAACCCAGAACTTCCCCTAGGATCAATTCACTAGAGAATAAAGTATATAACCTTAACCTTAACTTTTGTTATTACATGGAAGTACAAATAGAAAATTTAACAACAACACTACTAATAGATACAGGAGCTGACATATCAATAATAAAATCACAGAACATTGACAAAATTAGGATAAATACTAACCAAACCACAACACTCAGTGGAATAGGAGAAGGTAAAATTCGGTCATTAGGTACAATTTTACTTGACATGAGGTTCAAAAATCTTTTGGTTCCTCAGACATTCCATGTAGTTAACAATGATTTTCCAATCCCTTGCGATGGAATCATTGGCATGGATTTTATGAAAAAATACAATTGCATTTTGGAATTCAATAATGATATAGATTACCTTATTCTTCGGCCTGACAACCTTTTCCACCCGATTTTAATACCATTAACCAATAGAACAGATGAAATTACCCTACCACCTAGAGCGGAAGTAATACGTCAGATCAAATGTTTTAATTCGGAAGGGGAAACCTTAATTCCGAATCAGGAAATCACACATGGCGTATTCGTGGCAAACACACTGGTAGCAACAAGAAGAGCATTTGTAAAATTTCTGAATACAACTAACAACATCGTTAAAATAAGATCTAACCAAATAAAAACCGAGAAAATTTCGGACTATGAGCTAATTAGGCCAAAAAACAGCAGAACTGAATTAAATAGAAAATCGGAGGTACTCACAATTTTGAGAAAGAATTTCCCGATACAGTTTAATGATATACTTACAGAACTTTGTAGCTCATATAGTGACATTTTCGGATTAGACACAGAGACAATTACAGCTAACAATTTTTACGAACAAAAGTTAAGAGTGAAGGATTTACAACCGGTGTACATAAAAAACTACCGTATACCACATTCTCATAAAGAGGAGATAAACTCTCAGGTCAAAAAGTTAGTAGACAGCAGGATAGTGGAACCATCACAGTCGGAATATAATAGTCCGATTTTGCTGGTGCCGAAAAAATCAATACCTAATTCGGACAAAAAGAGATGGAGACTCGTCGTGGATTACAGACAACTGAATAAAAAGTTGGTGGCAGATAAATTCCCACTGCCCAGGATAGACGATATTCTGGACCAGCTGGGAAGAGCAAAATATTTTTCTTGTTTGGACTTAATGTCTGGATTTCACCAGATAGGATTAGAAGAAAGTTCAAGAGACTTAACGTCATTTTCAACCAATAACGGCTCATATAGATTCACCAGACTACCCTACGGTCTGAAAATAGCACCTAACTCATTTCAAAGGATGATGACACTAGCCTTCAGTGGTCTAAAGCCTAACCAGGCCTTCCTTTATATGGACGACTTGGTTGTGTTAGGATGCTCAGAAAAACACATGCTTTCGAATTTAAAAGATGTTTTTAATTTGTGCCGAAGGTACAACCTGAAGTTACACCCAGAGAAGTGTTCATTTTTTATGAGAGAAGTGACATTTCTCGGTCATAAGTGTACCTCTGGGGGCATTTTGCCAGATGATGGTAAATATTCCATTATAAGGGATTACCCAAGACCAACGAACGCAGATAGTGCAAAGAGATTTATAGCTTTTTGTAATTACTATCGGAGATTCATAAAAAACTTTTCCGAATATTCGAGACATATTACACGTCTCTCTAGGAAGAATGTTCAATTCGAATGGACAAAGGATTGCGAATTAGCATTCCAATATCTCAAGAAAGCACTAATGAGCCCAACTTTGCTACAATATCCTGATTTCGATAGGGAATTTTGCATAACAACGGATGCAAGCAAACATGCTTGTGGCGCAGTACTCACACAGGAACATAATGGGAAACAATTACCCATCGCCTACGCGTCAAGGGCGTTTACAAAAGGTGAAAGCAACAAGTCAACAATTGAACAGGAGTTAACTGCCATACATTGGGCAATAGACTATTTCAGGCCATACATATATGGTAAACACTTTCTGGTCCGCACGGACCACAGGCCATTATCATATCTGTTTTCCATGAGGAATCCAAGCTCCAAGCTGACTAGGATGAGACTTGATCTTGAAGAGTATAATTTTACAGTTGAATATCTTAGGGGAAAGGATAACCATGTTGCCGATGCATTATCACGCATCGAAATGACTGCACTAGGAGATGACACAATAACCAGAATGAATGTTAAGGATTTTAAGGACATGAATGAGAAACTGAACACATTACTTAGGGTGACAACTAGATCAATGGCAGATAGGAACAGAGACAATAGTGATGAAATGAAGATTCAGCAAAAGGTAATAGATAAAAATAAGCCCAAAATATATGTACCACTAGTTAACGCGGAGGTGAGAAAACTTTATAAATTAAAACTTACACCCACAAACTGCTACATCAAGAAAGGAAAAGTGGTGCTGACATATATAGATATTAACGATTGCTTTACTAAAGGGAACTTTGACTTAGGACAATTTTTCCCTAGGCTTGAAAAAGTGGCCGGTAAAATGAAGATAGATAAATTACAAATGGCACCTAATGAGAAGATTTTCGAATTAGTCTCAATGAATAGATTTAAAATTATGGGCAATAAATATTTGAATAAATTAAGAGTAGCGCTACTTAATGAGGTGACCATGATAGATAACAAGAATGCCAAGGCAATTCTTGAAATTTTGCTAAAATACCATAATGACCCAATAGAGGGAGGACATTGCGGTATATATAGAACTGCAGAAAAGATAAAAAGATATTACTATTGGAAGAATATGTCAAAGGACATAGCGAAATATGTCAGATCATGTCAACATTGCCAGGAATCCAAGATTAATAGAAATTTGAAATGTCCTATGGTCCTTACGGAAACACCAAATAAGGCCTTTGATACGGTGTACGTAGACACAATAGGACCATTCCCAGTATCGATAAATGGGAACGAATATGCTGTCACTATAATATGTGACTTAACAAAATATTTGGTAACAATACCAATACGAGACAAATCTGCAACAACTGTTGCAAGAGCAATATTTGAAAACTTTATTCTTATCTATGGCCCGATGAAGACGTTCATCTCGGACATGGGTACTGAGTATAAGAATTCTATATTGACGGAACTTTGCACCCTGCTCAAGATCAAAAAACTAACTTCCACAGCACATCATCACCAGACACTAGGCACAATCGAAAGAAGTCATAGAACTTTCAATGAATACGTTCGATCGTATATATCAGTTGACAAAAGTGACTGGGATGAGTGGCTGAAATATTTCACCTACTGTTTCAATACAACACCATCAACGGCACACAATTACTGCCCTTTTGAATTAATTTATGGTAAACAACCTAATGCTTTTGAACAATTCAGGAACATGAATGGAATTACGCCACTTTATAATGTAGATGATTACGCAAAAGAGGTTAAGTTTAGATTAGAAATAGCATTGAAAAGAGCAAAACAGTTACTAGACCAGGGCAAAGTACAACAAAAACTGATTTATGACAAAAATATTTTAGACATTAATCTTAACGTAGGAGATTTAGTTTTACTTAGAAACGAGACCGGACACAAACTAGAAGTCCAATATAAAGGTCCATACAAAATTAAGAAAATAGACCTAAGAAACAATGTAACAATAATTGATAAGAAAACAAATAAGGAACAAATAGTTCATAAGAATAGACTTAAATTATATGAAAATAAGAAATTAATATAAGAAAAGAAAAATTTTTTTTAATTATAATATAACCATAATTAGCTTATAAGAATAAACTTAAATCATGTAATAAGTAAAATAAATATGAGGAGTTGCCAAAGCAAATTTTATGTCAATAGAACACAAACATTTGAAAATCATGTTATCACAGAAAAAAAGAATGTCCATAAAACAAAATGTTGTATGAACATTCTTCTGAAATGCGGAGGTGTAGAATGTTTGCATTCTTTGTTGGCGACGCAATGTTATGAATACATTCTTTCAAGGGACTACACAGCTTTAGTGTCGTGTGTCAAGCCGGCAGACCACTAAACTAGAGTTGAGTACTTCATGATTTGTTAATACAACAAATCAAATGACACCTATTAGGAATGTTTCAAGTATTGTGCCTGCTTGTAAACATGCAGAGACATTGTATGAATATGATCGCATCTCAATGCATGATGGGAAAATGTTATGGTGTATATGTTAATATGTATGAATGTCCGGGCATTAGATATATGTTCGGTTGTGCGATTGTACAGCTAATAATACGTTAATATGTATGAATGTTCGGGCATTGGATGTATATGCGGTTGTGTGATTGTACAACTGCTTACGTAAACATATGAATGAAATTCCTTAGATTTGTTTTACAGTTGTAAATATAAGTATGTTTATATAATTCTATAGTTTCATAATTTTACCAACATAACTATGTAAGTCAGTTTATTTTGTCAAACATATATATTCACATAGATAAGTATAGGATAAGGGGGCTAATCTTTCTTCTCACATTTTGTGTAAATAGCGAAAGATTTGCTCCAAATAATTCAATTATAATTTTAATCTTATGGTGTTAAGAGCTCTGATCTAAAGAGCTCACACCCAAATAAAGTTATACAAAAAATCACCAACTTAAAACTTGTTGTTTGCATCTTAATTACAATTGCATAGAATTATAGCTTCGGCTTCCTAGGACGAGCATGACGTTCTAAATTATGCAGTGGTTTGGTCCACCGTCTGATTAAGGCTTCATGGCCAGGCGCGGATGGAGCCCTTTCACACAGGCAAATTTTACTTTGATAAAGTTTTGTTAATTGTCTTTTAAACTTTCTTTGGTGTTCAAACACAAAAAGTTTTCTTTTACAAATTTTGTTTCGTTTTGTTTGATCGTTCTTAATTTTTTGACGTTAATCATTTGGTGCTTTATGCAATCTGTGTAAAACCGCACATAACGAAATAAAAGGAAACGTCAAACACAAAAATATAAGTACAACTGTGTATAAGCGACGAAAGAAAAACAAAGCAACTTTGCAAGTACATCAAAGTCTGTACACTCAATCATGCTTTCTCCCTCGCTCTCACATAAACTTTGCAAAGAAAAGTTTGCCTGTGTGAAAGGGCTCATGTAAATCTAATCACACAGTACCCTTGTATTAATCCTGATAAAATGCCATTTATAACAACTTGTATAGTGCGATGCCTGAGAAAGCTCGATATAAATCTGAAGAAATTATCAGCGACACCAAAAGCAGAAAGTTTTGACAGAAGTGCACCATGCCACACTCTATCAAAAACTTTGAAAATATCTAGAGCCACCACATTAACGGCAGGATTTTCTTTTTAAGCGTTTTTTTTTGTTGCTAAATAATTATATAGAACGCACAATATACTCGCATTATTATGAAATACTAAATATTAATAAATTATCCACACATGTGCTTACTGGGTTATACAATGTTTTGGTATGTTTTTTTCGGTGCCCTTAATTTTAAAACGATTAAAATAATAACCTGAAGTAATAAAACTTGCAGACTGTTTTCGTTGTTCTAAGATCAATGTTTAATAAGTGAACTTTTCGGTAACAGAAACGAAAATACTATTTAAAAATAAAATTCGTTAAAAAACAAAATAGACAGTTAGACAAACAAACAAAAACGGTAATTGTCAGGGTCAAAATAACGGTTGTTTTTTAAACTGTTTTTTAAGAAAAACAAAAATAAAAATTTATAAAAACGTGAAAAGGTGAAATACATAAATAAAATTTGAACAACATAAAATAAATATTTTAGTTTTATATTTGTTGTAGTTATTTCTATAAACAGATTTAAGTGTATTTGGTATTACTGTTGCTATTACTGGAACATCAGTAAAATTTACTTTCAACTTTAGCTTTTAACTTAAAAACAAGAAACAGTGTTATATTCGTCTATATGTCGAAATTTCTAAATCTTTTGTACCCTTAACAATAGCGCTATTAAATATTATTACCTAACCATTTTACAATACAATAACATTAAACGAATAATTTTAAGTGAGTTTTTAATTTTTAGTTAAAAAAATTAATCATATTTAAATAATTTAAATAATTGTGATCAAATTCCGACCAAAAAAAATATTTTTATGGTTTTTAACCTCACTTCTGCAATTATAATATAAATGAATGGAATCCAATTTTCCCGTTAGCTGTAAGTTTAAGATTTTTGTGTTAAAAAATAATAAAAAATTTAAAGCCAGACTTTGAAACTCGAACAAAAAAAAGCCATTGTTTAAATACAGTTGTTGTGTTCATAAATTAATTTTAAAAAATTTTGTAACGAAAATATTTTTTTCTGTGAAACATATAATCTTTTTAGTAAAAATTTTTTTATGAACTTTCGAATTTTGCTGAAATTTGATTTTTAAAATAAAAATATTTATTTAATATTCTTTTAGGTGAACTGGTGGCCATGTGGTTAGTGCTCGTCAAATTAATTTAACCTTAGAATTTATTCATGCAGGTTAAATAAATAAATAAATATTTTTTAAATAAGTAATTTATAATTATTCGGAATCTTTTTCAATATAAGCGCAATTTTATTTCGTGCTTGATTCCTTTAAATAAATATTTAAAATTTTTTTAATAAATATTTTATGAGAATATCATGAAATATTTATTTAAAGGAATCAAGCACGAAATAAAATTGCGCTTATATTTTTTAAATATAAATTTTGAAAATATAAAAAAAAATTTCCTGAAGAAGCTTTCCACAGGAAAGCGAAATATCGAGAAAAATAAAATCGTTAAATTATTTAAAAGACCGTTAAAAGATTAGTTCATATTTAATTAAATTTAAAAAAAAGGTAGAATAAAAATAAACGTATATTTGTTGCCAAAATCTGTTGAAAAATTTTGATTTTCAATATAGTTTTTTGTATAGAAACTGTTGTAAAAACAATTAAAACGTATCAAAAAAACTAGGGAAAAACGTAAGGAAATTTTGAATTTATGCGGCGGAATTTTCGAGAGGGCAACAGCATTTACCTTTAGAAAGTGTTTTAAAAATTATTAGCTTCAAACTATCGTTGTAATCGGTAGGAAAATTAAAAAAAAAATAATAATAATGAGTGTTATAGAAAAAGTGAGAGTGTTTTGTTACTTTCAGAATTAAGACCCAACTATATTATGCATACACTGGCTTAAGGCAACTTAAGCAATTGTGCAAATACCTAATAATCATAGGTGGCAAACTATAATGTACTTAACAAAAATTTTCGTCAAATGTCATTTGCTTAAGCAAAGTACGAAACTGATCGCACATGCCGTACGGAAACAGCTGTTTTGTATTGTGTTCTAGATACATTAGTAAACAAATTCCAATGGAGGGCAAAAAATATTTTATCTAAATTGACTAGAAAATGTACAAAGAAAGGCCGTGTCAGATAAAACTTTTGCTTTGCGTTGCGTCAGAGTTTCGCTTTGACATTTGAGTTAAAATGTACGTAAATGTATGAAAGTTGCCACATAAAGCACTTTTGACGCAGCGCATTTGTGTTTGTGTATTTGTGTGTGGGCGTAAAAATTAAAATTTTAACTTGTATTTTTTTAAACAAAACAAATAGAACTAGAATTGAAAATATGTAGCTTTTTTATGTATTTTTTTATTAAAACAAATAGCACTCGAATTGAAAATATGTAGCTTTTTCATGTAAACAAAAAATTCATGAGTGTTGTCAAAGTTTATTGTGACATACACCACTTGATTTACGCTTTTGCTTTAAAGTTTCAAATGTCACGAAAAGCAACAAAGTTTTATCTGACATCGCCTGAAAAAATAGCTTTTATGAGACAAAAAAAAAGCGTTTTATTATAACGGCAATTCAAAGGAACGAGGGTCTTAAAACGTTTCATTTTCTTTTCCATTTTTTTTTAACACAAAATTTGCAATAAAATTTAATTTTGTATTGTTTATAAATTCAATGATGCACACAGTTGCATTTTTTTAGTATTTTGGCCTAAATAATACATACAGCGATGTACATATGTGAAATATGAAATTTTTCTTTCGTAATTTTCTTAAAACTATTAACAAAAAATTATAAATTTGTATAAGGATAGTATTAAGTATACAAAATATGATTATTAAACGCTTTTTTGCTAATAAATTTCATTTATTTAGAACAAAATAATTTTTTTTTCAAAAGTAAATAAAATAAATGTGCAACTGTGCATAGTAATTTCTATATTCATGCAAGTACAATATAGCCAGCTGAAAGACTTCAATGATTCGCTTTAGCATTTAAAAGACTTTTCGTTCAATTTTTGACATTAGCTTAAGCCAGCTTATGCATATTATAGTTGGGCCTTTATACTTTTGTGTGTGTAAAAAGGAATAAAGTTGCACATGTGGTGAAATGTTTTTAACAACTTTAAATATGTCCCAATTTACATTGGACGATTTCTGTCGCTGCATTTCTTAGTTTGTTGTTGTAAATAAGGGGTGTAAAGAGAATCGTAGATGAGTTCCTCTCTTCCCCTATTCTCTTACACTCCTTTTTTACAACAATAAACTAAGAATTGCAGCGACAAAAGTCGTACAATGTAAATTGGGTGTATAAAATCAATTATCAAACTTGGTAGCACTGTTTGTATTAAAATACACCCCTGATTAAATAACAATTTTGATATTATGAAATCTTTTAAGAAAATCACGTTTCCATTCGCTCGTGTATCTGTATTTATGTATATTTCTGTTATTCACATTTTTGTCGAATTTTCATGTAAAGGAATGTTAAGGATTAAGGATGAAGATAATAGAGAAATGTATGTTTCTGAAACATTTCATTATTTCATTCTTTTTTAAACATTTTTCGATTAAAGCGTAAGAAATATTTATTGCAACTTTCTTTTATTTGAAAGTAGTTTAAGATAGCACGACTTAAGGAACGAAAATCCAGGAACACCTAAAAATTAAATTTTATTTGTATGTACTACATCACAAAATCTTGCAAAATATCCTTCTTCAAGGAATATGAAGTGAAATTTGTAATTTACATATTTCATATATTTCCATTGTTTATCTATAATAGTTTATCAGATAAATCGGCCTATTAACATCAAATTACCCCTAAATACATCGTTTATTTTTAATTTAATATTTTAAACTCATCCCGGGAGACCTGCATCGACAGTCTTTAAGGTTAACTTTTATTTGTGTAATATCACAAAATACATCTTCCTTATGAATTTAAAGTGTCAGCATATAACGGTACAAGATAAGACAATAATATATATATTTTTTTTAACTCTCAATAATTATTTATTGTATCTTCACGAAAAGAACTATTAAAATCTTAAATAAAATCTTAGTCCTGACCATGTCAGAACTAACCTTTTGGGTAAAAAAAATTGACAAAAAAAACAAAACAAATATTTCTAAGATGTGTCATCTGTAGCATTGAGGATTAAAGCTGCGATATCCCTCTTTTTTAATCGGCTATGTCCACTATAATCCAAGATATTGCGAGCAAGGGGATTAGGATGGTCTTCAAGCTTCATCAAGTATTTGCCTGCGTATTTGATGATTTCTGTAGTCACCAGCGGTATGTCTAAATCACAATATATGTTTGAATTTCTGAGGTACCATGGGGCGGAAGTTATCAACCGTAAAATTTTATTCTGCATACGTTGGATTCTATCCACGTTTGAAGCTGAGGCAGTGCCAAAAGTTGGATTCCGTAAGACCATATCGGTTTTAAAATAGTCTTGTAAATTAGAAGCTTACAATCTAGGCTAAGTTTTGAGTTCCTGCCAATGAGCCAATTTAATTGTGTTAGCTTAAGTTTCATCTGTGTTAGCTTTGAGTCAATATGATGTTTCCATGTAAGGCGACGGTCAAGATGTATACCAAGATATCTCACATAAGTATGGTGAGGAACAATGTGATTATTGATTCGAACGGGTGAACAATTATCTCTTCGCAGGGTGAAGGTCACATGAATGCACTTTGGAACGTTCACTTTAATTCTCCATAATTTTAACCACAACTCTAACTGAGTTATATGTTGCTGAAGATTTATGGATGCTTGATGGGAGTTTTCATGCGAACTTAGACACGCTGTATCATCAGCAAACGTAGAAGTGTGGACAGTTTCACTTACAGGCATTTCGCAGGTATATATCAAGTATAAAACTGGTCCAAGAATACTACCTTGTCGTACGCCTGAGGAAATTGGTTTGGATACACTAACGAAGTCTCCTTCAACAACAGAAAATTTCCGTCCAATTATGTAGCTTTTTAATAGGTTGCTTATATTACAAGGCAAGTGAGCGGTCAGTTTCATGCCAAACTTTGTCAAAAGCCTGAGAAACATCAATAAAAATAGCTGAACAACACTTCTTCTCTTCCTTCTTATCACCTGAACCAATCTATGGGTTTGTTCAATTGTGCTATGTCTACTTCTAAAACCAAATTAATGGTTTGGGATACACCCACTATCCCTTAGCATTGGAGACAATTTATCCATAAGCAACTTTTCGAAGACCTTTGAAATAGTTGGTAATAGACCTATGGGCCTATAAGACTCGGTTTTGGTTAGGTCTTTACCCGGTTTTGGAATCATTTTAACTTTAGAAATCTTCCAGTGGTCAGGATAGTATTCAAGCCGTAAAATGGCATTGAAAATTAATAGCATGATTCTGGCTGCAATACTGGGGAGCTCCTTCAACATTTTGTTACTTATGCCGTCCATACCAGGAGCTTTTTTCGGATTTACTTCAGAGATTAACTTTTGTACCTTACGCAACCTAAACTTTAAGGGTCGAGGGGGTAATCCAACTACGCTCGGCAAATTAACATCATCAGTACATATGTGTGGAGTGAATACATCTTTTAAGTAATCGGCAAATAAGTCGCCTTTTTCAGCGTCCCTTCTTGCCCAATCTCCACTGATATTACGTAGAGGTAGCTTGTACTCAACGGGCCTTTTAAGGTTTTTTGTAGCACGCCATAAAGAATAATTGGAGTTTGGTGTAGCATCGAGGCCCTCCAAATATTTCTCAAAAGATGCAGTTTTTTCAAATCCTATAATATATATACATGAAATTATATCACCTACAGGGGCACCCTTTAATTTCTAACTTTAAAAGTTGTTGCTATAGCGGACATAGTGATGCAGGTTGGAAAAACATAATTCCGTTTACGTAAAATTGCATCAGCTATGGGAATACCCTTTAATTTTCTATATTTTTAGTCATGGATATAGTAATACTTAGCAAAGTAATATTTAGCTATGTGGCTATGGGCGTATATCCTCCGACGGGGTTTACTTTATTTGGGTATGATTTTGCGTCAACCCGCATCAATTTGGTTTGAAAACAAACCGGTTTCGGCCATTTGTCATCTGCAGTGTTAGCAATTTGAAACTGTTTTAAAGTTAAGTTTATATAATTCACCCTTTAATTTGTAAACTTAAATGTTTAAAGTTGTTTTTATCGCATACATAGCGATACACGCTGGCGGCAGAATTTAAATAGTATGTGTTTATAACTTTTAGCAACATATTTCCATGTACATACGTAAAATTGCATCAGCTATGAGACCACCCTTCCTAGTTATGGATAATCTATAATATAAAAATAAGGTTTTCCTTCCTGACGCTATAACTTCAGAACGCACGAACCGATTTCCACGGTTTTGCATGCGTTGGAAAGGTCCCAGGCAAAGAAAATTCAGGAAAAATTTTAAGAGAAAAGCAGGTAAACAGCAAAATCCATTTTTTACATACAGCGCCATCTCTGATATATAGCATATACTACAACGGCACCAGTACATGGTGTGTGAGTATCCCTCACGAAAATAAGTACGTTTCATTTTAAGTAGATGACGCCGTGCGCTAGGTTGCATGTATACTGTTCATCCTCCCCCCGGGGGCACATGATAGTCTTTTTGGAACACTATTTCATTTATACTGGTGTCTTGCGGGGTAAAAGGGAGCCCAGGCTCCTCAAAGGCTAGTAGGAGTCACCTGGACAATCCACATATTTCCACGGGAATCAGTACGCTCGCAGAGTTCACTATTTGTCTCTTTAGACAATTAGCTGTTCTCTGACTGATTATTGAGGTTGGCCCCTATATGGGAGTATCGTGGTGGTTGTGGTTTAGAGACCCTCGTGATAGTTTGTGGGTCGGATCATTCATAATGAACACAATGAATGGTTCAGGTCCAGTGAGTATGAATGCCGTCGTGTTCTTAATTATATTAAGCTTCATGCGTTCTGGACCAGGAGTTGAAAAGTCTCCAACTCTTTAGCAAGGAGTGAAGGCTGCGGCCTACTTCGGGCTTTCGTAATTGCTACTAGGAGTGACCGGAGGATATTCGTATTCGATGGCCTCCTAGGGCGTGAATGACGTTTGCAAATCATTTAAGTGGTTTGACCACCATCTGATTATGACTACCTAGTCGGTGCAGATGTAAATCAAATCACATCAATACTGTTCATACTAGAAGTGATAAATATTTTTATTTGCGACTGCTGTTGGTAAATGTACGTGGACCAAAATCATTTGCGCATTTGGAAACTGTAAATGGCCACCAATGCCAAACATATCGAGAAGCATGTCAACTATTGGGTTTGCTGGAGAAAGATTCTCATTGGGATTGAACACTTGCGGGTTCAGTTGTTGCATCAAATGCGTACCAAATACGAACGCTGTTCGCTATTATCATCATCATTGCATGCTTCCTTTCACAACCAATTCAGTTATGGAACAAATGCAAAGACGACATATGTGAAAATAGCTTGCATCGCTTTCATATTCATCATGAAATATATAATGAAGGATTGATTCTGATTGAGGATCAATGCTTGACTATTGCAAACAAGCTACTGATTGAAGTAGGAATGATTGCGCCAAATCGATCTATGCACGATGCAATCAACCAAGAATTAAATCGAGAGCTGCAATACAATGTTGATACATTGCGGGAATTCGTTCGAAATAATGTGCCGCTGCTAAACGAACAGCAAAAGCAAGTATACAAAACATTTATGCAAGCGGTGGAAAAAAATACTGGCAGTCTATTCTTCATTTTATTTCATTGGTTTTGGCCACTATTCGATCAAGATGTGACATAGCTGTGGCGTTAGCATCATCTGGAATTGCGGCGACTCCTTTAGATGGCGGTCGTACTGCACATTCTGCGCTTAAGTTGCCAACATGACTGATAACTTTCTTCTTATTTAAAGTCGATTAAAAAAGTGTACCTGACAAAGCCATGACATAATAATTCATCGGATAATTCCAGTAGCTGTTTTTAACATTTAAAATGCTAATTTTTATTTGTAGCGTAACATGTAACATAAAAGAATTAATTAATTGTCGCAGCTGCACGAAGATGAGTTCTTATCTTTGGCAAAGGAAAACAGCTGGTTTTTATTTTTTATTAAAACATTTGGCAGCACTAAAAAATGCAATCACATACTAATAAGATGTAACTGTTTTCTTAAAAATTCCAAATAATATTCCTTCTCTTAATACCATTTTATAACGTTACATTTCATGTTGAGATAACTAAAAAACTACATTCTTAAATGAACACACTATTTCAAATGTTACCATGACCCTGGCGCAAATTCATAAGATTTTATCTATCCAAATTTTAAAAGTTTTACCGATAACGATACAAACACGCAAAAAAAAACTAATTACACTTCACTGATACGTAGTTAAGTTATTTTTTAATAATTATAATTTAATTTTGTTGCAAATAGTATTTTAACTTTTTTTTCAAAAGGTACAAAGTGCGTACTTTATGTTTTCTCCCCCATTAATATAAATTTTTTTTTGTTTAATGGAAGCAATTTTACAGTCTGCTAATCTACTAAACGTAAATTTCTTTTTGATATTGCAAAAAGAACGATTAGAATTGATAATCATATTTATCAAATTCTAGCTTCAGCCAGTTTAAAATAGGCTGAAGGGGAAGTTGGGGAAGTTGACAAAAAACAAACAGAAAACTAAAATAAATTTATTTTAGCAAATCAAATACTCAATTATAGAAATGGTACCTTAAAGTTTATATTTTACTTTTGTCCAGAGTTTGATGGCATCAACATGTCTCAAATCTTCTTTAGAGCTGCAGCTGGGGCATAAAAAAGTAACTTGAAGAAGTCCATAATTTATAGAAGGCAGCTTTAAATAGCTTAAAAGTTTTTAGATAGAATTTTTGAAAACTCAAACATTTTGTGCTTTTAAAATAAAATATTAGATTTTTGTTGTCATTCCTTTCCATGATTGCTGCCTGTTTGTTCGTTATGAACGGCGCCGTTATTCATTTACTGGCGGAACACAGCCGTTTGGCTGTATTAGATTTCTTATTTGTATATGAAAAAACACCATTTTTGTAAACCTATTGAAAAATGTTAAGTACTTTTTTGATTCGTTTTTATTTTAAGTAGGAAAGGTGTTTTTTATAGAGGTATAAAACTTTAAAATAGAATAAAAAATATAAATTTTTAAATTGATATTAAATTTGTTTTAATCAAAAAGATAATCTGTTGGCTTTATAATTTAAATATAACTTTCACCATTAGATCGCCATGGCTGACTCGGACGTAGTCCCATCTGGAGTTCCAATTTTCGATGACTTTTTGCAACATTTGTGACTGCATATCGGCAATAAAACGGCAAATATTGTTTTTCAAGTGGTCAATTGTTTGGGTGCAGACTAGCTATTTCATATATCCCACAGAAAATAGTCTAGCGACGTTAAATCGCACGATCCCGGCGGCCAATTAATATGGGTCTGAAACGTGAAACTGAACAAACAGCCATTACCAATTGTCTCATTCAATAGCATTATTATGGCACATACTGTGTGGCAGTTTGTACTCTCGCGTACACCATGGCCCTATAGCGGTCATCATAAACTGTAACATTCTGACCAGCGTCGTTTTTAACGAATTACGGACCAATGATTTAGTTTTTTTTTAAATGTAACGGTGTATCCCCCCCTCCCCCCGGGGCACATTTATCGGTCTTTGTGGAATACTTGACTATCTAGACTTGTGCTGCTGGGGGTATAAGGGAGCTCCTGAAGGCAGCAGGGGTCAACTGGCAGCTCCACGTTATTTCCACGGGAATCAGTGAGCTCGCAGAGTTCCGCTATTTGTCTCTTTAGGCATTTAGCTGTGCTCTGGCTGATTATTGAGGTTGGCTCTTTTGGGAGTATCGTAGTGGCTGTGGTTTTGCGGCCCCATACAGGTATTGTTTTATGGTGGCTGGGATCATATCACCTTTAATCACACCTACCTGGTGAATGATCCTAGATCTAGTGAGCACGCTACCCATGTGTTCTGGACAGGAGTTGGATAGTCTCCAGCTCTTCAGCAAGGAGTAGTGGTTTGCAGCCCTGCTCTGGAACCGCAGAAATTGCAACTAGGAAAGACCTGTTGCTAGAATTAGTCCTCGGCTTCCTAGGACGTGAATGTCGTTGCTTTTCATTTACAGTGGTTTGACCACCATCTGATTAAGGCTCACGGCCAGCTGCAGATGCAAATCTCATCACGAGGATTATCATCAGTCTAAAAATG
The DNA here is from genome assembly GCA_030448955.1 of Trichopoda pennipes. Taxonomy (NCBI): domain Eukaryota; kingdom Metazoa; phylum Arthropoda; class Insecta; order Diptera; family Tachinidae; genus Trichopoda; species Trichopoda pennipes. The sequence goes on along the minus strand of JASKUP010000052.1, from coordinate 10,155,560 downwards.
GTAGTTTTGGTTATTGACACATCCATTCAGGCACAAGTAGGCTTCATCGCTAAACAAACTTCCCTTATGAAAATCAGAATCAATGGCAATCTTGTTTTGGGCCCAATTTGTACTATTTAGAGCCCTGTTCAGGCGTCAGTCTATTCACGCTGAAATGCAAAACCAAACTAAGCATAAATCACTTGACAGCTGACAAAATGGCCTCTAAGAAAACACACGATATATCAAACAAAACCTTAGCGATTTAAAATTTATTTTCACCTTAATTCACAAAAGAATTTGTTGCGTTGAAAAATCACTGCTAAAATATCATTTCGGAGTCTAAAGTTATGAACCCCCTTCAGTGGTTCTGTTAGAAATTTATTCTCACAATTTTCTCTCTTGCTCTAGCAGGGATTCACCCTAGCAATTTCCGCTCATGCCTTAATAAATCAAGTCCGTTTAAAAGCCACAGGAGGCTTTTACAATAACACATGCTGCTGTAATATTCAAACCTCTTCCGCAGTGGCCACATACAATAATTGTCTTTTATGGTTCGCTTCTTTAGGTAACTCTAAATTTATATTGAGTTTCATTCTCCGGACAATACGAGTTGTTATAGATGGCATTTCATCACAGGAGTTCAAGATTAATTCAAGGCTCCGTTCTTTCTCCTACACTATTTTTTACTTTTCTGAATGACCTTTGTCAAACTTTCAACCCTATATTCTCTTTCGCAGATGACATCACCATTTGTCATTCGTATTTATTTGGCAATAGATCGAAACAGTTGGAGGTGAGTTCCATGAATGATATGCTCAATCATGATCATGATCACGGCGAATGGGCGAATGGGCTCGTGCAAATAGAGTCGATTTTAATGCAAAGTTGCATGTTTACGCATAGATCTGTGTTCGGCAATGGTACTACACCTGCTACTACCCCCCCCCCCCCCCGGGGGCACATTGTAAGTCTTTATGGATCACACAACTATCTAGACTTGTGTCTTGCGGGGGTAAAAGGGGGCCCAGTCCCCTTTAAGGGTAGCAGGAGCCAACTGGACAACCCACTCTGGGGCTTTACTGATTCCCGTGGAAATATAGTAGATTGTCCAGTAGGCTCCTGCTGGCCTATTAGGGACTGTGCTTCCTTTTACCCCCGAAGACACAGGTAATGACGGTGGATTTCCGTCAAAACATTTAAATGTGCTCCGGGGGGGAGGGGGAGGGGTGACATTTATACGATGCATTGCATGTAAGAGGTCATCCCCTGAGCGTTGGTCCAAAAAAGAAAAAACACTCATATTTTTTTCTTTGTTGATATGCTGCCGATGGGAGTTGAACTTATTTTCTTTTGTTTAAGCAAACACAGAAACACTATACAATGCGAGTAGATCTGTCTGAAATGGATGATTAATGTTTGAACTCGTCTATGCGAGCTATAATCTTTAATAAAATAACAGTTTTTGTGCCATGCGACTCTGCATTTTTATATTGGAATCTATCTTGTAAGATAGTGTGACACCTAACCATACATCTTCCGATAATTTCTTATTGACGTAGGATAGAATTAATCGTATGTTACTAGTGGGATAGTTCGTAGGGTAGTCCGTAGGGAATTAAATTCAATATCTTGGATTTAGATTGATTAAATTTGTAATCCTTCTTCATTTCAGATTTACTTCATCACAATTGCCATCATTATCGACGACAACAGCAGGAATATCATAGTTATTGTGAAAGACTGAACATGATGTTTAAAGTTTTATTAATTCTCATTATGCCAATGGCGTACACAGTCATAAGTCAGTTGCTGGAGGATCACTTTACCTCAACGGTATGTGCTGAAAATTCTGGCTGCATGCGTGGACGTCTAATGCACGGCTATAATATAGCATTTTTTGAGGCATTTATGGGTATACCTTATGCCCTGCCTCCCGTGGGCGACTTAAGATTTAGTGTGAGTTTGAATTATTCTTAACATATGACAGCAATCAATTATTATTATTTTCTATTGTAGAGTCCGAAAGAGTATCCCAAATGGAAGGATACTTTCAATGCCTTCGAAGTTAAACCAGATTGCATACAAAAGAATTATCTACTGCCAACATATCCAGTTTCGGGAAGTGAGGATTGTCTTTATTTAAATGTATATAGACCAGCGGTAATTAAAAAAATTTTTATAGAATAAATTGTAGATGAACATACGAAATACGACATACGACGTTTGATCACAACATATAATGAATGAATATTTAAGATTTGAGAAAAGTTTTAATTTTAAAATTGCGCTTTCAAGTTTACCATACATCCACTATTTCGGAATTTGATTTAGTTGTATAAAGACTCAAATCCACATTAATCCAAATTGGTTGAGAGGCATATTTCACCTGCTCACTTTAAGTTGTACATAAAAATTGTATGTGATAAAACAGTCTGTAATGTATCGAGATGCCAGAAGATTTTCTAGCCGTTACACAACGGTTGTTAAAGCTTTCAAAATGATGGATTTTAGTAAGTGAATTGGATGGATTTAATGATTTCATCACTTTGTTTCTTTGCAGAATATAGACGGTATAAAAAAATTACCCGTTATGATTTATATTTATGGAGGTGGTTGGTTCAGTGGCACAGCAAATCCCGCCATCACTGGTCCCGAATACATCATGGATACTGAACAAGTTATACTGGTGACATTTTCCTATAGATTAGGAGCTTTTGGATTTCTATCAACAGCAGATGAAATAATACCGGGAAATTTTGGCTTGAAAGATCAGCTGTTGGCAATTAAATGGGTTAACAAAAATATAGAAGCCTTCGGTGGTGATCCGAAAAAGGTGACATTATTTGGACAAAGTACAGGTGCAGTATCGGCTCATATGCATATGTTGAGTCCACAAACGCGGGGTCTCTTTCAGGGTGTTATTGCCCTAAGCGGCACGGCTAATGTACCGTTTGCCGTAAATGATAATCCGCTGGAACAAACGATACGTACCGCAGAATTGTGCGGCATAGAAAATGCAGATCTTTTAACTTCAAAAGAACTATTGCGAGCTTTGAGAGCTGTAGATCCAGTTACAATTATAACAGCTGGCGATGGTTTAAAATTTTGGAGTGTAGATCATTTATCGAATTATCGACCGGTTGTAGAGGCAGCAAATGTTAAGGATGCATTTTTCATTAAAAACCCGGAGGAAATTTTAAAAAGTGGTGCCTACCAACCGGTTCCATTAATGTTGGGTAATGTGCCACAAGAAGGAGCAGTACGTGCTTTGGCCATTATGACGTCACCAGACTTGAGAGATTCTTTTAATGCAAATTTTTTTTGTATTTTAAAAACCTTTCTGGACTTACCCAAACATTTTACAGATCAGCAGATAAATGATAAAATAAAGCAAATTATTGGGGAATATTTTCAAGGAGAGGAACAATTAAATGAACACACCTTTCAAGGATTTTTAAATGTAGGCCTTACTCTACTTCTTTTTTTATTATTTATTTTTAATTATTTTGTTTTTTTTTAGTTGATAACAGATAGAGGATTTCATCATGGCTTCTACAATACGATAAAATATTATTTGAATACAATAGATACCAAATCGTATCCAATATTTTTATATAGTTTTAATTATACTGGACCCTATTCATACTCTACACTCTACACTGGTGGCTTGTCAACTCGTTATTATGGTGTAGTACATTGTGATGACTTGATTTATTTATTTAGATCGCCATTATTGTTTCCAGATTTTCCAAAATATTCTCGACATGCCAAAGTTGTACAACTGTTTGTTGACAATTTTATACACTTTGCCAAATTTCAGTATGTTTTATATTTACAACATTTTCTAAAGTCGTTTTTAAATTATTTTAATTCGCTTTAAAATTCCAGGCAGCCTCGCTCGACTCCATCGCTAAGAAGATGCAATAAATCCAACTTTCAATGTCAACCTCAAACAATCTGTGATTATCAACTCTTTGAAAATGATCACCTGGAGGGATCCTCAACTTTTTTTCTAAAGACTGACAATAAATTTAATGTGGATGGTATGAAGTTTTGGGATGAAATTTTGAATACCACAAACTAATCGCACATAACTTCTTTTAATTCCATAATTTATTTTACTTTAAGACAACTTCTAAACCAAAGAAAAATTTATAGCAAAATGTTAAAGCTCAATTATTATTTAAGATACAAAAAGAAATATTATTTTTTTTTATTTAAGACTTAATTTTAAGGATTGTCATGTGAGCCAAATATCCATCCACACGATATTTGTAGTTTTTAAGAAAAATTAAAAATTAAAAAAAAACATTTTAAAGTATAACAGAAAAGATATAAACACTTTTAACGAATTATATTCTAAAGGGGTTTTCAACAAGAAGTTTGTTTTCTAAAACAAAATAAAACAAAAACTTTTAATCAAGATTTTTTTTTCAATAATTATTTATTGTATCTTAAAGAAACTGAGCTAACAAAAAGTTTTAAAATCTTGAATTCTAAAAAAAAGTTACATTAGTCCCGACCATGTCAGAACTAACCTTTTGTGTAAAAAAAACTTGACATAAAAAAAAAACAAAGCAAATATTTCTAAGATGTATAATCTGTAGCATTGAGGATTAAAGCTACGGTATCCCTCTTTTTTAATCGGCTATGTCCACTATAATCTAAGATATTGCGAGCAAGGGGGTTAGGATGGTCTTCAAGCGTCATCAAGTATTTGCCTGCGTATTTGATGATTTCTTTAGTCACCAGCGGTATGTCTAAGTCACAATGTATGTTTGAATTTCTGATGTACCATGGAGCGGAAGTTATCAACCGTAAAATTTTATTTTGCATACGTTGGATTCTATCCACATTTGAAGCTGAGGCAGTGCCCCAAAGTTGGATTCCGTAAGACCATATTGGTTTTAAAATAGTCTTGTAAATTAGAAGCCTACAATCTAGGCTAAGTTTTGAGTTCCTGCCAATAAGCCAATGTAATTGTGTTAGCTTAAGTGTCATTTGTGTTAGCTTTGAGTCAATATGATGTTTCCATGTAAGGCGACGATCAAGATGTATACCAAGATATCTCACATAACTATGGTGAGGAACAATGTGATTATTGATTCGAACGGGTGAACAATTATCTCTTCGCAGGGTAAAGGTCACATGAATGCACTTTGGAACGTTCACTTTAATTCTCCATAATTTTAACCACAACTCCAACTGAGTTATATGTTGCTGAAGACTTATCGATGCTTGATGGAAGTTTTCGTGTGAACTTAGACACGCTGTATCATCAGCAAACGTAGAAGTGTAGACAATTTCACTTTCAGGCATATCGCAGGTATATATCAAGTATAAAACTGGTCCAAGAATGCTCCACCGACATTCAATTTTTATTTTTGTAGTGAAAAAAAACCAAGGTGGAATCGAACCTACCTATTTGCCTACAGCGGCACAATTTTTTTAATTTTTTTAACTTCAACGGAAAACAATCTTTTTTGTTTTTAATTCCAAAAAAGCTAGTCTATCACAAAAATTTTCACAAAAATTTATCACAAAAATTTAGCACAAAAATTTATCACAAAAATTTATCACAAAAATTAATCACAAAAATTTATCACACAAATTTATCACAAAAATTTAGCACACAAATTTATCACAAAAATTTATCACAAAAATTTATCACAAAAATTAATCACAAAAATTTATCACAAAAATTTATCACAAAATTTATCAAAAATCTTTTCTAAAAATTACTATGAGCAGCTTTAAATGTGTAGCCTTTATTCGTAAAGTCACAATAACATTGTGAGACGCCAAAAGTCACTAAAAGTGAATGCAATTTATATCGGTTTCCTGACTTTCATAGCGTATTAAAACGACTAATTTCAAGCAAAATCCTTTACTAGACGATGCAGAATTTTGTTGGGCTTGCAGCTGTAGACTTTAGTTTCCTTTGTTTTGAAATTTTTCGCTGCAGGTCTTTTCTTTTAATTTAAAATTGAAAAATTTGCAATCGAATTGCGGCAATAGCTATATATGAATCCTGCGGAATCAATTTTTTGCCTTTTATACTTTAGGTTTTTCTTTTTTTTAATTTTATTATTTTAGTTTAATGGCAATTTTAGGCTTCCTTAAATAATAATATACATTTTTATTTAATATTTCTTCCATGTCGTCGTTTTCTTCAACTAAAGAGGTAATCTAGTTTTAAAACTCTTAACATTTGAGTAATAAATAAACTTTTTATGACATTTCCAAACAATTGTGTCCTCGAAGCTTATCCACAAGCCTTTCTTTACCCTAAGAGGCCGATTGCCTGCGACTTCAATTAAAAATACCTCTGCTTGGCCACTGTGAAATATCATTAAGATAACTTTAGCTGTTAATGAGCTGCGGAATTGTTTCTACAATAAAACGTTTTCAGTCTACTGTGCGTCGAAAGATGTTAAGTGTAGTCGGGAGATAATTTTCAATGTCTCTTAGCTTGTTTTAATCACGATTTTCTTGTTGACTTACAAAGGTGCTTAAATTATCTCATCTGTCATTACAACATTCAGTTGCTATGATTAGTAAATTATTTTGGCGAAATTTAACTATTTTATTAGGATATCTTTCGTGGTTCATGAGCTACTGATTTTTTTTTCTCCAAAATAAAACGTTTTCAAATCACTTTGCAAATGTTTATAAATAAAACTTTCCTACGCTTATGCAGGCGTATACGGTTTGACATCTTATCTCTGTTATCTCATCCAACACGGCTAGGCAGCTTATAGTCTCCGGTGAATTTAAACTGCTGACTTTTTAAATTTATTTACCTTTAAATACATTTTAGTTATTTACTGTGGCAACTGCTCATAATTTTCAATTTTACAAAAAAACAAACACTTTTACCACAGCCACCACCTCAATGGCTCTATGTTGAATAACATTTTCTTTTAAATATTTTGTTCGAACACATACTTATTTAGTGGTGGAAATAACAACTTATTCAACTCTGCTTTTAATTAGTTAAAACACAATCCAGATCGCTGCTACAGCTGTATGGCATTGCCAAATGTAACAATATTATTCTCTAAATTTCATATAAACTCAAGTTAACTCTAGTTTTTAGTTAAGTTGCTGTTAAGTTGTTATTAAGTTGTTTAGATTATTTATTTCGCTAGTAAATGAAATACTATTGTTATTTTTCCCTGTCCTTTCTGGCGTAAGCTGCGAGCGCTTTCGATGTTAGGACATAATTTTCAAGCCGTAATCCAATTCATACTGGTGAGCCAGTGTTCGTGTTTAGGAAGTTGTGTTGTTAAGTCGCATCTACTTATGCAAGTAAAGGGTTCGCCAAATAACTTTTTTTGTTGTTTTAAATACTATAAACAAAACTGTCACGGCTTTAAGTTAAAAAAGGAACAAACGTTGTATTAAATATTTATTTTATTAATTCAAATATTAAAGATCTTAAAATTGCTTTATAAAAAATGGCGTTGTAATTAATTAAATTTTTGGCGTGTTTTCTTTGCTGTTTCTTCTGCGAATAGTAGCTGACGACTCCGTTAATTTAAAAAGAATGTTCTGTCTAGTTGCGTATCAGGGTTGTAATGCATTTGTTGTATTGTTTCTGCCAGTGATGTCAACAAAAACTACTGAATATTTTCTAAAATTTTTTTGTTTTATTTGAAAGTACAATCCTTCAGGTTAATAATGGAAAATAATTTCATTCAAATGGCTGCTTCGGCTGACTATGCAGTAGCCTACACGATCGGTCCAATTTTTAAGCACATTATCGATTGTGTGCAGCTGTATTCCACGAATGTTGGCTTCACGAATGCTGCCCTTTGAAGCGTCAATTGTCTCTGGCGTAACACTTATCGTTGACGGCACCCCACAAATAATAGTCCAAGGGTGTCAAATCGCAGCTCCGAGATGGCCAAACGACATCAGCTCTGCGGCTGATAATGCGATCTTCAAAAATAGGGCGCAAAACATCGAGTGTAGCTTCGTAGCGCCGTCCTGTTGAAACAAAATGTTACCAATATCCTCCTCTTCAATTTTTGTGAACAAAAATTCGTTGGCCCGATAACGATCGCCTTTGACTGTAACTACCACTCCTTGCTCATTTTCGAAGAAAAATGGATCAATTATGCCTCTGGACCAAAATCGGTACCAAACAGTGACTTGTTTTGGGTGCGTCGGCTATTCAATGTATGCGTGCGGGTTTTCTGTGCCCCAAATGCGATAGTTTTGCTTGTTTACCTACCACCTAAGATCAAAATGAGCTTCATTTTTTGGAAAATCAGCATCTTCTGTAAATCGATCGCAGGCCCACTTAGCGAAGCGAAAACGCAATAGATGGTCACTTGGCTTCAACTCCTAAACCAATTGTACTTTCTATGGCGTCATACCAAGGTCTTTATACAAAATTTATCTCAAAGATGTCTCTGAAATGTTCAATTGTGGAGAACGACGGTGATTTGATTTTAATGGCGTTTCATGCAGACGGACTTTCTGCCACAGCAGCAATATTCTCGGGTGTACGCACTGTTTTTGGCTTTTCACGCTTTGGTTTATCGATGAGGATGCCAGTTTCTTTCACTTTTTTCACAAGATAACGAACATACAGAACTGACGGTGCTTCTCTTCTTCTTCTAAAATCCATACGCAATTTTCGCACACATTCTGCAACATTACCATGATTTTCAAAGTAATGTCGCAATATTTCCCAGCCTTGTTCAAGCGTATACACAACCATATTCATTCAGCGGAAGGATAAAACTAATTATCTGTCAAATCAAACCTCAGCTAACTACTACCATTCACGAAATAAGCACTAGTTGAAAAAAAGAGTTGTATAGCGGACTCTATAGAAAGCCTTGGCACTTTATGCAAGGTTAATTTTCAATGGCTCCGTCTTTTATTACTATCTAGGTACGGGTGTCCATCTGAGAGTGTTTTCTGTGCGTATAACGAGTTTTAGTGGTGTGAAAATTTCATCTGAGTTCGTGTTTACCTGTTCATCACTGTTAAAAGTTTTTGTATTGTAGATTTCTATGTTTTCAAAAATGTCTAGTCTGCGTCCTTTTTTGCTAGGATGTAGTAATGTCAAACGTTCATCTATTTCCTTTGGTGAGTGTCCGTGAAATGCAAAGTTGGAGTCTTCTCGTTTTTTTTTTAAAGAAGTGGCACCTCCGGCAACAATGCCTATTTAGTCAAGTACCGTGCTACATTCTTTAGGAAAGGGTTAGAGAAGAGATAAAACAGGTGATGAAAGTAGAAGGATAGTCGAAAATTAACTGCCGTATAAAGATAGCACAGCGACCAGTGACTATGCCTTCATCGCTGAGCAGCCCCACCGACAGTCAATTTTTATTTTTGTAGTGAAAAATAACCAAGGTCTTCGTTGGGAATCGAACCCACAACCCCCACACTGACAAGCTAGTACACCACCTTCTAGCCTAATCTTCTTCCTCCCGTCTTCTCGTTTTCGTTTGTGTCAGCATATGTGTTGTTTTTAGTGTTTGTCCAGTTTGCCCTCTATAAGTATGTTTGCAGGTACAAATTTGTCAGTTGTGTCTGTCGTAGTCCTGAGCTTATGTCTCAGAGTGTTGTCTGTATATTTCTGGTCTTGTGTAAGTAAAAGTGTGCGGTCGTGTTGTATAGGTTGTATTTTTGTCTTCCTTATTCCTGTTTTTAGTGTTGTATTGTCTAAGAAGTTTATTGATAGTAGTGGTTTTGTAGTCGTTATTTTTAGCTATAGTGTAAATTGTCTCGTGTTGTTGTTTGTTGAAATTATCTAGTGTAAGTGTAATTATCTTAAGTCTGTGTATCATATACCTAAATGCTGCTAGTTTATGTTGGAAAAGGTGGTTCGAGGTAATGTGGATGGTAGTGTCCATCGTAGTTAATTTTCTAGAGATGTCAAATGTTAAACAGTCAACTCCTCGTGTTATTGTGATGTCAAGATAATGCCTTGTTCTTTTTCCATTGTGTATGTAATGTTATTGTGGATTGTGTTTAAGTCTGCTAGAATTTGTTCGGCGTTGTCTTGTTCAAGGATGCATATGATGTCATTTACGTCTCTATAGTAGTAACCATTAATGGTTTAACGTGGAGTAATTCGAGATGTTGCATGACAATTTCCATTAAGATTGCGAAAGTTGGGTCTCCCATACCGAGTCTGTCAGGTAATTTGTTAAAGTAGTTATTAAGTCCAAAGTAGTTCTGTTTTATTATCGTCTTGTCGGTGATGTGCGTGATAAGATTTACGTCTGTACCTAGCTGTGTAAGCCATAATCAGACAGTAAATCATACCACTGTGGATGAAATGTAGCTTCATCCTCGCCCGAGAAGGCATTCAGATACGTATATCCTCCAGTTACTCCTAATTGCAACATCAAGAGCTCGGAGCAGACCGTAGCCTTCACTCCTTGCTGAAGAGTTGGAGATTATCCAACTACTGGTCCAGAACGCATGAAGCTTAGTAACACAACCGCAATCATGCTCACTTGTCCTGGACCATTCATTGTATTCATTGTGATTGATTCGATCTACACAACTTAAACGAGGCCCTCGAAACTACAACCAATACGATACTGCCGAAGGGACAACCTTAATAATCAGTCAGAGAACAGCTAAAAGGCTAAAAAGACAAATAGCTGAACTCTGGGGCTTTACTGATTCCCGTAAAAAAATATAGTGGAATTGTACAGTTAGCTCCTGCTAGCCTTGAAGGGGACTGGGCTTCCTTTTACCCCCGTTGACACATATAATGACGGTGAGATTCCGTCAAGACATATCAATGTCGGTGATGTATTGATTTTCGTATAAATTGTCTAGTGTGTCGCGTAGGATATCCAATATTGCGTGTGTTGGTATTAAAATATATAGAACGATTCGCGTGTTTTCGGATATCTTGATGCCATTTAGGTTTTCGATAAGAACTTGTGTATTGCGGTGTAAATGTTCTTGTAGAAAAAGCTCTTTGTCAACTGAATCTTGTATAGCAACAAATTCAAATTCGTGTGCAAAATTGTGGTGAAAGTTGTTCTTTGAAGATCAAGCTCTTAAGCACGGCATCGAATTGAGATTGATGGATTGTTTTGAACACTTTCTTGAGATGCAGTAATGTTTTCATCTTGGTTGTGTTGTCCTACTGACTTGTCTATACTGGTCGATTAGTGAAGTAAGATTGATAACATTTTGATATCTTTTTTCTCCTACGTTTCGCCGGTATTTCCCGGCTTCTTCAGGGAGTATTTAAACTTATATTTATTCTAAAAACATCATTCGAGTACAATTGATAATTAATATTTAATTAAATAAATAATAATAATTAAATAGTGATGTTTTCAGCCGATCTATAGTAATGAGTTGTGGTCCATGTTTGGTTTTATCACCTACAAACTCTCGTTTTTCGATAAATAGTGCGTTTTGTTGGCACGTTGTTTCTTTTAAAAAATTTCACGCAACTTTCTCTTCGTCACAGTAATCGATGATTGATTTTGATAAAATTTTTTAACGATTAAAACACGTTGGTTTATCGAATATTTCTCCTTAATAAATTTGCCACGTGTATACTTCACGACTGCCAAATATGAACTGTCAAGGCTAATGTTTGCCAAAAGGAGGGCAAAACAAAGTTGTATAACTTCGCGGCGGACACTCTGTAGATCCTTGATGTTAATGGAAACGAGTGGCGTGTTTTCGGTTATCTTGATGTCTTTAAGTTTTTCGACAAAATCGATATTACGTATCGTAAATGTAGGCCGGTGAGCTATTTAGCCAGGTGATATGCTGCTGCAGGTCCTGTAGTTTATAATGGGTCTCATGGATATGTCTTCCTTGTGCTTTGAACATTGGGCTGTTTTGAAAATGAATATAAAAGCTTAAAAATAAATTAAATAGTAATTAAGCATTATTTATTAATTGGAACTTTCTTAAATATAATTTATTTCCAGATAATTAATTAATTAATTTTATTCAATTTCCATTTCATCCACTCGAGAACGAACGCGATTTTTTCGTTTCCCCTTTTTAGTTGGTGGCGGTAGAAAATTCTGCAAGAACTCGATGGTATTGGAAATAGTTTCCACACTTATATTTCCTATATGATCACGATCAAAATAAACTACAGGAATGGGAGCTTCAGTAGCCACAAGATTTGCACACTGACACCGCTGATTGGAAATGGTGACTACATCTGCATTTGTAGCTGCTGTTGTGGGAGCTATCAAATATAATAAAAAAAAATATTTTTAGTTCTGTTTTTATTGCGGATAAGATAAGAATCAGTTAAAGTGAATTATTTTTAGTTGTGACAACATGATTAAGGAAGAAGAATATGCTGAGCCAGTTATGATAGTATTCATTAAATGTTAAATGAAATGAGGAGGTCACAAACGGCCTTATGTTTTGTTTTCATAAAGCAGGCACGAAAGAATGTGGGCTTGTTTTGTAGCTTTGTTTGATTTCATCATTCCATTAAGTCCATTAAGAAATTAAAATGTTTTAAAACGACAAAATATAGTCAGGTTCGGTTGTAAACAGGTCAGATATAAAATCATAAGTGTTCTCTGTAAAACATATGTACAGTGGGATAAAAAAGTATAACGTTAAAAGGCTGGATTATATTGTATAGTGCATGAAGAAAAGAGAAGTCTTTAGATTGAGAACTTCCATTAGGAAACATGTAGCTACATTAGCATTAAGCAGCTGTTATGCTCACAAATATTAAATTAAAAATAATCAATTAGTTCTGTGGCAATTAATGCTACACAAAGGTGAGTTTGAAGAAAATTATAGTTATACGCAATTGGGGCTATTCTGCGTTTCGATTCGAATTGAAATTTTTTCCGTCTGGCAGCATTGGTATTCTGCATTACGATCGGAGCTCCGTTTTCATCAGTTGCTTCTTTGTTAACAGAGGGGTTTTCTTTGTGTTTTTTTAGTTAAAAAGTTAAAAATTTTAAAAAATGTAAGTAGAAAATGAGATAAAATGTTCAGAAACGATAAAAAAACACTTAAATTTTAATTAAATTAATTTTTATTGTTTTAAATTGTTAATTTTTGTACCCGAATATGATGTGCTTTTTATGTGCTACAGGTCAAAAGCAACAACACCGCAGCAGTATGAAAAATTGGCAAATTTAATGGCAACTAAAGCAGACATTGCATGTGGATACCACCGGCGATCAAAGGAAGAAGTGGCAGTGTTCTAGAAGAAAGTTGCAGGAGTCCTTAATGCACTAGGTTCTCCAACAAAAAATGCTTATTTTTAATTATGTTTACATACAACTTTTTGTATTAAATTTTACATTTGTTTATAAAAATGATAAACTTGCTTATTTTGCTATTTCATTTCCACATTCCACAATAATGCTATTAATTTTGTAAACATTGTTGTCTTCTTCTTTTTCTTTCGATTCCTTTTTTCTTCAGAATACCAATTTTCGATCGCAATGGAACTGAATGCGGAGACTTAATCGAAACGCAGAATAGGGGTGAGAATGTTTTTTTCTGAAATCAACTTCTTATCATTAAAATATGTGGAGATAATTTAGGCGTAACACAATAATTGAGAGTTTCTTTTAAATCCGATTCAACTTACTAAAGATTTAACTTTTTCAACGAACTGTCATTATACTTTAGTATACTCTGGTAAATCAGATATAGATAAACGTTTAAATAACTGGACTATATCATATAGATTTACTTTGAAAATCAATTATCGATTCGCTTAACTTATAAATAACAAACTGTGTTCAGTCATAACGCCTTTGACTTAAGGAGTTTTTTAATAACCATAATTACTTTCTATGGAGTAAAATTAGTGGAAACAGTTCCTACAGCCTTTCCTATATTCAATAAAATCCAACAGCTGGTCCCGCTTGCACGCTGTTGCATATTTGGATGCTATTTTTTAAAAGTGAAGCGTTACATTGTTGATGTTGATCGTTAACTTAGTCAATGAATTTAACCCACACGAATACAATAATGCTGTGTGCTATACGGCGATCGCAGCCGATTGAAATTAAAATTTGATGATTGAATACGTCACTTTAGTTGTATTAATAATTACTCCCGCGCTCTAGAGTAGGCAGAGTTGGGAACTTCACTTCCAGCTGGGGCCAATCTGTAAGGGAGATTTCTGTATTTACAATTGCTCGGTTAGAGCAATTATAATTGGGGAAGTTGGAATAATATTTGTGATTAATTTCTTTTCCTTGTTGTGGAATATATGGAAACCTTAATTCTCACCTTTTTCCTCGATGATTTTAAATACATGACCAGCAGGTTTATTATAATTCAATTGGGTAAGTATGCGTTTACATTTAATATTCCTTTACGTAAAGTGTTCAAAGTTTTAAGGTAAGTAATTCAGGTAAGTTATTTTAAGCGTTTAGTTTAGGTTAATTTTTTGTAAGTAATTTTTTGTTTTTGGTAAATTTAAGTTACGTATGTTTCTTATTCTTTAAACCACGTTACTCTAGAAGATTCGGCAACCAATTGAATAAAAAATGGAAACTTATTCTGCCATTTTTCTTTTTTACGGAATAAATTTCCCTTTTCATTTTTATTTCCAATACTAAATTGTGGTGCTGCCAGATGGTATAAATGTGTGTGCAAAGCTAGTTTGGATAATGATAAAGCCTTGCGATTTGATACCTTGCGATTATGTCCTATAGAGCCACATGAAGTCACTTACTTTAACTGAACAACCACCATCAAATGATGGCGTGAAGACCAACATTGTTTGTATCGGGGGTTTTTTTTTCTTATTGAGGTATGTATGTTTTAAGTTGACAACACTCTTTTAACTGGCGGTCATTTTTTCAGCTGTAAAGTAATTTATGTTTAATTTCGTATTTGGTATTTTAACACGAAGGCTACCAAATTTAGCAACCCAAAAATATTTTTTTTTTATTTCTAAAGAGAAGTAGCACTTTAGGCAACAATGCCTATTTAGTGAAGTACCGTGCTGCATTCTTTTAGGAATGGCAATAATCGCTGTAGGATTTTCAGAAGCCCAAATGCGGCAATTTCGCTTGTTGGCATATTCTGGCAAGTGAAATTAGGCTTCGTGTGAAAACATGATCTTTTCAAAAAAAACCTGTCGGTTGTTCCTTAATGAATTGAGCGAATGTACAGCGATGTGTATGGTCGGTCGACTTCAATTCCTGCACCAGTTGAACCTTGTAAGGTTTTAAAGTCAAATCCTTACGCAAAATGCGCCATGTGGTAGTTTTGGATAGCCCCTATTGTGGAGAACGTCGGGGTATTGGCATCTGCTTCAACACTATGGCTTACGGCTGCATTGTTTTCAGTTGAACGACCCCGTCGAACAAGCGATGAAGTTCGCAAATTTTGTATCGAGCCTGTCGACTCAAATTTAACAACCAAATTCTCAATAGCGGTCTCAGAAAGACGATCATGTTGTCCAAAAATATCACGAATTTTACGAAATGCAACTTCAATCGTTTCATTGGTGTGAATTTCTTCAAGCAACAATGTCTGTTTAGTGAAGTACCGTGCTACATTTTTTAGGAAAGCGACAGTAAAGAGATGAAACTGCTGTTGAAAATAGAAGGATGGTCGGAAATTAACTGTCGTATAAGACAGCACAGCGACCAGTGACTATGCCTTTATCAGCAGCCCCACCGACATTCAATTTTTATTTGTAGTGAAAAAAAACCAAGGTCTTTGTTGGGAATCGAACCCACAACCCCCAGTCATGTAAGCTAGCGCTCTACTATTAGCCTACAGGGGCCGATTTTCATAAGCGATTTTTGCTTAGCCATGAAGCTCACTTTTGTGTGAATGGATACACCAATAAATAAAACTGTCGTATTTGGAATGATAATAAACCTCAATTCTAGACTATTTAGTTTGCTTTATGGACTGTTGAAATCTTTGGTTCGTACTTCTAATAAAACGATGCTGCTCAAAATGTTACAGTAATTGTATTCATCAATTAAATAAACACCATGTGCAGCAGTTGTGGTTTCAATAAGATGGTGCAACATGTTACACAGCTCCGTGCCATTAATTTATTTATTGGTAACTTGGTAACCTCATGGTTTAATTTTTTGGACCCTTAATTTGGCCTATAAGACTGTGCGATTTAGCGCCGGTATACTATTTTCTGTGGGAATATGTGAATTCGGCAGATTTTTCCTTGAATGTTAATGCTGTTAAATGTTATCTAATTTTATATTTAAAAAGCTAAATTTAAGTTTTATTTACTTTTTCGGTGCAGTACTCAGAGGATGACCTGGCCAAGGAGACTTGTTGACATTGAGATCTGCTAAAATCCTTTTAACCGAATGTGTTCGCTATAGTAAAAGGTACTCTTTCGAGCCTGGGCAGTGGTTGACTACTTTTCGTCAGGTAGGAAATATTTGCAAGTATACCAGCCAAAGATAAGCTTTATCAAACGGGTCAGTGAAAATTTGTTCATTGTTTGAAAGAGTCGGAATTGAAGAACTAACATTATCTCGTACTCTTTTAACAAATTACCAAAAATTCTTGCTACCACTAGGAGTACAAGAACCTTAGCACGAAGGCGCTCCTAGTATAGATTTTTTTTCGCTCCTTAGTACATTAACACACGCAGATCTTGCTCTTTTACGTAGCGAATCAGTAGCTGCGTTTTAGTTTCATCAGATACTGAATGCTTCCTCTCTTGATCTGACTGCACTTTTGCACGTCTGATTAAATCAAGATCTTGATCTGATTTTAATCTAAACTTTTTTGGATGGAACAAAAGTTCTCTTTCCAAACGACGTTGTCCATTGTCCAAGAAACAAAGTTTCCAATTAAAATGCCTAAAAAATTCGTTGAGCTTTGCCCAACGTTTGCTAGCTGTTTTAGAAACGTTGTGAAGCTTCGAATATGAAAAGAAGGCGGAGATCATACAGTTTTCGAAGTTGCCGAGAAGCGTACAAACACGAACTTCATACTTTTGGGGATTTGAAGTTAGAAAAATGTCGAGCGTATTGCTGTGTTATGCATCAACACAAAAAATGTGTGTTGACTCATTCACTAATTGGACAGCGTGGTGGTTACCTTTAATGTACGCAAACCAATGACTGACTTTCAATCAAATAACTTTGCAGCGTTTTTAAAGATTGATGATATGCCAGACTAAACGGATCACCATATAACTGTGATTGTTTTGTATGTTTGGCAATTAATATTTCTGTATACTAAAGAATATTTAAGTATGTGAGGTATATTAAAGTATGTTAAAGTACATTAAAGTATGTTCCAGTATACTAAAGTATATTAAAATATACTAAAGTATATTAAAGTATACGAAAGTTTATTAAAGTATACGAAAGTATACTACAATATAGTAAAGTATACTGAAGTATATTAACGTGTTCGAAAGTATACTAAAGTATAGTGACGTGTACTTAAGTATATTAATGTGTACTAAAGTGTACTAACGTATGTTAAAGTATACTAACAAAGAGTAAAGTATACTAAAGTATACTAACAAATAGTAAAGCATACTAAAGTATACTAACATATACATACTAAAGTATAATAATATTTATTAAAGTATACTAACGTATGTTAAAGTATACTAACTAATAGTAAAGTATACTTAAGTATACTAACATATACTAAAGTATAATAACATTTACTAAAGTATACTAACGTGTACTTAAGTATACTAACATATACTAAAGTATAATAACATTTACTAAAGTATACTAATGTGTACTGAAGTATACTAACAAGTAGTAAAGTACACTAAAGTATACTAACATATACTAAAGTATAATAACATTTACTAAAGTATACTAACGTATGTTAAAGTATACTAACAAATTGTAAAGTATACTGAAATATACTAAAGTATAATAACATTTACTAAAGTATACTAATGTGTACTAAAGTATACTAACAAATAGTAAAGTATACTAAAGTATACTAACATATACTAAAGTATAATAACATTTACTAAAGTATACTAACGTATGTTAAAGTATACTAACAAATAGTAAAGTACACTAAATTATACTAACATATACTAAAGTATAATAACATTTACTAAAGTATACTAACGTATGTTAAAGTATATTAACAAATTGTAAAGTATACTAACATATACTAAAGTACAATAACATTTACTAAAGTATAATAACGTGTACAAAAGTATACTAATATATACTAAAGCATAATAACATTTACTAAAGTATACTAATGTGTACTAAACTATACTAACAAATAGTAAAGTATACTTAAGTATACTAACATATACTAAAGTATAATAACATTTACTAAAGTATACTAATGTGTACTGAAGTATACTAACAAATAGTAATGTATGCTAAAATATACTAACATATACTAAAGCACAATAACATTTACTTAAGTATACTAACGTGTACTAAAGTATACTAACATATAATAAGTATAATAACATTTACTAAAGTACACTAATGTGTACTGAAGTATACTAAAGTATACTACCATATACTAAAGTATAATAACATTTATTAAAGTATACTAACGTATGTTTAAGTATACTAACAAATAGTAAGGTATACTAAAGTATACTACAGTATACTAACATATACTAAAGTATAATAACATATACCAAAGTATACTAACTTGTACTAAAGTATACTAACAAATAGTAAAGTGTACTAAAGTATACTAACGTATTCTAAAGTATATTGCGCCGCAAATAACTAACTCAACATAGTGGCCTTCTGTAGTTGTATGGCTTAAATGGCGAAGCCAAGAACAGTTGTGGACATATTGAAATCACCAGCAATAACAATTTCACTGTTCAGGCAACTATCGAGAATCTTTGATATGGAATTGGAAAGATTTTATCCCTTCCAGCTGCGTTTGGATTTCGGTATTATTATTTACTGTCTGCAAGGATCTTGAATCCTTAGACTAAATATAAAATAAATAAATAAAAAAAGAACACTGACTGCGCACATTTGTAAACAAAATAATTCTTGTTAACAAAAACCAAAATCTCCTTAATTAATGAAGAAATATATTTAAAACGAAAGAAAGAAAACCATTTACTTACAAAATATCGGGCGAAAGCAGTCCTTAATCTGTATCCATTTATGACAAAATTGTTTAATAACAGTATCATTTTGACTGAACAGAGTTCGGGCGGCTGCATCAACACGATTTTGCATAAAGGGCGGTATGAATGGCCATTTACCTTTAGCGGCAAAAAAGCAAATAATATCTAAGTGCCGCCCCATCATCATCAACAACAACAACAACAACATCAACATTAACAACAAATCCAATGAAATATGAAACAAATGGATGAAAGAAATGATTTTGTTTTTTATTTTATGTTTAATGCAAATGATCCTTAAAGTTGTTGCATTTCACATTTTGTGTCCATTAACTTACAAGGAATATTGAATATTTTCAAAAAGCTTTTGTGCTGATCCAAACGTTTAATGCTGTAAATATTTCGTGAATCTTTCTGAGTCATGGCCCTGAAAGAGCTATCACGTGTGTGATTGCGTTCTTTTATGGATGGAGCGAAGGGAATTTCTTCAACTCGTACACTTTTCAGAAACGCTTCGGTATAAAGTAATTCATCGACAACGAGCAGAATGAAAATCGGCATAATTAAAAATAAAAATTTTGTTTTAATGTCCATGACTTTTATTATACAAAGTGCTGTACCGTATTTCTAATGTAGACGATTGAAAAACTTAATTGAAACTAAATATTTTTGTTAGAAAATCTAATCGCACTATTTCAGGTTGCTTTTCAGGTTGCATGTTAAAGAGTCCTTATTTCATTGTAAATGGGTTACTTGTGCAGGAAATTAATATACAAAAACATTGTGCAAAATATTTGTTAAACAAAAAAAAAACATGTTTATGCATGTTCTAATTATTATTAAAATATAAAAACAGTGTCGTATATTTTGGTGGAGCAAAATGCAATTCGAGTAAAATTCGAAAAAAAACCCCATTCCATAGAGTTGCATTCAAGTTGGCAATTAAATGTCCATTCAATTTGTTGTGATTTTTGTTTTTCTTGTTAGGAAATGAAAATGCATCTTTTATTCCAATAATAAGCAAAAATTACCTGAGAACACTGGTCGACAAACTTACCTTGGTTAGTCCTCTTCGGAGCAGGTTCAGCCGGAAACTCTCATTGTTTAGTTTACTGCTAAGTCTTCGGAGTACAGTAATGGATCAATGTTTCATCCACAGTTACAAAACTTCACAAAAACTCATTTGGATTGCGGTTAAACAACCCTAAACAATCCTTTAAAGTTGTCACAAGTTTACCTTTATGGTCAATTGAGAGCAAACGCGGCACCCATCTTACAGACAACTGTCTTAAATCCAGCTGATCATTTAAAATAGAAATCACACTGCCTTTGGCATCAACAATCTCACGCACTTTACCTCTTTGGTCGGCCAACATTATATCGTCGCCATTTTCGGGTGTACTGATCTCAATTGCTAGGCCGTCCAGAACGTTCAGCGTCATTTGTATTTGTGCGACTGCAACGAAAGTCAGAAAACCACGTTTTCTCCATTAAAATCGATTGCGTAGAGTCGTCATAGTATTTATCGAGCTTCTCCTTGGTTTAATTAACGGTTTTTTTCGCAATGAATACTCGAAATTAATTTTTTTATATTTTTCGAAAAATATATGTGGTTGTATGCTTTGAACAGCTGTTAAACGCTAAGTAAATTACGACGCTTGCTTATTAACAGGTGGTACTTGATGAGAACAGTGTTACATTTCATAAACCTACGAGCTAAGTTCGAAAATTCACAAACTTAAGCTGAAAGTCCATACCACACGTTCTACGCGCACACGCTTTGTATGTGTTTGATACTTTTTACGGAGGAGTTGGATAGTCTCCAGATCTTCAGCAAGGAGTAGTGGTTTGCAACCCTGCTTTGGAACCGCTGAAATTGCAACTAGGAATGATCTGTTTCTAGAACTAGTCCTCGACTTTCTAGGGCGTGAATGACGTTGCTTTTCATTCCCAGCGGTTTGACCACCATCTGATTAAGATTTACCGCCAGGTGCAGATGTAAATCTTATCATGAAAATTACCTAACCTTTAATCGAAAATCGGAAAGATGTTTAAGATGAGATTATGGATCTTTTATAGCCTGTAGTTTTAGATTACCTTCTGGGCCTATTGTAATATTCGAAGCTTGGTAGCTACGATAATAAAAAAATTTCATGTTTCTAATGTATATCCAGCTGACTCTAGCCAAGCTTCTGTCTTTAGTTAATTGCATTCAATCTTTGCTCTTATTAAGTGCAGTTTTGATCTTGCAGACAGTTCATCAGCATGACAAGTAATTTCACTTACTTTGTTGCTGTAGAGCAGCTCTTGTCAGAAAAGAGGAAAATTCGGAGAGAGTGGCAATCTCATAGATCTCCTCAACTCAAAACCAGACTTAAAGATTGTACAAAGAGGCTAAGAGAGCTTCTAGAATCTCAAAGAGTAGGAATGCTGAAAAATTACCTGGAACACCTTGACGCAGGCCCACAATCGGATTATTCACTATGGCGCGCGTGTTGTACGCAAGCCTCCTTTACGAACTTCTTGTGGAAGCTGGGCAAGGAATGATAAGGAAAAAAGCAACTTATTTGTTGACTATTTGAAGAATGTATTTACCCCAAATGTCTCGACAGATTTGGCTGAACTGCCACCGGTAGATGGTAATCCGGCAGTTACAATAAGGTTTGAACTAAGGGAAATTGAACAGGCATTAACAAATTTGAATATCAGGAAAGCCCCAGGACTTGATGAAACCAGTAACAAGATGTTATATGAATTACCTAGTACAGCCCGGAAAATTATTCTTTTTATTTTTAATGCCATATTACGCCTTGAGTACTTTCCGACAGAGTGGAAGAAATCCTTGATAACGATGATTCCTAAGCCGGGTAAAGACCATACAAAGATAGAATCATACAGACCTATTAGCCTTTTATCAAATACATCAAAGCTGTTTGAGAGAATACTAATGACTAAGCTGAACCCGATTCTGAGTGCAAAGGAATGTATTCCGAACCATCAATTCGACTTCAGAAGACAACATAGTACGCTCCAACAAACGCACAGATTAGTAAATGTTATTAAAAGGACCTTCGAAGAAAGAAAATACTGTTCTGCTTTATTTATTGACGTTTGATAAGGTATGGCATGAGGGCCTCATCGAAGGTTTGTGCTGAAAGATGTAGATTTTATAAGCTCACCTCAGCTTATTCAGGCAGGAGTACCTCAGGGTAGCATTTTGGGTCCTATTTCATACTTGATGTACACATCAGATATGCCAACTAGCAACCGATTGCACACATCGACATTTGCTGATGACACAGCTTTTTTAAGTACTTATGAAACTGCACAAGCAGCATCACGTCATCTACAGCATCACATACTCAACATGGATAAATGGCTGAAAAAGTGAAGAATAAAGGTGAATGAGCAGAAATGTACCTTCACACTGCATAGGGACTCATGCCCCGCTATTAGCAAGAATAACCAGATGATACCTCAACTTTCAGATGTCAAATACCTTGGTATACATCTTGATCGTCGCCTTACATGGAAAAAATACATAGAGTTCAAACTGACACAAATGAAGTTAAAGGCGGTCCAATTGAACTGGCTTATTGGCAGGAAGTCAACCCTCAACTTAGACTGCAAGCTTCTAGTGTGCAAGTCGATCCTCAAACCAATTTGGTCCTACGGAGTACAATTATGGGGTACTGCCTCAGCAAGCAATGTTGAGAAAATTCAGAGGCGCCAAAATAAGACTCTTCGCTTGATCACAGTTGCTCCCTGGTATGTAAAAAACGCAAACATCCACAAGGATCTAAATATGCCAGCAGTTCGGGCGGAAATAGCGAAACACGCAGTAACTTATTTGAGGAAACTGGAAACTCATCCAAATCCTTTAGCGCATAATATACTTAATGAACCTGTTTACATCCGTCTAAAGAGAAGGGATATTGCCGTACTAGGCCAATCATATGAGAGATAGCAAAAACATGAAAAATATTAATTTTGTCTAGCACTGGCTGGACTAAATTATTTTTTTTTTTTAATTTTTTAGATTTAAGATGTGAGTAATTATTGTTAGTTCTTTTTGAAGATTCAATAAATAATATGAATAAAATAAAAAAACCTTTGAGAGACAGGAGAAGTTTTGTAAGCGTTCTTTTTGGAAGCGATAGGTCTATCATTAACTCTAGTGGTTTGTGTCGAGCCAAATAAAATCTACCACTACCACTACGTAGAGTGAAAACAAAGATTTACCAAATTCCAAGGCCTTAAAAAAGTAACCTGGTCAAAGACACTGTTTTAAAGAATGTTCTCTGGTTACGACTTTTCTCCGACATCACAAATTTGCTCAACTTTAATGAGAGCATTGGAGTGAGTAAAAGGCCTAGATATACTTTGAAGCGCAAGGCAGTGTTTTGCTGGTGAGTTTTGTGACCAATGAAAAACACACTTAAAGTTTATGATCTAAAATTAATTGACTTTATTTATCCACACCAAATTAAAGACTGATTCTGGTTAATAATGCTAAATTTTGACAAGGAGGATATATATAATATAAAACGAGAACCAACTTAAACACTAGAAGAGAACATGAACTCTAACATAACTAGTGTGTGTGTACCCTTAAAGTCAAGCAGGTAACATAATTAAATCATCGGATCTATACGATGCATATCAATTCCTGCTGGAAGATAAGCCTTTCTTATAACAATGTAACCCCAGATATTTGCAGCTAACTTTGATGTAAGCTTTACTTAAGACACTCATAATTCATCACAAGCTAAGCTTGCTGTGAAGTTGATTATCAGCTTCCAACCGGCTTTTTTCTTACTTATATATTGAATACTTACTGTCATCAGTTTAGAAAATCAACTGAAAAATGTACTTCGTGCATTGAACATCGCACTGGATTTTCATGCCAAGAAAATAAAGAGCTTCCAATTCCTTAATACTTATAGCATCCATAACAACAGATACAGCATGATTTCCGAATACAGATCTATGGCTAAGTATGCAACATTAAGTCTTACAACAACTCTATTCAAATTATAATTGAATCCACCTCCAACTGGTTGGATTTTCTATTACCAAATGAATACGAATGACAAGTGCTGCTGTCATCTGCGAAAGAGTATTGATGTGTTTTTATTTACATCCACACCTGGCCATGAAACCTTAATCAGATGGTGAACCAAACCACTGCATAATTTGGAACGAACGTCATGCTTGTCCTAGGAAGCCGAAGCTATAATTCTATGCAACAGAACTTTCTAGTTGCAACTTCGATGATTCCAGAGCAGGGCTGCAAATCATCACTCCTTGCTTAAGAGTTGGAGACTTTCCAACTCATGGTCCAGAACGCATGAAGCTTAATTAAGAACACGACAGCATTTATACTCACTGGACCTGGACCATTCATTGTGTTCATTGTGAATGATCCGACCCACAAACTCAAACGAGGGCCTCGAAACACACAGCCACCACGAACTTCCGAAAGGCCTACCTCAATAATCAGTCAGAGAACAGCTAAATGCCTAAAGAGACAAATAGCGGAACTCTAGGGCTTTACTGATTCCCGTGGAAATATAGTAGATTGTCCTACTAGCCTTGAAGGGGACTAGCTTCCCTTTGCATAAATGCATAAATAGGAACGTCATGCTCGTTCTAGGAAGCCGAAGACTAATTCTAGCAACAGGTTTTTCCTAGTTACAACTGTAATGATTCCAGAGCAGGGCTGCAAAGCATCACTTCTTGCTGAAGAGTTAGAGACTATTCAACACCTGTCCAGAACACATGTCTAGCATGCTCACTGGATCTGGGAACATTTCACCAGGTAGGTGTTATTAAAGGTGAAATGAACCCGGCCAGCATTAAAACTGACCTGTCTGTCATGGGGCCGCGAAACCACAACCACCACGTTACTCCCATATAGGGGCCAACCTCAATGATCAGCCAGAGAACTATTAAATGTCTAAAGAGACAAATAATGAACTCTGGGGCACACTGATCCCCGTGGAAATAAAGTGGAGTTTCTAGTTGAACCCCTGCTGCCTTCAGGGGACTGGGCTCCCTTTTTCCACCAGTTGCACTGTGTCTAGATAGCGGAATTCTATAAAAACCATATTTGTGTGCCCCCGGGGTGATGCGAAAGAGTATATAGGATTGAAAGTTTGACAAAGAAGGTCATTTAGAAAAATAAGAAATCCGATAGTAAAAAGAACGCAGCCTTGCGGTGGTACCCCTGAATTAATCTTGAACTCACCTGATGAAATCCCATCTATAACAACTCGTATTTTTTTGTATAGAATTACTTGCATAGTGTTGGTATTATTATTTTAGTAGCCCTCACTGGATTTATAAATGATTATTTT
Source organism: Trichopoda pennipes (assembly GCA_030448955.1). Taxonomy (NCBI): domain Eukaryota; kingdom Metazoa; phylum Arthropoda; class Insecta; order Diptera; family Tachinidae; genus Trichopoda; species Trichopoda pennipes. Next base: position 10,130,180 of record JASKUP010000052.1, on the reverse strand, counting down.
TTTTTCAACCATTAAAACATCCCTTGACTTGCTGTTGTTGTTGTTGTTTTTGTAAAGCGTAGAAATAATAATTTATAAAGGGACATTGAACTTTAACTGGCACACATGTGAACTCAACTCCTTTCTTTTGAAGTGATAAAATATAAAAACTGTTTAAAATTGTTAATACAATATTTTATTAAGTCGTTATCTTTTCTTTAAATTAACACTAGGGTGGGACTTTTTTTAATATATATTTTTTTTTAATTTTTATAAAAAAAATTCTTAGTATTTAAAAACAAATTTTAAAACTAAATTTTTTTTTTTGTAAAAGATATAGTTTTTTGACTTTTTTAATATTTTTTAGTAGTTAATTATAAAGCTTTAGGTCACTATTTAATAAAAAAATTTTAAAAAACTTTTTTTATTTTTTATTATTTTTTCGATATTTCGCCACAACGTTGGTTGGCATCAGCAGGAAAACAAAAATAATGAACAAACAAAAAATAAAAGTTTTTTAAAAATTTTTTATTAAATTGGCCTAGTGCTTTATAATTAACTACTAAAAACTACAATTTTTTTTTAATTAATAAATATTTAAAAATTTAATTAATTTAAATAAGGCACCTTTTCGATTAGCTTTTGTTGGGAATTTTTGACAAAATTATTTTAATATTAAAAATATAAATTTAACTAAATTAACTTGTAAATTTAAAAATAAATTAATAATACTAAATTTTATTAATTAAAGACCAAAAATAATTTAAAGGCTTCTTTTCACAAAACGTTTATGGCTGCTATTCTTTTTCTATTTTTCTTAAAAACTAATTATTATTAATTTTTAATATATTTAAAAAAAAGTAGTTTAATTTAAGATTTTAAAAGCTAAAACTAAAATTAAAAAAAAAAACTTTGCTTTTAGGCAGTATCACAGCATATTAATTCATCCTTGTGATTACAATGAAAATCCTTTTCATTTCTATTTAAAGCATTTTTTGGTGAAATAACTAAACTTTTGCGATGCATGGCGGAAGCTCTTAATTTCTTATTTCGCCTTTTACTTCGTCTATAAGTGCAATACCAGATCACTTCAAAAAAAGAATAAAAAAAAAATAAATCAATAAATTGTTATGTATATAAACCAGTGTGGCCAACTTACATAATATTACTGCTAGAACACCTCCCGCAAAGCCGGCTAAAGACAACCACATACTTCGTGCTTCTGCTAATTGTACTGAAGTTTTACATGTCCGAAAGGTTTCCGAATCGATGGTAAAGTTATATGGCAGTGGACAGACGGATGTATCTAAAAGTTCTGTAAAAGCCAAACAAATAATAAAAAGCTAAAAAATAAATAATAAATTCGTATAAAACAGAATGAATAAAATTGTTAATAAACACTGCGGTTCACTTATTTAATCAATTCAATTCAATTTATTTCACAAAATTATTAATTACAAAAAATATGTTTTAGATAAATTCGTAAAGAGGTTAGGATTAGATCCTTTTCTACTTAAATATACATCTATACAATGTTTTTACAATTTTTAAGTGTAGATTTACTATATTTGATAATTAAGGAAAAATTTTAAAAAACATTTATTACAATTTTTGAGGGTTAGGATAGAACTTAAACTAAGGAACAGGGAACGTAAAAATTATGATGAAGCGAGTTCATCAATATGTGTAAATTCTGAGTTGAGGCATCTTAAGTTGAAATTCGTGGTAAGTTTTGAAATTCTACTTTTAACAAGATCAACGTTTGCTAGAGTATGTAAACGTTGAGTGGAATAATGCCAAGGCAATTTGTACATCATTTTAAGCAGCTTATTCTGAGCAATTTCTTGTTTATTTTATTTGATAATCTGCCAATGTAGACCATACAGGTGTAGCGTAAAACATTATCGACTAAAATGTTGTTTTAAATATTAAATTTTTATTATGGATGTTAAGTTTGGAATTTCTATTTATCAAGGGATAAAGGAGCCTTATTAAGCTGTCGATCTTATGGATAGTGCGTGGTATGTGGCACTTAAATTTGAGTTTAGGATCCAAAACAACTCCTAAATATTTCACATTATCCATCCAGGGAATTTCAGTATTGTTAAACGTTATATTACGCTGAGGTAAGTAACATGCTTTTCTTCTTCTTGAGAAATAAAAGGTGTTTTTTTAAGCTAGATAGAACTTTAAATTGTAAAAAGTAACACAAAAAATGAAATTTTGATGAAACATTTTTTTTTATTTGTTTCAGTATACTCTGACAAATCATCATGAATAGACTCTCGCTTGAACAACGCTACGAAATTATCCAAATTTACTTTGAAAATCAGTCGTCGATTCGCGCAACTTATAGACGACTTCGTCATTTTTATGGCGTACATAATCGTGCATCTGAACAAGCCATTCGTCGAACTGTCGATAGATTTCGTACCACATACTCTCTAGAGGATGCAATAACACCAACACGTCGAAGGAATGTGCGTACTGAAGAGAATATCGCCGCTGTAAACGAAAGTGTGGAAGAAGATCCAAATTTATCAATTCGTCGTCGGTCGCAGGAATTGGGGCTCTCTCCGTCCACTACGTGGAAAATTTTGCGCAAAGATCTCGGCCTACACCCGTATAAGATTCAGCTGGTGCAGGAATTGAAGCCACAAGACCATTATATGCGTCGTTCTTTCGCCGATTGGGCTCTAGAGCAGTTGGCAACTGACCCGTTGTTTTATCGCAAAATTGTGTTCAGCGATGAGGCGCTTTTTTTGCTTAACGGGTTTGTTAATAAGCAAAATTGCCGCATATGGAGTGAGACCAATCCACAACAGACCCTACAGACTCCATTACATCCAGAAAAATACACCGTTTGGTGCGGTTTTCACGCTGGTGGCATCATCGGACCTTATTTCTTCAAAAATGAGGCCGGAGCTCGCGTTACGGTCAATGGAGATCGTTACCGCACCATGATCAATGATTTTTTGTTTGAAAATATGGATGACATTGATCCGGATGAGATGTGGTTTCAACAGGATGACGCTACGTGCCATACAGCGAACGCAACCATCGACTTATTGAAATCAAAATTTGGCGATAGTGTTGATTTCGAGAAATGGACCTGTCAATTGGCCTCCAAGGTCGTGCGATTTGACACCACTCGACTATTTCCTGTGGGGCTACGTGAAGTCACTGGTTTATGCTGATAAACCAGCAACAATTGACGCCTTGGAGGACAGCATTGTTCGTGTTATTCGTGACATACGCCCAGCAGTGCTCGAAAAAGTGGCCCAAAATTGGACGTCCAGAATGCGCTTCGTCAAGAACAGCCGCGGTGCCCATATGCCCGAAATCATTTTCAAATGTTAATGTCACGTATTGATCCTTCGAATAAAAAGAAATTTTGATTACAATTTAATTTTTTGTGTTAATTTTTACAATTTCAAGTTCTATCGGTCTTAAAAAAGCACCCTTTATATAGCCTGCTTTTTTTGTGGATTAATGAGAATTTTCCATTTTAAGAAATATGCATTTATTGCAACAAGAGCTGATTGTAATTTAGCTAACACGTCGACCTAATATATTCCAAAACTGAGCAATGGAAAATCAGCTGTATATATATTATATAATATTGGTGACAGACATGCGTCCTGGGGACAGCCAGCTAATAATACCGTTTCTCTTCACTAATTTCACCCTTTGACGACCATAGGCAAATATGCTTGCCCGGGGTTCCTTAGATTATATATTTGTCCAGGTAACAGATACAGCAAATTTGTCAAAGACTGTTTTATAGAAGAGGATTGGGGCAACAAGAATGTGGTTGAGTACGAGTCCCCATCGGGCGCCACTTGTTCCCTACGAGGCTCCAAATTTGGCCAAAAAAAGTATTTATGACGAGGGCTGCCAAGGGGTGAACTTAGGGCGCAAGGGGATAAGAGTCAATTATGTTTTGGATTCAACCTTAATCTATCAAAAAATATAATGGATAAGTTTGCGTAAATTCCAAGCTGTCTACAACTAATCAAATTATGTTTGGCAAATTTGTTTGTCTATGGGTTGAAACGAAAATAAACGTTTCTAAAAAACTTTACAATTATAACCTCTAAATTCGAACTTTTGAGCGCTTTTTCTTAGCTAATAAAACTGAAACAGCATGCCTGTGTTTAGTAACGAAAAAGGGGAATGAATCACCAAATTGCAATACATACGAACACATGTAAGTATTTTGACAGTCTTTATTTTAAATTTAAAATGAGTTTAAAATGAGTGGAGCAGCCCGAGATCGTTTCTTTTTCCTTCGACCAGAGCAAATCGAACAACTTTTACTTTGCGAAATTACAGCTAATCTTCACTTTTGCGACAACAATAAAGCTGATGTTAGTGACCGTGGGCATAAAATTTGGCCAATTTTAGATCATATTAACAAGGCTATGCCGGATGCGTATACTTATTCAAAAAAGCTGTCAATCGATGAACATATGGTAAAGTTTAAGGGACATAATGCTATGAAACAGTACATGAAGGACAGACCTATTTTGTGGGGATTAAAACTTTGGTGTTTATGTGAGGCAGAAACCGGGTACTTATATAATATTGACATTTACACCGGAAAAAAACCATTTGTTGTGCACGGTCTTGGCGAGGCTGCTGTTTTGCAGTTATGCGAGCCACTTGCAAAAAAAGGGGTTGAAGTTTACTTCGACAATTTTTTTACAAGCCTGAACTTAATGCACATTCTCCAGCAAAATGATATAATGGCGTGCGGAACCATTCGATGTAATTGAAAACATATACCGAAGAATTTTCCAGCGGATAAATATTTGAAAAGAGGGGACATAAGTTACTTCATGTCGGATAGCATTTCCGTAGTCAAATGGATGGATAATCGTGGTGTCTACCTCGCCTCAAATTTTATTGACCCAACAGCGGTATTCAAGATCAAGCGACGTGTAGCTGGACAAGCTGGTAAAATAGATATTGATTGCCCCCTGATTATACAGCACTATAACAAAGGAATGGGAGGTGTCGATATAATGGATCAAAAAAAATTATATTATGAGTACGATCGTAGAAGTAAATGACGTTTTTATTTACGTTTGTTCTTCGACCTTTTCGAGTTATGTGTTCACAATAGCAATATAATATATAAAAAACTCATATTGGCCAACAGTACCTCAATCAATTTGACCTCCATTGAATTTCGGGCAGCTTTAGCCAAAGAGTTGATAAGTAGCTTCAATTCAAGGAAGCGTGCCTTTTCAGCCGCAACCAAATGCGGAACCCATTTTATAAGCAAACCTAAATCTCTCCATAAAATGAAAAAATGTGAAGGTTGGAAACGGTGTTCTCATTGTGCTTCCAATAATAAGTACAGTCGCATAAATGTTTTTTGCGTTCAATGTAATGTGTTCCTTTGCTTCACTACGTCCCATGATTGCTTTGGAATCTATCACGAACAACAATATGTATAATAAATTTTTGTGATCTCTTGTATTTTTCTTTACGTTTTGAATAAAAACTAATTTTTAAATTGTTTCTGCAATTAAATAATTTGGGATGAAAAATTTCGTTTCAACCCATAGGCAACTATATTTGCCAAGCAAAATGGGCGACTTAGAGGGTTCCAAGGAGGGCAATTTTTTTTTCATAACTACTATTAGACCATAGATCGCGAAAATATAACACAAAAGCAAATCGCTTCAGGCAAAAATGTTTGGTCGTCAAAGGGTTAAAGGCACTAACCCAGCAGCCTGTATCTTTTGCAATTTTTAACCAATTGCAAAATTTTAAAATAGAAATGGAAGCTAGACATCTTGAGATATAAACAAAAAATCATAACAATGGTGCCTTCTTTTTTAAAGCAATTTATCAGAAAGAGTCCAAAAATGTAGTATTTTTTCTGGCTCACTTTAATAAAAGGGCTTTTTTATTTTTTTGTTGCACTTGAGGCAACAATGCCTATTTAGTCAAGTACCGTGCTACATTCTTTTTGGGAAAGGGCTAGAGAAGAGATGAGACAGGGGGTGAAAGTAGAAGTATAGTTACGGAAATTAACTGTCGTATCAGGCAGCATAGTGACCAGTCACGATGCCTTCATCACTGAGCAGCCCCACCGACAGTCAATTTTTATTTGTAGTGAAAAAAATCAAGGTCTTTGTTGGGAATCGAACCCACAACCCCCATTCTTGTAAACTAATACACTACCTACTAGCCTACAGGGGCACCTATAGGCATAGCCTATTTCACTTGTAACATCTTCAAAATACCATAAATGGAAATGTATGTTTGTCATATTTTTATTTTCTCTTCAATAGCCTCACTGTAAGTGGATACTCCCACGGGGCACGCATTCTTAATGGATCTCTTCTCCATCTTGACATGGGCCTTCGGGAGCAGGAGCCCGGAATTGGAATAGACATAGAACTCTCGAAGACCGACTTATTACACACACACTGATACCACGGGAACGAGATGCGCGTAGGGCTAGGGCCCTGTTCTGCTTATTGGTGAGACCTTTCGGGGTGTAAAGTGGTGGCTATGGTTTAATCGGATTTTGAATAAAGTTCCGAAGAGATGTTAATCAAAAAAAATTGACATCCAATATCGTAACTTGCGCATGCAACAGGACTAGGAGTTAGATAGTCTCCAGCTCTTCAGCAAGAAGTGGAGTCATGGCTCTGCCACCGTGCACTTGAAAATTGCTACTAAGGCGTGTGTGCACCAAATGTTTACGCCTCTTAGGGCATGGATGGCCGCTTTTTCCTATATCCAGTGGTAAGACCATCGTCGGATTGTAGTCTCGCTGACAATTAATCCTATCACGTATCTGTAAGGCGATACTGTTGATTGGATCTTTAAAAACATTTTCTTTTACCTTTCATTTCAGTTGCATTATAAATGTCGAGTTAAAAGTTCGTTGTGTAAAAAATAAAACTCGACATTGATGTTGTTTCATTTTAATCGCAGTGGAAACTTGGTGTAAATAAATGTTTTTCTAGAAAAACAAACTAGAACTTACCCACACAAACTGGAACAAATTTTGTTTTAACTGCTAAACTTCTTAAGTGGTTATTGACCTGTTGACATTGGCATTGGGAAAATTGGGTGCGCGTTAAGTCTATGCTTTTCAAATTGCACATATAAGCAAAACGATCAATACTTAAATCCATTAACGGATTCATAGAGGCATTAAGATGCCAGAGTTCTGAAATTAAAAGAATAGAAATTTTCATTTTATTACACCATTTTAAATTATAATACACTGCAGTGCATAACTTTAAAATCACTTTTTTAGATCTGTAACAATTTTTTAGAATAGTGATAGTTGATCTCTAATAGAAAAAGAAAAATGGAAATGTTATAACATAAATTTAGAGAAATATATTTTTCTTGATAGTTCACACATGCATGACCTTGACTTCGGCAATTGTGGCAGATGAAAGTGGCATTTGCTCCCAATATTCATGCAGTAATAAAATAAGCGTTTCAAAAATTGGTAATTCGCGTTAAAAGATAAAAACTACGGTTATCAACATCTGGCAACAAATTTTGCATGGGGCCACCATAAACAGGGTTGATCTTATCAACCAGTGTTGCTTGTGTTAAAATAAAAGATGGGCTTTAAGCCTGACAGGATCTTAAATTGTAAAAAATAAAATGAAAAATTTTAATTTAATAAAAACAACACTGCTCCAGTGACTTCGGTTCAAACTGCTGTTAGTCTGAGCTATTGTAGTGTGATTAACCAATTGACATAATTGACACATAAGTAGAGAAACAAAGAGACCTTAATTGCCAATACATTTGTATTAATAAATATTATCGAATAACTTATAGTAACCAATTTATTGATCATCAGCATAATTTAATTATACTGTATTGTTGTTACTATATTATGCATGGGCATTAATGGGGACACTTCATGCGGAAGTATTTTTGATGACGCTGAGTTTCTCTATAATTGTAGGTCAGTTTTGTTAATGGTTACACTAAATACATTCATGTCATTGTACAGTATTTTATGAAAACCTAAAATCTAGAATATTTTCATTGTTAGTATATAAGCTGTAGAAATTAAGAATAAAGCAATCATAATCAAAATTGTTAATAAATATTAAACATTCCTTCGAGCTCTAATTGAGGAGCTCAGGAATAAACTCTTAAAATAAAAACAAATAAACAATTCTTTTCAATTCTGATTTATCCTCGCTACACTATTGAGACATCACTCTATGCACGATGATGTGCCAAAGTATACCGAATATAAATAAAAAAAGGTGGTCACATTAGGACTGTTTGTTTAACAGTTAACTTTATCATAAATTCTAACGTGGCGGCTGCAGCTCGGCTGCCTTGGGGTTACAATTTGTGTGAAATTTAAATCATGTTTTTTCAAGAATTAAGGGATTAAAAACTTTTGCAGTAATGTTGTAAGATGTTCGGTGATACGAACCCATCTTGGAAGTCTCAGTCTTGGTTTTTTTTAAAGGACGTAACAGATACATACATTTCATCAGTGCTCCCTAGTTGATTATTTACTTGTTTGTACCATCTACATGTTGGGCGTTTTTTATACAAGTATAAAAATTCAAGTTGGTAACACCTTTAGCAGGTGCCAATTTTGTCAGCTGTTAAGTGATTTATGTTTAATTTGGTTTGGCATTTTAATATAAATAAACTTAATCCTGAATAACGCTTCCAAATTGAACAAAACGGGCCCAAAATAAATTTAACTTTGCCATTGATCCCAAATTTTTTGTAGCTATGAAGCTCACTTTTATTTAGGCGGATACATCAAGAAACAAAACTGCATATTTGGAGAAATGTTAATACTCAAGTTTATGTTGAAACAGCATTACACACAAACAAACTGACTATTTGTTGTACTTTCCAGGCTGATGAAATCAGTGGTCCGTATTTCTTTAAAAACGATGCTGGCAAGAACATTACAGTCACTGGTTACCGTTATAGAGCCATGATTACTGACTTTTTCGTTCATTAGTTGAACAACCAAGAACTGCAATTTCAACAAGATGGGGTAGCATGTCACACAGCTCGTGCCACAATTAATTTATTAAAGGAAACTTTTGTTACGGGCATAGCTTCACGTTTTGGACACGTATTTGGCCTTCAAGATTATGCTTCTCAATGCCGCTATATAATATTCTACAGGAATATATGAAGTCGCTTGTGTACGTTGTTACGCCCGAAATGATTGAGGACTTGCAGCACTGCATTCACTGCGTCATTGCCGAAATACGGCAGAGCATTTGATAGAGTGTGGCATAATGCACTTCTGTCAAAACTTGTTGCTTTTGGTGTCGGTGATAATTTTTTCAGATTTATATCGAGCTTTCTCAGAAATCACACTGTTGTAGATGGGATTTCATCAGACTAGTTCAGAATTGATTTAGCGATACATCAAGGCTACACTCTTGAGTACGAAAAGAACACTGAAGATGGCGAACGGCCGAAACCGGTTTGTTCACAAACCAAATTTGACGAGGGTCGACGGAAAACCGTACCCAAATAAGAGCTAAACTCTTTCTCCTACCCTTTTTTTATTTTTCTAATTGACCGTATTTGTCAAACATACTCCTCCGCAGATGACTGCACCTTTTGTCATTTGTATTCATTAGCCTTTTGGAAATCATCTCCAAATGCTTCAGTTTACAGTTGAAGATGAGTTTCCAAAGACATAACATGAATGATACGCTCAATTACGATCTCGCAACAATCCCCAAATTGGGTCGTGTGAATAGAGTCGATTTTAATGCCCGCAAGACACAATATTATATTCTAACGCATAGATCTGTGTTCGGAAATGGTGCTGCATCTGTTACTATGGGTTATCTAGGCATTACGAAATCGGAAGCTCTTGATGTTCATGGTATGAATATTCAGTGTGATGTTCGATGGAATAAACATATTGTTACGAATGTGTGTTGCTTAAGTTTTAAAATAAAATAATTAAGCAATAAAGCGAACTACTGATTACAAAGTGCGTAGAAGCTTATACACACACAACTACAATTGGGTATGCTGTTTACTAACTGCCTGGCATGCAAGAGAAAAAAATACATGTATGCTGTTTACCATCTGAACGCGCAAGAAAAAAACTAATTTTACAACAACAAACATACATGTTGTTTACCATCTGCGTAGTTTTCTAAGAAACCCTTTTCTACAACATACAGCAACAAATGTATTGAAATAAAACCCAAGCAGAAACCTTATCAGCATAAAAACAAAAAAAAATATATACACAGGCATACAGGCGCCTATACAACGAATAAACAACATACAACAACAAAATGCATACAAAGGGAGTAGAAGATTCGTAAATCTTCTAGACTTTAAATGGACAAGTATAAAACGGAAAGCGTCTGAGTGGATAATCAATCAGTGTAAAATTAAACCTCTTCAAGTAAAGACGTGCATTTTAAGTTAATTGTTCTGAACTGTCAACTTTGTGTAGTTAAAGTAAATAAAATTGTTATAAACTTAAAAATTCTAAAAACTGGTGTTATTTATTTTGCAATATAGAACTTACAACAAGGCGTTTATAAAAGGTATAACCGTAATATTGTTAGGTTTCTAAAGAAGCTTTAATGTGCCTCGATTTTCCAAAACGGTGTAAGAGATACTTCACTCCATCCGATCTTTGTACTATTTATACTACCTATATGCACCCTTAAATGCAACACATCTCTCATGTATGAGCCGGCGTCTCCAAATCTATTTTGGTGTTATTCGTCCGCCTACAGCAGAGGGCCAAGAGGCTCATTGGGGACAGAAGGATATCAACTTTATTGATTCTCTAGAGCATCGACGCAATGTGGAATGTATTTCCCTGTTTTATCGTTACTACAAATGGTAAGTGCTCTATTGAAATTATGTAACCGGTTTCCGTTACTCTCATGTTTTCGCATTTAACTCGATTTTCATTGAGAGGGCATCCATTTGTAGTTGATTGGCCAGTGAATCGCATTCTATGCATTACAGGGAAAATTTATTTTTTAGCACATTTTTCCACAGTCCGTATGTGGAATAAACTCCCTCCAGAGGTCTTTCCTGTCATTTTTCAATGTAGGAAAGTACAAATTGAATGACCACAAAGACTACTCCTTTTACTCTCCTATTCATAACCTTATTTCCTAGTTCTGGCACAATGCATTACATGTGTACGCGTCATTCCTCGAGTGTTGATCCGAGAAAAAAATATTTTGGAATAATTTGTCGAAAATTAAACCTCGAGATTACACTACATCCGAGACAGTCGTGGTGATCATATACCAGAAGTCATATTTAAATTATAATGCCAGAAGAATATCTTTCGAATTTTCTTTAAAAAATTTATCTTCAAAGTTCTGAACCTCTATAAAGAATGCCCTTTATAACTTTTGTTAATAAGCCGGCGCTTTAAAGTTGATTTTGGAGCTATTCGAGTGCGTAAAGAAACAAGAAAGAAGTTTATTGGTTGCAGCAGTAGTGTCCGATATTGTTCATTAATTGGACGTAATAAGATTTACATCTGCACTTGGCCGTGGGCCCTAATCAGGTGGTGGATCATTACCACTGTGGATGGTATGTAGCGTCATCCTCGCCCTAGAAGGCTTTCGGATACGTATGTCCTCCGAGCCCGAATTAGGCCGCAGTCTTCACCCTTTGCTGAAAAATTGGAGACTATCCAACTGGGTCTGGGTCCAGAACGCATGAAGCTTAATTTAATTAAGAACACGACGGCATTTATACTCACTGGACCTGGACCATTCATTGTGTTCATTGTGAATGATCTGACCCACAAACTCAAACGAGAGTCTCGAAACACACAGCTACGAGAACTCCCGAAAGGCCTACCTCAATAATCAGCCAGAGAACAGCTAAATGCCTAAAGAAACAAATAGCGGAACTCTGGGGCTTTACTGATTCCCGTGGAAATATAGTGGATTGTCCATTTGGCTTCTACTAGCCTTGAAGAGGACTGGGCTCCATTTTACCCCTGCAAGACACAAGTCTAGATGGTTGTGTGACCCATAAAGACTTATAATGTGTCCCCGGGGGGGTCTACAATTGGACCAACTACGTGATAAGATTTACATCTGCGCCTGGATATGGAGCCTTAATCAAATGGTGGTCGAACCACTATGCATAAATAGGAACGTCATGCTCGTCCTAGGAAGCCGAAGACTAATTCTAGCAACAGGTTTTTCCTAGTTACAACTTTAATGATTCCAGAGCAGGGCTGTAAATCATCACTCCTTGCTGAAGAGTTGGAGACTATTCAACACCTGTCCAGAACACATGTCTAGCATGTGCTCTAGGACGAGCATGACGTTCCAAATTATGCAGTGGTTTGGTCCACCATCTGATTAAGGCTTCATGGCCAGGCGCGGATGTAAATCGAATCACACAGAACAAAGAATTCGGTTTTCTAAATTATAGAAAAAAAAGAACACTAAAGATGGCACTTAGCAGGAAAAGGTATGTTTACAAAATCATACCGAACTATAATGCTTCCTTTCGTGCACGAAAATAATTTTCTTTATACAGTAAATATTTTTTTGGTAGAATCACTAACATGTTGTTGGTATCCAAATGTTTTGAGCAGATTTACTCACTAAATTTACCTTGAAACTGAACAGAATGGCAATTTTTCATCGCCAAAAAGCAGTTAACACTTTTTAGTGGTGTTATCTCTTATTCTTTTTCAAGAGAAACCAAAAAAAACAAAATTTTTTTAAAAAAGAAGCAATGCAAATTTGAAGTGTATTTATAGTTATATAACGTAGTGTATAGGCAGCATATATAAAAATACTTACTTGGCAATATGCCCAAATCGGGTATATCCTGTAGACCACAATCGGCTACATTTAAATATTCCAGAGGAGCTTTAATAGGTGTCTCTAAGGCCTCCATGTCTCTTTCCAAAAAAGTCAATTCATTACTGTCTATATACAAATTTCTCAGAGACGGCAATTGCAGCAGTTCCAAAGGTATTGTCATAAGAGCATTATTCGATAAATCAATTTCCTATTGAAAAACAAAAACAATTTTATAATTTTTTTAATAAAAAGAAATTGTGGGAAATTTGATTGTTATTCGAAAAATAGCACAAATAAACGAATTGTTAGTTAAAAGATGTTGTCAGAACAGTAATAAGTTAATGTGACAATTGCATGTTGTTAAATGATTTGTAAACAATTAATCTTATTTTTTTGTTTTTGTTTTTTTTTTTTGTTTTTAATAATTTTGAAAGTAATTAATCAGAAATCAGATAATTTTTAATGATTATTTTCATATTAAACCGTTATTGCAAACACAATTCTGTGTATAAAAATAAATTGTTTTTATTTTTTAAACGATTATTATTGTTGTTGTTGTTGTTATTTGTCATTTTAAAAGTGTTATTTACCTGTAGTGATGTAAGATGTGAAAAGGTACCCGGTTCAACTGATTGTATCATATTTTCGTACAATAATAAATATTTGACACTAGAATAGGGTTGAAATGAGCTGCGTTTTAATTTTTTAATCCGATTAAATGACAAATCTAAAACCTGTTAATTAGATTTAAATTATATTATTAATAAATGATTTGTGTTATTGGCGGAAAATTCAATTAATCTTTGCAAAAACATTAAAATAAATTAAATTTTTTTTTATTTCTTTCTCCACCAGTTTTCCAACTCTGAACGTTGGAAGGTTTTCATATAGAATTTTAATATGGGTCTCTAATTCGATTCATTTCCTTTTCCTTGAAATTGAAAGTTATTGAAGGTATAGAAAATAAGTTGAATGCGGCAATATCTCTAATTCAATCATTAATTCATATTGATTTCAATAAACAATGGCGCGTTCCGTACCCAAAGAATAAATATGCTTTCATATCAATGCCTGCTGGTCTGCCACAAACTTGTATCGCCGGAACTATTATAGCTGTCAAGGTATATTATTATATTTGCTACAAAAACACCCAATAAACTGAAGTTCAAATTTAAGATGTGCTCCCATAGTGAAAAAATTTTCAACCTGAAATTTGTACACAGAATATAGTACCAGTACAACAGCAAGTATAAAAATGTAAAATTAAAGGGTGTACAATACAAAACGTGACATTGTAACGACACATTTATCATGGTTGCTGGGTATACTCAGCGGCATCCAAGGTCGTATTTTGTCAATGTTTAATTGACACTGGTCTGGCTGGCTGATTCGGTATAAATCTTCAGCCTTTTTTTTGCCACTAATCTCCTTAACGGCAACCCACCCTCTTTGCTCCGTATGCTGTGCAATAGTGTGTGGAGGTATCCTTGGGCTAGGTACCACGTATCCACAGTTAGTGGACGAGAGAAATAGCCAGAACAGTAAAAATTGTGCAGGGTAAAAACCACTAGAACACAATTCAACGCTTCTCTGGTCACCCTCAGTAGCAAATGTAGGCAAAAACCTGGCTGGGTAAAAATCTCCACACCAGTTCGTGAGCTCATCGGTGCTACTATGGCCAGCCTCACGGGATAAGAGTTAGTGTACGGGAGTAATAACCAGAACATTCGAAATTTTGCAGGTTAAAAACAGTTTAACGCTGCTCTGGTCACTCCCAAAAGCGGCTGAAGGCACAAACCGGGCTGGGTAAAAATCATCACACCAGTTTGTGAGCTCACCGGTGCTTCTATGGCCAGCACCGCGGGATAAGAGTTAGTGTTTGAGGGAAATACCCAGAACACCGGAAATTTTGCAGGGTTAAAGCAATTTAACGCTGCTCTGGTCACTCCCAATAGCGACTTTAGACACAAACCGGGTTGGGTAAAAACCATCACACGACTTTATGACTTCACTGGTGCTACTATGACCAGCGCCAAGGGATAAGAGTTAGTGTACGAGGGAAATACCCAGAACACTGGAAATTTTGCAGGATAAAAACAATTTAACGCAGCTCTGGTCACTTTCAGTAGCGACTGTAGGCACAAACCGGGTTGACCTCATAATATTTGCCGAAAACATTCAGAAATATTTTTGGGCGATACGATCTTGTCAAAATATTATCTATTATCTTTCCCACCGGGGGCACATTTATCGGTCTTTATAGAACTTTGACTATCTAGACCTGTGCAACTGGGAGTATAAGGGAGCCCAGTCCCCTGAAGTCAGCAGGAGTATAACTGGAAGCTCCACGGGAGTTAGTAGCCCGCAGAGTTTCCGCTATTTGTCTCTTTAGGCATTTAGCTGTTTCTCTGACTAATTATTGAGGTTGGCCCTTCGGGAGTATCGTGGTGGTTGTGGTTTCGCGGCCCCATAACAGGTCAGTTTTATATGGTGGCCAGGATCATTTCACTTTTAATAACACCTACCTGGTGGAATAATCCTAGATCCAGTGAGCATGCTAGATATGTGTTCTGGACAGGAGTTGGATAATCTCCAGCTCTTCAGCAAGGAGTGGTGGTTTGCAGCCCTGCTCTGGAATTGAAATTGCTACTAGGAAGGACCTGTTGCTAGAATTAGACTTCGGCTTCCTAGGGCGTGAGTGGCGCTGCTTTTCACTCACAGTGGTCTGACCACCATATGATTAAGGCTCACTGCCAGGCGCAGATGTAAATCATATCACGAAATTACCTGTTATCTGACAGCCGGCTGCGCACCAACTCATAAAATTCTTCTTTATATACCCATTCGCCGCCACACACAAGTACACACATACATACACCATCTTTATAGGTAAGATGGCGCTTCCCTGCGGCTGCCATTAAGTACAAAATTATAATTAAAAATTCATTCGACTAAATAAACGAAAGTAATAATTCATGTAATTATCCTCACACATTATAAGCACATTATAAGTCTTTGGGATGGATCCCACAACCATCTAGACTTGTGTCTTGCGGGGTAAAAGGGAGCCCAGTCCCTTTAGGCTAATAGGAACCAACTGGTAAATCCACTATATTTCCAAGGGAATCAGTAAAGCCCAAGAGTTCTGCTATTTGTCTCTTTAGGCATTTCGGGAGTATCATGGTGGCTGTGTGTTTCGAGGCCCTCGTTTGAGTTTGTGGGTCGGATCATTCACAATGAACACAATGAATGTTCCAGGTCCAGTGAGTATGAATGCCGTCGTGTTCTTATTTATATAAAGCTTCATGCGTTCTGGACCAGAAGTTGGATAGTCTCCAAATCTTCAGCAATAGTGAAGGCTGCAGCTTACTCCGGGCTTTTAAAGTTGCAACTAGGAGTGACCGAAGGATATAGGTATCAGAAGGCCTTCTAGGGCGAGGATAGCGCTACATACCATCCACAGTGGTACAGATGTAAATCTTATCACGTCAATTCATGTAATTATAAATTAAGTTGCCTGTGTCGCTAAAAACGATCATCAGGACTTATAGCGTTATATTTAACTAGGTAGGCTTATCTTTTGAATTATAAGAATTGAAAACTTTACCGCAGTATATGGCTGCTATAATACCAACAACAATAATTAAAATTTAAAAGGTCTCTCCATAGAAAATATGATTTTGACATACATATATAGTTTAATTTTTGAAACCGTAAGAGACAAAAAGCGCATTTAAAAAATTAAAGGAGAGTTAAACGCGGTATTAAATTCTTCATGCGTGATTCCCACTTGCACTTGGCAGATTCTTTTTTTTTAGAGAGAAGTAGCACTTCAGGCAACAATTTACTATTTAGTCGAGTACCGTGCTACATTCTTTAGGAAAGGGATAGAGAAGAGTACGAAAAGAACACTGAAGATGGCAAACGGCCGAAACCGGTTTGTTCACAAACCAAATTTGACGAGGGTCGAGGGAAAACCGTACCCAAATAAAAGGGATAGAGAAGAGATGAAACAGGTGGTGAAAGTATAAGGATAGTGGGAAATTAACTGACGTATAAGACAACACAGCGACCTGCGACTATACCTTCATCGCTGAGCAGCCCCACCGACAGTTAGTTTTTATTCCTTTAATGAAAAAAACCAAGGTCTTTATTGAGAATCGAACCCACAACCCCCAGAGTGACAAGCTAGTACACTACCTACTTGCCTACAGGGATACCTATTTTCTTCTTCTTGAGTTGTTTTTTTTTACTTCATTGATCGATAGAATAATAACGAATACTTTCGTTATTTTTAATAACTTTTTTTAGCATTTAGCAAATAAGGAAGTGTTTAGTACGCATGTGTAGTTGTTTTAATCGTCTAGTATGGTGTTCCTATCTCTGTCAATTAATGTATTTGTTCAATCGTCAATTAAGAATAAAATTTATTAAATAGCCGGCCTACAAAACTACAACACTGTGCAAATGCAGGGTTTTTAAAAATAAATTCCTTAACAATCAATCTTCTCTATCTATCTATAGAAGATATAGCTTTCAATGAATAGCCACTATTATTTTAATGTTTTTCTTCCTCTCGTTAAAAATATTGTTATGAAGATGCTTAGTTTAAGTTATTAAAAAAATAATTATCACTTAAAAACTAAAATGTATCTGTTAACAAGTCAAAACGTTTGTAAGAAATCTTATGAACACAATAACTTTGCTACATTCAAATTCCATGAACTAAGATTAGCAATCAGAGAAAAAACAAAACGATGACATTCAATTAAATAAACGCCTATGCTGATTAATGATAACAACAGTATCGGTCGTAAGTGCGATTGTAGAACTTTCTAAATGTGGTGAATTAGAGTTTTTAGAACATTCTAGAAATGCTCAAAACATTATATAAAGGCTCCCACATTTATGGGTAAAAACAATCAAATGGTACACATGATCAGTTAAAGATCTGTTGAAATGGTTAAGTTATCATCGTAAACTTTTGTGTATAAACGAGAATAGTAAATAACAGTAAAATAGTAATACTACTAAAGGAACTCAATAAGCCGAATGTTCATTAAATAAATATGAAGTGTTATTTGATTTAACAATATTAAATATAATTTAATTCAAAACCAGTCACACGAATAAGTTTATTATCGATTTTGAGAAAATGTTTTATTAATTTAAGTGATTCGAGTAATTTGTCAAGTCTATTTATTAAAACCACTTTGCCATGTGATATGGCCCTTTGATTCTTAAGTCTTGAAAACGTATCGCTTATTATATCGATGACTTATGTTTGTGATATAATAAAAATTGCTTGTACGTTTCTTAATCCCTTAAACGTTGTACTCTAAATTTTTGTTATGGAAAATGAGTCATTGCCTTGGGGAAAATTTTATATTGTTCCCGATACTAATTACCTCTACATGAAATTTTATTAAAATTCTCCAGTATGTTTTTCGCAACGCCTACGAAAGTAGACAGCCGAAAAGAGAACCATTTTGCAGTATTCTGAATCAACAACGTTTTGCAACAGCAACGAATTTTTTAAGGTCTCAAAAAAGAAAAACGTTTTTGTTTTAAAATTAATTTTACTCATTGAATGTTATTTATAAAAATATATTGGCCTACCCTCGTAAAATGAGTCTCAAAAAAAAAACCTTAAATATTATAAAATAACAAATATTTGCTTGATTTAATGACGGCTTGCTACCATCGTCTGCTGTCTTTAATCGTTTGTGGACAAGTGTTTTATTCGATAATTAAGTTCAATTGAGTTTCATTTATGCTTTTTATGTTATTTCTGTTGTTGTTATTGTGCAGGAATATTCGTAGAATTATAAATAAATCTTTATAGCGCTCGAACTGCACATGCACTATGGGACTGAAAACAAAAAACGGTATTGAAAATTGAATTTCATACAAAAATAAAACTAAAAATCAAACGTATCGATTAAATAATATTATTTTCAGTATCAGCATGATTGAATCATAACCTCAACAGGTGTCTAAAAATTAGCTGTTTAAAAACGCCCAATGTTTTTTTAGCTTGAATAGATCGCTTTAGATTATTTGTTGTATTTGAAATAGAATTTTCCTTGTGGACGTATTCTGAAGTTGCAGGCCAATACCACTGAGCGACCAATAGCCTCGAATTAGCCAAAATAAATTTGATTCTTTGTGCAGCGCAATTGAAAATATGACTCGAGTCACTAAACATATCCACAGTCGTCTTGTAAATGACTGTTTACTTCATACACAATAAGACATGTGGATGCGTTCAATTAACACCAAAAAACCATACCCTACGCGTTATACTTACTTTCGGTACTATGTATGGGGTACCCTTTATTTTTTAATTTTATTTTTTTACTGTTTTTCATATTAAATGTCTGCTAATATTGAAAGTATATACCAATCTTCGTAAAATTTTAGTGTTATCTGGGGACACTGTTTAAACCTGTTTATATAATATCTGGCAAATGTCCACCACGATCATGCTGTCAGATGTGGATTCTTTCATCAAAGTTTTTAATCACTTTTTGGCAAAATGGCCATATTTCATATTTCGTTTATCACGTTACGGATTTTGAGTTTTGAGGCTGAAATCGATTAGATTACCTCTGTATAGACTCTGTCCTTAACTCTGTCCCACAAAAAAAAAATCCAGTGGTGTTAAATCACACAACCTGGCTGACCACTTAACTGCTGATTGTCGTGAAATTATGCGATCGGGAAATTTGGTTTGCAATAAATTGATCGTTTGTCAGTGATATCCACGTCATCAATAATAAGCCAATAAATCAGTTGTTAGCATCTAGCGATAGCACGATTCCTTGACCTTTACCGCATTTCCAGCTACATCTGTGAAAAAATCTGCCCAATTACGCCTCCAAACCACATAGCGCATCATACATTGACACGTTGAGCATGCAAAGGCTTCTCAATAATCGCTTTAGAATTTTCAGAAGCCCACATGCGGCAACTTTGGTTTTTATTCTTTTAGGACCAGCACTCAGGGGATGACCCCTACCTATGCAATGCATTGCGCCAGAACTAGGAAATTAGGTTGCGGGAAGAAGAAACGAGGGACTAGTGTCTGTGGACATCCGATTGAACTTTCTCAGATTGAAAGTGACAGGAAAGACCTCCGGAGGGATTTTATTCCACATACGGACTGTTCTGCTGAAAAACGAA
Organism: Trichopoda pennipes; assembly: GCA_030448955.1. Taxonomy (NCBI): domain Eukaryota; kingdom Metazoa; phylum Arthropoda; class Insecta; order Diptera; family Tachinidae; genus Trichopoda; species Trichopoda pennipes. The sequence continues at coordinate 10,110,198 of JASKUP010000052.1, read as the reverse complement.
TTTTCCTTGTAATGCGTAATGCGATTCACTGGCCAATCAACCACAAAAGGATGTGCTCTCAACCAAAATCGTGTTAAATGCGATAACGTGTGAGTATCGGAAACAAGTTCCCTAATTTCATTAGAGCACCTACCATTGTAGTAACGATAGAACAGTGAAATACACCCCACATTGCGTCGATGCTCTAGAGAATCAATAGAGTTGGATACCCTACTGTCAGTAGATAGCCTCTTCGCGCTCTTTTGTACGCGGTCGAGTAACCCCAAAATAGGCTTTGGAGCGCCGGCCCATACATGAGAGTTGTATTCCATTTTCGGACGGATATAGGTGGTATAGATAGTACGGAGATCGGATGGAGTGAAGTATCTTCTACACTGCTTTAGAAAACCGAGACACTTGAAAGCTTCTTTAGAAACCTGAAAAATGTGTTTAGTTGAACGAACATCACACTGAATTTTAATACCAAGAACATCAAGAGCTTCCGATTCCGTAATACCTATATCACCCATAGTAGCAGATGCAGCACCACTACCAAACGCAGATCTATGCGTAAGCATGCAACATTACGTCTTACGAGCATTGAATTCTACTCTATTCACACGACCCCATTCCAAGATTGTCGCAAGATCGTGATTTAGCGTATCATTCATATTTTGCCTTTTGGAACTAACCTCCAAATGGCCTGATCTAATGCAAAATTAATATGAGTGACAAATGGCGCTGTCATCTGCAAAAGAATATATAGGGTTGAAAGTTCGACAAAGAAGGTTATTTAGAAAAATAAGGAAGAGGGTAGGAGAAGAGCAATTTTGGTTGTTGACATACCCTGACAAGTGATAATGAGCTGCGTCTAAAAAAATAATTTTTGCAGAAAAACTAGCCGGTTATATCTGAATGAAGTGAGCAAATCTACGGCGGTATGAATGGTCGATCAACTTTAATTCCTGCACCGGTTGAAGCTTTTAAGGCTTCAAAGTCCAATCCTTAGGTAAAATGCGCCCCATTTGTTGAGAACGTCGAGGAATTGACAAATTTGCAACTGCTTCAACACTGTGACTCAGGACTGTGATGTTTTAAGTATAACGACCTAGTCTAACACCCTTTGGTGTTCGCACATTTCGCATCGAGCCTGTCGACTCAAATTTAACGACTAAATTCTTAATAGCCTTCTCAGAAGGACGCTTATATTGTCCGAAAATATTTTATTTTACGAAGTTTACGAAATGTTACTTTAACCGAACCACCATTTTCAGTGGCGTGGATTTTAATTATTTTAATGCGATTTTCGTACAAAATTGAATTCATTGTAATAATTGCCAATGCATCTACTACGAATACGTCAAAACTATCATGTTGCTGGTGTTGCCACAATTTAAAAACAAACTTCTTGTTGAAAAACCTACATTTGACTTTAAATATCAAAACTTTGAAAAAAAATCAGGAGAATTGTTTGTTCGCCACATTGACCTTAATTTGAATGCATTCGTTATTGATTAAAAAATTTTAATTCAAAAATTTTTTTTAATTCCTTCAATCAAAAAAATGATTTTAAATTATTCCGAACCCTGACACTTGCATCAAATCTAAAGCATAAAAATACAAACACACATCCACACACAAGTATAAATAGAATGGCCGCCACTGCACATAATTGTTATACTTTCTCATTTAATTAAAATTTATAAGTCCATTTTATTTCACATCCACTGTGTGGAACATACAAAGCACTCGTTCCACTTAATGCAGCAGATCAAGTTCAAATAAGTTAAATGACAACAAAAATAATTAAAAATCTAATTCAATTAAAACTATAAAATACACAGAAGAGCATACATACACACACACACACACACACACACACACACACACCTACATATACACACAAGTTTATAAAAACTATAAATTTTTGTTTACCTCTACGGATGACTTGAGATACTGCGGCACCTCCTTCAGATTCATATCGTAACAGCGTATTTTCAACAATTTATCCACTCGCAAATATTTACATTTTCGTTCTTCGGAACCGACAAAACCAAATGCCAACATTTTGCCAAAAATGATAAGAAATGAAATTTGCAAGATCACTGAACTAAGTTCCATACTGAAATGAGAAAGATGACAAATAATAAAAAGGATAATTTTAAATCTATTTTTTTTTTTGTTTGTTTTTTGTTGTTGTTAGCAAGGAGGAGGAACTCGTAAATATTTTAAGATTTTATTTCAGTTAAAACGAATTTGAGAAGTGAACTTTATTCACGATTTAAAAGAAAAAAAATATTTTTTATTTATTTATAATTCTCATTCTGTGTTTGTTTCTGTTCAAACAGTAATCTTATAGATATACGTCAAATTCACGCTTTCTATAGAATCATCTTGAGATCTAATATTTTACTATTTTCAGCGGTGGTCATTGCAATATAACCTATGTTTAGGGTGTCAAAATCATATCTTAATCGGCACACCCCTAAATTTTTAACAGGCATACCTTAATCAGCGTATTTAGCGCAACGCTATATAGCACTTAGATTTGCTGCTGAAATTTCATACCTAAAAAAGAATGTCATCGATGTGTCTTCAGCAGCAACGTTAATTCTATTTTGTTTTTGAAAACCCTGCAGTTAGAAAAAAGATAAAAACGCTAGATTACACTGAAAATAACTAAGTTGTCATTACTTGAAATAAAGAAGAAGAAACAAAAATAATAATAACCAGCTTCCTTACCTAACGCACTCTGGAAATTGATAATTTTTCTAATTTAGGTTTCCTTTATATCAGATGGTTTAATTTGAGGTTAGAAAGTAAATTGTCTGTCAAATAATTAAATGTCAAGAACTGAGCTGTCATTGTTTGAGATTTATTTTATTTTTTTTTTATTTATTTTATTGCACTACAGATAGTGTGATTCGTTTTACATTCGCACCTGGCTATGTAGCCTTAATCAGATGGTGGACAAACCACAATTTTATAATTTGCAACGTCATACATGCGTCCTAGGAAGCCGAAGACATAATTCTAAGCAACAGAACCACCTAGTTGCAACTTTAATGATTCCAGGTCAGGGCTGCAAACCATCACACCTTGCTAAAGAGTTGGAGACTTTCAACTCCTGTCCAGAACACATGTCTAGCATGCTCACTGGACTGGATCATTCACTTTGCGTGTCATTATCAGTGAGATGATCCTGGTCACAATAATAACCGTTATCTGTTATGGGGCCGCGAAATCACAACCACCACGTTACTCCCATATAGGGGCCAACCTCAATTATCAGTCAGAGAACTATTAACTGTCTAAAGAGACAAACAATGAACTCTGTGGCTCACTAATCCCCATGGAAATAATGCACTACAATTTAAGCAAAGAATTTTAATTGTGAAATTTTACTATCAAATTAGTGAAAAGTTCGATTCGTAAAATTCGTTCCTTCAGAGACCGCTGTGCGCAATTTAATCACGAAATTCAAGGATCACAGTATTGCTGCTGATACTAAAGCAAAATAATACGCTCGTTGTGGCCGTAGTAATGCTTTTGCATAGTCGCTATACAGCAAGGTGTTGAGAATGAACCTGAAACATCAACTCGTTGAAGTGCGTAGCAATTAAGCAGAGGCACTTTGCGCAGTATTTTGCATACAAATCTTCATGCTCATAAAGTTTGACTCGTTTAAGAATGAAAGCCAACCGACCAGTGCTTGCTTTAAACGTTTTTTTAAATTGGCGATTTGAAAAACTGAACGAAAATAATGCATTTTTCCGCAAAATCATTTTAAGTGATGAATCTTATTTTCAATTAAGCGGTTATGTCACAAATGGGGCTCACAAACGCCACAAATAGTCTTCGAAAAACCAAAGTAATCATATGACGCGGTATGAGCTTGGAAGCGCCGTCACAGTGAAAACTCTGGGCTACAAAATCATAATGTGCAATTTTTTGTGGCCCCTATTGGCTAATGTTGACATTAACCGACCTTTGGATTCAGGAATACGGCACCACACAGTCATCCAAATTTAGTTATTGCATCATAAATTCCCCGGTCGCGTTATTTCTCAATTTGGCAATGTCAATATGTTACCTCTTTCGAATATGGTTGTGTATATCCTTGAACAACGCTGGGAAACATTGCGACATTTCTTTGAAAATCATGGTAATGTTGCAAAATGTGTGCGAAAATTGCGTACGGAATTTGGAAGAAGAGAAGCACCTTCAGTTCGTTATTTTGTGAAAAAAGTGAAAGAAACTGGCATTCACATCAATTAACCAAAGCGTGAAAAGTCAAAACAGTGCGTACACTCGAGAATATTGATGTAATCTTAATGTAATCTCACCATTAAGCCATGTGTCATCCGGGGTTAAAAGGGAGTCCAGTCCCCTAAAGGCTAGCAGAAGCCAACTGGACAACCTCCACGTTATTTGCACTGGAATCAATAAGCCCCCAGAGTTCAGCTGTTGCTGATTATTGAGGTTGGCCCTTCGGGGAGAATCGTGGTGGTTGTGGTTTCGCAGGCCCACATGAAATGATTAAGGGGCCAGGATCATTCACTTTTGAACGAGAACACAGGGTGACTGAATCGGATCCAGTGAGCATGCCATGCCATGTGTTCTGGACCAGGAGTTAGAAAATCTCCAAGGAGTGGGGATGGCTGCCCTGATCTCTGCTCCCGAAATTGCCACTAGGAATCAACTGTTGGATAGAGATATCCATCGGCTTCCTAGGGCGTAGGTGCACGCTACATATCACCCAAAGTGGTTAGGCCCACCATCAGATATCACCTCGCGGTCGGTGCTGATGTAAACCTTATCACCTCGTTCTTGTGATTAAAAACGGCTGAATTAATTTCTTTATCGCTATTTAAAAGTCCTGGTTAAGGTGAACAATTTCAACATATCTAAATAAATAGCGCAACCAAGAATGGGTTAAAAATGTTATTCCGGAAATACTTTAAAATGAAAATGGTGGATCGTTAACGGGATAGAAGAATTTGTCAAAAAAAAACAATAACGGGTCCGCAATTTAACGTTTTTTTTTTCAACTAGTGCTTATTTTGTGAATCTAACACTTAGCTCATGTTTGATTTGACAGATAATTAGTTTTAACCCTCTGCTAAACGAATATGGTGGTGTATACGCTTGAACAACGCTTCGCTAAGTGGGCCTGCGATCGATTTACAGAAGATGCCGATTTTGCAAAAAAAAAATTATCTTTTCAGATGAAGCTCATTGATCTTACCGGGTATGTAAACAAGTAAAATTATCGCATTTTGCGTGGAAAATTGCGTGCATACATTGAAAAGCCGACGCACCCAAAACGAGTCACTGTTTGGTGCGGATTTTGCTTCAGAGGCATAATTGGACCATTTTTCAGGAGTGGCCGTTACAGCCACTAGCGATCGTTATCGGGCCATGTTGAACGAATTTTTGTTCACAAAAATTGAAGAGGAGGATATTGGCAATATTTGTTTTTAACAGGACGGCGCTACGTGCCATACAGCCAAAGCAGTGTAGTTTTGTTTATAGCATGTAAAACAAAAAAAAGTTATTTGGCGGACCCTATACATCAGACTATATAGCAGACAAGCAACTATAGAGCAACAAGAGATTAAAGGAAGCTAAGTCTGCACAAGCAGAGGGGTACGGCAATATTTTAGAAATTTGGGCTCAGGAAGGGTTTTCGGTAAAAAACAGATTAAAAACAGATCATTGGACTTTGAACACTTGAAAGGCGGTTAGGGAACATTTTTCGGAGTGTGTTTGAGAAACGCTTTAAGTTCCGGGGGAAACACCAGTGATAGATCATAACAACTTTAATTGCTGCTTAATCGATGTATTCATAGTCATGGAACGATATCAATCTGTAGATATCAAGGTTAACTTTAGACTATAAATTAAATTGACGACCGTACTCACGATTAAAAACAAAAAGTAGTCGAATGTACTCACGATTAAAAACAAGTCGAATTTTTTTTAATAATAAAGGTGAGAATCGCAAGAAGGATTATTAATAATCTTCAAGTGGACGTAACTAAGAAATCAAAAGTAGTGTTTCTCAGCAACATTTCTCTATTTTGAAATAGTCAGACAGCTAGAAGTTAGACTCATACCCCAAGACTTCAATACCATTCATAGGCCACTCTTTAACTTTTTATTTTATGGTTTTATTTTTTGTTATTATAATATTAGATGTCTGCCTAAAACCGTTCAAATGCTAAGACAATTAACATTAAAATCAGATCTTCTAAAGGAATACCCTTTAGAAAGATCTAAGATCTATTTAATTTTGTACACTACTTATTCTAGAAGGCTCTTACGGTTGTTTAAAAATAAATCTAAAATATTAAATGTAATGTCACGTATGGGACACCCCTTAAATTTTAATTTTATTTTCTATAATTGTGGTTACGGCGGACATGCACGCTGTAAAAATTTCATTTTTAGGGCTAAAACAATTTCAAAGGTAAATGGCTTAAAAATCACTCCATGGGAACACCTTTTTATTTCCGACTTTTGTTATTTATTGTTATAGCGGCCATAATAATGTTTCTGCCGTGTCCAACTATGAACGCTATAGAGAGATGTTTTTCAATTTTCAACAATAAATAAATAAAGCATTTAATTATATTATAGGTGCCCCTCTAGGCTAATAGGTAGTGTGCTAGCTTATAAGACTGGGGGTTGTTGGTTCAGTTCCCAAAGAAGACCTTGGTTTTTCTCACTACAAAAATAAAAATTGACTGTCGGTGGGGTTGCTCAGTCATGAAGGCATAGTCATGGTCGCTGTGCTGTCTTATGCGACAGTTAATTTCCGTAACTATACTTCTACTTTCACCCCCTGTCTCATCTCTTCTCTATCCCGTTCCTAAAGTATGTAACACGATACTTGACATTCAGGCATCCTTTAAAAAAAAAATCAACAAAAGGGTGGCCCTTCATAGGGATTTTTTTTTAATTTTAACCATTAAAAGCTATTAAAGTTATTTAATTAAAATCTATTAATAATGTAATGATGTAGCTTGATAGCGTAAATTAGCATCTCTTTCTTTTTTAAGTTGTGTCAGTAGCGCCGCATACACAAAAAGAGGACGGGAACATTAGCAAAGATTTTATTTTCATTGTCATTGTTAAATCTTATTAAATTTTTTATAGATCACAAACTTTATAACAAATTTAAATTATCATCAAATTTTATAGCAAAAAAACTTCAATAAAATTATGATGAAATATTTTGATGAATTTGCATGCTTCTCATCTCAAAAACTGTTGGAATTGGCACTTGATTTGCCACAACAATGAATCCTTAAATCTGGCATTTCAAAAAAAAAATTTTTCAGTCAATGAAAGTCGGAGATTTCACTTCTGTTTGTTTGATATTTGATATTTTTCTTGTAGAGAACGTGTGTTCAAATTAACCGTAAGCATATATCCTATTTGAAAGAAAGGGAGGAATAGAGAGAAAGAAAAAGATTGAGAAAACAAGGAAAGAGGACATTTAACAATTTGTTGTTTTTATATATTTTCTATTTGTTTGTTTGTTTTTTAAAATTATAAATGCTGGTCATTAAATTTAAGACATCCTTTTCCAATTTAAAGTTTTATCCTTTTCGCACGGAAACAAAAACGAAAGTGTGTTTAAGAAACGAATACAAGAAATTACAAAGAATTTCTACGTTCGAGAATTTTTATTATTTGCAATTCCATATCACAAGAATTTGAAATATTTCATTGATAAAATAAAAGTTATTTTATACAGACAAAGGGTGACCCGAAAGTACAAAAAGTAGCGATTTTATTTATTGAAATATATCCATTTGCAAATTCTATTATTGTTCTTCAGCAAACATATCGATAGCCCAGATAAAAACTTTCTGCATTATAATTAGTATAACTATGATCTTACTGCCAGTAATAAAGATTAGCTAAAATAGAAAGGGTGTTTTTACAGAGGCATAGAGCTTAGAAATAGAATAATACGAGCATTTTTTAAATCAGCATGAAATTTACTTTAATCGAATAATTTAAACACGACTTCTGGCATATGACCACCACGGCTGGGTCAGTAATAGTCAACTCTGAAGGTTAAATTTTCTAACAATGGTTGCCGTATATCGGAAATAATGCGGCGAATGTAGTAGGTCAATCGTATAGGGTCTACCGGTGTTGACTAGCAACTTTACATATCTCCACAGAAAATAGTCTAATGGCGTTAGGTCGAACGATCTTGCACGCAAATTTAAGGTTCAGAAACAAAAAATTATCCCTTTTCTATAATAAAGCAATTATGGCATGAGCTGTGTGACATGTTGCGCGGCCTTATTAAAATCACAACTCCTACACATCATGGCTGTTCAATTTATAAACGAAAATGTCAGTAATCATGGCTCTATAGCGTTCACCATTGACTGTAACATATTATCTCCTATTGTTTCTAAAAAATCACGGGCCAATTCGATTCCAACAGCCCATAAAGCACTCAAACCGTCAGTTTCTTTTGATTTAATTGTGTCTCAACATACAGTTGAGGATTATCATCTCGTCAAATACAACAGTTTTGTTTATCGACATATCCATTCGAACGCAAGAGAGCTTCAACGCTAAACAAAATTCGTTTATGAAATTACAATACAATGGCAATCTTGTTTTGGGCCCAATTTGCACAATTTGAAGGCGGTTTTCAGGCGTCAATCTATTCATGTTAAAATTACATGATAAGATTTACATCTGCACCTGGCCGTAAGCCATAATCAGATGGTGATCAAACCACTTTGAATGAAAAGCAACGTGATTCACGCCCTAGAAAGGACTAATTCTAGCAACAGGTTATCCCTAGTTGGATAGAGTTTGAAGTTTGCAGAATAAAGGCCCCCTTGGTACTAAAATTATTGTAATTTATGGAGTCTGAAAGTCCAGGTGACTGCTGTTGTTTAATTGTCCAAAAGCAAAATGTCCATTGCAAACATGATGCCGGTGTGGCCAAAGCAATACAATACATGGTCAATTAAAATCAGTAATTGACCATGTATTGTAATTAAACCATTTACAGAATCCTTTGGCACGAGGCGAGGTCTAGTTGAAACTAAATCAAATTTAGGCAAAGAGAACATTTAGGATAATTTTGAAATATCAAGTTTTAATAAAAGTCAGTGTTTTTCATGCTTCATTTTGGAATAAGTATTGCTATATGACGCCTCTAGCCCACAATCAGCATCCAACAACGATCTGCTGTGCGTTCTCTTGTAAACCAATAGTGTTTGCTCTAAATCGAAAATGGGGATACTTTTTTTTCTCGTAACAGCATTTAGGGAATGACTCCTACACATGCAATGCATTGTACTAAAACTACGAAATTAGGTTATGGAGTGGAGGCAGGAGGACAGGATAGAGCTCTGGAGGGAGTTTAGTCCACATACGAACTGTGCTGCTAAAAAATGAATTTTTGTCTATAATTCGTAGAGTGATTCACTGGAAAATCAACCACAAATGGCTGCGCTCTCAACCTAAATCGAGTTAAACGCAAAAAGTGCGAGTAGTAGGAATAAGTTACCTAATTTCATTAGAACACTTACCATTGTAGTAACGATAGAACAGTGATATACAACCCAAGTTGCGTCGATGCTCTAGAGCATTGATACAGTTGGATACCCTACTGTCCCCAATGAACCTTTTGGTCCTCTCCTGTACGCGGTCGAGCAACTCTAAAAAAGACTTTGGACCGCCGGCCCATACATGAGAGTTATATTCCAGTTTTGGGTGGTATAAATAGTGTAGTGATCGGATGAAGTGAAGTATCTCTTACACCGTTTTAGAAAACCGAGGCACTTGCAAGCTTCTTTAAAAACCTAGTTCATCGAACATCACAATGAATTTTCATGCCAACAACATCAAGTGCTTCAGTTTCCGTAATACCTATATCATCCTTAGTAACAGATGTAGCACCATTTCTGAACACAGATGTATGCGTAAGCATGCAACATTCGGTTGCAGTGCAGTTTCTAGATGTGACTGTTACTATGAAGCGATATCTCTTAAAAGTCTTTCTATCAAAAATTGAATGATGTGGAGTTGATGTGTTTGAAAATCTGTTGTCAGAAGACGATGAAAATGAAATAAGAGTGATCAGAATTGACTGCCAAGACTATTTAATTTATGAGCTTCCTTGCAATGAAAAATGCTTGCGAAGAAACTCACACGTTTACGTTAGATGAGAAAGGATATTTAATTTAATTTTGCTGCATCAGTGAACTTCATCAACATTTTAGCAAAGTGGTCATACAGACGAGTGGCTAAAAATGCTGCTAAGACTAGTTAAGCCATAAATATCCTACGATAAAGTTTTTTTTCTTTTTTTCAATAATTATTTATTGTATCTTCAAGAAACTGAGCTAACAATAAGTTTTAAAATCTTAAATTCTAAAAAAAAGTTACATTAGTCCCGACCATGTCAGAACTAACCTTTTGGGTAAAAAAAATTGACATTAAAAAAAAAACAAAAATATTTCTAAGATGTGTAATCTGTAGCATTGAGGATTAAAGCTGCGGTATCCCTCTTTTTTAATCGGTTATGTTCACTATAATTCAAGATATTGCGAGCAAGGGGGTTAGGATGGTCTTCAAGCTTCATTAAGTATTTGCCTGCGTATTTTATGATTTCTCTAGTCTAAATCACAATGTATGTTTGAATTTCTGATGTACCATGGAGCGGAAGTTATAAACCGTAAAATTTTATTTTGCATACGTTGGATTCTATCCACATTTGAAGCTGAGGCAGTGCCCCAAAGTTGGATTCCGTAAGACCATATTGGTTTTAAAATAGTCTTGTAAATTAGAAGCTTACAATCTAGGCTAAGTTTTGAGTTCCTGCCAATAAGCCCATGTAGTTGTGTTAGCTTAAGTTTCATTTGTGTTAGCTTTGAGTCAATATGATGTTTCCATGTAAGGCGACGGTCAAGATGTATACCAAGATATCTCACATAAGTATGGTGAGGAACAATGTGATTATTGATTCAAACGGGTGAACAATTATCTCTTCGCAGGGTGAAGGTCACATGAATGCACTTTGGAACGTTCACTTTAATTCTCCATAATTTTAACCACAACTCTAACTGAGTTATATGTTGCTGAAGATTTATGGATGCTTGATGGGAGTTTTCATGCGAACTTAGACACACTGTATCATCAGCAAACGTAGAAGTGTGGACAGTTTCACTTACAGGCATATCGGAGGTATATATCAAGTATAAAACTGGTCCAAGAATGCTACCTTGTGGTACGCCTGAGGAAATTGGTTTGGATACACTAACGAAGTTTTCTTCAACAACAGAAAATTTCCGTCCAAATGTGTAGCTTTTTAATAGGTTGCTTATATTACAAGGCAAGTGAGCGGTCAGTTCTACGATAAAGTAAATAAATTATATATTTTCGGCAACAAACTGTTTTTGGGTGTAGAAATCAAATTTTACGCAATTTTTGTAAGACCCTTTTTATATATTTCTAATCTGCCTCAATAACACATACACACACGCTTAATTATGTGTTAACTATCTTTTTAACAATAACTTCAATATAAAAATAAAATAAATAAGGTGAGCATTGGAAGATCATCATCTGCCGCAATTATCGCTCCTATAAAATTCTTTGTTTGTTTTTCTTAATTATTTCAAATAAAATTCATTCAAGTGTATCGCCGCTTTACACAAAAAAAAAACAAAAAAATGATAAAACATATTGATTTCTAAATATTCGTCCATTAAAAATATTTTGAAAAAATATATATAGGGTTTTTTACAGAGGTATACAACTTTAAGTTGGCAACACTTTTTCAACTTGCGGCCATTTTGTCAGCTGTCAAATGGTTTATGTTTGATTTGGGATTCCAACATGAATAAACTGACTCCTAAAAAGTGCTTTCAAATTGTAGATCAGGCTCAAAACAAGATTGCCGTTGAGCCCGATTTTCATAAGCAAATTCTTTTTAGCGTTAAACTTTACTTTAAGAATGGATACGTCAGTGAAAACTGCCGTCATTGGAGTAATGTTATTTCTCAAGTTTGACACACCGTTACATCTAGAAAAATTGCCTGTTTGGTGTGTTTTATGGGGCGGTGGCATCTTTGGTCTGTACTTTTTTAAAAACGATGCTGGCCAGAAAGTTACCGCTATAGAGTGGTCAGAGATTGGTGACTTTTTTTGTTCATCAATTGAGCAACCATGATGAAGTGCAGCAACTGTGGCTTCAACAAGATGACAAAACATGTTACACAGCTCGGGCCACAATTAATTTATTGCAGGAAAGGCTTTGCAATCGCATAAATTTGCGTTTTTGATCCGTAAATTTGTCTCCAAGACCTCTAGACTATTTTCTGTGTGGATATGTATTTCACATTAATTTGACAGACATGATGTGCATAAGCGGTGGTTTAAACAAGACTTTGCAATATGCCATACATTTGGTAACTATATAGTTGCTCGTTTTGGAACCGTGAATTCGCCGCCAAGATCGTGCGACTTAACACCGCGAGACTATTTTCTATGGGGGCTTGTAAAGACGACAAACCCGAAATGATTGACAACATTTGCCGATATTATTACCGATTTGTGGCCACAAATGTTGGAAAAAGTCATCAAAAATTGCATCTCCAGATAAAACAGTAGCCGAGCCAGCCGCGAAGGTCACATGACAGAATTTGTATTTAAATTATAATGCCAAAAGATTATCTTTCGAATAAAGAAAATTTCATGACAATTTATGCCATTTCAAGGCAAAAATACCCTATATATTGAGATAAATTTTTTTTTTATATAATAATAGAGTTGCCAATTACATTTTTAAAAGGGTAAAAGCTTATTTTAAATTTGTAATTTTAAAATAACAAAAATGATTTAAAATTTAATTTAAAATTATTTGTTAAATAATTTATCAAATTGTTATTATAATTAGTTATTTGAGTTTTTAAAAATATCTAATTTTAGAAGGGTTAGATAGAATCCACTCCTCCTTCGTTCTGTAAAAGAAAATTTTGTTTAAGACATATAATTCACTAAGATGGCTTCGGTTTGTGTAACATTTCGTTTGGGGATTAAAAGATGAAGAAAAATCATTTTTTGTTTTATATTTGAACAGGAAAAATTTTATTTCATTGCACAACAGTAATGAATTCATTTCGATTACAAAAATGAAGTGGAATTTAGTTGAACTTCTCTAAGTAAAAAATAAAAGTGAATCCAAAGTAAATACTGAATCGAAGCGTTATACGTGTCCGCAGATTAACCGTTTAATTGAAGTGCTCTTTGGTAAACCACATTTTTTGTTTTTTGGTCTAACGTTAACACAAACAAAGCGGATGGTTTCCCAACTCGTGAACACGCAACGTATAGCTGCCCATGTGAAAAACATTGATTTTCTAAATTTATCCCGCAAACACTAAGCGATTGGCATTGCCACTTGTTAATTGTCACTGCGAACGCAAGGCGAACCGGAAATTGCAATCGTTTGAAGTCAAACGGAAGATCAGTCGGAAACATTCTTATTCGAGGAATACATACATTTTCACCTGCGTACTTTCCATTAATAATGGCTGCCTCAATCAAATGCAAAGTCACGGTGGATTAAAATTACGGAATATCATAATAACTGAACCAACTTTGAGTTGCAAGTTATGTGGTGGAAATCCTCGTAACTCCAGAGAGTTCAAAAACTCCGGTGGATAATTTACTGCATCATCAGGATTTTTTATGGAATCAATGGATTTGTATGTCGCCAAATTGCCATCGATTTTTGATTGAATGTTAAAATTCAGTGCGTGCTCATCATTATTCTTTGGGGCGAGAATTGCTCGTTGACTTAACCAAGCATAATTTTCTGATAATTCTCATGATAATGTTTGGGAAAATATTTTCAATAAGAGCTAATTGAGAGTCTACAAATCGGCAAAAGTCGTTGGTAAGAGTAATTAATCCAGCTGTCGCATCAACTGGGACTATTCCATTTCCAACAGCTAACAATTGTTTGGAAAATTGTGCAGTATTTAGATCATTTTGGAGTTGAACTCTCATATTAGTCGTTAGCGATAATGTTTTTCGGTTATTTCACAAAGGTGATGCCTTCAGGCAAGCATTCAATTCATCTGCTAGCGTTGCACGGGGAATTACTGGCAACGTCTGCCTGAAATCGCCTGCCAACAATATCATCCAGCCGCCAAAGATGTTACTATTTGGCCGAAGATCCTTCAGCGTGAAGTTAAATGCTTCAAGTGATTTCTTGTGTCTTTGTGCACTCATCCCAAACAATGAGCTTGCATTGCATCAACAATTTGCCCATTGCGTGATTTGATTTACATCTGCATCGACTATATACTCATAATCAGATGGTGGTCAAACCACTTGGTTGATTGGACATCACCCACGCCCTAGAAGGCCATCGAATAAATATATCCTCCAGTCACTTCTAGTTGCAATTTCGAAAGCCCGAAGTAGGCCGCAGCCTTCACTCCTTACTAAAGAGTTGGAGGCTTTTCAACTCCTGGTCCAGAACGCATGAAGCTCTTTTTTATCAAGAACACGACAACATTCATACTCACTGAACCTGAACCATTCATTGTGTTAATTTGAATGATCCGACCCACAAACTCTTACGAGGGTCCGAAACCACAACCACCACGATACTCCCATATAGGAGCCAACCTCAATAATCAGTCAGAGAACATCTTTGCCTAAAAAGAACAAATAGTGAACTCTGCGAGCTTACTGATTCCCGTGGAAATATGTGGATTGTCCAGGTGACTCCTACTAGCCTTTGAGTGGCCTGGGCTCCCTTTTACCCCGCAAGACACCAGTCTTAATGGAATAGTAGGTTCCAAAAAGACTATCATGTGCCCCCGGGGGGAATTTGCCCATTGCACTGGATCGGGAAATATTGCATGTTGGAGTATCAATTGTGTTTAAATTGAGTGGCAACTTAAGCGCAGAATGTGCAGTACGACCGCCATCTAGAAGAGTCGCCGTAATTCCAGATGATGCTAACGCCAAAGCTATGTCACATCTTGATCGAAAAGTGGCCAAAATCAATGAACTGACAAATATTGTCCCTGTTCCTCCAGGTGCATCCAGGAAGCCTAGACCACCAGTATTATTGTCCACCGCTTGCATAAATGTTTCGTATTTTAGTTTTTGCTGTTCATTCAGCAACGGCACATTATTTCGAACGAATTCCTGCAATGTATCAACATTGTATTGCAGCTCTCGATATAATTCTTGGTTGAATGCATCGTGCAGCGATCGATTTGGCGCAATCATTCCTACTTCAATCATTAGCATGTTTGCAATAGTCAACCATTGATCCTCAATCAGAATCAATCCTTCATTGTATATTTCATCGATTATTTGCATGTCGAACGTACTTATTTTTGTGAGGGATACTCACACACCACTTACTGGTGTCGTTATAGTACATGCTATATGTCAGAGATGGCGCTGTAAAAATGAAAAAATGATTTTCCCTGTTTTCCTCCTTTTCTCTTGAAATTTTTCCTGAATTTTCTTTACTATAAACCTCACGGAACCCGAGACCTTTCCAACCAATGCAAAACCGTGGAAAGCGATTCGTGTGTTCTAAGATTATAGCGTCAGGCAGGAAAACCCGACTTATTTATTATTATTTTTTTATAGAGAAGAATCTTTTTAGCGTTAAACTTTACTTTTGAAATGGAGACGTCAATAAAAACTGCCGTCTTTGGAGTGATGATATTTTTCAAGTTTATATACTGACCGTTATATACACCGTTACATCTAAAAAAAATTGTCTGTTTGGTGTGTTTTATAGGCCGGTGAAATCATTGGTCTGTACTTTTTTAAAAACGATGCTGGCCAGAAAATTACAGCCAATGGTAACTACTATAGAGTCATGATTACTGACTTTTTCATTCATCAATTAAAAAACCAGGATGTGCAGATAGTTTAATTGCTTCTAACTGCGTCCATATTACGTTCAGACTGAGAGGGGATTAATGGTGTAAGAGTGCCGGCAAATAACAATGTAAGATACATGTGCGTATATTTTCCGACGGGCTTTAATTTATTCGGGTAAGATTTTATGTCGACCCTCGTCAAATTTGGTTCGTGAACCAACCGGTTGCGACTATTTGCCATCTTCAGTGTTCTCTTTATACAGTATAAACCAAATTTGACGAGGGTCGATGTAAAATCATACCCGAACGTAAGATATCTTGGCATACACTTTGACCGTCTTCTTACGTGCTCCTACCATATAGCAGATAAAATCACCTATCTGAAACTCAGATCTGCACAACTTCACTGGCTTATTGGCACTAAGTCACCTCTCGACTTGGGCCTTCAGATACTTTTATACAAGGCAATACTAAAACCTATTTGGATGTATGGAGTATAATTATGGGAAGCAGCATCACCATCGAACGTAGAGAAGCTCCAAAGAAAGCAGTCTAAACTTCTCACAATAATAACAGGTGCTCCGTGATATATCAGGAACAACAACATCCATAGGGATCTCAACATAGCTTTTGTTGGTGTATAAGACAGCTTCGAACTCACCCTAATCGTCTTGCCAGAGCTTCACTTTTATTTGAGCGTCACACTTATCTAAAGAGTTTGCAAACCACTGATCCCTGTTGAGATAGATGTATAACGAACAATTTTTAGTTGCCAACCACAGTGGCAGTAACACCTTTTTTTTAGGTTAAGCTTCGTAAAATTATTGTTAATTCCTTCGGGAAAGATCCAATAAATAAATGAATAGAAAAAACAAAAAATTATGTGCAGCAGCGCTGATTCCAATAAGACGTTGCAACGGTGTCACACAGCCAGTTAGAGCGGTCACAGTTAAATTATAACGCCAGAAAGTTATTCTTTGAATAACGTAAATCTCAACTTAATTTAAATACTTTATTTTCACTTTATTCCATTTCAAGGTTCTATACCTTTATAAAGAACACCCTTTAATTTAGTTAAACGTTTTCATTTAGCTTTATTACTTTACTCTAACTATTTATTTAAAATTGGAAATAACACTATTGAACTATTCAGTCCATCATTTGATTTGTTGTGCAAATAATGCGACAAATTAACAAAATGGATAAAACTGTCATCATAGTAATTTATCACTGGCATAACGTGGTTTAGTCAAAAATAGAAGACATATAAAATTATTTTATTTTACAAAAATAATGCGTTGAAATAAAATCCCAGACGGACAACAGCTGATGGGAGTGACATAAGCATAATTTTCGATATTCAAGTTCGCCTTAGTTGACTGAATAAGGAGGTGTGTTGTGTTATGTTATTTTATTTTATTTAACCCCTTCACTTAAATTCAATTTATTTTATTTTGTACTTGAATGTTTAATAAAATGACCTTAAAATTTAATTTTTATAAAATAAAAGAAAACTGAAAATTATTTTGAATGCAATTTAGTGCAGTTTTTCGTGAGAAAAAGTTTTAAACATTAACTTTGACGAGTGACAATTAAACACTGTGATCCATTTAGTTCTTACTGTCGCTTAAAATATATTTTTAATATATGAATATAAAATATTTTCCTCGATTAATTTTTAGTCGATTACTTTTAAATAAATAATAGCCATGAATTTCAAAATATTCCCTTTCAATTATAATTTATTTTAGTATTATTTAATACAGAGAAGTATTAATTCAGGCAATAATGCCTATTGAGTCAAGTACCGTGCTACATTCTTTAGCAAAGGGGTAGAGAAGAAATGAGGCAGATAGTGAAAGTAGAAGGATAGTTACGGAAATTAACTGTCGACACAGCACAGCGACTGAGCAACCCCATCGACAGTCAATTTATATTTTTGTCGTGAAAAAAACAGTCTTTGTTGGGAATCGAACCCACAACCCCCGACTGATAAGCACTACCTACTAGCCTACAAGGGCACCTGTTTAGAATACAGTAAAACCTTTAAATGACTAACTCTTAAAATATTCCGTGCTAAACATTGTTATACGAGTCACCTCATGTGTTATAATAGTGAACAAATTTTAAAGTTATTTAAATTCTTCATGTATTAGTGAATTATATGTCTTAAACAAAATTTTCTTTTACAGAACGAAGGAGGAGTGGATTCTGTAACCCTGCCTAAATTAGATATTTAAAAAAAACAAATCTAGCCTCTATAAAACTCAAATAACTAATTATAAAAATTATTTTATAAATTATTTAATAAATAATTTTGAATTAAATTTTAAAATTACAAATTTAAAATAAAATTTTACTCTTTCAAAAATGTAATTGGCAACTCTATTAATATATAAAAAAAATTATATCTCAATATATAGTGTATTTTTTATAAAGGTACAGAACTTTGAAATGGCATAAATTGACATGAAATTTTCTTTATTCGAAAGATAATCTTTTGGCATTATAATATAAATACAAATTCTGTCATGTGACCTTTGCGGCTGGCTCGGCTGTTGTTTTATCTGGAGATTCAATTGTTCATGACTTTTTCCAACATTTGTGGCCACAAATCGGTAATAATATCGGCAAATGTTTTCAATCATTTCGGGTTTGTCGTCTTTACAAGCCCCCATAGAAAAAAGTCTCGCGGTTTTAAGTCGCACGATCTTGGCGTCGAATTCACGGTTCCAAAACGAGAAACTATATAGTTACCAAACGTATGGCATATTGCAAAGTCTTGTTGAAACCACCGCTCTTGCACATCATATCTGTACCCCCCGGGGGTACATATATATGGTCTTTATAGAACTTCGACTATCTAGACACAGTGCAACTGGGGGAAAAAGGGAGCCCAGTCCCCTGAAGTCAGCAGGGGTACAACTGGAAACTCCATTTTATTTACACGGGCATCAGTAAGCTCGCAGAGTTCCGTTATTTGTCTCTTTAGACATTTAACTCTGCTCTAGCTGAATATTGACGTTGGCCGCTATATGGGAGTATCGTGGTGGTTGTGGTTTCGCGGCCCCATATCCGGTCTATTGTTTAATATGGTGGCCAGGATCATTTCGCCGTTAATGCCACGCTAGGTGAATGATCCAGTCCACTGAGCATGCTAGACATGTGTTCTGGACAGGAGTTGGAAAGTCTCCAACTCTTAAGCAAGGAGTGATGATTTGCAGCCCTGCTCTTGAATCATCGAAGTTGCAACTAGAAAGTTCTGTTGCATATAATTATAGCTTCGACTTCCTAGGACGAGCATGACGTTCCAAATTATGCAGTGGTTTGATCCACCATCTGATTAAGGCTTCATGGCTAGGCGCGAATGTAAATCGAATCACACATCATGTCTGTAAGATTAATGTGAAATACATATCCACACAGAAAATAGTCTAGAGGCCTTACAGACAAATTTACGGATCAAAAGCGCAAATTTATGCGATTGCAAAGCCTTTCCTGCAATAAATTAATTGTGGCCCGAGCTGTGTAACATGTTTTGTCATCTTGTTGAAGCCACAGTTGCTGCACTTCATCATGGTTGCTCAATTGATGAACAAAAAAAGTCACCAATCTCTGACCACTCTATAGCGGTAATTTTCTGGCCAGCATCGTTTTTAAAAAAATACAGACCAAAGATGCCACCGGCCAATAAAACACACCAAACAGGCAATTTTTCTAGATGTAACGGTGTGTCAATATATTAAATTGAGAAATAACATCACTCCAAAGACGGCAGGTTTCATTGACGTCTCCATTTCAAAAGTGAAGTTTAACGCTCAAAAGAATTTGCTTATAAAAATCGGGCTCAACGGCAATCTTGTTTTAGGCCTGATCTACAATTTGAAAGCATTGTTTAGGAGTCAGTTTATTCATGTTGGAATGCCAAATCAAACATAAACCATTTGACAGCTGAAGAAATGTCTGCTAGTTGAAAAACTGTTGCCAACTTAAAGTTGTATATCTCTGTAAAAAAACCCTATATATTTTGTTTAGTTTAGTTTTTTAGGATGTAACGATGTCTCAACATATTTTGAGAATTTTCATTATTCCAAATACGACAGTTTCGCCGTATTGACGTTTCCACTCAAACAAAGTGTGATTAATCGCTAAACAAAATTTGCTTATCGAATCAATGGCAATCTTGTTTTGGGACCTATTTTTACAATTTGAAAATGCTTCAAATGTTGTCTTCCACATTTTTGACTTATTGACGTAGAATATTGACTTTATAAATATCCACAGAAAATAGTCTAGCGGTGTTAAGTGGCATGTCCGAAAGGAGAAACTCTCTAGTTACCAAACGTTTTTGTCATATTGCGCCGCCTTGTTGAAATCACAGCTCATGCATATCAAAGCTGTACAATTAATTAACGAAGACGTCAGTAATCATGGCTGCATAGTAGTCACTATTGCCTATAGCGTTCCTAATGAAATACAAAGTAATGATTGCTTTAGTCTTTAAAGCACATCAAACGGTCAGTATTTCTGGATGTAACGGGGTCTTAACATACACTTGACGATTATCAGCATTTCTAATATGGCTTTTTTTTTACTTACTGACGCATCCATTCTAGCAAAGGTGAGCTTTAACGCTAAACAATATTCGTTTATGAATTATCGGAATCAACGGCAATCCTGTTTTGCGCCCAATTTAGTGCATTTGGAAGCGTTTTTCAGACATTAATCTATTTTTATGTTGAAATGCTAAGCCTCACTAAACATGTCACTTGACAGCTGATAAAATGTCCATCAGTTAGAATAGTGTTGCCAGATGAAAGTTCTATTTAAATTCGTCAAGTAAAACAAGTTCAACAACAAAATGAGAGTTCTTGGCGAAATCAATAAGATGTCAAAAATAAAACCGTAGTTTATTTGTTGATTTTTCAAAATGAATTGTAATTCTTTAAAATATCTTTAGAATTTCCTTGAATATTATTTGAAGTGTAGTTTAGCCTAATGCAGAAGTACTTATTTTTGGGGCTACTTTCAGGTGCAATTCTCAGAATTGAGTCCAATATCAATGGGCTGAAAAATGTTGTACTATATTATGGAACTTGTCTCAATATGTTGCCTGTTTTACAGCTCCTTTTTGTCAGTTGCCGCTTTTCTCGATCGCTTTTTATTAAATTTTTTGGCACGATCAACTTAACACACAATAATTTCAAAGAGTGTATCGAATCAGCTGTAGAATGCAATTCCGCACACAAAGAGTGCCACTGATATTATTTCACAATTGGAAAAAATGTTGCCGAAAGCATTTTTCGGTTGGAAAAACATGTTGCCACAAACATGTTTCAGTTGAATAAACATGTTGCCTGAAATATTTCCTAACTTTTACCAAAATGAACAGAACAGCAACATTATTTCTTATTTATTTTACACTAAGTTTCATATGGGCTTTTGACAGCAGTTCCCATGAAACCATAAACAGTGTATCATGCTTTAATAAAATCATAAATTCCTAAATTATAATAAAATTTTAAAAATCTTTCATTTATTACCTGTCATCAAGTGAGTGGGCGAAGATATTAAGATACTAGAAAATTATGACTGCAGATATTTTATGTGGAAAATTCTAATGTGACACATTAAACGAAGCATTCAAAAATATTTTATTAACAAAACATTAGAAAAAAACAACAAAAATTTATAACACAAATTCGAATATATTTTTTTTAAATTTTATTTGTAAAAGGGTTGATAACTTGAAACTGTTTAGTTTATGTTGCATTAATTTCAGACTATTTTGTATATAGTGGGCGTTAAAGTGCTTAACAGGGATGAAAATTTATTCTATATGAATTTTATTTAAGACTTTTTTAAACAGACATGACACATTTAGTGTTGGAAAAGTAATAAATTTTATTTCGAATTTATTTTATTATTTTTTACAATTTTATTTAAAATAAAATATATGGTGTTTTTATTGAGGTATAGAACTTAAAAATGGATTAAAACTTAAAAATGGATTTTTTTTAATTGACCTAAAATTTAGTTTAGTCGAAAGATAAACGTCTGGCATTATAATTTAGAGATTTAGATTTAGAACAGATGTCTTTAAGGCAATACATAAGTCCGCTCGAAGGATGCATTTTACTGTTCTATCGTTACTGCAATGGTAAGTGCTCTAATGAAATTAGGGAACTTGTTCCTGACACTTTCACGTTTTCATGTTTAACTCGATTTTCGATGGGAGCGCATCCATTTGTGGTTGATTGGCCAGTGAATCGCACTACGCATTACAGGAAAAATTCAAAATTCGTTGTTCAGCAGAACAGTCCGGATGTGGAATAAGATCCCTCCGGAGGTCTTTCCTGTCACTTTCAATCTAAGAAAGTTCAAATCGAATGTCCACAGACACTACTCTCTCTTTCCTCCTTTCCGTAACCTAATTTCCTAGTTCTGGCACAATGCATTGCATAGGTAGGGGTCATCCCCTGAGTGCTGGTCCTATAAAAAAAAAGGTAACAAAACGGATTCAGTCTACTAAATGTGCTTTTTATCGGCATAGATTTTCATCGACTATTGAAAGCTGGACTAAGTGGAGGGAAATGCGAAAAATAGGCTTAGGTGGGAGAATAATGTTACAGCATAATTGTGATGTTGACGTGAACCTTCCAAATGAAAAGTTTGTTAATATTAATGTTTCCAGGCCGACAGGTAACGTTTATGACAATCTTTGTTATGTCCCAATACGAAATCCTTTTGGCTTCCAATAAGTAGATCAGCTTGAAGTCCTTGAGAGTTTTTTCCTTGTTAGATCCAACGCAGTTGGTATGGACGGAATGAACCCGAGATTCTTCAGTGTTTTGATCTCGAGACTCTTACCGATCATCCCGCATTTCTCTAACTCTATCCTCACGAAATCCATATTTCCTAGGGAATGTAAATCCAAGCACATATCGAAGGTAAATCCTCTAGAATTATATCCCTATACCTAAGACTAATAGTGAATTCCGACCGATAGCTATTCTACCGTTTTTATCTAAAGTATTTGCGAATATCCTCAGCAATCAAATGAATGACCATCTCACACGAAATAAATTTTTATCCGTGGCTCAATTTGGTTTTGTTAGAGGTTTTATAACGGCTTTGGTGGATGTGCTCGAGAGCCTCAGATCTGAACTCGATATCAACAAAGTGGGTTTCTTGATTCTACTGGATCACAGGAAGGCCTTCGATGCGGTAGACCACTCTACCATGTTAATAAAACTAGCCTACAGGTGCCCCTGTTTCCGAAGTTTTCCGGTGACCAAAAGTTTCTTTGAATAAATGAATTGTGTTACGAATTATGTGACATTTGTTTTTTAAAAAAAAGTATGGAGCAGCCCATTAAGTGCATCAAACAGTAATTTTTTCTAGATGTAACGCTGTCTCAACATACACATCACTCCTAATACACCAATTTTGTTTGTTGACTTATACATTCCCGCAAAAGTGAGCTTCATCACTAAACAAAAATCAAGATCAACGGCAATCCTGTTTTGGGGCCAATTTACACAATTCGCAAGAACCGTTGTTCAGGCGTTAGACTATGTTGAAATTTCACACCAAACTAAACATAAATCACTTAACAGCTGACAAAATGGCCACCAGTTATAGATGTATTCTATACCTCTATAGAGAACACCCAATATTAAATTTTTGTAATCTTAATTTACGTATTGATACCTGTCGGTCGACATTTTCTTAACTTTTATAATTTTTTTTTAGCTTAAATGTTTGATAACCAGGGTGCCCCTGTAGACTAGTAGGTAGTGTACTAGCTTGTCAGTATGGGGGTTGTGGGTTCGATTCCCAACGAAAACTTTGGTTTTTTTTGCACTACAAAAATAAAATTTGACTGTCGGTGGGGCTGCTCAGCGATGAAGGCACAGTCACTGGTCGCCGTGCTGTCTTTATACGGCAGTTGATTTCTAACTATTCTTCTACTTTCACCACCTGTTTCACCTCTTCTCTATCCCTTTCCCAAAGAATATAGCACGGTACTTGACTAAATAGGCATTGTTGCCCGAAGTGCTACTTCTCTTTTTAAAGAAAAAAAAACTGCGTAAGTTATTTTTTTCTCAAGCTCGGCTTGCAGTCTAATATCTTACTATCTGATGTCAAATAGTGAGTGTTGATGGTAGGAGATCTAATCCGCTTGTAGTTAGTAGAGGAGTACCACAGGGCTCTATATTTGGTCCACTTCTTTTCTGTCTCTACATAAATGACCTACCCGACATTTCTAAAAGCAGTAGGATGCACATGAGTGCTGATGACTTGCGGGTTTATAACAGTAGCTGGATTAATGACGTTCCTATGTGTGAATGTGTGAATGGGATAAATGACGATTTGCACATGATTAATCGCTGGGCCATGTCTAATGTATTGTCCTCTCGAAACCTATGAGAACTCTGGTCAACATTAATGTGAGAATTGACGGGAATGTGATCGAATTGGTAGAATTGGCATCTAATTTTGACGTAATTTTTAATAACAGAATGATATGGACTAATCACATTACCTTTGTCGTTGGCAAAGTTTACAGTAAACTTCGTAGCATATGATCGTTAAAGGTCTCTACGCCGTTTGCTATTCGCATGCTAATCCCTTCACTTATTTACGGCTGTGAAATCTATGCCAATTGTGACAGTACGGATTTGCGCA
Organism: Trichopoda pennipes; assembly: GCA_030448955.1. NCBI lineage: Eukaryota > Metazoa > Arthropoda > Insecta > Diptera > Tachinidae > Trichopoda > Trichopoda pennipes. The sequence continues at coordinate 10,085,614 of JASKUP010000052.1, read as the reverse complement.
GACTAAAAGTCGCATATAACAATATTGCCCGTTATATATTTCAGAAAGAATAATAATAATAATTTAAATATGATTTTGGGTATATGACCCCAAGGGGGGCTCGAACTAAGTTTAAGTCTCAAGATCCCATTTTCTTTGAATCTTTTTAACATTTGTGGTCGTATATCGGTAATAAAGCGGTCAATGTTGCCCTCCTCTACGTAGTTAATAGTTTTGGTTTAGTTGGCATGGACTAATGATTTCAGATACCCTTCATGGAAACTATTCTAGCGACGTTAAGACGCACGATTTTGTAAGCCAATTTAAAAGTCCGAAATGTGAAAGTGTACAGTAACCAAACGGTTCTTTTAATAACCAGCTGCGTAATGTGTTGCGCCTCCTTGTTGAAACCACAACTCCTGGTTGTTCAATTAACTAACAAAAAGATCTGTAATCATGGCTCTATAGCGATGACCATTGATTGTAACATTCTGAAAATTATTATGACTCCAAATACGGCAAATTTGTTTATTAAGGTACACATACACAAGTGGTCAATTGTTTCGGGCTTAAGGGCTTAGGCCAGCGAATTCACATATCCCCCCACATAAAATAGTTTAGCGGCGTTTAATCGCATAATCGTGGAAACCGAAATAAGTTTGCGAAATGAGAAACTGTGCGGTTAACAAATGTTTCTTTAAATAAATTAATTGTGCCATGAGGAGGTGTGTGACCTATTGCGCCAGTTTGTTCAACACAAAAAAAGTCAGTAATCAGTTCTTTATAGCGGCCATCAGTGATTGCAATGTTCTATTCTCGTTTTTAAAGAAGAGCGGACCAAACAGTCAGCTTTTCTAGATGAAAGGGTGTCTCAACATACACTTTAGCACTATCATAATTCCAAATACGACAGTTTTGTTTATTGATGTATTAATTCAATCAAAATGAGCTTCATCGCTAAATAAAAATCGCTTAAGAAATCAGTATCCAGTAGAATCATAATTTTTAAAATAAATTTGCACAATTTGGAAGCATTGTTCAGGCTTCATTCAGTCTTTTCTTTTTTGAAATGTCAAAGAAACATTAATCACTTAACAGCTGACAAAATGGCCGCCAGTTAAAAAATTAATGGCAATTTAAAGTTTCAAATCTCTATAATAAAACACCCTTTACAATAATTTCCCCTTTTAGATGAATGCTACCAGGTGGTAGCAATTTCGAAAAAATAAAGGCGGATAAAAACGGTGAAAGAGATGGACATATATTTTACTGATATTATGAGGGTAACATTTTTTACTGTGTAATTAAGGAACCCCAAAAACTAACAATCTTAAAAATTTTATTTTTTAATTCAATAAAAGTTTGTTGAGAATTTTTGAACGCCCTTAATTAGTTCGTCATAGTAGATTCTGCTAGAAAATTGTATGTGTGTTATCATTTTGTCGAGACTAAGTTTAATAAAAGATGAAATTGATAAATAAGAACGACAGTAAAAACAAAATAATTTGTTATCGCTGACATATTTTTGTATTTCAAATCTTATCTTAAGAAAATATTCAATAACAATAAGTGTTGCAAGAGAAAAAAGACGATAACAAGCATTTTAAAATACAACAACATTATACTATCTTTGTTTGTTATTTCTAATACAAGTATTTTAAAGTAACTAATTAAGCTCTTTTTCAATTTCATGATTTATTCTGTGTGAAACAATTTAATGATGCCATTACACTGCATGGGAAAATTTTTAGAATTCTAGAGCATTTTTAGGTTCCCGCATCGGAAGTGGAAAAAACGTAACGTATTAACATGGTCATTTATCTCTGCATCCCATTATCTATTATACCGTAAGCGCTGGTTACTTAGAACTTATTACACAGACTGTTAACTAATATGTCCGCCATAATGACGAGCATAAAATATAAAATTAATGATTAAAAGGTGTCCCACATAAGATAAGATTTAATATAACAATTAAACACATGTAGCGTGTTTATTAGACTAAAACTGTAAAGTAATGTAAATGCCCTCATAGTAAACTCTGATATCAATGCGAACTACTGTAATTTGCAAAAATTATTATTCTGGTCCAACTATGAAAGGTACAACTGCACAACGATCTTATACTTTGGCAGAGATCAACCACAGAGCTTTAGTTATTTTTACTGGAGCTGATAGATGCGATCGAGCAACTCCATTGTAAATCACACTATATTTTTATGCCAAGAACTTCAAGAGCTTCCCATTTCTTAACACTTGTATCCCCCTTAATAAAAGATGCAGCCATTTTTCCTAAGAATCATCTGCAGGATGCAACATTGACTTTTATGGGCATTAAAAGTGACTCTCTTCAACATAAAACACACCCCCCCAAATTTGGAGATTTTTGAGAGATCGTAATTGAGCGTATCATTCATATTTTGCCTTTTGGATATAACCTCCAACTGGTTTGATCTATTACTGAATGAATACAAATGACAAATAGTGCTGTCATCCGCGAAATAGTACAGGCTGTCCACCGGGAAGGTATACTTTTTTTTTTTAAGAGAAGTAGCACTTCCTATTTAGTCAAGTACCGTGCTACATTCTTTAGGAAAGGGATAGATAATAGATGAAACAGGTGGTGAAAGTAGAAGGATAGTCGGAAACTAACTGCCGTATATAAGACAGCACAGCGACCAGTGATTGTGCCTTCATCGCTGAGCAACCCCACCGACAGTCAATTTTTATTTTTGTAGTGAAAAAAACCAAGGTCTTCGTTGGGAATCGAACCCACAACCCGCATATTTACAAGCTAGTACACTACCTACTAGCCTACAGGGGCACCTACTTTGTTTTGCCGCCATTTTGTTAAACTATTTTGGTCTTGACAGTTCATATTTGGCAGTCGTGAAGTAGACACGTGGCAAATTTAATATAGAAAAATATTCAATAAACCAACGTGTTTGAATCGATAAAACATTTTACCAATATCAATCATCGATTACTGTGACGATGAGAAAGTAACGTAAAATTTTTGGGAAAAACAACTATCACTAAAACGCACTATTTATTGTGGAGTGAATGATTTCGAAGAAGAAAGAGGGTCTGTAGGTAATAGGCTCAACGTACTGCAAGAACGGCTGAAAACATTACTGCTTCTCAAGAAAGCAGCAATCAACATCAATTAGGCGTCGTTCTCAGGAGCTTGGTCCTCAAAGAACAACTTTAGCCACAATTTTGTACAAGGATTTGCCATTGTTTCCATATAAGATTCAGTTGTCGCAAGAACTTCTTCTACAGGACCATTTACGCCGCCATACATATGCCAAGAGGATGTTACAGTTCGCCCATGACAATTCCGATTTTAATGAAAAAATCATAATGACGGACGAGGCACATCTTCATTCGAATAGATATGTGAATAAAATGAATAGTCGGTTTTGGGGAATGGTAAGCCCTCAAATTATTCAACAGTCACCTTTGTATCCATTAAAAGTGCTAGTCCGGTGTGCAATTTGGTCAGGAGAAATCATTAAACCTTACTTCTTGGAAAATGAAAACTGCGAAACGGTAACTGTGAATGGGGAGCAATATCGTGATATGATTGAAAACTTTTTAACGCTACAACTGCATGCTTTGGGTTTAATTAACTTTTGGTATCCCATACAGCCAGGATTTCAATGGAATTACTGCTAGACCTCTTTCCACATCAAGTTATTTCAAAAAATGGTGATGTTGATTGGCCTCCACAGTCGTCTGATTTGACTGCTGCGGACTTCTTTTTGTGGGGATACCTGAAAAGCAAACAAACCAGAAATGTTTGAACAAGTCAAACAAAATATTCCTGATGAAATTAATGAAATATCGCGTTAAATGTGTGAGAATGTATTAAAAAATGTGCTTAAAAGGGCTCGCATTTCTGAGCCAGCAGAGGCGGACATTTAGCTGATATTGTATTCCATAAATAATTGCCGATTTTAAATACAATATTTTTAAATAAAAGATTCATCTCTTTCATTTAATCAACAATTATAAATAAAGAAAGTAGTATACCTTCCCGGCGGATACCCGTTATATAGGGTTGAAGGTTTGACAAAAAAGGTCATTTAGTAAGATAAGAAAGAATGGAGAACTTGCTGGCAACATAAAGGGATCGCCAAATAGACCCACAGATGCCAGCTGGACCTAATCTAACCTAAGTCAGCGATCTCCATTTCTAGTATCGGTATGGCCACTATTGATCGTTATAGTTCTTAATCGATTCTTTGGCTCCGTATAGACTCTGTCCTTAACACAGCCCCACAAAAAATAATTCAGTGGTAGCTGGCTGGCCACTTCACAGCTGACTGTCGTGAAATTATGCGATCGGGAAATTTGGATTTCAATAAATTGATCGTTTCATTGGATGTGTGACATATGGTGCCGTCGCATTAAAACCAGGTGTCAGTGATATTCACGTCGTCAATAATAGGCCAACCTAACCTAAGTCAGCGTTCCTTAGTTTTAGTATCGGTCTGGCCACTATTAATCGTGATAGTTCTTAATCGATTCGATTGGCTCCGTTTAGTCTCTGTCCTTAACATAGCCTCACAAAAAATAATTTAGTGGTATTTAATCATATGATTTAGCTGGCCACTTAACTGCTGATTGTAGAGAAATTATGCGATCGGGAAATTTGGATTTCAATAAATTGATCGTTTAATTGACTGTGCGACATACGGCATCGTCCCATTGAAACCACGTGTCAGTGCCTATCCACGTCGTCAATAATAAGCCAAAATTGAGTTGTGATCGATTAATCGTTATCGCATTTCCAGCCTCCTCTTCGAAATAAAAAAACGGCCCAATCACGCCTCCAGACCACATAGCGCACCATACAGTACCACGTTGAGAATGCAAATAGCTCTAGGATTTTCAGAAGCCTAAATGCAGCAGTTTTGCTTGTACCCTGACAAGGGCTTCGTCTGAAAAAATTATTTTTTTGGAAAAACCAGCCTGTTGTTGCCGCTTGAATTCAGCGAATTTATGGCGAAGTGAATAATCGCTTGGCTTCAATTCCTGCACCAGTTGAGTCTTATAGGGCTCCAAAAATTCGGCAAAAAATGCCATGTGGTGGTTTTAAATAACCACAATTGTTGACAACATCGACGAATTGACGAATTTGGAACTGCTTCAATACTGTGACTCAGCTAAACTACCCGGTCGATAACGCGTTGGTGTTCGCACTTTTTGTATCGAGCCTGTCAACTTAAATTTAATGACCAAATTCTTAATAGCGATCTGAGAAGAACGACTATGTTGTCCGAAAACATTACGAATTTTATGAAATGTAACTTTAACCCAACCACCATTTTCAGTGGTGTAAATTATAAATATTTCAATTCGTTTTCGTGCAAAATTGAATGCATTGTAACAATTGCCAATGCATTTACTACGAATACGTCAAAACTATCATGTGTTGGTGTTGCCACAATTGAAAAACAAACTTCTTGTTGAAAAACCCATATTGGACTTTAAATTTAAAAACTTTGAAAAAAAATTAAAAAAAATTGTTTGTTCGCCACAAGGGCCTTAATTTGAATGCATTCGTTATTGTTTCAAAAAATACAACGAATACGTCAAAAAACTAAATGTCAACATTATCATGTTGTTGGTGTTGGCACAATTGAAACTTTTTGTTGCAAAAACCTTTCTCTTTCATTTTTATATTCATATTTTACTTTTTTTAAATGCACACACACATACACACATAAATAAATAATTAATATTTTTTAATAAATTCATTATTTTCAAATTTTAATCAAATTTGCAAGCAAATTGTTTTAAAGGTGTCATATGGATCTTTGCTGTTTATAACAAAAAAAATTAACAACATAACAATATAATGGATCATCGGATTTCAGCTGCAGCGTTCTTTACCATCATATCGTATTTCAGAAATATTTTTATAAACAAAAAATAGCTTTTTTGTTTATTTGCTTAAATAATTTATTTATTTGCCCTCAACGGCAAATCGTTGAATTAGTTTGTTTAATATTAACAAATTTAACAATAAAAAAATATTATTTTAAATAAATATTAAGAAAAAAAATACTTTTTAATCTCCAAAAATTGGCTTTCCTATAATTTATTGATTGTAGAAAGATAAGAAGTTATCAGTATAAAAACTTATCAAAGATAAAGACTATTTAACAATTCCAAATAAATTTATTAAACAGAATATTTCTTAGGGAGCAACCAAGAGCCTGAATGAAAATAATCTTAAAACCCAACAACATAAAAAAAACAAATATAAAAAAGTGATAGAGATATATAAGATTTATAAGATTTATAAGATTTTAATAAGCAAATAAGCAGTCATTCGTATGAACAGTGCTGCCAGACTAGTGCAACAAAGTATAAAAGACAATGTAAAAGTATTTAATTATTCACTAAGAAGGCTATCATATTCTGATAAAATAAAATTGCTGGCTATCTTAGACAAACATGTGGCAAAAAGGCTTCATACGTTCAAGTGAAGCAGAATATGGGTCTCCAATACTATTGGTGGAAAATAAAACGGGCAATTTAAGGATGGGTGTTGATTTTGGGGAATTAAATTAAATTATAATAATAAATGATTTGTTTGTTAGGCTGGTGAACAAAAGTATATTTTCGTAAATGTATTTAAAAAATGGCCACTATCATCAATCAATAAAATATACATTCAGGGCACACAGTCTTGATGAATCTCTTCCCCATCTTGACATGAATTCTCGGGGGAAAAAGGCGGCATCAGTCGCCTTGGCTAGCAGAAGCCCGATACTGGAAGAGACATAGGACTCTAGAAGTCCAACCAGTGACTTTTATACACACTCTGGTATCACAACAGCTAGTTGCCCGCAGAGCAACCCTGTTCTAGTTGTTGGTGAGACCCCCGGTGAGCCTCGGACGCTCTTGGAAGAAAGTTCCGAAAGATGTTAACGAAAAATAAGATTAACATCTGAATAAATAAATTAGTTGCGCTTGTAACAGGACTGGGAGTTGAATGGTGTCCAACTCTTAAGCAAGAAGTAGGGGCACAGTCCTGCTATCGTACACTTGAAAATTGCTACTAAGGCGTATATGCACCTTAGGGTGCGGTATATGCGCCTTAGGGTGGCCGCTTTTCTACATCCAGTGGTAAAAACACCATTAGATTATGGCCCCATGGCTCGGTGCTGATCCTATCACTTACAACACCTTTAGGACAATTTGAGTTTCTAAGAATGCCTTTTATGCTTAAAACTGCACCTTCCAACGATTTATAAATAAAATATTTCTCGGGATGGTACAACATGGAAGGATTATATACCTTGACAATTTAATGGTAGCGCAAAAAGCTTAAAAGAAAATATGAACGTACTGAAGGACGTTTTTAAGCGTTTAATTGGATAATAAGCTAAAACCAAGACTAGACAAATGTAGTTTTCGTCAAATTGAGGTGAAATATTTAGACTATATTAAAGTAAAGGATGGTATAAAGAATGATAGAATAAGAGCGATGCAAAATTTTCCGCTACCAAATCAAGTGCAAGAGGTGCAAACCTTCATAGGAATCTGCGCTTATTTTCAAAGGTTCATGAAAGTTTTTTTTATTTAAAGCAAAACCACTTTGCGACCTCACAAAGAAAGATAGGACCTTCAGAATAGAACATATAAAACTAGAGTCCTTTAATATGCTAAAGATACAAATAATAGATATTGCCATTTTAGCAATCTATGATTCAAAAAACAAGACAGAGTTACATTGCGATATCAGTTCACTAGGTTTTAGTGCGATGTTATTGCAAAAAAAAGGAAAATTACAACAAATTTAATCCAATATTTTACTTTATAAAAAGAGAACTGCAGAGGAAGCGTCACATTGTCACAGGCACTGGCGATAGTCAAAGCTTTAAAAGGATTTATAGTATATTTACAAGGGATACAGTTTAACATTAACGCTGAACAAGAAAGAGCTTAACCCAAGAATAGCCACATGGGCGTTGGAATTTCAGCAGTATGAATACAAATTAGAACATAGATCTGGCAAAAGAATGCCTTATGTAGATGCTTTAAGTAGGTGCAATATAATATTGACAATCGAGAAAACACATTTGAGGATATTCTATTGATCTCGCACACAAAAGTACATGGGGGAAACATGGACTATATGGTGTGATATATAGAAAGGAAAAGGGCAATTTAGTGTTTTATGTTCCTGAAAATATGGAGGAATATTTACGTTTTAAATACCATAACGGGATGGGGCATGTATGAGCGTTTAAAGTTACGACAATAAAGAAGTTATTGGTTTCCAAACATTAGATAGACTCCAGCGATGGCAGAATAGGTGGAACGAAGAAACGATTGGACGGTGGACGGCGAGGCTCATTCCCAATATAGAGGGATGGGTTCAAAAGCATTTTGGGGAGGTTAACTACTTCTTGATTCAGTTTCTCTCGGGTCACGGATTCTTTTGAAAGTATTTATGCCGTATAGATGATCCTGGCTGCATTTATTGCGATACTGAGCACACAATCTTCGGCTGCACCCGCTAGCATGCTGAAAGGAGTACGGTAGAGGAGCAGATTGGTGAATTCAATTCTGCGAATTATAGTTTCTAGAATACTCGAATACCATAGCAATAAGAATGCGGCGAGAAACTACGTGGAATACGTCCTAAGGAGAAAAAAGAGAGACCTTGATATATTACGGCGAAATCAGGTCTCACAGGAGGAGACTTAAAGAAACGTGCCAACGATCTCATATTGGTTAATAACATGGCGGATCCAGATGTGGGTATCTGAGGAAAATGGTCTACTGACTTAGCTCTGGATCCTTTCCCGAAGTAATGCCGAGACTCGTCCCGGGAAAGAAATTTTTCCCCACAAAAGGAGGAGGGATTGTTTTAGTGGCAACACCACACGAAGTAGCTGACGACGATCACTGTAAGTGTGAAGGCATTTGAAATCCCAACTCACTCGCCAAAAAAAAACATTAGATAGACAAAACCGTCTGAAATGTATTACATATTCGCACTAAGCTGGAAAACGAGAGGGGGATAATTCATATTATACCCAAAGGAGTAACACCATTTAAAATTGTACATATAGATCACTATGGACCGATGAATATTAAAGATGCTGTGAAAAAACATATTCTAGTTGTGATAGAGGGTTTTACAAAATTTGTACAACTCTATCCGACTGAAACCACTACGTTCAAGATACAATCGATGCCCTGGCTGAATATTTTAGGAGATTAAAGCCCACCAAGCTATGAGAATTCGAAAACTTGTTGAAGAAAGATAATGTTAAAGATATAGAAATTATAAGGGGATCTCCACAGGCAAATGGAGAGAATTAATAGAAACTTAGGACCAATGATTAGTAAATTAATAACAACAGAAAGAAACAAAGCTTGACGTAGTGTGTTGCCTGATGTGGAATATGCAATGATTAGCACAATGCACATCTTGTTTGGAAGATGGGAAGAGAAGCTGCAATGGTCCACAAACAGATTCAACCTTATAATAAATCTTATATAGAGGCGATAATTAAAGTCCTCATAATATATCAGGAAGGAGAGTATGTAATGATAAGAAATTATAACACACGGGGAAGGTACTTCAAGTAAGCTATTGCCAAGATTTAGGGGACCATTTATAATAACAAAGATGCTAGGCAATTAGAGGTATGGTATCACGGACATTGAAAGTTAACGGACGCTGAATATTTTGGAAGATTATAGCCCAGCAAGCTATGAGAATTCGAAAACTTCTTGAAGAAAAATAATGTTAAAGATATAAAAATCGTAAGGGGATCACCACAGGCATACGGACAAGTGGAAAGAATTAATAGAGACTTAGGACCAATAATTAGTAAATTAATAACAACACGAGGAAACAGAGCTTGACATAGTGTGTTGCCTGAAGCAACAAATTGAAAATGATGACGTTGAATGAGATGGAAAAAGAAGCTGAAAAGGTCCTCAAACGGATTCAACTTTATATATTATATTATATTATATTATATTATATTATATTATATTATATTATATTATATTATATTATATTATATTATATTATATTATATTATATTATATAGAGGGGAAAAGTAAGGTTCCATTAATATATAAGGAAGGAGAGCATGTATATTATAACTCAGGATTAGGGACTTCAAATATGCTATGGCCAAGATTTAGGAAACCATTTATAATAACAAAGGTGCTACGCAATAACAGGTAATGTATCACGGGCACTGAAAGTTAACGGACACAATGACCTTATAAAGCGATTTGGGAAGCGCAAAATATGATGCAATGGCTTACGGAAAACAAAAGGTAAAAAACCGAATATAAAGAAAATATAAACGCAAATAGCACGAAAATATAGAAAAGATTTGGGAAAAAGAAAGTCTAGTATCAGGAGATCCTACAAACCAGGATGATTAAGTAGATAAGTAGCTAAGTTAATTATTAAGTTATTTATTAAGTTCTTCTGTATGTCACACACAATAGAAATAAGATAGAGTAAATTAATGAATATAAAACAGAGAAAAACGCAGTCTGGATGTGACAGTCGTAGCCTAAAGTATTGAGAGATAAAATATTTTTTTTAATAATACAAAAATAGTTAACTGCATTGCTTAACAATATTTTGTAAACTTCTTTCAAACAAAGAGTTGTTTTTTTTTAACGTAGCATGTCTAGCTTTCCACTGTATAACTAGTACGTGTCATTTAAACACTTTAAAATATTGTCAACGTTAAATTTAACAACTTGCATTATTTCAAAATCAGACAGCACTTGATCACAAAACTTCTGAGATACAAAAAAAAATATTTAAGTCGATACTTCATTTGACCCTTTTCCTATAAAAATGACTTAAGTCCAATTTTGATAAAAAAGTTATTTAATGATAACAATGAATGCAATCTTCTATAAACTTTTTATCTATAAACAGTTCACAACAAAAATAATTTATTTATCATCATTTTGTGATTAGAAATTTATGAAATTACAAATAGAATTATTTTGAAAAGATAAATTCACTAACTTTTATTCCTACAATACAACATCATCATTTCTTGCAATAAAACGCTTAATAAGAATTTAAAAAAATAGAACATTTAATATCACGATGTTAATATCACGATGTTATTAATTTAATTCATTAACTGAAAAATAATAAAGAACACGGCTTGAGAATGATGTCTTCACATCGACAGCACTCGCCTTTCATACCATTCATACAAAGAGCCAGCAAAGGTGGAAAAGAATGACGACAGCAAAGAGAAAATGCTTTTTATTTTATTCTATTTGTGTTATTTGAAACCTCACCTTTAATAAAAAAAAAAGTGTCAAACATACTATCATTCTCCGCTCAAGTTTTGACGTTTATAATCGTTGTAGTCTTGCAAATGAAATTATTGATGCTTGCACAGTGTTACCAAATTAACCAAATTATTTCATTTAAAAATCAGTTACCAATCTGCGCAACTTATAGACGCAAAATTGTATTCTCGAATAAGGTTCATTTTTGGCAAACGCATAACTTTATCCTCAAAATTGCTAGATATGGCATGAAACCATTCTACAAGAAATTCGACAGACTCCATTACAGCAAGAAAGCACCATTTAATTCCGTTTACAAGCTGGTTAGATTATTAGATCTTATTTCATTCAAAATTAAGTTACAACTCCCATAACGGTGGATAGAGATTGTTACATCGCACCATGATCAATAATGTTTTTTAATTACATTGATCCTTGCTAGAAGTGGTTTCGGTAGGAAATCAACATAAATTGTTAAAAAAAAAATTAACCTTGGCCTTGGACCCCCAACATTTTTCGAATAATTCCAATTGTGGCAACATCAACAACATGCTAGTTTTGACATTTAATTTTTTGACGTATTCGTAGTAGATGCATTGACAATTGTTACAGTGAATTCAATTTCGCACGAAATTCGCATTAAAATAATTATTATTATATAAATTCCACTATAAAAATGGTGATTCCGTTAAAGTTTCACTTCCTAAAATTCGTGATATTTTCGAACAACATAATTATCTTTCTGAGACCGCTATTAAGAATTTAATTGTTAAATTTAAGTCGACAGGCTCGATATAAAAGGTGTGAACATCGACTGGGTCGTTCAATTGGAAACATCGTAGCTGTGAGCTACAGTGTTAAAGCAGTTCCAACTTTCTCAATTCCTTAATGTTGTCAACAGTTGGGGTTATCCAAAACCACCAAATGGCGAATTTTGGTTAAGGCTTTAATTTTGAAGACAAGATACAAGATACATCTCGTACCGACCATTCACATCGCCGTAGATTCACTCAATTCATTCAAAAACAACCGGCTGGTTTTTCTGAAAAAAATCATTTTTTTAGACGAAGCCCATTTTCACTTCTCAGGGCAAGCAAGATTGCCGCATTTGGGGTTCTGAAAATCCCAGAACGATTATTGAGAATCCTTTGCATGCTCAAAGGGCGTATGGTGCGCTATGTGATCTGGAAGCGTGATTAGGTGGTTTTTTTATTTCCAAGATGAGGTTGGAAATGCAGTAATGGTCACGAGATGCTAATAACTAAATTTTGCTTTATTATTAACGACGTAGATATCACTGACATATGGTCTCAATAGTACAGTGCCACACAGCCAATGAAACGATCAATTTATTGCAAACGAAATTTCCCGTTCGCATAATTTCATGACAATGTCAGCAGTTAAGTGGCCCACCAGATCGTCTTATATCGCAAGATTGAAAAGAAAAAATATTTTTGTTTTCAAATTGTTTGCTTATGATTTTTTATAAAAGTATTTTTGGTTTTGTTGTCTTTTTGCTGTGTTGATTCAATGAAAACTCTCATTCAATCAATATGGCTTGACATATAAGACTCTTGAATTTTCTATACAAAATTTAGAGTAAAATTCTATTGATGTGCTATATGAGCAGTAATAAAATGATCATATAGATATGCGTTCTCCGACATTAATAGATTTCAAATTTTTTTTTAAATAATAAATATTTTATGAGAATTTTTAAAGAAATCCAACACAGATTAATGTCGATTGAGTTAAAAATGATTCCAAAAAATAATTGTTTATTAATAATTTTAAATTTTTAAAATTTTTGTACATATGTGTTATGGCGCTTAAAATAATTCCCATGACTTATTTTATCGTTTTATGATTTTCATATTTTGTTGACGTTAGAGTTTATAAAATGTATAAAGTAGTTTTAATTAAAATACAAAAATATAATAAAATAAATTTTAAAAAAACAATTTATGTGATTAAATTAATTTTTATTTTAAACCTGAAATACCTCAATATAATAAAACAAAAATGGACTTATGTAAAAATTAACTCAAAATTGAAAAACGTAAGCAACAATAGACACAGCCAAAAAAGTATTTTAAATCATTGTTGGAGTATTCCAACTTAAGGTGGTTGGTGTTATGGTGGAGGTCGTGGGAGAGAGTGAAGCACCACTTAACGATGAGTTAATTAACTCTTAAAAATAGCTATACCAAAATTAATTTACCTGCCGGCAGCAGAAGTTAATTCTCTCATTTTCACCTTGGCTGGCAATGTTAAGCAATATTTTTAAAAGTGAAAAGGCTTTTTAAATTATCAAGGCCTCAGCAATTGTGAATGATTTTTTATTTCCGTCTTTTTTTTTTTTGTTTTAAAAAAATGTCATATTTCTAATAAATTCAGTTTGTTATTTCCAACCATATGTGAGAAATAAATAAATTCACCATTCGCCAGTACCTTGCAAATCACTTTTTCTTAATAATAACTTTCAGTTAGTCATTGTTAAATTTTTGTTTAAAAAATTTTAATCATAGATTTTTATTAAAGTGAATGTAATAAATTTCATTTGAATTATTATTTTCTGTTAACACAGATAAAATGTTTTAAATGACAAACAAAATATTTTTTTTTACTACAAAGTCATAATATTTATATTTAATATCTAGCTAAGGGTGTCTTGTCATTGTCCAGGTAAGCATTTCCTCTTCAATCATCTATTTTGCAACTTTATTTTAATACAAAAAAAATTTATTTTCGTGCTTAACACGCAAATTTTAATGAAATTAAAAAATAAACAAAAAAGCACATAAAAAACGGTTAAAAATTATGAAAAACGTCAGCAGTTTTTAGCAAAAGCTTTAAATAATTATTAAAATTTTTCGCAGTTATTTACTTTGTTGTTCGGTTGAATATCATGATAAATACGAGGATAGAATCAAAAATTGTAGTAGACCAGCATAAACTATTACAGACTGGTTAAGCCATAGTTAGTTGAAATTGCTATCAATAACACTAATATCACACCCGATGGCACAACTGTGTGATTAGATTTACATCTGCGCCTGGCCATAAAGCCTTAATCAGATGGTGGATCGAACCACTGCATAATTTGGAACGTCATGCTCGTCCTAGGAAGCCGAAGCCATAATTCTATGAACCAGGTGCAACTTCGATGTTTCCAGACCAGGGCTGCAAATCATCACTCCTTGCCTAAGAGTTGGAGACTTTCCAACTCCTGTCCAGAACACATGTCTAGCATGCTCACTGGACTGGATCATTCACCTAGCGTGTCATTAACGGCGAAATGAGCCTGGCCACCAGATTAAACAAAAGACCTGATATGGGGCCGCGAAACCACAACCACCACGATACTCCCATATAGAGGCCAACCTCAATAATCAGCCAGAGAACTAATAAATGTCTAAAGAGACAAATAATGAACTCTGCGAGCTTACTGATTCGCGTGGCAATAAAGTAGAGTTTCCAGTTGTACCCCTGCTGACTTCAGGGGACTGGGCTCCCTTTTTCCCCCAGTTGCACTGTGTCTAGACAGTCGAAGTTCTATAAAGACTGCACCTGGCTATGTAGCCTTAATCAGATGGTGGACAAACCACAATTGTATAATTTGGAACGTCATACAGGCGTCCTAGGAAGCCGAAGACATAATTTTAAGCAACAGAACCACCTAGTTGCAACTTTAATGATTCCAGGGCAGGGCTGCAAACCATCACACCTTGCTAAGGAGTTGGAGACTTTCAACTCCTGTCGGTAGCTCATAAACCACTTAAGATATCCTAATGAAAATTCACAAAGACCAAGCCAGGTATTTCTGAGTGAAGTTACGCACGATTGGTCTCCTGGGATAAAGGAGGACAACAAATTTTTTTTTTGGTATTTCATTTATTACTCAAATGAACTTAAGTATACCTTGAAAGTATCTACAAAAAAAATGCTTTCATGTCTAGGCTAGCTCTTTTCGTTTGGGAGAAAATCGGGCTAGAAATTTTGTTTTCAAATTTTGGCCAACCTTTTCCCTTCTTTTCTATTTTTGATGTGGCAAACTTATTTATGTTCAGATTATTATTCCAAGATATTGGCTGTAATCTTAATCAAATTTGCAATAAAACAATAGTAACTTTGTTTCCGATAAATGGTTAGGAAGAACGAATAAATGAAAATAAAGTTATTTCTGATGGCGTTTAAGCCTTGACTAACAAGAATTTCTGTCATCATTATCAGGTCTCCTTTGAGGAATCGGTTAGTGTTAATTTCTTAAGTAAATCTTGAAATCTGCAATTTGAAATTAAAAATTCTTCGCTTTTTGAAGAACTTTAGTGAACGTTCATCATCAAGATTGTTCTGTTTTCTTATTTGGTGGTATAGATACTACGGAGATCGGATGGGGTGAAGTATCTTTTACACTGTTTTAGAACACTTGAAAACTGCTTAAGAAACCTGAAAAATGTGTTTAGACCATCGAACATCACACTGAATTTGCATACCAAGAACATCAAGAGCTCCCGTTTCCGTAATACCTATATCACCCATGGTAACAGATGCAGTACCACTACCGAACTCAGATCTATGCGTTAGCATGCAACATTGCGTGTTACGAACATTAAAATCTACTCTATTCACATGAATCCATTCCCAGATTGTCGCGAAATCGTGGTTAAGCGTATCATTCATGTTCTGCCTTTTGGAACTAACCTCCAAATGGCGTGGTGTCTTACGAAATGAACACGAGTGACAAATGGCGCTATCATCGGCAAAAGAATATTTAGGGTTAAAAGTTCGACAAAGAAGGTCGTTAAGAAAAATAAGAAATAGAGTATTATTTTCTTTGGCATAATGTAATTGTTGACTTATCAAATTTCTTAATTCTTTTTTTATTTTGCTAGCTGTCAAGGTGTCCCGAATAGCAGAATAAGTATTAAAAATACAAAGAATCGGCAGATAGGCGATACAGTACTTTAAAGTTTTCAATTAAATTAAACGATTTATTTACACAAAATAAACAGGATAGTAACTTTGTTGTTGAATTAATTCATTTGCTTAGTAGCTGGTGCTTATATAAATGTTTTAAGCCGTTCTGGCACATATAAGAATATTCTACTTTCAAGATCATCCCATATTGTTGTTGTTATTATTATTCAGTTTAGGCACCTACTTGGCTGAAAATTTTCTTTTGTTTTGTTCTGTTCTGTGTTAGTTGTTTTTGTTTTCTGTTATTGACTTATTTATTAGAATTTCTTATACGCATGTTGTCATTATCTTGTGTGTATAAGATATCTTAGAAATGTACGCAGTTTTTAAAATGCACAGTGGGTCGTTTACTTTTTTTTTACTGTTAATTATTTTCTTTTAAAACTTAATAAATCATCTTCGTAACAATATTTATTATGTTTCTTTATGTTACGTTGTTCCTTTACGCACAATTAACGTGAATTAATTTAATAGTTTTTATTATGCGTTTCCCTTTAAAAAGAATTTTAAGTTACAAATAATTTATAGACCAACCAAATCGATATTCCAAAATAATGTTGTCTAAAGCCATTTTCATATAAATAAAATATTTATGTTGGATCTTGAACAGTAGTATTGCGTATTTTTTTTAGAGGTATAGAACTTTAAGTTGTCAACACTTTCTTAACTCAGCTGTCAAGTGATTTATATTTTGTTTGGCTTAACATTTCAACGTGAACAGAGTCCCTATTAATTATTGTTATTTTATTAAAACTTTGAAACTTGCGTTTATTGATTTCGGGTCGAATTCTCACTTGGTCAACAAGTTTTTCATTATAACAAACAGTTAAGCAATCAATCGAAATAGCCATAAGAACTAGCTTTATCACCAATAATCAATTTTAAAGGTTTTATATATAATATAATAGCATGCTTTAAAGTAATCTAATATGAAAATCTAGAACATTTTTGCAACAACAAAAATGCTCAAAATTATTTCCATTCTGATTTGGACTAATTTCAATAACATTTTATTAATCTCTAGAGAACAATTTAATTCATATCATAAAACAAGAGTCTGGTTGTTTTTATTTTTCAATGATATTAAATCAATTTAATTTCATTCGATTAAAAAATAAAAATAAATCGTTAAACAAACAATTTTTGATATTTTTTAAAGCAGCATAAAATTAATCGCATTTTAATCACGATCACGCTCACAATCAACATAATTTTGAATCAAAATTGTTGCAATAAGACACCTGTTAATAAACGAAAACACTGAGAAAAAATGTAATCGTCTGTCTAGCAATTCTCTAGACTCCCCCAACATACAAACAACAACAACAACATGTCGTTCCAAACAGCACATTAATTCTCCACAAATGTGAACAGGCATTTCAAAAAATAAATAAAAATAAAAAATATTTAAAAGTGTTTAGGATTTGGGGAAAAATATAAAAGAAAATGTTGTTGTTTTCACAATTTAAATAAATTAAATATTTTTTTTACAAAACACAAAGCATAATTGTTTTCGACTATAAATTTGTAAAATTACAAAATTTTAAAAAGATTTCTTTGTCGCTGCTAAAAGGAAAATAAAATTTATGAACAGAAGAAATGAAATCAATTTTAGAAAAATTCTAAAAATTTTTAATAATTTATTTCTTTTCTTTTTACATATTTGGTCGGCATTATAAAAACCAAAATACCATAAATTGTAAATTTAATCGATTTTTAATTTGGTTATAACGAATATTCTATATCCCTTATGGAAGTTTCCTCAAAAAGAAAAGCAATTGATAAAAAAAAATACAAAAAAAAACTTTTAACCCTAAAAACGAAAACTAAAAAGGTGGCAATGTTCTCGTTCGAACAATTTATTTCAATTATAATTCTAATATTCTTAGGAGGTTTTAAGCATCAAGAGAATCTCCAGCACTTGAACACTTCACATATATTCCTTCGCACTCAGACGTCTGTCTAACTTGGGAGAAATGAGAAAAAATAAATCTACAAATTCTAAGTGTCAAACCCAATTTCGAAATGAACTTTTGCATGACTAAAGGAGGGGGCTTAAAGTGAACTTACACTGTACAGTAATTAGGAGAACAACTGTTAAAACTGCTATTTTCTATCTATTCGCTTTAAAATAACACATCTGCAGCAGCTTTTCTTTCTACTGCAGGCTCTGTTAGGATTTGAACTCATGTCCACAATATGTACTGAAAATCATATGGGTGGCAAAGAAAAGGTAAGAAAGCGTAAATTCCTGAAGAAATTTGGAAGCCAATTTTTGCTAAGTGAATTTGTGACATGAAAAATTGTGTTCTTTTTTCCTTTCTACTCAAACTCTGTTAGGATTTGAACTCACTTCCGTAATATGTATTGAAAATCATATTGATGGCAAAGAAAACGCAAGAAATTGTTAATTCAAAAAAAGTTGGTAGCCAATTTTTGGGACATTTTCAAGAAATTTTAAGCGAAAGAAAATTGATCTTTTTTTTCTTTCCACCGCAAGCTCTGTTACGATTTTAACTCAAGTCCATAATATGTATCAAAAATTATAAGAGTGGCAAAGAAAGCGCAAAAAAACGTAATTTTTTTAAGAAATTTTTAAGTAAATTTTTGGAACATTTTCTAAAAATTTGAATCAAATTTGTGACATGAAAAATTGTGTTTTTTTTTTCTTTTCTACTTAAACTGTGTTAGGATTTGAACTCACTTCCATAATATGTACTGAAAATCATATGGGTGGCAAAGAAAACGCAAGAAATTGTAAATTCCTGAAAAAAATTTGGTAGCGAATTTTTGGGACATTTTCAAGAAATTTTAAGCGAATTTGTGACATTAAAAATTGTTCTCTTTTTTTCTCTTTAAACTCATGTCCATAATATGCGACGAAAATCATATGGGTGGCAAAGAAAACACAAGAAAATGTAAATTCCAAAACAAAATTTGGTAGCCAATTTTTCCAAACATTTTCAAGAAATTTTAAGCAAGTTTGTGACATGAATACTTGTTCTCTTTTTTCTCTTTACTGCAGACTCAGTAGGATTTGAACTCATGTCCATAATATAAAGCGAAAATCATATGAGTGGAAAAGAAAACGTAAAAAATCGTAAATTCCGGAAACAAATTTTATAACCAATTTTTGGGACATTTCCAAGAAATGTTAAGCGAATTTGTGACATAAAAAATTTTTCTCTTTTTTCTCTCTACTGCAGACTCAGTAGGATTTGAACTCATGTCCATAATATAAAGCGAAAATCATATAAGTGATAAAGAAAGAGTAAGAAAATGTAAATTCCAAAAAAAATTTGGTAGCCAATTTTTCGAACATTTTCAAGAAATTTTAAGCAAATTTATAACATGAAAAATGTTTCCCATTCTTTTCTTTCTACTGCCGACTCTGCTTAAGATTTGAACTCATGCCATATACGTATAAAAGAAAACGAAAGAAAGCGTAAATTCTTGAAGAAATTTAATAACCAATATTTGGGACATTTTCAAGAAATTTGAAGCGAATTTGTGACATCTTCTTCAGTTTTGAGATCTTAAGATTTAAAGATTTTCGTTGGGTTAATGCGATTTGCTTTCCCAAAAATTCCACGGGTTTATGGAGATTTTTATACTTGAAAGATTTATAGTTTGTCACCATTTTTTTTTTGTTTATGATGTTAGAAATATGTCGCATATAGTCTGACTTGTGACGAAAAGTTTTCTTCGGTGGCTGGGGTATCCTTAACGATATCTAGGGTCGTGAAGTTCCAAATCAAATGAAAGATCTTGTTTTAAATCTTACGCCTTTATTTACCATTAATTGCTTAATAGCAGATTGCTCTTCTTAGACCCGTGTCTGCTATGCAAGCGTGTGCGGAGATACCGCTTGGCCAGATACCACAACTTAGCTGTTACTGGTCGAGGAAAATATCCCGATCAAGGAAAACGGTAACGAGTTAAAACCACTACCACCCCATTTCACGCTGCTCTGGTCTCTCCCAGTGGTGACTGTAGGTAGAACACGTACTGGGAAAAACTTCCTACACCAGTATTAGCTGTAGATAGTTAGAAATATTTCCCTGCCTACCTACCACCTAACTAATTGCGGAGATTTCTCTTTGTATACCCATTTGCCATCACACACAAACACACATACAAACACACGTACACCATCTCTACAGTTGATGTATAAAACAGCTGGTGGCTGCGTTAATTATCAGCCGCCAGTTGTACTGTCCTTCAAAGATGTTACAGACTTAATAAGAATGAATCAATATCGATATATCGATACAGTTACAAACTGAACGTCAAACTAATAAAACTGCCTTAAGGTGTACAAAACACAAAAACACTTTTCATAATTTCTGCCACAAATTCGAATACCCTTTTCCTTCTTTTCTTTTCCATATGAAAAGTGAAATGAGAAATGTGTCTGTTTAATGCAGGAAATAAAATATAAAAATATGCAACAATATGTGTACAGCGTGTTACATACATGCATACATATAACATTTTGATAAACACGCCAATATTTAGAATGAAATTTATCGCCAAAACTAAAAACATGCATTCGAATTGTTGGTTGTTTCATAAACTAAACAAAAGTTAAAGACGCCTACATAAATGAATTTATATAATAATGACAGACAGACAAACAGACAGACAAACAGACAGACAGACAGACATACAATTATAAATACAAATCCATTGGATAATTAATAAAATAAATAAAATGCAGAAAAATTATGTTTAAAATAACAAAAAAATTTAATTAAATTTGTTTCCATCGCAAAATTAAAATTTATAATCCACATGGCTCAATAAATCATAATGAAAGTAATTTACAAAAACAAAAACTATTGATTTATCGAATTCACATCAATTGTGATATCTTTCAAATGGGACGTATCATTAATTTACAGGGTGTCCGCCGGAAAAACTCAAAATCCATAATGTGATTATCAAAATATGGCCATTTTGCCAAAAAGTGATAAAAAAAAATTTGATGAAAGAATCGACATCTGTCAGCAGTGTAGTCGTGGTGAACATTTGCCAGATATCATTTCTCATTCATAATATCGCCGAAATTTTCTCTTCGTAATACAATAAAAATTTGAATCATCTGTATTGTTAAAAAAAAACAAACTTCTCGTTGAAAACCCCTTTATTGTACTCAAAGAAAATCTGGTGACAAATTTTGCGCCATATAAAATAATGTAAAGTAAATTCGCTTGGGGCAGTTTCAACAATGGTAAACAAACGGTTACTAAGGGGTCATTAACAAATACAAAAACAAACAATAGCAGCCATTAGAGTTTGCAGCGCATTCAAGTCATGTATTAGCCGACCACATTAACATCAAAAATGCCTTGTTATGGGCGAAGAGGCGTTTTATGCCGACTATGATCGTTCGTACCTTTTAAAAAGGCCTGCTTAATTAAGCCCAAAATAATGAATTTTATTATTGTGAATATTTTCTTTTTATTTAAAGAAAATTCTTAAAAAAATATATTTCTGCTTCATTAGCTCCTTCATTTAAAGCCAATTTTTGCTTCAACTAAACAAAAAAAAAAAAAAACTCAGAACATTTGGGAATTTCAATTCTATTTTCGAAACTGAATATTTCTTAATGAATTTAACTTTCTCTGACTTGTTAAGTAGCGAGAAGAACAAATTGTTTCAAATCACTTTCTTTTAATTAGTTTTTTATCTAAGGAACGAACGCAAGCGTGTGTGTGTGTGTTTGTGATATTTTAAGTGTCTGTCATGTTTTTATAGGTCAGACGTAATATTTTCTTAATTTCATTTGAGAAAAAAAAAACATCTTCAAATTATTCATTTTATATTTTGGTCGGAAAATTGCTATTTATAATTTTTCTATTTGGCAAAAAGTTGAAAGATATTTAAAAAAGGGAAAATTAGGAAAATAATTTTGTAATAAATTTAAAACGTTTATTGAAATAAAACATGGTGATGTTTTATTGGCGAAAAATCGTAATTCAAAATGATATGACAAAATCACTTTTTCTCTTTCTGGTATTTAAAACTATCCAAGTTGCGACTACTTTTAGTGATACGTGATAAGATTTACATCTGCACTTAGCCGTATGGGCCAATATCAGATGGTGGATCATTACCACTGTGGATGAAATGATGTGATTTGATTTACATCTGCACCGACTAAGTAGTCATAAACAGATGGTGGTCAAACCACTTGAATGATTCGCAAACGTCATTCACGCCCTAGGAGGCCATCGAATACGTATATCCTCCGGTCAATCCTAGTAGCAATTTCGAAAGCCCGAAGTAGGCCGCAGCCTTCACTCCTTGCTTAAGATTTGAAAACTATGCAACTCCTGGTCCAGGACGCATGAAGCTTAATATAATTAAAAACACGACGGCATTCATACTCACTGGGCCTGGACCATTCATTGTGTTCATTGTGAATGATCCGACCCACAAACTCAAATGAGGGCCTCGAAACACACAGCCATCACGATACTCCCGAAGGGCCAACCTCAATAATCAGTCAGAGAACAGCTAAATGCCTGAAAAGATAAATAGTGGAACTCTGGGGCTTTACTGATTCCCGTGGAAGTATAGTGGATTATCCAGCTGGCTTCTGCTAGCCTGTTAGGGGACTGGTTGTGTGATCCATAAAGACTTTAAATGTGATATGTGCGTATATTTTCCGACGGAGTTTAATTTATTTTTATTTGGGTACGGTTTTACGTTCACCCTCGTCAAATTTGGTTTGTGAACAAACCGGTTTCGGCTATTTGCCATCTTCAGTGTTCTCTTTATATTGACGATGGTCGACATTAAACCGTACCCAAAGAAAAACAAAAACTAAAAATGGGGGGGGGGGGGGGGGGTACTTTTAGTCATGACAAAAAATATTTTTATTGATTTTCGAATCGCAACTATTTAAACTCAAAAACATTAAATTCAATTAAAAAAAAGGATTAATCGCCGAAAGCCTGCTAGTTTTATACAACATATTTTGCAGAATAGAATCAAAATTTTATTCTTGCTCCACATCCTATTTGTAACACCCTGTAACTTTAAATTTTAAGTTTTCTTTTTTTTTAGCCTATTTTTGACATGGATATCACTAATTTCAACTGGACGGTGCCACATGTCTCATAGCCAATGAAACGATCAAATTATTGCAAACCAAATTTCTCGATCGCATAATTTCACAACAATCAGCAGTTAAATGGCCAGCTAGATCGTGTGTTTTAACACCACTCGATAATTTTTTGTGTGGCTCTATGTTAAAGACATCCTCTGTACGGAGCCAATCAAATCGCCATCCGTGATGTAATTAACGAAATAGTGTCGCCATTTTGCTAAAAAGTGATTAAGAACGTTGACGAAAGAATCGACATCTCTCAGCGTGGTCGTGGTGAACATTTGCCAGGTATCATTTTTCATTCATAACTGCCATTGACCGTTACTGCATTTCCAGCCTCATCGAAAAAAAAAACGGCCCAATCACGCCTCCAAACCACAAAGGCTTCTCAATAATCGCTTTAGGAAAAAAAGATTTTTTTCAGAAAAATCAGCCGATTGTTCGTGAATGAATTGAGCGAATCAACGGCGATGTGAATGGTAGGCCGGTTTCAATTCCTGCACCAGCTGAAGTCTGTAAGGCAAAATTCGCCATGAGGTTGCTTGGGACAGCCCCAATTGTTGCGAACGTCAAGGAATTGACAACACTGTGGCTTATGGCTGCAATGTTTTTCGTTGAAGGACCGGGCAAATACGCGTTGGTGTTCACAGATTTTTTATCGAGCCTGTCGTCGCAAATTTAGCGAGCAAATTCTTAATAAAGATCTCAGAAGGACGATTATGTTGAACGAAAATATCGCTAATTTTACGAAATGCAACTTTAACAGAATCACCATTTTCATAGTAGATAATTCAATCTAATGCATCTACTACAAATACGTGAAAAAAACGAAATTTTTTTAAGTACCGTGCTACATTCTTTGGGAAAGGAATAGAGAAAGGATTAGACAAGTAGTGAAAGTAGAAGGATAGTTACGGAAATTAACTATCGTATAAGTCAGCACAGTAACCATCACTGAGCAGCCCCACCGACAGTCAATTTTTAATCTTTTAGTGAAAAAAACCAAGGTCTTTGTTGGGAATCGAACCCACAACCCCCGGTCCTATAAGCTAGTACAGCCTACAGGCGCACCAAATGTCAAAAATGTCAAAATTATCGTATTGTTGTTGCTACCACAATTGAAAAACCAATTTTTTGTTAAAGAAATTGTGTGATATCGTTAAATTCTTTTTTCAAATTTACTTTTTCTTTTTCTTTATTTCTCACTTTCCCACTGTCAGAGACAGTCCGACAATTCAAATAACGTTAATTGATTTAAATTGATCGTGCAAATGGAGGGTGCGAGAACAAATAAAATGCCAGCTAAATTGATAAATGCACTCACTAATACACCACATAAATATTTTTACTTATAGGAGGCCGATCCTAAAATTACTTTAAATAATTTAAAAGCATGCTCTATAGAAATTCTGAGCTTTAAATGTCTGGCTTAAACATTTTCATACAAAACTTTGTTTGCTTTTTAGTATTGCGTTCACACTGAATTCAGATACTTCGCTTATACGTAGCTGAAAATTATGAACCTAGGCCCGATTATTGGTTGTCTTTTGTCATTTTTAAAGTTAATATAAAAAGAAAAAAGTTATATCGGGTACTTTTATAGAGGTACAGAACTGTAAATTAGTAACACTTTTACAAGTGGCGATAATTTTGTTAGCTGTCAAATGATTTATGTTTAGTTTGGTTTGACATTTCATTATAAATAGATTGACGCTTTTAAATTGTGCAAATTGTGGCCAGATCAAAATTGCCATTGATCCCGACATTCATAAGCTATTTTGTTTAGCGAAAAAGCTCAGTTTTCCTGCATGAATGTCGTATTTGGGGTGATAATAATCCTCAACTGTACCAAGAAGGGATATAAATACTGTTATTAATATGTTGGGCTAAAAAACATGGATATGAGTTATTGATGTGATTTGATTTACATCTGCACCGACAAGGTAGTCATTCACGCCCTAGGAGGCCATCGAATACGTATATCCTCCGGTCACTCCTAGTTGCAATTTCAAAAGCCCGAAGTAGGCCACAGCCTTCACTCCTTGCTAAAGAGTTGGAGACTTTCCAACTACTGGTCCAGAACGCATGAAGCTTAATATAATTAAGAACACGACGGCATTCATACTCACTGGACCTGAACCATTCATTGTGTTCATTATGAATGATAAGACCCACAAACTATCACGAGGGTCTCGAAACCACTACCCTTACGATACTCCCATATAGGGGCCAACCTCAATAACCAGTCAGAGAACAACTAATTGTCTAAAGAGACAAATAGTGAACTCTGCGAGCGTACTGATTCCCGTGGAAATATGTGGATTGTCCAGGTGATTCCTACTAGCCTTTGAGGGGCCTGGGCTCCCTTTTACCCCGCAAGACACCAGTCTAAATGGAATAGTAGGTTCCAAAAAGACTATCATGTGCCCCCGGGAGGAGGATATGTGTTGCATACAAAAATCTTAGTTTTATTTAAAATGTCCGCCCTTGTCCTTTCACACGCCTTAAGTCACATTGGCCAGCCAGTCATCAATCGCTGCATGCACCTTATCCATTGGAAAATTGGCTATAGCACGAACCAGAGCTGTCCTAAGAGATACAATATTATGGTATCTTTTCTGGGAGACCATATATTCTAAAACCGTTTAGAATTTGTAATCCAAAGGATTCAAATCAGGACTGCCAGATGGCCAATCTTCAGAGAATATTAAAGTTGGCAAATGTTTTCGAAGCCAGGCCTGTTTCATTTTAGCCAAGGCTGGTTTTGGAACAAGGAATTGTTAAGCGGCTTTACAACTGTTTCTAAAACGTTTTCTTGATCAACTTTGGCCCACCATAAGAGAGGTCACACCAAACTATGACTGCAGCTGGATGATGACTCGTTGGATGACTTCTGATGCTTCTTTAGATGAGCGGACATAAGCCCTATCATTTTGTTTGTAAAACTTTTCCTGTACGGAAAAAATTTTTTCATCCGTCAACAAGATTTTTCTAGGCAAGTTATCGGCGTACTTCACCAAAAGACGTTTGGATTTTTCTATCCTTTTTTTTTTTTTGAAAGCTGCAGTTAACAAATGTCCTGTAGGCCGTTTGAAAGCTTCTAGACCGAAGTCTATTTTAATAATTCAGCTCATGGACTTTTATGTGATTTTTATCTCACGGGCTATGATTTTCTGTTTCCGCAGAGGATTTTGTTGAATTCTTGCTTTGACGACTTTGATTATATACTGTGTCCGAACGGTATGTGGGCGGCTCGACCGGGAGCGGTCTTTTATATTGCCGGTCTCCTCAAACAATTGTGCGCACCTGAAAACAAACATGCGACTAATGCCGAGCGTGTGGAGCGTTTTGAAAATATCATTATTTTTCTTTCCACACTTAAAAAGTGTTATAACTGTTATACGGTTTTCTTTATCTGACCACTCCTTGGTTAAAGTTAACACAATTTTAAATTCACGCAACTGAGCAACACTATAGATATTACCTTTCCAAAAACATGTAATAATAAGAGAGTATTTCGTGATAAGATTTGCATCTGCACCTGGCCGTAGACCTTAATCAGATGATGGTCAAACCACTGGAAATGAAAAGCAACGCCATTCATGCCCTAGTAAGCTAAGGACTAATTCTAGCAACAGGTCTTTTCTAGTTGCAATTTCAGCGGTTCCAAAGCAGGGTTGCAAACCACTACTCCTTGCTGAAAAGCTGAAGAGAGACTATCCAACTCCCGATCCAGAACACATGACTAGCCTGTTCACTGGATTCCCCCCGGGGGCACATAAATATGGTCTTTATAGAATTCCACTATCTAGACACAGTGCAACTGGGGCAAAAGGGAGCCCAGTCCCCTGAAGGCAGCAGGGGTTCAACTGGAAACTCCACTTTATTTCCACGGGGATCAGTGTGCTCCAGAGTTCATTATTTGTCTCTTTAGACATTTAATAGTTCTCTGGCTGATCATTGAGGTTGGCCCCTATATGGGAGTAACGTGGTGGTTGTGGTTTCGCGGTCCCATAACAGACAGGTCAGTTTTTAATCGTGGCCGAGTTCATTTCACCTTTAATAATACCTACCTGGTGAAATGTTCCCAGATCCAGTGAGCATGCTAGACATGTGTTCTGAACAGGAGTTGGAAAGTCTCCAACTCTTAAGCAAGGAGTGATGATTTGCAGCTCTGCTCTGAAATCATCGAAGTTGCAATTAAAAAATTCGGTTGCATAGAATTATAGCTTCGGCTTCCAAGGACGAGCATGACGTTCCAAATTATGATGTGGTTTGGTCCACCATCTGATTAAGGCTTCATGGCCAGGTGCGGATGTAAATCAAATCACATCAATGCTCACTGGATCCGGATCATTAACCCGTTGATGTGATTAAAGGCGAGATGATCCTGGCCACCATAAATCAGTACATGCTGGGACCGCAAAACTACAACCACCACGACGATACTCCCGAAGGGCCAACCTCAATAATCAGTCAGAGAAACAGCTAAAAGTCCAAAGAGACAATTAGCGAAAACTCTGGGGCTTACTGATTCCCGTCGAAATAACGTGGAGCTTCCAGTTGAATCCCTGCTTGCCTTCGGCGGATTGGGCTCCCTTATATCCCCAGCAGCACAGGTCTAGATAGTCAAGTATTCTATAAAGGCCGATAAATGTGCCCCCGGAAAGGAAATAAGAGGGTATGTTCAATTCTAATGGGTATGTTCAAAGTAGTGGCAATATTTATGTTCCTGCCAAGTATATAGGGACACTGTTACATTCAGTAGAGCTGACCGTTCGATGTGCTTTACGGGCTAGTAGAACAATTAGTTCTTTAAAATCAGTGCTGGTCAGAAAGTTACAGTCTATGATGATGGCTATGTAGCCATGATTACTGACTTTTTCTTTCATCAATTGTTACCTAGCTCGTGCTACAATGGACTTAAGGAAGGATACGGTTGGTAATCGCATGGTTTTACGTTTTAACACCGCGAAATTTAACAGCGCCAGACTAATTTTTTTTTTTTTTTGGGAATATATGATCGATACAGTTGAATACTTGTGGGAGGACAACATTTGCCGCGTTATTGCCGATATACTGCCACAAATGTTAGATAAAGTCATCAATATTGGACCTTCAGATTAGCTTATTTAAATTATGATACCCGAAGATTTTCTTTCGAATAAAGTAAATTTTATTTCAATTTTAAAAAATTGTGTTTCCATACCTCTTAAAAAAACCCTATTTTTGCAAACACATAAGTAAACTAATCATTTTCATATCATTTCGGTAACACTCGTCAAAAGTAGACATTCATTAAAAATATCCCTAACAAAATTAATTAATAAAATATTTACTCTCTTTTAATTAAAATATTTTCTTTTATATTTTCCTTATTTTTTTTTAACACTTTAACAACTGCCCCCATAATCAAAAAGATCATTGGTCACAAAATCACAACAACAAGAACATAATGAGCAATTTAATTAAGTAGAAAATTGTGGAAAAATAAATCCCTCCAAAGATATTTACAGATTAAGCAGGAATTATTTAAAATGACAGAGAATAAAAAAAACAAAAAAAACAGAATTATTCATCGTTTTTACAGTCTGTAACAATTTAATGATTTTTGTAAAAATTCTTACGGATGATTTTAGGAATTGATTTTGTTTCTACTTTGAATTTAATCTTCTCTTAAAATTACGATTAAATAAATTTATTTTACGAATACGTTGATAATAACAGGTGTTATCTTAGCATGTGGTGAGAGTTAATGTGAGAGACTACTCACTCGTAAATTTGTTTTTGTGCGTATAAAGTTGTGATCGTATTTTATATTTACAGAAACTCTTATATTATTTCACTTACTCATACTCGTATGCTTTAGATTGAATTTATATGGGTGTGTGATTTATTTATACAGGGTATCCACCGGGAAGGTATACTACTTTCATGGTTTATAATTTTTAATTAAATGAAAGAGATAGTTCTTAACGATAATGGAAATGCTCGTATCCGATATTGTTCGCCTGAATTCCGCAGTCTGCCACGAATCCAGCCATCTATTATTCTAGTCCCCTGAGTTGCGATTGTGATATTCTATTTTAGTTTCTCTAAGAAGCGTGATATGTCTTCTGGTAGGAGCTTTTATTTAGCACAATTTTGTGTCCAAACTAGCAGAAAGCCGGTGTCCGACGGGAAGGTATACTACTTTGTTTGTTTATAATTTTTGATTAAATGAAAGAGAATAGATCTTATATTGAAAATGTCCGTCCCTGTTAGCTTCACAAATGCGCGAGCCCTTTTGAGCACATTTTTCATTACATACTCTCACATTTCACACGGTATTTCATTAATTTCATTACGAATATTTTGTTTAAGTCGGCCAAGTGTTTCTGGTTTGTTTGCATAGACCTTGCTCTTCAGATATCCTCACAAAAACAAGTCACGAGCAGTTAAATCAGGCGACCATTTCTTGAAATAACATGCTGTAGAGAGAGGTCTCGCAGTAATTCGATTGTAATCCTGGCTGTATGCAATGTGACACCGTCTTGTTGATATCACATGTTAATCAAGTCCAAAGCATGCAGTTGTGGCGTTAAAAAGTTTTTCAATCACATCAAGATATCACTCCCCATTCACAGTTACCGTTACGCCATTTTCAATTTCAAAGAAGTAAGCTCCACTGATTCTTCCTGACCAAATTGCATAGCACACTGTCAGTTTTAATGGATACAAAGGTGTCTGTTGAATAATTTGAGGGTTTTCCATTCCCCAGAATCATTCAAATGAAAATGGACCTTCGCACTTATTATGATTTTTTCATGAAAATCAGAGTTGCCGTGTGCGAGCTGTAACATCCAATTGGCATATGTACGGCGGCGTTAATGATCTTGTGGAAGAAGCTCTTGTGTCAACTGAATCTTATATGGAAACAAATGCAAATCCTTGAGCAAATCCTTGTGGCGAAAGGTGTTCCTTGATAATCAAGCTCCTAAGCACGTCATCGAATAGAGGTTGATGGATTGTTTCGAACACTTTCTTGAGCAGCAGTAATATTTTCAGCCGATCTTGCAGCATGTTGTGGTTCATGTTTGAGCCTGTCACTTACAGACCCTCTTTCTTCGATAAATAGAGCGTTTTGTTGGCACGTTGTTTCTACCAAAAATTTCATGTAAATTTCTCAGTGTCACAGTAATCGATGATTGATTTTGATAAAATGTTTTAACGATTAAAACTCAAATATTTTTCCATAATAAATTTTTTACGGGTGTACTTCACGACTGCAAATTATGAACTGTCCAGATTAATGTTTAGCAAAAATGGCAGGAATATAAAGTAGTAAACCTTCAAGGCGAACACCCGTTTTTTTGCATAAATTTACGCCACACATTTTTTAAATTAAAAAGCAACTTCTTTTAAGGAATAATATTCTGTGGTTTCAGAACAAAGTTGAAACCAAACCAAAAAACAAAAGGGGAGGACAAATTTAAGGTTCAAAAGTAAATTGGCTTGATATTTACACACTTTTCGACAACTTTAGCTTTATTGAGTTTTTTAACAAGAAGAATAAGGTGCCCCTGTAGGCTAGTAGGTAGTTTACTAGCTTGTCAGTATGAGGCTTGTGGGTTCGATTCCCAGCGAAGACTTTGGTTTTTTTTCACTACAAAAATAAAAATTGACTGTCGGTGGGGCTGCTCAGCGATGAAGGCATAGTCACTGGTCGCTGTGCTGTCTTTATACGGCAGTTAATTTCCGACTATCCTTCTACTTTCGCCACCTGTTTCATCTCTTCTCTATCCCTTTCCTAAAAGAATGTAGCACGGTACTTGACTAAATAGGCATTGTTGCCTGATGTGCTACTTCTCTTAAAAAAAAAAATAGCGGAACTCTAAGGCTTTACTGATTCCCGTGGAAATATAGTAGATTGTCCATTTGGCTCCTGCTAGCCTTAAAGGGGACTGGTCTCTCTTTTACCCCCGCAAGACACAAGTCTAGATGGTTGTGTGATCCATAAAGACTTATAACGTGCCATAAAGACTTATAATGAGGATATATAAATCAGCTGATATGGCAACTAATGAAAATGATGTCGTGAACTATCTACCGGAATTTTTAAACTTACTTGATTTGCCAGGATTGCCGCCTCACAATCTTCAATTAAAGGTTGGATCTGTAGTTATAATGTTGTGTAATATTAACCAACCGAAACTTTGTAACGGCACACGATTAGCGATAAAAATATTAAATGAATAACGTAATAGAAATAATCATATTGAAAGGAAAGTATAAAGGAGAAGACGTTTTGATACGCCGCATCTCAATGATTCCGGCTGCCACAACATTCCAGTTTAAATGACTACAGTTTCCAGTACGGATTGCTTTCGCAATGACTATAAACAAATCCCAGAGGCAGTCATTAAGTGTTTGTGGTATTAATCTAGATAACCCATGTTTCTCGCATGGTCAATTGTATGTTGCCTGTTCCCGTGTTGGAAAACCATCTGATCTGTTTGTTTACGCGCCAGGTAATCAAACGAAAAATAATGTGTACCATAAAGTACTACAATAAAAATGGACCAACACCAACAACATGATAGTTTTGACATTAAGTTT
Organism: Trichopoda pennipes; assembly: GCA_030448955.1. Lineage (NCBI taxonomy): Eukaryota > Metazoa > Arthropoda > Insecta > Diptera > Tachinidae > Trichopoda > Trichopoda pennipes. The sequence goes on along the minus strand of JASKUP010000052.1, from coordinate 10,053,621 downwards.
TTTGACATATTCGTAGTAGATGCATTGGCAATTGTTACAATGAATTGAATTTCGCATGATAATCACATTAAAATAATTAAAATTCACACCACTGAAAATGGTGGTTCAGTTAAAGTTACATTTCGTAAAATTCGTGATATTTTCGGACAATATAATCGTTCTTCTGAGACCGCTATTAAGAATTTGGTGATCCTTTTTATACCCTGTAGCGTTCATTTTCATTTGATCACTTCGTAAAATTCAAGCAGTTTTTCCTCGTAATCAGACTTCCTCTGAGACAAGTTTGCGTAATTTATTCGCTAAATTTCATGCCTACGATATTGTTGCTGACAATAGATCAAACAGCGGCAAATATAGCAGCTATTCATCAAAGTGTTAAGAATAAACCTGGAACATCAGCGATGGTTTGTTGATGTTCGCAGCAATTCGGGAAAAATTAAAATTGTATTTTAATTAAAGATTTTTATTTATTTTCATATGTAGATTCCGCTCAAACTTTGTACGAATAACGTCTTAAGTTGGAAATTATGCCGGACAACATCTATCGGGTCAGTTAGTTTAAAATAATAAAATTAAACTCCCAACTTGAGTAGTCAATGTTCCAAGAATTATTATTTTCTTTTAATTAAATTTGCTTTCGTTTCCGCGCAATTTATTCGTAATACGTCAAAGAGAAAGAGAGCACGCTACTTTTAACTCATTCGAGCTTGTTCTTATGATCATGTTGTTGTTGTCTTAAAATTATTATTTTTCTTAATTGTTTTTAATTGAAATCAACTACTTTATAACGTTGATGTGATAAATTTTTATTCAGTTTCTTTTCTTTCTTCTTTTGTTCATTCTTATTTCTTTCAAGTTTTCTTATTCGCAACAAAAAATAAAATATTTTTGTGATAAAAATTGAGTCACTTCATTCAAATAATGTGACTCGTTTTTGGAATTTTATGTCGTTAGTTAATTGATAAAAAAAAATATAAATACATTTAATTAAAACTAGGGTACACCAACACATAGACACACACACACACCCATACACATATACACGCACACAATTTGAGGTTAATAGAAAATGATTACAAAAGTCGTATTGCATTCTTTAAAAATTGAAGTTTGTTTAAGTGTTTGTAAGGTCGAATTTATTTATTTTAAAATTGGTCAAATTTAGATCTTTTGGGGTTTTTAATAAAAAAAAAATTTGGCCAAAGCGAATAAATTTCATTTTAAACATTCGTCATAAAAAACTTAAACTCATCACTACCAAACTTCTCTTATAAGTTCAAAATCATAAAATATTGATTGAATTAATTTAAAATTTATTACAAAAATTTATTGTACAATTTTTGTATGGGTTCCAATTTAATACTTTCCAATGGCTGCTTAAGTAGCCAAGTGAAGCTTGTTTTTGACATATTCGTAGTAGATGCCTTGGCAATTGTTACAATGAATTCGCACGAAAATCGCCTTAAAATAATTATAATCCACACCACTAAAAACGGTGGTTCTGTTAAAGTTATTTTTCGTAAAACTCGTGATTTTCGAACAACCTAATCATCCTTCAGAGAACAATATTAAGAATATGGTGGTTAAATTTGAGACGATGGACTCGATACGACCGGGTCGTAGGACAGAAAATATCGCAGTCATGAGCCACAGTGTTAAAGCAGATCCAAATTTGGCAATTCTGTAAGTCGAATTTGCGCCACCAAATTGGTTTTGATTGTTCCGTAGATCTTTTAAAGTTATATCTAAAACTTCAAAAGATTTTTTATGCGCGGCAGAAACTTTGCCATTGCTGAATTCTTGGAAATATTGCAGGTTAGAGTATCGTTGCCTTGCATATGCAATGGCAATTTTGGGGCTGAATGAACTGTTCGACCGCCTTCTAGCACAGTTGCTACATGCCTGACGAAGCAAAAGCAAGAGCAATTTCATTTTTTGAGGAAAATGTTACCAATATCAAAGTGATCAAAAAAGATTTTCCTGTACCACCAGGAGCATCCAAGAAGTAAATCCCCCCAGTTCCATCATTTATTACTTTCATAAGAGTATCAAATACATACTTTTGTTCTTCGTTCAATAGTGGAAGATTTATCTGAATCGATTCTTTCAAAGTATTGAGATCATACGATTTTCCACATTCTAACTCTTGATGAAAAGCATCGTGCATTCGGTGATTGGGCGCGGCCATCCCCAATTAACATAGTGGTTTGTTTGACATCGTCAAGCACATATGCTCAATGGAAATCAATGCCTGATTGTTAATTTTTTCAGATATTTGTAAATTCAGATTCCCTGTTCTATTGCGGATATTAAATAAAATATCGTCACACATCGTCTTTGTACTTCATCCACAAATCAAGTATACTTTGACATGTCTTTTATGTGGCCGTATAGAAAATTGTTGTTTTTATACTTTTTCAGGCATAAAAACCATCCTCGTACTTCAAGAAATATTATTAAAAAAGAATTAACGAAATCGGTTCAGCTGTTTTCAAGATTTGCGCTTGGCAACAAATTTAGCATTTCATTTTTATATTATAGATGAGATTAAGTGCCTGTAAATTTGACCTCGTTCCACAAACGTGGGAAAAAAGTCATCGAAAATTGAACCTACAGATTAAACTACTTTCGAGCCAACTGTCGTACTCACAGGCCAGAAGATTGTATTTCATATTAATTCAAAAAATTCATCTTTTCGGTTTCAAAATTCTGTGACTCTATAAAAACACCCTATACTAAATGTAAACCGTTATATAAATAAATAAATAAATATATTAGCGATAATAATAATAAATTTTTTTGGGGGACCGAAAGAATAAAAATAAATGACGGAGATCACATGAAACACATATTTGAAAAAATCGCACTCAACAAAATAAAAAACTTATCGGTAATGTTTCTTTCAAGTCTTAAATGGGGCACCCTGTAATGAAATAAGGACTTTGGAATCATTTAACATTATGAGTATACATAAGAAAGTTTTTGCACATTTTAAATTAAAGTTTAATTAAGTTAAACTTAAAGTTTTATTAAATTTATTAAAGTTTTAATTGATTTCATTATTTATTTAATTAAAACATTGTTTTTTTTTATTTATTTGGTATATAACCAGTAATTTGATAAATAAATTAATTAATTAAAGATTAATGTATTTATTTTTCAATTAAATATATAATTGAGTCAATTAATAATTTAATTAATTTACACCCTGAAAATAAATAAGAAATTCAAGGAAAATATTATTTTTTGTAGGTTAACTAATTGCTTCCTTAAAAAATTGTATGTTTCGGGAAATATCCCTTTAAGCTAATAAGTGCTACAAGCGCTTAATAAAACGACGCACATATACAGTTCGAAGTAAAGATTTTACTCACCGTTTTCTTTGTTAACGGTAGCGAGCTGCATGCCCTGTTTTTGTGAGAATGAAAATATTCTAAAATTACTTTTTCCAACTTTTGTGGAACGAGCTGAATATTGTCCTTCAACTTGTTAACTATTTAAGCTAGCGTCTTCACATCTCCCTGCCGTCTAGCAGCGTTAATTCGCACGATTTTATAGGGGAATTCGCGATTCTTTAAATAAATTAATTTGCCGCAAGCTGTATTACATGTTGCGCCATCTAGTTGAAACAACATTTCCTTTAATTGAAAAACGTCATTTAATTGATAAACAAAAAACTCAGTAATCATGGCTCTGTCGTTTAACAAAAAAAGCGCAGACTAATGACTTCACCCGCCCATAAACCACACCAAACAGTGATTTTTTCTGGATCTAACATACACTTAAGGATTTCCCCCGGAGGCACATGATAGTCTTTTTGGAACCTACTATTCCACTTAGACTGGTCTCTTGCGGGGTAAAAGAGAGTCAGTGGACAATCCACATATTTCCACGGGAATCAGTACGCTCGCAGAGTTCACTATTTGTCTCTTGAGACAATTAGCTGTTCTCTGACTGGTTATTGAGGTTGGCCCCTATATGGGAGTATCGTGGTGGTTGTGATTTCGAGATCTCGTGAGAGTTTGTGGGTCGGATCATTCAAAATGAACACAATGAATGGTTCAGGTCCAGTGAGTATGAATGCCGTCGTGTTCTTAATTATATTAAGCTTCATGCGTTCTGGACCAGGAGTTGGAAAGTCTCCAACTCTTTAGCAAGGAGTGAAGGCTGCGGCCTACTTCGGGCTTTCGAAATTGCTACTAGGAGTGACCGGAGGATATACGTATTCGATGGCCTCCTAGGGCGTGGATGACGTTTGCAAATCATTCAAGTGGTTTGACCACCATCTGATTATGACTACCTAGTCGGTGCAGATATAAATCAAATCACATCATACACTTAAGGATTATCAAATGCGGCAGTTTCATTTATTGAAGTATCCATCCAAACAAACACCAGCTTTATCGCTAAACAAAATTCGCTTATAAAAATCGGAATCAGCGACAATCTTGTTTTGGGCCCAACTTCAAAGTCGCACAATGTGGAAGCTTTGTTTAGGCATCAGTCTATTAAAGTAAAACGTCAAATCAAACTAAACATGTAACGCTTGACAGCTAACAAAACGAAAGCCAGCTGAAAAAGTGTTGCCATTTCAAAGTCCTAGTACTCTATAAAAAAGTATACGATACATCAACTCAACGATACAGGCGCCGCAATACTGCTCTATAAACAATAAGTGTTTTTCACTTATTTTCTGCAAATCAACAATTTTTTTTTAAGGTGTTACTTTTTAAAGGGTGTTTTTATAGAGGTATGGAACTTTGAAATGAAATAAAACAAAGATGAACTTTATAAAGTGGCGTGAAAACACTTCTGGCGTATTTAAATTAGGCTGATTCAGATGTTGTCTAATCTGAAAGTTAAACTTTCGATGCCTTAAAGTGTCTCACACTTAAGACCTTAAATCAGCAATAACGCCACCAATATTGTTATTAAAATGTTCAATCGTTTAAGGTTTGTCAACGTAGATCAGCAACTCACATATCCGCAAAGTCTAGAGGCGTTAAATCACACGATCTTGGATCATATTTTCGATCACGGGTCGGAAGTATAAAGTTTTCCGGTGGCCAAAAGTTTCTTTGAATAAATCAATTGTGTTACGAGTTATGTGACATTTGTTTTTTTTAAAAAGTATGGAGCAGCCCATTAAGTGCATTAAACAGTCATTTTTTCTAGATGTAACGCTGTCTTAACATATACATCACGCCTAATACGCCAATTTTGTTTGTTGACTTATACATTCCCGCAAGAGTGAGCTTTATCACTAAACAAAATTCGCTTATAAAAATCGAGATCAACCGCAATCCTGTTTTGGGGCGAATTTACGCAATTCGGAAGAAGCGTTGTTCAGGCGTTAGACTATTCATGTTGAAATTTCACACCAAACTAAATATAAATCATTTAACAGCTGACAAAATGGCCACCAGTTATAGATGTATTCTATACCTCTATAGAGAACACACAATTTTAAATTTTTGTAATCTTAATTTACGTATTGATACCTGTCGGTCGACATTTTCTTAACTTTTACCATTTTTTTTTAGCTTAAATGTTTGATAACCAGGGTGCCCCTGTAGGCTAGTAGGTAGTGTACTAGCTTGTCAGTATGTGGGGTGTGGGTTCGATTCCCAACGAAAACCTTGGTTTTTTTTCACTACAAAAATAAAACAATTGACTGTCGGTGGGGCTGCTCAGCGATGAAGGCATAGTCACTGGTCGCTGTGCTGTCTTATACGGCAGTTAATTTCCGACTATCCTTCTACTTTCACCACCTGTCTCATCTTTCCTCTATCCCTTTTCTAAAGAATGCAGCACGGTACTTGACTAAATAGGCATTGTTGCCTAGAGTGCTACTTCTTAAAAAAAAACCAAAAATTGAAACAAAATAATACCAAAAACTAAAATCCCCAGTAAAATCAAAGTTTCTACAAGGATAATTACGTTTTCAACCAACTTTTTCTTAAAAAATGTAAATCACCAATATAAACAACAAAAACAAAAACTTTTTTCGCAGCTGAATCTCAGAAGCTCACCCACCTAAAAATTGCCAGCTCAGCAGCAGTTTCAAAAGGAAGTTATTTGCCAGAGGTAAACTGACAGCAAAACTGTTACAACAACAACAACAAAACAACAAGATCTTAGTTTCACAAAAAAAAACAAAAGTTCACATAATTAAGACTAAAGCACTCCCAGAATTCAAGTATCGCTAGCTTTTATCATTTGGAGATTAGGTGTCGTTTTGAATGGTCTAAATCAGACTCTTTTGAAACGTAAAGAGAAGCCGTTGCCTACAAGTTTTGATATTTCCAAGCACAGCTAAAGTATGAATATTGAAAGGATATTTAATACTTTCATTTTTATTGTCGAAGTTTGGTTTGGTTTTGTATTGAAAAGCTATTCGAGTATGAAGGGTTTTTCAACAAGGTGTTTGTTTTCTAAAACTGTAAAAATGTGGCCAATGTCCACCATGACCACGCTGCTGGCAGATGTCGATTCTCCCATCTGATTGTCGTGAAATTATGCGATCGGGAACTTTGGTTTGTAATAAATTGATCCTTTCATTGGCTGTGTAAAACCACATATCAATGATATCCACGTCGTCAATAATAGGCCAAAATTAAGTTGTAACCATTTCGCGATAGCGCGATCTATTGGCCGTTACCGCATTTACAGCCTAATCACACCTCCAGACCACATAGCGCACCATATAGTTACACATCGAGCATGCAAAGGCTTCTCAATAATCATTCTAGGATTTTCAGAAGGCCCAACGCTGCTTGTTGAAAAGCTCTGACAACTGAAAATGGGCTTCATCTAAAAAAACGATTTTTTCAGAAAAACCAGCCGGTTGTTCCTAATGAATTGAGCGAACCTAAAGCGATGGTCGGCCGCCTTTATCTCCTGCACCAGTTGAACCTTGTAAGGCCTCAAAGTCAAATCCTTATGCAACATTCGCCATGTGGTGGTTTTGGATAACTCCAACTGTTGAGAACGTCGAGGAATTGACAAATTTGAATCTACTTCAACAGTGTGGCCAAGGCTGCGATGTTTTTAATTGAACGACCCGATCGAACACGCGTTGCTGTTCGCATATTTTTAGTCGAGCCTGTAGTCTCAAATTTAACCACCAAATTCTTAATAGCGGTCTCAGAAAAACGATTGTGTAATCCGAAAATATTACGAATTTTAAAAAAATGTAACTTTAACAGAACCACCATTTTCAGTGGTGTAGATTTTAAATATTTTAAGGCGATTTTCGTGTGAAATTGAATTCATTGTAACAATTGTCAAGGCGTTACGAATACGTTAAAAATCTAAATGTCAACACTGTCATGTTGTTGGTGTTGCCACAATTGAAAATTAAAATTCTTGTTGAAAAACCCTATAATATGAAAAAAATAATTAAATTCAGTTTACTTCAGATGTAAAACCTACATTCACCTGTTGTGCATTTAAAAAAAAAATAATTGAAAAAATTAGTGCAGCTCCTTAATAATAGATTTTAAAAAATTTTATAAATAATTTTGCAATTTTATATTTATTTAATTTTTTTTAGAAAAATTAAATAAATTTTTTTTAGAAAAATTAAAAAATAGAGAAAAATGTACTGGCTGTCCGCCGGGAAGGTACTTTCTTTTGCCGCCATTTTGATAAACATTCATTTTAACAGTTCATATTTGACAATCGTGAAGCAGACACGTGGCCAATTTATTATGGAAAAATATTCGATAAACCAGCGTGTTTTAATCGTTAAAACATTTTATCAAAATCAATCATCGATTACTGTGACGATGAGAAAGTTGCGTGAACTTTTAAGGAGAAACAACGTGCCAACAAAAAGCACTACGATTTCGAAAAAAAAAGGGTCTGTAGGTTCAAGCATGTACCAAAACGTACTGCAAGATCGCTTGAAAACATTCCTGCTGCTCAAGAAAGTGTTCAAAACAATCCATCAACCTCAATTCGACGGCGAGCTCAGGAGCTTGATCATGAGTGACGAGGTACATTTTCATTCGAATGGATATGTGAATAAAATGAAAAGTCCTTTCTGAGGAATGGGAAACCCTCAAATTATTCAACAGTCACCTTTGCATCCATTAAAACTGACAGTGTGATATGCAATTTGCTCAGGAGGAATCAGTGGAGCTTACTTCTTTGAAATTGAAAATGGCGTAACGGTAACTGTGAATGGGGATGTGATTGAAAAACTTTTTAACACCACAACTGCATACTTTGGACTTGATTAACATGTGATATCAACAAGACGGTGTCACATCGCATACAGTCAGAATTACAATTAAATTACTGCGAGATCTCTCTCAACAGCATGTTATTTCAAGAAATGGTCGCCTGATTTAACTGCTCGTGACTTGTTTTTGTGGGGATATCTGAAAAGCAGACAAACCAGAAACGCTTGGGCGACTTAAACTATCCAACTCCTGATCCAGAACATATGACTATCATGCTCACTGGATCCGGATCATTCACCCGTTGATGTTATTAAAGACGAGATGATCGAGCTCATGCTGGGGCTGCAAAAATACAACCACCACGATACTCTCGAAGGGCCAACCTCAATAATCAGTCAGAGAAACAGCTAAATGCCTAAAGAGACAATTAGCGGAACTCTGGGGGTTACTGATTCCCGTGGAAATAACGTGGAGCTGCCAGTTGACTCCCTGCTTGCCTTCAGGGGACTGGGCTCCCTTATACCCCCAGCAGCACAGGTCTAGATATTCAAGTATTCTACAAAGACTTATAAATGTGCCCCCGGGAGGGTGGGAGAATGTAATGAAAAATGTGCTCAAAAGGGCTGGCGCCTTTGCGTCGCTAACAGGGGCGGGACATTTATCTGATATTGTATTCGATACATAATGGCTGACATTAAATAAAACATTTATCAATATAAGATCTTTTCTCTTTCATTTAATCAATAAATATGAGCAAATAAAGTAGTATAACTTCCCGGTGGACACCCTTTATAAAGAAGTTTTCAATCAATTATTCTTATTAATTGATTTAAAAGTTGTTTACCCCTCTTTATTTCGCCACACCCAATGGTGTGGCGAAATATTGTAAATAAATAAAAAATGTATTTAAATTTTGTATAAGGACAGGAGGTCCTTATACAAAATTTTTAAAAAATTATTTCTAAAATATTAAAAACATTAATAAATTATAATTTTTATTTGACTTAAAAAATATTAACTTTGAAAAGCACCCAAAAAAATTTTAATAATTCTCGATGTCGAAATTTACGTACCTTTTTGCAATTTTATCCCGCAATTTAAATAAAATCCAAAAAAAAATTAAACCATTTTTTTTAATAAATTATTTTAAAATTAATTAAAATTTTATAAAAAATATTTCAAAAAAGCACGTTTTATTTTTTTTATAATTTCTTTTTAATTTATTTTAAAAGACATTGAAATGTGTTTTTAATGTCTTTAAATTTTCTTCTCAATTTATTTTTATTGAAGAATTATTAAGATTTTATTAGTAAATTGAAATGAAAGCACAAACAAAATAATATATCTTTAATTATCATTTACACCAACCGTCCTGTTTTTCTCGAGAGCGTAATTTTAATTTAACTTAGTTTCGTATTCAAATTTAACGTTTATTTTAGAGCGATCATTATAACCGTCCGCACATAGCCGAGTCGCTTCTGAAATTGAGGTACAGCGACGTTCTCTTATAAAAGAAAATTGTATGTTCTTGTTGAAAACACTAACAGCAATACAGACAGACCCACACTAACAAATGTGTTTATTTACAAAAACAAAAACAAACGAAAAAAAAAATGCTGTTAAAAAGAAAGAGCACTTCAGGAAAACAAAATTTGTAAATAAAACTCGACTAAAAACACACATTCGCACACATGCATGCATGCATGCATAAACTTCCATGAGGAAAAATTAATGAATGACCAGCAAAAACAAATGCACAGTTAAACACATACACGCACATGGGGGCCTACAAATAGAATTGAAAAACCGCTAGTGATCAAAGCAATTTACATATGGTAGATGGACAACAACAACAAAAACAATATTAAAAAGGAAAAGTGAGCACAACAACTTGTGATATTTTTCAAATAAATTGTTTGAAGTGAAATTATAAACAGTTTGAAAACAACTGAAAGAAATATTTATGAACAGAGAGAGAGATAGAGAGAGACGAGTTCATTTTACTGTATTAAACAGAGGTGGAAGTGTTGTTTTATTGAAATTTTCATATATTCAGGTGCAATTTTTTTTTTTTAACTCTCAATAATTATTTATTGTATCTTCACGAAAAGAACTGACAATAAGTATTAAAATCTTAAATTCTAAAAAAAGTTACATTAGTAATGACCATGTCAGGCCTAACCTTTTGGGTAAAAAAGAAAATTGTCATAAAAAAAACAAAGCAAATATTTCTAAGATGTATCGTCTGTAGCATTGAGGATTAAAGCTGCGGTATCCCTCTTTTTTAATCGGCTATGTCTACTATAATCCAAGATATTGCGAGCAAGGGGGTTAGGATGGTCTTCAAGCTTCATCAAGTATTTGCCTGCGTATTTGATGATTTCTGTAGTCACCAGCGGTATGTCTAAATCACAATGTATGTTTGAATTTCTGATGTACCATGGGGCGGAAGCTATCAACCGTAAAATTTTATTCTGCATACGTTGGATTCTATCCACGTTTGAAGCTGAGGCAGTGCCCCAAAGTTGGATTCCGGAAGACCATATCGGTTTTAAAATAGTCTTGTAAATTAGAAGCTTACAATCTAGGCTAAGTTTTGAGTTCCTGCTAATGAGCCAATGTAATTGTGTTAGCTTAAGTTTCATTTGTGTTAGCTTTGAGTCAATATGATGTTTCCATGTAAGGCGACCGTCAAGATGTATACCAAGATATCTCACATAAGTATGGTGAGGAACAATGTGATTATTGATTCACCCGTTCGAATCAATAAATTCAGGTGCATAAATACAAAAAAAACTTTCTTGACATAAAACTATAGAAAATAAAAAACAATAACGCGTGACACATTATTAAATTGGGGAGGCAAAATGAATTTGTTGTTTAACGAAAATATGAAGAGTCATTATTTTTATGTGCGTATATTGTCCAACGGGTTTTGATTTATTTGGTAATGATTTTACGTCAACCCGCGTCAAATTTGGTTGGTGAACCTACCGATTTCGGCTATATGCCATCTTCAATGTTCTTTTGGGTTGACGTAAAATCATACCTAAATAGTCACTATTTACTCACAAGCCAAATAAGAATAACGTAACAATTGATACACAACGTGTAGGTTTACGTAAGAACAATGAAGTATATTTTGCAGGTCGAACGCGTGAAATTCAGCTGTAGAATCGCAAAATCTGTATATGCCATATTATTGGGGAAAGTTATTTTTTCACAACAAAACATTCTTGGATGCGACCAAAAAATTTTGGAGTAAGCAAAGCGATTGTATCTAGTACGTTAATTACGTTATTAGAACATTTATAACTTAAAGTGGAACCGGATGTTGCTATATTCGTCTTAATTACTTTAAATACGGACACACACCAAGGGAAATAGATGAATGTATGACATTATTACATCCTAGCAAAAAAGGACGAAGACTAGACATTCTTGAAAATATGGAAGTCTACAAAACAAAAACATTCAACAACGACATTATAAACGAACAGGTAAACACGACCTCAGACACAATTTTCACACCATTGAAACTACTCATGCAAACGGGCAAATGAAAAACACCCTCAGACGGACACACGTACCTACATAACAGTAAAAGACGGAGGTATCGTTAAATTCACTTTGCATACAAATGCCAGGTGGCTGGTATTCTGTCTACCTGAATATATACGAACCTAATAACAGAACTGCCTGAACCCCAACACTGACTCACCAGTACAAACTAAACCACGGCTTGAAAATGGCGGGAAATGGCAATATTACTTTAAATATACTTAAATTCATATAATTTTTTTTTTGTGACAAAATCCACTCTCAAGCATTATGTATACAATCTCTCCGATTATAGTGATACTGGTCTCATATTGAATTTTTTCGCAAGAAGTTTTTTTTCAATTGTGGCAACACCGGCCATATGATGGTTTTGGCATTTAGTTTTTTTGACGTATTCGTAGTAGATGCATTGGCAATGGTTACAATGAATTGAATTTCGCATACAAATTGCTTTCAAATAATTAAATTCCATTCTGAAAATGGTGGTTCTGTTAAAGTTACATTTCGTAAAATTCGTGATATTTTCGGACAACATAATCGATCTTCTGAGACCAATATTAATAATTTGGTCTCATTAAATCTGAGACGACAGGCTCGATACAAAATGTGCGAACAGCGACGCGTGTTTGACCGGGTCGTTCAAGAATTTGACTTTGAAGCCTTACAAGGTTCAACTGGTGCAGGAATTGAAGTCAACTGACCGACTCACATCGCCGTAGATTCGCTCAACTCATTAAGAAACAACCGGCCAGTTTTATTAAAAAAATTATTTTTTCAGACAAAGTCCATTTTCACTTGTCAGGGTATGTCAAACAAACAAAATTGCCGCATTTGGGCTTCTGAAAATCCTAAAATCTTTTACATGCTCAACGTGTAACTATATGGTGCGCTACGTGGTCTGTTGGTGTGATTCGACAGCGTTTTTCGAAGATAAGACTGGAAATGCGGCAACGGTCAATGAGTCACGCTATTGCGAGATACTAACAACTCAATTATGGCCTATTATTGACGACGTAAATATCACTGACATGTGGTTTCAACAGGACGGTGTCGCATGCCACACAGCCAATGAAACTATTAATTTATTGCAAACCAAATTTCCCAATCCCATAATTTTAGGACAGTCAGCAGTTAAAAGGACAGCGAGATCGTGCGATTTAACGCTACTCGATTATTTTTTGTGGGGCTATGTTAAAAGCAGAATCAATACAGCTCCAATTGAATCGATTTCAGCCGTAAAACTCAAAATACGTGATGTGATTAATGAAATAAAATCACCAGTTTTTAAGAACTTTAATGAAAGAATTGACATTTGTTATGGTGGTTGTGGTGGATATTTGCCAGATATCATTTTTCCTTCATAATATCGCCGAGCTAGCCGTGAGTGATAATAACAACAGCAATGTAATATGATGTTGCTATGGAATCTTCTTGTATAGGCGAGAGCTTAGACCTGATATGTGAGCATCAATTCCTGGCAGTAGAGGGGAGTTCAAGTTAAAGCATCATTCAATAAAGCATCTTTAAGGCATTACAGTATTTATTTTGTATATATTGAAAGTGAATAAATCGTTTAATTTAATTAAAAACTCTAAAGTGCTGTGTTTTTATTTTTCTATGAAAGAAATCAATATAGCAAAACGTGTATTAAAGGTAATAAATGTCCCAATATAGTGGAAAAGCTATCAAGGCAAGCTTTAAGAAATGTTTTAATCTTCAGCTCTTGGGAATTTTAATCTTATTCCTCCGTATTCACCTTGTGTTTCTCCGGAGGCATGCAGTCTTGATGAATCTCTTCCCCATCTTGACATGTTCCTTCGGGGGTAAGAGACGGCACCAGTCACCTGGGCTAGCAGAATTCTGATACTGGAAGAGACATACGACTCTCGAAGTTCAACCAGTGACTTATAAATACACACTGGTGCCACGGGAATCGGTTTGGCGCTGTTCTGGTTGTTGGTGAGGCCTTTCGGGGAGCAACGTGGTGGCTGTGGTTTAAATCGGGCTTTGAAGAAAGTGCTGAATAGGTGTTAACGAAAAGAAAAGGTTAACATCCAAACAAATGTCCTAGTTGCGCTTGCAACTGGACCAGGATAGTCTACATCTCTTAAGCAGGGATTGGAGGCAGGCCCCTATTACCGTGCACTCGAAAATTTCAACTAAGGCGTTTATGCACCTAGTGTGTATGCGTCTTGCAGCGTGCGTAAACGCTTTTTCCTACACCCAGCAGTAAGACCACCATCAGATTAGGGCCACATGGCTCGGTGTTGATGGAAATCTTATCACGTTCTGTCACCTTGTGTCAAGCACAGTGGTGCATTATACCAAGGCCAATTATTTATTTCTAAAGCTTTTAATTAGTGATAGTGCATTCGTATTAAAACTTCCCCCCGGGGGCACATGACAGTCTTTATGAATCCTACTACAACCATCTAGACTTGTGTCTTGCGGGGTAAAAGGGAGCCCAGTCCTCTTCAAGACTAGTAGATGTCAACTGGAGAATCCACTATATTTCCACGGGAATCAGTAGCCTGCAGAGTTCCGCTATTTGTCTCTTTAGACATTTAGCTATTTTTTGGCCCTTCGGGAATATCATGGTGGCTGTGTGCTTCGAGGCCCTCGTTTGAGTTTGTGGGTCGGATCATTCACAATGAACACAATGAATGGTCCAGGTCCATTGAGTATGAATGCCGTCGTGTTCTTAATTATATTAAGCTTCATGCGTTCTGGACAAGAAGTTAGATAGTCTCCAACTCTTCTGGCCTACCTCGGGCTTTCGAAATTGCTGCTAGGAGTGACCGGAGGATATACGTATCCGAAGGCCTTCTATGGCGTGAATGGCGTTGCTTTTTATTCACAGTGGTAATGATCCACCATCTGATTAAGGCCCACGGCCAGGTGCAGATGCAAATCTTATCACGTCATTCGTATTAAAACTTATTGGTTTTGGAGCCTAAGATAATGTCTTTTGATTTAGAACGAACTTCATTCGAGATCACCCTATACGAGTTGCTATAACCGGTCAGCTAAATGGCTGCCGATTTTCAATAGCTGTACTATTTGTTTAATAACAAACTCAAAAACTAATATTTTCATTGTTAAAACACTTTATTTAAAAATTACAATTTCCCATGCCTGCTGCTAAAATATTTAATCCTATAAAATTCAGAGAGCGAATATTTATTTAAGAGCAAAGAAATTTACTATCACTAGTTCACAGAGAGAGAGAGAAATCTTTAAAAAAAAATCCATTAGAAGTGTTTGATTTTTATAAAGTGTCACGTTATTCTTGTCATACAAAACAAAACAATGATAACAACAAGTACGAAGTCAAACAGTTGCACACTAAATGGTGATAACAGCCAGCATCGACTATATTGAATTGTTATTATTATTGTTGGAATTTAATATGAGAACTTTGTTTTACAATGACACGTTATACGAGTACCACCGCTGCTCTTATTTCAATCTAATTTTTTCCATAATAAATAATTTAATTTATGACAAATAAAGGGTTTTTCAACAAGAAGTTTATTTTCAAAAACAAAATAAAACAAAGAATTTTGTTTAAGATGATTTCAATTTTTGTTGCATTACGAAGAGAAAAGTTCGGCGATATTATGAGAAATGATATCTGGCAAATGTCCACCGCGACCACGCTGACAGATGTCGGTTCTTTTATCAAAGTTTTTAATCACTTTTTGACAAAATGGCGGTCCTATTTCGTTAATCACATCACGGATTTTCAGTTTTAAGGGTGAAATTGATTCGATTGGCTTCATATAGACTCTATCCTTAACATAGTCGCACAAAAACTAGTCCAGTGGTGTTAAATTACACGCTCTGGCTGGCCAGTTAAATGCTGTTTGTCATGAAATTATGCGATCGGAAAATTTGGTTTCCAATAAATTGATCCTTTCATTGGCTGTGTGATATGTGGCACCGTTCTATTGAAACCACATGTCAGGGATATCGACGTCGTTAACAATGTCCCAAAATTGAGTTGTTAGTATCTCGCGGTAGTATCCCCCCGGGGGCACATTTATCGGTCTTTATAAAACGCTCGACTATCTGCACCTGTGCTTCTGGGGGTATAAGGGAGCCCAGTCCCCTGAAGTCAGCAGGGGTACAACTGGAAGCTCAACGTTATTTCCACGGGAATCAGTAAGCCCCAGAATTTTGCTAATTGTCTCTTTAGGCATTTAACTGTTTCTCTAACTGATTATTGAGGTTGGCCCTTCGGGAGTATCGTGGTGGTTGTGGTTTCGCGGCCCCATAACAGGACAGTTTTATATGGTGGCCAGGATCATTTCACTTTTAATAACACCCTGGTGGAATGATCCTAGATCCAGTGAGCATGCTAGACATGTGTTGGAAACAGGACAGGAGTTGGAAAGTCTCCGACTCTTCAGCAAGGAGGAGTGGATTGCAGCCCTGCTCTGGAATCATTGAAATTACTACTAGGAAGGACCTGTTGCTAGAATTAGACTTCGGCCTCGTAGGGCGTGAGTGGCGCTGCTTTTCACTCACAGTGGTATGACCACCATTTGATTAAGGCTCACTGCCAGGTGCAGATGTAAATCTTATCACGAAATCTCGCGGTCAATAGATGACCGCTCCCGCATTTCCAGCCTCATCTTCAAAAAAAAATGGCCCAATCACGTCTCTAGACGACTTAGCGCGCCATACAGTGACACGTTGAACAAGCAAGGGCTTCTCAAAAATCAAAAGCCCAAATGCGGAAATTTTGCTTGGTGGCATACTCTGACAAGTGAAAATGGGCTTCACCTGAGAAAACTAAATTTTCAGAAAAACCAACCGGTTGTTTCTGATTGAATTGAGCGAATCTGTGGTGATGTGAATGGTCGGTAGGCTTTAATTCCTGCACTAGTTAAACCTTGTAAGGCTTCAAAGTCAAATCCTTACGCAACATTCGCCATGTGGTGGTTTTGGGTAACTCCAATTCTTGAGAACATCGAGGAATTGACAAATTTAGATCTGCTTCAACACTGTGGCTCATGGCTGCGATGTTTTCAATTGATCGACCCGGTCGAAAACGCATTGATGTTCCCACATTTTGTATCGAGCCTGTCGACTCAAATTTAACGATCAAATTCTTTATAACGATCTAAGAAAGACGATTATAATGTTCGAAAATATCACGAGTTTTACGAAATGTAACGTTAACAGAACCACCATTTTCATGGAGGAATTTAATTATTTTAAGGCGATTGTCATGCCAAATTAAAATCATTGTAACAATTGTCAATCTATTTACTACGAATACGTCAAAGAAACTGAATGTCAAAACCATCGTGTTGTTGGCGTTGCCACAATTGGAAAACAAACATCTTGTTGAAAGACTCGATACAACTTTTGAGTATCGTTATGAGGGCAGTGCATTTATTTATTTGTTTCTTTTTATGCGAATGTATATTTTGTGTATTTTAGTAATTGTTATGTCAATTCGTTTAGTTGTTTTGTTTATTGTTTGTTTGTTTGTTTGTTTGTTTTGTTTTGTTTTTCATTAACAAACAATTGTTAAGAAAATTTGTTGGTTTTATTCGCCTATTCGTATGATTATTGAAACGTTTTAATACTTTTTTTTTTGGTTTTTTTATTATATTGATCTAGATCGCTCACATGATTTGCATGGCTCACACATGATCGTGACTAAAAAAAATTTTCCCACCAAGTGCATCAGTATAAAAAATAACATCGTTTAACCTGGTTACAAAGATTAATGTGGAAAAAATTTGTGATTTCAATAGCGAAATGGAAATTTAGTAAAAGATTTATCGAAAGTTATTTTGTTGCATCTTATGTCCATAAATAAGAGTGTATTATTCTTTCTCTTATTAGCTCTAGACCAGTGATGGGCGAACTACGGCCCGCGAGAGGTTTCAATCCGGCCCGCCGAGCGTTTTTAAAAAAAAAATTATTCACCTATTAAAACATTATGTCCAAAAAATAAATTTACATTAAATGTTTTAAAAAAGATATAAATATAAAAGGGCCAGGGATGGATTAGTCAGCAATCAGTAAAAGTGTAAATCTCGTGACGTAAAGAATAAATTGCGAAGTAAAATTATAAAGTTGCCAACGTACAGTTTTATTTATGTAATTAAAAGAATAAAGTGTATTGTAAATACCCCCATAAATGTCAATCGAAAAAAGAAAGGGAAAAATTGGTTCGGAATGTCGAGTATTTCAAGAAGAGTGGACATGGAAGTACTTCTTTATGGAATATAACCAAAATCTTATTTGTCTTATTTGCCAAGAACCGGTAGTTGTACTAAAAGATTATAACCTCGCTAGGCACTTTAATTCAAAACATCTTGGGTCGAAGTACTATAAAATGACAGATGAAGACAAGAAAGTTCATTCAGAGGAATTGAAAAGAAAACTATCTAGTCAGCAAAGAAGTGTCCAGCGATCCCCCACGTTGGCTGGTCACATTGTTGCCTATAAAATAGCAACAAGTAACAAATCGTTTTCTGAAGGAGAATTTATTAAGGATGTGTTAATTAGCATTGGAAAAGTATTATGCCCAGAAAAGGTAAAATATTTCGAATCTATAGGGCTGTCACGTAGAACGGTCACAAAAAGAATTGAATCGATTTCTTCTAATTTAACCAATCAACTCGATGGACGTCTTAAAATGGACGATGGACGAGAGTGTTGACAGGAGTAATACAGCCCAACTTCTAATTTTTATCAGAGGAGTCGATGAAAACTTTGAAATAACCGAAGAACTTGCTTGTTTGAGGTCTTTGAAAGGAAAGACGACAGGAAAAATAAATTATGATGAATTTAGAGAGGGGATGGAATCTCTTAATGCCCCAATTTCCAAATTAATTAATTAACCAACTGATGGAGCACCTAACAAGGTGGGAAAAAATACGGGGTTTGCAGAAGTTTATAAAAGTCAGAATCCTGAAAGCGAAACAATTCTTTTACATTCTATAATCCACCAAGATGTTCTTTGCAAGGCTGCCTTGGATATTAACCACGTACTTAATATTAAATTAAAATTAATTAATACCATTCGAGCCCGTGGTTTGTTACACCGACAATTTCAAGAGTTTTCATCGGAAGTTGATGCAGAATTTTCAGATGTACTTTATTACACAAAGATCAGGTGCCTGAGTTGTGGGCATGCCTTCTAGAGAGTTTGGAGTCTTCTCGAAGAAATTAAAGTTTTTCTAAAAACCAAAACTGAAATTTGGGATGAATGGGAAATATTGGAGGATAAGAATTGGTACATCGAGTGTGCTTTTTTCACGGATTTACTCGAGCACTATAATAAACTGAACAAGAAGTTACAGCGAAGAAATCAATTTATAGATGAAACTTGGGGCAGTTTGAGGTCTTGTAAAACTCAATTGTTTACATTTGCTAAATGTTTGCGAAAAAATGATTTGACTCATTTTCCAAGACTTAATTCTTTGAGGCCTGTGAGTGAAGAGAAGTTAAAAGTCTTTTCACAATCTTTATTAAAACTGTATTCAGAATTTGAGGCCAGATTTGCTGACTTTAAAGAAATCCAACCATGTTAAGATATTTTTTCAATGCCTCTTAATGTTAATCCTGAGAATGTTCCATCTGATCTACAATTGGAAATTATAGAATTGCAATGTAATAATAATAATTTAAAACAGCTATTTTTAAATACAGATAAGCTTAATTTCTATAAATCCTTACCAAAAGATGAATTTCCAAAGCTAATTAATCATGCGCAGAAAATTATGGCAATGTTTGCTTGCTTCCTCCTATTTATGTGAACAGGCAGAAAAAATTTAATAAGAAACCGATTGTCAGACGAGAGTCTATTTAATTTATTAAAAGTCCTTCCTCCCAGCTGGAACCAGATTTTGAGGAAATAATGTCAAGTCAGAAACAGACCCATGCTTCCCATACATCTGGAAAATCTTAAAATCATAATAAACCGTATCTATAGCTTAAACCGAACATTTAATTGAATAGCAACCCCATAATTTTTTAATGAATGACCCTCTATGTTTTTTTTTAATTTAATCGCCCGCCGCAAGACTTTTTCAATTTATTGGGCCGCCACCCAAAAAGTTCGCTTATCACTGCTCTAGACGTATGCCTTTTTAATTTTGTACTCCATCTCTGTGGTTTGTAGTGAGAGAAAATGTATATGCTAAGTGTTCCCAGTTGATCTCAATAGCTTGCTAATGGTTATCTCAAAGAGAAAATTCAATACATAAATGATCTCAATAACTCATATGCCAATTTTTATTTTTTTTAAGTCCTTAAAAGGATGTTAGAAACCATACGTCTTTCAGACGTAACGTTATCTTTACCGTACTAAAAAATAACGCTATCTTTCTAGAGTTAAAGTCGAAATGTATTCTCCTCTCGTATTCTAAAAAAACTCTTGCTAATATTCAGGTGCAAATTGACGGCACTCCAGGTCTAACTTAGCTGTGATTTTTAAATATAGATTATCCTGGACTGATCACATCAACACTGTTATTGGCAGAGTTTACAGTAAACATTAAATTCGATAAAGGATTCTATTCCATTTTTAACAAAAGCTTATCTGATCTCTTCACGCTTTTACGGCTGTGAAATTTATGCTAATTGTGACAATACGGACTTGCGCAAATGAACATTGCCCGCTTTATTCTCCAAAAGGACCAATGCGATCATATCTCATCATATTCTCCCCGGGGGCACATTATAGTCTTTATGGATCCTACAACAGCCATCTAGACTTGTGTCTTGTGGGGTAAAAGGGAGTCCAGTCCCCTTCAAGGCTAGTAGGAGTCAACTGGACAAACCCCAATATATTATACGGGAATCAGTAAGCTCGCAGAGTTCCGCTATTTCTCTCTTAAGGCATTTAGCTGTTCTCTGGCTGATTAATTGAGGTTGGCCCTTTTGGGAGTATCGTGGTGGCTGTATGTTTCGAGGCCCTCGTGATAGTTTGTGGATCGGATCATTCATAATGAACACAATGAATGGTCCAGATCCAGTGCGCATGAATGCCGTCGTGTTCTTAATTATATTAAGCTTCATGCGTTCTGGACCAGGAGTTGGAAAGTCTCCAACTCTTTAGCAAGGAGTGAAGGCTGCGGCCTACTTCGGGCTTTCGAAATTGCAACTAGGAGTGACCGGAGGATATACGTATTCGATGGCCTCCTAGGGCGTGAATGACGTTTGCAAATCATTGAAAGTGGTTTGACCACCATCTGATTATGACTACCTAGTCGGTGCAGATGTAAATCAAATCACGCATATCTCATCATATTCCTCCCGGGGGCACATGATAGTCTTTATGGATCCTACAACAGCCTTCTAGACTTGTGTCTTGTAGGGAAAAGGGAGCCCAGTTCCCATCAAAACTAGTAGGAGTCAACTGGACAATCCACTATATTTCCACGGGAATCAGTAAGCTCGCAGAGTTCCGCTATTTCTATCTTAAGGCATTTAGCTGTTCTCCGACTGATTATTGAGGTAGGCCCTTCGGGGAGTATCGTGGTGGCTGTGTGTTTCGAGGCCCTCGTTTGAGTTTGTGGGTCGGATCATTCACAATGAACACAATGAATGGTCCAGGTCCAGTGAGTATGAACGCCGCCGTGTTCTTAATTATATTAAGCTTCATAGGTTCTGGACCACGAGTTGGATAGTCTCCAACTCTTTAGCAAGGAGTGAAGGCTGTAGCCTACTCCGGGCTTTCGAAATTGCAACTAGGGTGACCGGAGGATATACGAATCTGAAGGCTTTCTAGGGCGAGGATGACGCTACATATCATCCACAGTGGTAATGATCCACCATCTGATTACGGCTTACGGCCAGGCGCAGATGTAAATCTTATCACTTTTGGAAAGACAGTCCAAGATTTTATTTTTATTTTCTTGCACAAGGTCATAATTTGTCAGCAACCGTGAAATTTAGTTCTTGCACGATCTTAACATGGCAGAAATTTAATCGAAAGGAAATGCAAAAGTCTGCTATCTCAACGACAGTTTTTCATTTATACAACCACTCCTTGGAACTCTTTATCATACTACATACAGAAACTTGGCATCCCAATATTGTTTAGTTAAACAATTATTTATTTGTTTTTTACCTTGATATCTATGAAAGTTATAAAAAGGTTATTATCTTTATAACGTTATCACCATAATAACAATTAGTGTTACAATTGTTATCACTCGTTTTGCTATTAATTTATTGTAAATCGTCATCAATGATCTATTTTTGTTGTTAACTTTAGTTAATTTTAAATTATTTATTCTGTTATTATTTATCTTAGTTCTTGGTATTCTACACATTATATTCCTATTTATTGTTAATTATTTTATGTTTCTATTATATAATAACCTAGCTAGCATTGTAATATATAAGATTTATTTATGTTATTGCGCTAGTTAACGACTAAATAAATGAAATAATTTGTAGCAGCTGCCGTCCTGGTAGGATTATTAGAAACTATCACGAATAAATTTTTTTTACCACATGCAGTCTAAAAGATTTTCTTTAATCTCAATATAAACAAGTCCCCTTGTCCCTGAAGGAGGATTTTTCGATGGTAGCTCGCCCATTAGAAAAATTTTCCATCACTTTGTAGCAATGTTAGTGAATTCCCATCATATTGAAAGGTTGCTTGCTAACATTTTCACCAAGCCCATTTTAGTGAACAGTAGTATGACTTCCGTTGTGAACGCTTTTCGCCTTCCTTTCATAAAGATGGTGCCAGTCTATTTATCATTTTGACGAAACTACAGTAGTATCGCCAAATATTTTTTAAGCTTTTGATTAAGTAAAGAGAAGTTTGTTTTTCAACTGTGGCAACACCAACAACATGTTAGTTTTGACATTTAGTTTTTTGACATTTTCATAGTAGATGGATTAGCAATTGTTGCAATGAATTGAATTTCGCATGAAATTAAAATAAATAAAATCCACTATGAAAATCGTGATTCTGCTAAAGTTACATTTTGTAAAATTCGTGATATTTTCGGACAACATAATCGTTCCTCTGAGAACGCAATTAAGAGTTTGGTCGCTAAATGTGAGTCGACAGATTTGATACGAAATGTGCGAACACCTATGCGTGTTCAACCGGGTACTTCAACTGCAAAACATGGCAGCCTTAAAGCACATCCAAATTCGTCAATTCCTCGACGTCCTCAACAATTGGGGTTATCCAAAACCACCACATGGTGAATTTTGCGTAAGGATTTGACTTTGAAGCCTTACAAGTATCAACTGGTGCAGGACTTGAAGCCGACCGATAATCCACATCGCCGTAGATTCGCTTAACTCATTCAGGAGCAACTGGTTGATTTTTCTGAAAAAATCATTTTTTCAGACGAAACCTATTTTCACTTGTCAGGGTATGTCGACAGGCAAAATTGTCGCATTTGGGCTACTAAAAATTCTAGAGCGATTATTGAGAAGCCTTTGCATACTCAACGCATGTCGCACATGTCACACCGCCAATAAAACGATCAATCTATTGCAAACCAAATTTCCCGATCGCATAATTTAACGACAGCCAACAGTTAAGTGACCAGCCAGATCGTGTGATCTAACACCTCTGCATTAATTTTTGTGGGGCTCTGTTAAGGTCATAGATTCTGTCGGAACCGATCGTAACGATTAAAGCCTTAAAACTCAAAATCCGTCATGTGATTTAACGAAGTAGAACTGCCATTTTGGCAAAAACTGAATAAAAGCTTTAATGAAGGAATCGACATCTGTCATCGTGGTCGTGTTGGACATTTGCCAGATATCATTTTTAATACGAGGACTGATAATAATAACAAACCAAATCAGTAGAGCTAATTTAACATTTAGATTCTGTAACGATTTTTATTCATTTATAAGGCGGCACTTAATCTGAAAACTTTATACAATTCAGTATTTTATTAATCCGTCAAAATAACTCAGATATTAAACTTATTTTCTATTTTTAACATTTTTGGGGCTCTAGTTTTTCTGCATTATTATTAAATAAAAAGTGTAATTCAGATAAAAATTATTCGAATAAAAATTATTCGAATAAAAATTATTCGAATAAAAATTATTTGAATAAAAATTTACTCCGCTTAATATTATTCGATTATACAGAATTGATTTTAATCAAATATATACAATTACACACCTTAACAAACAGCTTAATATTCAAACTTAAAAAATAAAACAATTTGCACTGGATATTAAATATTTTAAAAAATGGCCCAATATAATTTTAAACTTAAGTATCTAAAATTTTGCTTAAAAACAATTCATGAACTATTAAAGTACCAGCAAAATGATCGCGTGGAAATGTTTTTTATAACTTAAATCAAAATACACAATACACAAGATTCGAGTTACTTTATTTGAAATAATTTTAAAGCAACTTTGCTTGTACTCAGGTGACTAAAAAATACACACGATCACAACTCCAATTTAGTCAATAATAAAAGAAGAATATTTTTTATAACTTTCAACACTTTAAGGCAAAATAATAATTATTTTATTTTAAAAATTTTTAGCAGCTGTCAGTCAGATTTATTATCATGCTAATGAAGCGTACACGATTTGATACAGTTAAATTATCGCTAATCAAGATGAAATGCAAATAAATCTGAAATGTTTCAATCGATAAACTGATGACAACATAATAGCAAAACAAATTAAGTGAGCTACTTTGATATACAATTTAAAATGCATATAACTAAATCCCTTAGCCACACAATGTCGCGTTTTGTACCAGATTAGTAAAGAATTTGATTAATTGATAACCCGTCGCTTAAATTAAAAATATTATACATTTCTTCACTTTGTTTCAATTAATGTCCAAAAAAATTACTTCGATTTTGAACTTATTTCTTATTTCATAATAAAATCAGCTAATGCATTATTAGAAAATAAAAAGTTTATTTCAAATAAAAATTATTCGAATAAAAATTAAAAAATTTTTCGAATAAAAATTATTCGAATAAAAATTTTCTCGAATAAAAATTTTTCCGAATAAAAGTATATGATAAATCAAAAATTTTGTGAAACACATCTGAAAAAATTTGAGTTACTTTATTTCAAATTATTTTAAGGCACTTAAAATACAATTTTCCTTACACCCAGGTGACTAAAAAAAACACACTATCCCAACTTTAATTTAGTCAATAATAAAAGATAAAAATAAGAAGAATATTTTGTATAGCTTTCAACTTTTTAAGGCAAAATAATCATTATTAGTATTAGTCAGATTTATTTTGATGCTAATAACGCGTACACAATTTGATACAGTTAAATTATCGCTAATTAAGATAAAATGCAAATAAATCGACATGTTTCAAATTTATTGGTGACAAAACAATAGCAGGACTGATTATAATAGAAAACCAAATCTGCTGAGCTATTTTACCGTACAATTTAAAATGCATATAATTAAATTCCTTAATAAAACAATACCGTGTGTTTGTCTCGGATTTTTAGTAATTCATAACCCGCCGATTAACTCCGATTTTGAACTTATTTCTTATTATTGTTAACATTTTTGGCGGTCAAAATTAATGTAGTAGATATTACATATTAAAAGCAATTTATGCATTATTAAAAAAATTAAAATAATAATTCGAATAAAAATTATTCGATTAAATTATTCGATTAAAATAATAATTCGAATAAAAATTATTCGATTAAATTTTTAATTTAAATTTAAAATTTAATCGAATAAAAGTTTATCCGGATAAATATTTTTCGATTAAAAAAATTATTTTTAATCAAAATGTATACAACCACATCATGCCATTGCTTAACAAAGAGTTTAAATATTCAATTAAAAAAACTCCAAAAGATAAACAAGGTTAAACAAATACTTAAAAACCTACATATGTATACTCTTTCGAAAAATGGCGCGATTTTATTTTAGGCTAAAGTATTTACAATTTGTAAATAAAATTTGTATCTACTATCGATACATCGATTTTTTAAACCTAAACTATTTGGATCACTGGATCTTAAATAATAAATTCATGAAGCGTGAGTTAGTTCGCTTCTTGAAAGAAAATGATCAGATCAGATTCAATTCGGTCAAATCTAGGGAAATGGATTATAGATCTTTACTTGTTGTTCTTCAAAGGCAGAAACATTACCTGCAGAACTTGAACAATTTACCACTGCGAAATTAGCTTTAAATCCGAAGCTTAGCTAAGATTTAAAACTAGTTTTTCTAATTTTAACATATTTATATAGATGATACCTTTTTCAGCATAAACATAATTTAACCGAATTTCATTTCTAAGGTTATTTCGATAATACAATTTTAAATGTGGTTTTAAAACATCCTCCTAGAGGCAAATTACCACATTTAATACCGAGTGCTCATTCGTGTTAAAAAATTTGTGATGGCTGACATATTTTGGATCATGATATTTAATCAAACATGGTAACATCAAACTAAATTAGGTGAGATATTTTAACGATTTTTATTGATACACAACCCAACACTGAAACTAAAAACTTTGTACAATCCAGCATTTTGCATCAATTCATGTCTGAAAAAATAACCCTGATGTTGTGCTTATTTCTTAGTCGTTAAATTTTTGGCGATCAAAATTAATGCTATAGATATATCATAATAAAAACAGCTTATACATTATAAGAAAACAATAAGTTTATTTCGAAAAAAAATTATTCGAATGAAAATTATTCGAATAAAAATTTTACCGAATAAAAGTGTATTCGGATAAATATTATTATAAATAAATAAAATATTAAAAAATAGCCCAATATTGTTTTAGACTTAAGTAGCATAGTGTAATAGCAAGACTGATAATAATAGCAAACCTAATCTACTGAGCTAACTTAACATATAACTTAAAATGCATATAACTAAACTCATTAATCATATAGTGTCGTGTGTCTGTCTAAGATTAGGTAACAATTTTGATCAATTCATAACCCGTCGCTTAAATTGAAAATATACAGTTCTACATTTCAATTCAATTAATATCCAAAAAAAAAAATAACTCCGATTTTGTACTTATTTCTTAGTCTTTAGATTTTTGGCGACCAAAGATAATTCTATAAATATTTCATAATAAAAACGGATTTTCTGAATTATAAGAAAATAAAATTTTTTTTTTCGAATAAAATTTATTCGAATGAAAATTATTCGAATAAAAATTTTATTGAATAAAAATATATTCAAATAAATATTATAAATATTTAAAATATTTGAAAAATGGTCAAATATTGTTTTAGACTTAAGTATCATAATGCAATAGCCAAAACTGATAATAATAGCAAACCAAATCTACTGGGCTACTTTAACACACAATTTTAAATGCATACAACTAAATTCCTTGGCTCAGATTTAAAAACGATTTTCATTAATTCATAATCCATCGCTTAAACTGAAAATGTTATACAGTTCTTCATATTGCTTTAGTTAATGTCTGAAAAGATAACTCTGATTTTAAAGTTATTTCTTATTCTTAACATTTTTGGGCGCCAATATTAATGTTGCAATTATTAGATATCTAAAATAGCTTATGAATTATTAAAAAGTTAAAATTATAATTCGAATAAAAATTATTCGAATAAAATTTTAATCGAATAAAAGTTTATTCGAATAAATATTATTAACAGAAAATTCTCACCAGATTCAATTTGGTAAAATCTAAGGAATGGATTTAAATCTTTTGTAAATATTCTTCAAAAGCTGCAAGAGTACCTGAGAATGCAGCCTCAAGTACAGAATCTAGTTTTTCTATTTTAAACAAAATAATATAACTTCTTCTTGAAGGCTATTATTTTTTAAGCATAAACATCATTTACATTGAATTTCATTTCCAAGGTCAATTAAGGTTATTTCCATAATATTTGTTTTTAAAATATCCTCAATATGACTTTACCTGGTTTATTGAATTTTTCAATTTGTTTTTGTCTTTGCTTTGTTTTGTTTTTATTGTATTTGTTTTTAAGAATATTTTCGTTGGAAAAACACCATTAAATACAATAAAAACAAACTATTACCTGAAAATTATGGAACCAAAAGACAATCAAGTTAAAAAATAAAATTAAGAAAAATCTTTCATTTAGCTAAACTCTCTTTCTCTCTCTCTCTCTCTCTCTACGACCGTAATCATTTCGAAAAGGAACAAGAGAAACGAATTTAACTTTTATTTCCTTTTTTCTTTGTTAGCAATGGCGTTTTGTGAAAACATTAAATGACTTAAATAATTTTTACCAAAATAAAATCTGTTTCATGGCATTTTCTCTTTGAACAACGTTTTATTGTTCCTTGCTAGCAGCACTGTGTGTGCGTTTCTCCGCCACTAACTAAACTTAAATTTGAGAAAGAATATTAGATAAAACCTAACAGACATACGGTTCAATGACAACGCGACAAAACTAATGGAGAAAGGACTGAAACATGATCCACCTTCTGACAAAATACAAAGAGTAATTGAAACACAAATTGTAGACGCCGAAGCAGCTATTGCTCTATTACTCAGACCGACAAGAACACATAAGACACAAAGTAGCCGACGTACTCGAAAAAACGATAAAAGAACACAATAAAACAAAGATGAATCCCAACGATTAAAAAATTGCTAAAC
Organism: Trichopoda pennipes; assembly: GCA_030448955.1. Taxonomy (NCBI): domain Eukaryota; kingdom Metazoa; phylum Arthropoda; class Insecta; order Diptera; family Tachinidae; genus Trichopoda; species Trichopoda pennipes. Next base: position 10,025,279 of record JASKUP010000052.1, on the reverse strand, counting down.
AAATAACCCAGAACCACCAACACTCAAAGCACAACCGAAAATACACAAAGAAAGCATACCAATGAGACCCACTATAAACTACAGACCTGCATTTACGATACGTAATACAAAAGTTCCTATCAAAAAACTTAAAGACATCAAGATAACCGAAAACATGCGACTCGTTTCCATTGACACCAATGATCTATAGGGTGTCTGGCGGGAAGGTATACAACTTTGTTTTGCCACCATTTTGATAAACATTAGTCTTGACAATTCATATTTGACAGTCGTGAAGTAGAAACATGTGAAATTTATTAAGGACAAATATTCGATAAACCAACGTATGTTTTGATCTTTAAAAGATTTCATCAAAATCAATCATCGATTACTGTGACGATGAGAAAGTTACGTGAAATTTTTGGGAGAAACAAAGTGCCAACAAAACGCACTAGTTATCGTGTAGTGAACGATTTCGAAGAAATAGGGTCTGTAGGTGATAGGTCCAAGCATGTACCACAACATACTGCAAGATCGCTTGAAATTATTACTGCTGCTCAAGACAGTGTTCAAAAGAATTCATCAACCTCAATTCGACGCCGTGCTCAGGAGCTTGGTCTTTAAATTTGGTCAGGAGGAGTCAGTGGACCTTACTTCTTTGCAAATAAAAACGGCGTAACGGAAACTGTGAATACTGATCTGGGGAGCGATATCGCCATATGATTGAAAACTTTTTAACGCCACAACTGCACACAACAGGCACACTGAAAGCGACAGTAGAACAGAATTACTTTAAATTTAACAATAATATATATAGACAAACAACAGGACTAGGGATGGGAAATCCAACATCTGCCATCCTCATGGAAGTTCCCCCCGGGGGCACATGATAGTCTTTTTGGAACCTACTATTCCATTTAGACTGGTGTCTTGCAGGGTAAAAGGAAGCCCAGGACCCTCAAAGGCTAGTAGGAGTCACCTGGACAATCCACTATATTTCCACGGGAATCAGTGAGTCCCAGAATTTCACTATTTGTCTCTTTAGGCATTTAGCTTTTCTCTGGCTGATTATTGAAGTAGGACCTTCAGGCGTATCGTGGTGGCTGTGTGTTTCGAGGCCCTCGTTTCAGTTTGTGGGTCGGATCATTGACAATGAACACAATGAATAGTCCAGTTCCAGTGAGTATGAATGTCGTCGTGTTTCTAATTATATTAAGCTTCATGCGTTCTGGACCAGGAGTTTGATAGTCTCCGACTCTTCAGCAAGGGATGAAGGCTGCGGCCTACTCCGGGCTTTTAAAGTTACAACTAGGAGTAACCGGAAAATATACGTATTCGAAGGCCTTCTAGGGCGAGGATGACTCTACAGTTCATCCACAGTGGCAATTATCCACCATCTGATTAAGGCCTACGGCCAGGTGCAGATGTAAATCTTATCACGTCACATCACCGACATTATAGATATTCCAAAGAAGATAATAAAACAGAACTACTTTAGATTTAATAACCACGTTTACAAATTACCTAACGGACTCGGTATGGGAAACCCAACTTTTGCGATCAATTAACCGTTACCGCATTTCCAGTCTCATCTTCGAAAAAAAGGCCCAATCATGCTTACAGATCACATAGCGCACCATACAGTGACACGTTGAGCATGCAAAGACTTCTCAATAATCGCTTTAGGATTTTCAGAAGCCCAAATGCGGTAATTTTGCTTGGTGGCAAAATAGGCTTCGCCTGAAAAAATTATTTTTTCAGAAAAACCAGTCGGTTGGTCCGATCGGCTTCAATTCCTGCACAAGTTGAACCTTGTAAAACTTCAAAGTCAAATCCTTACGCAAAATTCGCCATATGGTGATTTTAGATAACACCAATTGTTGAAAACGTCGAGGAATTGACAGATCGGCTTTAATCGGCTCAAGGCTGTGAAGTTTTCAGCTGAACGACCCGTTCGAGCACGCGTTGGTGTTCGCACATTTTGTATCGAGTCTATCGACTCAAATTCTTAATAGCGGTCTCAGAAGGATGATTATGTTGTTCGATATTTGCGAAATGTAACTTAGAGCCACCATTTTCATAGATGATTTTAATAATTTTAATACGATTTTCGTGCGAAATTGAATTCATTGTAACAATTACTACGAATACGTCAAAAATACGTCATGTTGTTGGTGTTGTCACAATTGAAAAACAAGCTCTTTGTTGGAAAATCCAATATTATCAAAATTTTTATTTTGAAAACAATTTCGAGCGCGACTGCTAGTATTAGGCCCCAGGTGATAGCGATAATGAATCCAGTAAAGAAATAATCCATCCGTTTTTTTATGAAACTGCGTTTAAATGTAGATATAAATCGGTAAATAAACAAATTCGTGTTCGTGACAGTATTTAATTTCATTTTCGAACCAACCTACGTAACCGTTAACCAGTTGCTTGTTGATAAATATTTTTGCCAAATTATTGTGCAATATTTTAGTTAATGAGAAATAGCTTTCTAGTTCTCGTTGCCTGTCGGCCAAATTAGGATTATGTGATTAACACTATATGACAATAAAAAAACGTTATTTCATTTTCTCCCCAGCGTTTCGTCAATTTTTGTGGACTTTCTCAGGGGTTTGTCTTTTAAAATAAATTTTTGTATTATTAATCCTTTCGACTCCAACTTTTAATCTGTATCCCTTAAAATTTTGTTTTACTTTTAATCAATTTGTAGTCATCTAAGGAGTGTCTGGCCATAATTTCAAGTCGCCACGCCCATTCGTTTGACAGTAGAGAAAGTTGCTTGTGAACAACGTTTGGCAATTGTTTTGTTATTATAGCCGTATTAAGTTTTATTGAATTATTTTGAAAGTCAAGTATGAAAGGACAAAAAGGACAAGGAATTCCTGTTTTGCACAATCTGCAACGACCTTTTTTGCCAGGTGCCCCTGTAGGCTAGTAGGTAGCTTACAAGACTGTGGGTTGTCGATTCGATTCTCAACAAAGACCTTGGTTTTTTTTTTCACTAAAAATAAAAATTGACTGTCGGCGGCGCTGCTCAGTGATAAAGGCATGGTCACTGGTCACTGTGCTGTCTTATACAACAGTTAATTTTCGTAACTATCCTTCTACTTTCACCACCTGTCTCATCTCTTCTCTATCCCTTTCCTAAAGAATGTAGCACGATACTTGACTAAATAGGCATTGTTGTCTGAAGTGCTACTTCTCTTTAAAAAAAAATACTACCCAATTATCCACTTTATCATACCGCTTTGCATAGGTTCGGTTGGAACCTATACTCGAGGAAGAGATACAATCGGAAAATGTTGGATTATATTTTTTTAAACTCTATGGTCGACCTCTTTTTCTTTGGATGGAATCTTCAGAAACGGAACTATATTGCAAAAGTGGCTTAGCAATTTCCAGTTAAAATTGTATTAATGGAATATGTTTCTGGTTGGGTTGAAGTAGACGAACTTGTTTTCTATAAAGTAATGGATGTTCCTAGGCACTAATAGAAGATTCTTATGTACCATTTTCTTAAGCGGTGGTTAATCTTATACAGCTCCATGAGCATATCAGCCAGGTCAATCCCTCCCATGTGTTTATTGTAAGAAGCAACAATAGCAGGTCTTGGAACATCAATGTAAGCTTTTTCCTTCGGGCTCCAACCAACACTTACAAGCATCAACAGTGGTTAGTGGTTTATACCCGAAGATGCTAGCATAACTGCTTTGTTGTCAATCCACTTTACACATACTAGATTATATAGATTATAATTAACTTCACATCTCAGGTCAAAAGATCCTCTTCCCCGTTTTTTGAGTTCAGCACCTGAAAGCAACCGGCAACTGCTTACTCGATTTTTACTTATAGTACCTGTTGCAAAAATTCCCACTTCCTTCAACACAATAAGAAGTCTTACTGATGTAAACCAGTTGTCAAAATAAAGTTTAAAGTTCTTGTGTTTGGGAAGATTTTGAGCCAGATAAAGGACAACATCCGAAGATAAAACCAACTCCTATGACGGGCAGGTTCCTTCGCCAACATATATTGTAAAATCATAAACCATGCCAGTAGTTCCAGTAAACTTTTTCATTTCTAGGCCTCAACTGATTTAATGTTACAACTCATATAAAGCATGCACGTCGTCAGCATATATTCTAACTTTATAATGTTGTTTAAATTTTGTTGGTAGATCATTAACATATAGCGCAAACAGTAGGGGACCCAAAATTGAGCCCCGTAAAAAACTTCGACTCAAAGGTAAAGTAGTTGAGTTTGAGGTAGCCGTTTCAAAAAATTGACGGCTGTCAGATAGGTAAGAGAATATCAGATCGGCAAAAGTTGATGGAAACCTATGAAAAGATTTTAATTTGTTACGTAAAATGTAATGATCAACAGTGTCGAAAGCTTTCGAATGATCCAAAAGTACTAAAAAAAGTAACATTGCCGCAATCAACTTGCTATCTAATATCTTCCGAAACATCCACTAGCGCCGTTATACAGCTGTGATCTTTTTGAAAACCAGATTGACAATTTGTAAGAATGTTATTCTTGTCAAGGTATTAAGACACCTGATGATAATGAACCAACCTTTCAAAAACTTTCGAGAGGAACGGTAGGATTGCTATCGACCTGTAATCAGAATTTGATTTTTTTCATAGGGATGATTCTCGCAAGCTTCCATATTTTTTGGTAGCAGTTGGTAGTCAAAATCTTGTTGAAAAGGAGCGTTATAATTGGCACAAGTTGTGATAAGAGAATCTTAAGAAACTTTGGATCACTTTGGACTTTACTGACAGCACACCAGAAAACACATTATTACGAGTAACATTAGTGAAATAAATCATCTTTTTAAATCATCCTTTTTAGGTTGTTGGCTGTTTTCATTGATATGGAAGCACTGCTTAATTTTTTTCACAACGACCGCGAGACATAAAGCCGTGAGCTTTATGTTTTGGGCCCATGCCATTTTAAACTGGGGCAGTCTAAAAACACCCAAGTATAACAATGCACCAATTCCAAGTTCTGGCACAATGCATTGCATAGGTAGGGGTCATCCCCTGAGTGCTGGTTCTATAAAAAAAAAATTTACCGTCTTATTTCCTCCTTACTACAGTTAACCTCAATGCAGAGTGTTCCTGTAGTTGAATATAGTCTACTTACAATGTGATTTTTTGGGTGATAACAATTAAGCGATTTTAAAACTTCATCCTTATCGTCAAGTGTGATTAGGGCCAAAAAAAAATACCTTTCGATTGGTGAATACTATTTGAATTGATAGGCACTAGAAACTGGAAAAATAAAGCTTGACTTTCAAAATTTATATTGCTTTTTAAGTAGGTTTTTTATTGCTTTTTCTGGTTTTTCTTGTTTTTTTTTTGTTTTTTATATAATTTATTAATTTTTTAAATGTTTGTTTATATATATATTTATTTTTCTGTTATACTGTTTTTATATTTATTGCAAAAAAAAATAAAAATATGAGATATAAAGAAGACATTAGTTACACATTTATTATTAATAACTTTTAGTGTAAAATTTCCCCTTTTTGTTTGTTATTGTAATTTTAAATTAATTAATGTTAGATATTTTTTCTGGTGTTTTTATTCTTTTCAAATATATTTTAAATATTTTGAAATTAAAAAACTGTTTAAAAGTTATTCAACTAACTAAAAGTTACAGAAATTAAATAAATAATTCACATTTAAGTAGGTTAATAATAATAAAAAAAAATAATAATAAATCTGCATTAAAAATATTAAAAAACAAAATTCAATATAACAAAAAATCAAACATTAAAAAAAAACAAATTGTTATTTTATAATAAATATGTTTATAATTAAACATTTCAACCTCTGAAATATTGCAAAATATTTTTTTTTTGTTTTTTCATTTCCTTCCTCATGAGCAATAATTGTTGTTATTGTAGTTAATGTGTGTTTATTACAGCAACTTTTTGTTTTTTAATTAAAAATTAAAAATAAATGAGCACTTAATTGTTTTTATATTTGAATTTTCTTTAAAACAAAAGTGTTAATCGTTCGTTTATTTAAAAAAAAAAAGAATATTAATGAAAATTAAATAAGTCTTGCTAAAACCCACAATTCTAAATTCAGTAACTAAATATTTTATTTCTTTAAGAAATTTATTAAAAATGTTCCTTTTTTTATTTGTTAATTTTTAAATATAAAATTTTAGTTTTTCGTTTTTTTTTTTCTTCTTTTTCTTTAATTTTTATAAAGCAGTGGTTTTATTGACCACAATAAAAAATTATGTGTTTTAAATTTAGTTGCTTTTTCGCAGTTAAAAAACCTTAAAACTAGTTTTTAGAAAAGCTTGAATTGAAACAGGCTTTTTTAAATATCGTTTCTTAAACATAAATGGTTGGAGTTTTTCAAAAAGCAATAATAAGTTTGTTTATTTTTTTTTGTTATTAATCTTTCAGTTTGATTTTATCACATTCAAGATTTTCTTTCTTTTCAATTTTTCCATTTTTAAATACTTTGCTTTTTATTTCTTAGCCTAATTGTAGGCAATGGTTTTTCTATGCCTTTATTCCCATTTGAAGTATGAGTGAGAGAGAAGTTATTTGAAAAACTTCTTTATGTTTTTATGAAGCATTAATTTTAGAGTGTACAGCACTGTTGCTTCCTAATATCGTTTTAATTCATAATTGTTAGCATGAGTATATAATCTATCCAGGTCCTTGGCTCCATTTCATATTGGCACAAAATTTATTTGTTCACATTTCTTTATGGTGTTTGTCACTCTATAAACGAAATTAAAATTCATCATATTAGTGAATTTGCTATAATTATTAATTAAAAGGAAATAACCAAAAATTTCTAATGATAAATAGGGTGTTTTATTGAGGTATGAAACTTTCAAATTAAATAAAACAAAAAACAAATATTTTAAACTGCTATGAAATATAACTTTTGGCTTTATAATTTAAATATGACTTCTAGCATATCACCGACGCGGCTACCTCTCGGACATAATCTATTATAGAGGTCCGATTTTCGATAATAATAATAATGTCCTGGCGGCGAATAATCTCCTCAATCGTTACACGCCTATCCGCGTAGACTAGCGATATCATATATCCCCACAGAAAAAACTAGAAAATACTGGAGGGGACAATTTGCAGGTCCATTTCCCTCAATAATCAACTGTGGCACCAGCTGCTACCTGGGGAAGATAGTGGACACTTTCCCATCTTGATATGTAGCTTGTGGGTTTTAAAGGCAGACAAGAAAATGTATTAAATTTGCCTTGCATTTACATGCATAATCATGCTAAAATAACAACTGTTCATCATTCGCTTTGCCCAACAACTCAAATTTCCATGTTACGAGTTCCATGTGATCGCCAGGAATTGACTTTAATGTTCCATTAGACTAAAAGTCATTTTTTATAGCTTTTCGTAGAACACACTTGTATGAAGAAATCTAGTATGATCAGTAAATTAAATTAAAGTATAAATGAATTTAAAGAATAAGAAAAGTAAATCAAGAATTATTGGGTTTATTTCACTGAGAGCAACAGTGTTGATTTTGACTTTGGTGACATTTAATCATTTTTAAAGATCTGGAAAGTACAGAGATATCTCACGATCATGTTATCTGTGAAGTTGGAAAATCCGGTAAACACTCTAATAAAAACAGCAGAAACACTACGTGCTGTTACTTTAATGGTTTCATGAATAAGACTTTTGATGAACAAACAGCCGGAGGGTCGAAGGAAAAGTATCTGTTTAAAAATGTTTTTTTTTGCCTCTTGAAAAATTTTCTCAATCCGATATATTGACGTTGAAAAATATTGCAAACTTATTTTTAAATTAAGCGTTGCGCTACATAAACTGTTAAGTTTGTTATAAAGAAGTCGTAGGTGAGACGAGAATTTAGCACAAAGATTTTAAGTTATTTATTTACAGGAAGGCAAGCTCACTCGCTATTTTACTTTGTTTTTAAATTGTGCGCTGCTGTAGCTCCAAAATTAGATATCGAATTTGGTCGAAAAATCATTTTCTCTGCTAACAAATAAAGTGCCAGCAACTGAGGAGTTATACTGTATATACTGGTTTCCTCTTGGAGTCAAAATAAATAGTAAAATAAAGAGCAACAGTTTTTTGTGGATTTTACAGTGGTGACATCACTGAGCAATTTTTCTTTTTTGTTAATTACTGCTGGAAACATCATTTAAGTCAATGGCGATCTTAAAAACCATTATTACGGATAGATAATCTTTGGTTTCAGCAGAATGGAGAATCATATCACACAGATATCATATCACATTGATATGTTTTGATGGAAATCTACCATCATTACATGTGTGAACGGTGGAAAAACGGGAGCCCAGTCCCCTGAAGGCTGGCAGGGAGTCAACTGAAAGCTCCACGTTATTTCCACGGGAATCAGTAAGCCCCAGTGTTCAGCTAATTGGTGCTTTAGCTATTTAGCTGTTCTCTGTTCTGATTAAGGGGCCAGTTTCATCTCACCTTTACTGAGAACATTGGGTGAATGATCCGTATCCAGCGAGCATGCTTATTATGTGTTCTGGACCAGAAGTTGGATAGTCTCCAACTCTTCAGCAAGGAGTGGTGGTTGGCGACCCTGCTTCGAAAACTCCGAAATTGTAACTAGAAATAACCTATTGCTAGAAATTAGTCTTCGGCTTCCTAGGGCGCGACGCACGCCTCATATCGCCCAAGTGGTTTGACCACCGTCGAGTTATGGCATACACACGCTAGGTACCGACGTAAATTTGTTTTTATATCATTCAGTTTTTAAAAAGAAGCACTGATACAAGTTAATTCGCCTTAAGCCTAATTTCACATTTTGCCAAAAGTAAGAGAAAATTTGTGTTTTGTTTAATAATTAAATTGAAATACGGTGAAATTATTTTGAGGAGCAATTATTTTTTGTACATACCTTTGAAAAAATGTGACCGTTTGTGATTCTATAAATGTTGACAAATTACTATTTATTATAATAATGAAATAGATTTACCAACCACATTGATTTGCTATTTATATTTAAGCGACCGTTCTCAGCATTGTTTAACATTAATTTGTTACGCAACATGAAAACTTTGATTTAAGTATTCTATTGTTTACATTGAACAGCAGTTGCATTGTTCATTTACATATTTGCTTTAAATTAAGCAAAAATCAATCACCACTTGCATGAAAGATATTTTTAATTATCTTCAAGAAGATTTTGACGAAAACTTTCTTGTTTCACTTAAAAATAAAATTCCATTTAATTATTTAACGCACATTGTTCTCATCCTTATCATCATCATCATTATCATCGTTGTTTTCATCATCATCATCATCATCATCAGTTCAGTTAGTTAAGTTCAGTTCCATTGAAATTATTTCATTTTAAAATCTTTTAATTTTACAAGATTTTTTTTGTTTTATTTTATTCAGTATTCATCGCTGTTTCTTTTTATTGGTTGCAATGCTTTTCTTATAAAATTGTCGTATTTTGCAAATCTTTTTTTTTTTTACTGTTTACCATTCACTTGCAGTCCATTGGCAACATTTGCTTGCAAACCTTCAATGTCATTCCCGTCTATAGTGTCAATTATAACGGCATTATTTACGGTATCGCCATTTTTAATAATTTGTAAAATTTCCTGTATTATATTCTTTTCCTGATAGAAAACTCTAACAATGTTTAGTGTTTCAGAGGTTTTAAGAAATTCTAATTGGAATGTCTCTGAGAAGCGTGTATCAATGAATTGTGAAAAAAGTTGTATCATTTCGGGTGTCTGCGGACATGTGGCATCCAAAGAGCAATGTTTCGTAAATCTTTCAATTTTGAGTAGTTCATCGGGTAGTTTATAGAATTTATCTGTTATTGAATTGTTGCCAAAATCAATGTAGTGAACTTCACATTTATTGTCCTCTAGAAGGTTGATAATTTCAGCACGATAGTAGGCAAGATCCTCGGGAAATTGGGCAGCACATATGGCTCCTATTTGCAAATCAGTGAACTGTTGAAATTCTGTTTCTGCGTCTAGTAAAACATCGGTGATGTGTTCTAGTTGAGAAACGTCTTTGGTTAATTGTACATAGAAAGAGGTGGGAGAATTAACATGTATGATACTACAATCACAAAGAGTAGGTAAAGGAGAGAATACTTCTTCATCAGGAATATTAGTTTCTACGGCTTTTTTCAATTCCGTAGCAAAGTCCTTATAATTTACTTGCAGCTTAACTGTATGTAAACGTGTTTCCTTGTCAACTTCATCCTGTTCAATTTCATAAATTTCTCCGAAATGTGTTTCCAACAAATAGGAGAAACGTTCCTCCAGTACAGAATCACTTACCTCTGCGGGTATTTCATTCAATTGACATTTAAGCGCTATGGAAGGTATCTTTCTTAATTCTTCGGGAAGTTCTCTTATGTCTTGGGTTGTTATGATGTTGCCATAGTCTAGTAAAAATATTTCATAGCCTTTATTTTCGGCCAAAACACCCTCTATACGTCCCCTGTAGAAACAATCATCTTCAGCCGAATAAGCTGAGCAAACTCTACCCACTTCGGTATCTCGCAATTTTTCTTGAGTATCCTCTACATCATTTAAATTAAGTAAGCCATTTTTTATAATTTCCATTTTGCCGGAATTAGATTTTAATTGTATGTAAAAGTGTGATGGCGAAATGGCATGTGAAATAACACATTTTTTCGCTTCATTTTCCAGTTTATCTTCCGCCAAAATGCTGTTGCCGTTTTGAGGCGGCATTGTAACAGTTTGAGTTTTGTGATCTAAACCCAACAATTTATTTAGACTTTCGCATACATTTTCTCCCGTATTCATGGCAAATACTTTTACTATGGCCGGTTGATTGTCGATACCCTCATTGATTATATCGATTTTGACTTGACCTTTACATTGATCTATTAAAGTATTGAACGATTCGGCGGCTATAGAACCAAATTGTGAAAATTTAAGAGCATTTTCAAGCTGACACTTTTTTGAAAATTCTTTAAGTTCTATCAAATCTTGGGGTAAAGTTTTCAACACAGTGGTAACCGCTTCATTGCCATAATCAACAAAAAGAACACGATACTCATTATTGGTCATGATATCTAGTAACTTAGCTCTATATAGTTTTGAGTCGTCCGGATAGAGGGCGGCACATAATTGCATTTTGCAGGGATTTTCTAATTTTTCCATGGCCAAAGTGTTAAGTGATTGTGTCATATCTTCCAGGCGTATAGTATCCTTTGTGAACTGTATATAAAATTCACAGGGAGAGTTGGCATGCGATATAATTGCCTCGTATAGAATTCCAGTTTCGTAAACTGAAGACTGCAAAGTTGAATTATTAAAACTTATATTCATTTCGGCATAGGGTTCCGGCAAAGGCTTCTTGTCACACAACAACTGCAAATCCTCACTTATATCGTGACCATCAATTAACAAATGAACTATAGCATGATGTTGCGAAGGCTCACGCAATTCTACACAAAATATTGTTTCGCCAGTATTGGCAATTTCCATAAATTTCTGTTCAGCTGCATCAGACCAGCAGATGCAATTAGGTGGCACTTCTAAAGCACATTTTTTGGATAGGGGCGGTAATTCTGCAATGTCTTTAGAAATCTCACGACACTCTGGACTAATGCTAGTGTTGCCATAGTCTATAAACAAAACCTCAAAACCCTCGGCTTCTTGGTTTAACAACTTGGCTCTGTACCACATTTCATCATCGGGAAATAGGGCGGCCACAATTTTGAATTTTTCAAATTTTTCAAGTTTCTTAAGATTTCTATAGTCGGCCAAGTAGATTTCAATCAGGTCTAAGCCTTTTGAATCCTTTTCATATTGTATATAGAAGTCGGTTATACTATTTACATGTGATATAAAGCAATTCTCTCCTGAATCTACAATTTCCAAAGGTTTGGCATAGCCATCCTTTATTAATTTCTCCATAATATTTACACCCTCTATGTACAGATTAACGTAACTCTTTTTAAACTGTTCACCTTGGGTTATGAACTCATAGTCCAGAACCTTAGTATAGGAGTCATTGAATGTTGCATTGGCTGCATCCTGCCAATCAACAGTACCATTTGGTCGTATAGGTAGGGCGCAGGGTATACACAAAGGTTCAACATCAGGAAAAACAATCATTTCCTTTAGGTCAGTGGTGTCAGTGACACAATCCGTATTACCAAAATCTATAAACTGCAGCACCATCAATTCAGCATCTAGGATTTTAGCACGATACCATTGTTTGTCCACCGAATACATGGAAATACAGTGAGCACCATTTATGATACGCATTAGGGGGGGCAGAGAACTGGCCACAATTTGTAGATTTTCTTGCAAACGCTGTAAATCTTTTACCTTATCCATGGGATGTATAAAGAATTGAGCGGGGTTATCACAGTGTGCCAATATGCCGTGTTCCATATCAGCATAGGGATTAATAATCGCTTCTGATTCTGGCTCTGGTTCTGGGTCTTGCATAACCTCTACTACTTCTTGTGTTTTAGCGGCCTGAACTGGTTTTGAATTTTCTTTTATTTCCCTTATTTCTTTAGTTACTTCTTCAACAACTTTACGTATTTCAATTTCTTTTGCGGTTGCCTGTGTAGCAGGTACCTTTTCGGCTACTTTCTTTTCCACTTCAGGCAAATTTGCAGTAGCAGCAGTCTTTTTCTCTAATTCGTGATCTTTATTATTGGATTTCTTTTTCTTTGGTGTAGACGATTTGCTTCTATTACCTGTCTTTGGCTTATCCTCACCACTCTCATCCTCATCTTCCAAGGTTAAATCAACACATTCAATATATTCTAAAATATTGGGCTTTTCTTTTTCCAACAATTTACGCATAAATTCCAAATCTCGCGATTTTATAAGCTTTTGTTCCTTTAACAAGTCAACAATATTTTTACCATTCGGCATTAAAAGATCGGCAATTAAATGATTGTTCTTTACTTCCAAACATTTAACAGTAATTTCCTGATCTAAAGTCATGCTGGACAAAGATTTAATAACGGCAATGTCACTTTCATTTGAAGCGTTACCAGAGCCAGTTAAATTATTGCTGCCAGACGATTTTTTCCCCTTTTGTTTTTGTTGTGTATCAGCTGCTAAAGTTTTCAAAGGCAAATTTATTTCTACCGCATAAGTATTCTTATTTAAATAGAATTTTTCTTCCAATTTTTTTAATAGCTCCTTTCCTACTGATTCAGTGTTGCCATAATCAAAGAAATTTACATCAAAAGGACCATCGAGATTTTGATTATTTTTTATGCGTGCACGATACCAATTGCCATCGCTACCTTTGGCAGCACACACCTGTTCCAATTCAAAAGTGTCCAGTACTGTGCCTAAAGCAGATCAAAATATAAAATTCATTTTAAACATTTTTAAAACAGATTTCAATGATTTGAATCTTTTACTTACCTTCATTTTCATAATAATTGAACATATCATCCAATAGTTGAGCCATTTCCATTTCAACGGCTACAATTTGTCCATATAAACGATAAGGGTTGGGTACATAAACGATGCGCACATTAAAACTTTCCAACAGGATAGGAGGCGTACATATATACCAGGGTATGTCTTCTTTAAGTAACGGCATTAAAGGTCGCAATAAAAGGCTGTAAAAATTATGAAGACAGAATGTTCAACTAAGATATTAAAATTGTTATTTCTTTCTTTTATTTTTTTAATCGACCTTTTTATATTTTAAATAAATATCTGTTATTCTTTTCAACGGTCTTTTTTAATTAACAATATATATTTTTTATTACTTTTATTATTATTATTATTATTTTATTATTATTATTATTTTGTAAAATATAAAAAATAATTTCATGAAGAAGCTTTCCACAGGAAAGCGAAATATCGAAAAAAAAATATATATTGTTAATTAAGAAAGACCGTTGAAAAGAATAACAGATATTTATTGTTATTTATCTTAATCGTTAGTCAATAATATCGTGAACTTTTAAACAGAGGGAGAGAGAAAGAGAAAAACGGAGAGCAAAGTAACAGTTTGAAGTTGCAAACTCACTGGATTTTGGCAACGAGATAGACTCTCTCAATCTAAGCCAAGAGCAGTTCCCTGATTGGTGTACAGAATACATTAAATCTGGTCCAGGAATGTGAAACACAGTTTTCACTCACGCACCAATGAAGAAATGCACTCGCGATTACCACAGAATTTAATATTACCAAATTAACATGATGGCTAAACGTAAGTTTATCACCTCGTATAAGACTGCAAGTTTTAAAATAAAAAACAATTTCCAACACTTCATTTTCAAGTAAATTGGCTGTGAATTGATTAAATGTCAAGAAGTGAGCTGTCATCCTTTCACATTTCTTTAGACAAAAGTTAGAAAACTTTAACATGGAACGTTGCACCCTTAAGCAAAGAATTGATTGCGGAAATTGATTATCAAAATAGAAAAATATTCACTGAATTACTTCGTAAAATTCAATACGGTCGTAGTGACCGTAAGGATGCAAACATGGCCGCTATACAGCAAAGTATTTAGGATGATTATGGAACATTAACTCGTCGACGTTCGTGAATTCTCTCTCTACGCTATCAAACCATGATAACCAAGTTTTTATAGCCAAAATTGGCTAATGTTGACATCAGCGACCTTTGGTTTCAACAAGATGGCGCACACTGGGGATTTTTGTATGGAGGTGAGGAAAAAAATATATTCCGATTTCATCACAAATTTAGTTGTATTTATATAGTAATACACAAAAGTAATCAATATAAAGAAAGTTAGAGAAATGTAGATCGTTACTTACAATGTTTTTTACATAACTAACAAAAAAATTTCAATTATTTTTTTAATTTTTAATTTATTATTTCCTCAGGCGTACCACAAGGTAGCATTCTTGGACCAGTTTTATATTTGATATATACCTGCGATATGCCTGTAAGTGAAACTGTCCACACTTCTACGTTTGCTGATGCTACAGCGTGTCTAAGTTCGCACGAAAACTCCTATCAAGCCTCCATAAATCTTCAGCAACATATAACTCAGTTGGAGTTGTGGTTAAAATTATGGAGAATTAAAGTGAACGTTCAAAAGTGCATTCATGTGACCTTCACCCTGCGAAGAGATAATTGTTCACCCGTTCGAATCAATAAATCACATTGTTCCTCACCATAGTTATGTGAGATATCTTGGTATACATCTTGATCGTCGCCTTACATGGAAAGATCATATTGACTCAAAGCTAACACAACTACATTGGCTCATTGGCAGGAACTCGAAACTTAGCCTAGATTGTAAACTTCTAATTTACAAGAGTATTTTGAAACCAATATGGTCTTACGGAATCCAACTTTGGGGCACTGCCTCAGCTTCAAACGTGGATAGAATCCAACGTAGGCAAAATAAAATTTTACGGTTGATAACTTCCGCTCCATGCATGGTACATCAGAAATTCAAACATACATTGTGATTTAGACATACCGCTGGTGACTACACAGAAATCATCAAATACGCAGGCAAATACTTGATGAAGCTTGAAGACCATCCTAACCCCCTTGCTCGCAATATCTTGAATTATAGTGAACATAGCCGATTAAAAAAGAGGGATACGGCAGCTTTAATCCTCAATGCTACAGATGACACATCTTAGAAATATTTGCTTTGGTTTTTTTAATGTCAATTTTTTTTACCCAAAAGGTTAGTTCTGACATGGTCGGGACTAATGTAACTTTTTTTTAGAATTTAAGATTTAATAAGTTTTATTGTTAGTTCAGTTTCTGGAAGATACAATAAATAATTATTGAAAAAAAAGAAAAAAAGGTCCTATTACTTTCACGTAAAGTCTTGTAACCTATGAACAAGATGAGACATATCTCATGAAAATCGATGAACGCGTTTCGCATTTATGAACAATTAAGTAAAGGTATAAATTGTTCAGCTGTGTAATGCAACAAATTAATAGGTGGCAACTGGTGGCACTTGAAATTGATTAAAAATGTAAAAAGAGATATGAGGCAATATATTAGCGGTGATTTTCAACTGCAGGAAAGTAAAGCTAAAATTGCAGGTCCAAATGTTTGGAGAAAAAAGGGATTTTTGTTAAAAATAAACAAACAAAATAAACTTAAGTCTCTGCAGAGTTAATTTTTACAATTTTAGTATATTGAAATATCGTATTTAAAATAAAAAATAAAAAGAAAAACATTAGCTCACATAATAAAATAATATTCGTTTTGAAACTCTTAGGTTTAAATTAAATTGTTTCAGTAAAACATACAAGTACTGAGCTTGAGACGGCTTTAAAAAAAAAAACTAGCAGTCAGATCGGAGTAATTCTTTGTGATTTGATTGTACCATTTAGTCTAATATTTCAAAAAATCATTGCATATTGCATGAATAGTATGTTGACAATCTGACTTTTTTCCGCGAAATCCTTAGTGTGCGGCGCCACATAGTCAAACAAACAATCCAGTTATGGCAAGAGAAATTTCGCGGCCACGTAATTTCTCAATTTGACGATTTCAATTGGCCGCTTCGGTCTTTTGATTTAACGCCGCTGGATTATTTTTTTTAATTTTTTTTCTGGGACTAATGAAATTCAGCGCAGCTTTGATAAAATATACGAAGTTTTGTTATAGATTATACTTCAAAATGTTCCCCCTCCCCCCGGGGACACATTATAAGCCTTTATGGAACACACTACCACCTAGACTTTCGTCTTGCGGGGGTAAAAGGGGAGCCCATCCCCCTTCACGGCTGGCAGGAGCCAAGTGGACAATCCACTATATTTCCACGGGAATCAGTAAAACCCCAGAGTTCCGCTATTTATCTCTTTAGGCATTTAGCTGTTCTCTGACCGATTATTGAGGTAGGCCCTTCGGTAGTATCGTGGTGGCTGTGTGTTTCGAGGCCCTTGTTTGTGGGTTAGATCATTCACAATGAACACAATGAATGGGCCAGGTCTAATGAGTATGAAAGCCGTGTTCTTAATTATATAAAGCTTTATGCGTTCTGGACCAGGAGTTGGATAGTCTCCAACTCTTCAGCAAGGAGTGAAGGCTGCGGCCTGCTTCGGGCTTTTGAAGTTGCAACTAGGAGTGACCGGAGGATATACGTATCCGAAGGCCTTCTAGGGGGAGGATGACGCTACATTTTATCCACAGTGGTAATGATCCACCATCTGATATTGGGCTACACGGCTAGGTGCAGTTGTAAATCTTATCACTAATGTACTTCAAAATTTTGTAAAAAGAGCAGACGAAGTGGACGTCGACTAGGCATGGACATTTATACAACATCACATTCCATTATAAATCCCAATATTTCTAATTTACAGTGGTATCAATAAAACTGAATTTGTAAAAAAAAGTGTGTATTCTCAGCCAACTTACTTCCTAACCTCAAATTCGCCCATCTATAGCTATGTATGTATACTATACAATAAAGTGTTGCCAAATCGAAACACAAATGTGTCGTGTAAACAGCATGCTTCGCAATCTTAATTCAGAAAGTAAAGCAAGTGCTTCATATCGCCGTGGAAACATGTTATTAACTGCACTTTACTCTCTTTCCACACTTTAGTTCTATGCGCGGAAGCCGCCTTCCCAACTATTTCTACTTAAATTTAGAATTATTAAAAAATAAATCTAAGGATTGGATACTTACACTTTGTTATCATTGACATCCTTGATATTAAACACACATGACTTGCCGTCATAAAATTGCTTAAACTTTCGTGCAATATCTTGATTGGATTTAACGAAACGAACGTCATCGTAGGAACATAATAATTCAATGTTCGGCATATTATCACAGCCATAGAAAGGTACTTGAATTTTAAAGTTAAGCATGCTATTTAGAGAAGTTATTTTGGCACGTATTTGCTGGCCGGCAAGTAAATCTAAACGAAGTTCTGAAAAGAAGTTTAAAAAAAACAGCAGAAAGAACTTTGAAAGTTATGCACGAGTAACAAAATAGGGAAAGAAGTTACCTGGACAAATTTCGGTTATTAAACCTTCTGTGCTGAGTGTTTGTTTAAGCGACACCTTATTCACCTTGACATTGACATAATACAAATCATGATTATTCTTTTCAATAAACTCACATTGTAGAGTCACACCCTGTGGCAAATACTTGTCCATGCGATCGATAATATAAAGATGATCAAAGTTGGAGACAATGCCGTCGAAGCCACACAAATAAGCCATAACTGGAAAGTCGGCAAAGCGTTTCTCCACTTGCCAAATATCTTCCGAGGTCACTGTGTACTGATTACCAAAATCAACAAAGTGCACTTTATATTTACGGAGCATTTGATTGCAGGCCATAATGCGAGCACGATAGATAATATTGTCTCTGCGTTGACGTGCCATCACATACGAACCCACTTTGAGTTGTAGTTGTTGAAGTGGTAAATTGTGATAGAATTGTTGAATGTCTTTCATGAAACGCTCAAATTCAGTAGAGCGTGATTTTAATTGGGTATAGAATTGATGTGGCGATATCCACCAGGATATAATGACTTCCTCACGACAAGGTGTTTCAAGAGGTTTAATGGGGAAGGCTTTGTTTAGTGGTGCAAATGTTATAGTTTTCTCTTTAGACTGCTGCGGTTGCTGTTGCAGCTGCTGCTGTTGTTGCTGCTGCTGTTCCTGCTGCTGCTGTTGTTGTTGTTGTGAGTTCGGTCTAGATGAATTATCCGCTTGATTTTTATTTATTTGTTCTTGAGACTTTTTGGAAGTTTCACTACTGGCTGTGGAAGATTTGATGCTGTTGTTAGAGCTGTTTAAATGATTGTTGTTGTCTTTGTGTTTTGATTGCTGTGAGAAACCTTGTGGAGCATTCTGTGGTCTTTGCTGTTGCTGTTGCCTATACTGGCGTGGAGAGTTGTGTTGTTGATAGTTTTGCTTATTTTGTTGCTGTTGTTTTTGGAATCTCGGAGGCGTATTTGAATTTGAAGATGTTCTTTGATTATTATAACTACTTGTGGTACTGCGCTTATCACTCGATACTGAATTGTTGGAGCTTGTTATATATTGCTGTTGCTGTTGCTGTTGTTGTTGCTGCCTATTTGTGGGATAATTTTTATAATAGTTATGTCTGCGCTGACCCTGCTGCTGCTGCTGTTGTTGTTGTTTGATTTCGCTAGAACTCGAACGAGAATCTCTATTCTCAGTTGTCAATGAACTGTTTGACGAACTTTGTTTGTCCCATTCTGAGTTGGGCACTGATGTCGTATAAGCTTGATTATTAATATTGCCATTGCGATAGGGTCTTTGTTGATGCTGTTGCTGCTGCTGCTGTTGATAATGTTGCTGTTGTTGTTTTTGCTGCAGCCATTGTTCTTCGCTTTGCAAGGTGGTCGAATTAAGTACCGGACATTTTTTACTTGAAGTCATAGAGGCGACATCTGTGGATGAAGCAATTGAGGGTGTTTTATTGCCATTGGCATTTTCCACTTGAATTTTATGATGACCATTCTGGCCTTGATGGGCAGCAAATGCATTCATATTAAAATCTTCCTTTTCCAACGTCAGATACTGTTCAAACGGCATCGACAATTTGTACAACTTTTTCATAACATTCAGATCTTTTGTACACAGATTCACAAGATTGACACCATCGGGATGTATGCGGAATACCTTAACGGTAAATGATCTTCTTTGGCGATTTGATTCCTCGGCCAACATTTCAAATTGTGTTGTCGCCAAGTCTTTGCTTAATTCATTATTTTCAAAACCCTTTAGGCAGCACTGAACTGCCTGTCTGGGCAATTTTAAATGCTTCTCGGCTATGGTGCTTAGCAAATTTTTCGTTACCTTCTGCTCATAACCGAAATCTACATGTCTGACTATAATTGCAGTAGAATCAGCACGCATAACCTCTGCTCTATACCATTCATTGTCGTACTTAACAATACAGGGTGCACCTAAAGCCAAATGATGGGGTACATTTTGGTTTTTGTTGTAGTACAAAAACATATCGTCCATTAGCTTTTCAAATGCCGGAATATTATCGATCTTTTGAACATAGAAATTTTTTGGTGAATCAATGTAACGTATCTCCACGATATCATTATTGCGCAAGGCTTCAGCTTTGGCATAAACTAAACGTGTCTTTTGGATTTGCTTTAAAACATGCAAGATATTTTTCTCCTGTAAATACAACTCACAGTATTGTACCAGGGGTGGGCCCTCCAAAGGCATTACTTTCAATTTACAATTCTTATAAAGAACTAAGTCCTTAAATGCCTTTTTTAAACTGTCATCAATCGGTTCGAGTTCCTTGTGGCCGGACATGGTGAAGCGTATGGCAAAGGCTTTGTATTTAAGAAACTCATCCGGTATTTCATACAGATCTCTAAAATGCACCAACTCTGCATTGCCATAATCGATGTAGGCCACTTTGCAAGCTGTTGGCTGAACACCCGTTATTAAAGCTCTATATAGTTGACCATCTTCGCTGTAACGTGCTATACACGCCGTACCCAGCATTGGTTTCTCACTAAACTGTTTCAAATGTACCTTTTCAATTTGATTCATCATATCGGTCAAATCATCTTGTTGTGTTACCAGTTGGACGGAAAATAAAAATGGACCATTCTCTACAAAACTTACACTTATATCGTAAACTTGTCCCACTGATAAGGCATTCGATTTGAATGTAGCTGGGGTAGTACGTCTGGGCGGTGAAAGTGGTGTTTGTTGTTGTGGCATATTGATGGCACTCAATTGTGTTGGCGGAGGTAGTGGACGTTGATAACGGGGATTAAAGTTATTATACTGTGGCACTGTTGTTTGTATAACACCGGCTAAACTATTATAGGAGCCAGCTGTTGCAGGCATGCCAGATGCATTCGGTAATGGTGGCGGTGAATGTTGATGATGATGGTGGTGATGGAGGTGTTGGAGATGATGTTGTTGTGTTTGTTGATAATGCAGACCAGTAAACGGGATGCGGTTATTTTGTAAGTGAATACCTTCAAAAGAAGGAAAATGGAACAAAAAAATATTGATATGTATATACTTTCTTTCTATCGGGTTTTTCAACAAGAAGTTTGTTTTTTCAATTGCGGCAACACCAACAACATGATATAGCTTTGACGTTTAGTTTTTTGATATATTCGCAATTGTTACAATGAATTCAATTTCGCACGAAAATCGCATTAAAATAATTAAACTCTACACCACTAAAAACGGTGGTTCCGTTACAATAACATTTCATGATATTTTCGGACAGCATAATCGTCCTGCTAAGACAGCTCGATACAAAATATGCGAATACCAACGCGTGTTTGACCTTGTCGTTCAACTGAAAACATCGCAACCGTGAGCCACAGAGCCAAATTTGTCAATTCCTTGACATTTTCAACAATTGGAGTTATCCAAAACCACCACATGGCGAATTTTACATAAGTATTTGACTTTGAAGCCTTACAAGGTTCAACCGGTGCAGGAATTGAAGCCAACCGAACATTTACATCGCCGTAGATTCGCTTAATTTATTCAGGGACAACCGGCAGGTTTTTCTAAAGCCCATTCAAATGAAACCCACTTACACTTGCGAAATGTAACAAGCAAAATTATGGCATTTGGGCTTCTGAAAATCCTAGAGCGATTGAGAAGACTTTACATGCTTAACATGTCGCTGTAAATTGCGCTATGTGGTGGGGGGCCGTGATTGGGCCGTTTTTTTTTCGAAGATGAGGATAGAAATACTTTAATGGTCAATGGATCACGCTATCGCGAGCTGCTAACAACTCAATTTTGGCCTATTATTGACGACGTGGATACCACTTACATGTGGTTTCAACAGGACAGTGTCACATGTCACACCGCCAATGAAACGATCAATTTATTGCAAACCAAATTTCCGAAACGTATAATTTCACGACAATCAGCAGTTAAGTGGCCAGCCAGATCGTGTAATTTAACACCAATCGATTATTTTTTGTGGGACAGAGTTAAGGACAGAGTCCATACGGAGCCAATCGAATCGATTTTAGCCTTAAAACTCAAAATCCGTGATGTGATTAACGAAATAGAACCGCCATTTTGCCAAAAAGCCATTAAAAACTTTGATAAAAGAATCGACATTTATCAGCATAGTCCTGGTGGATATTTGCCAGATATCATTTCTCATTCATCGGCAAAATTTAAATCATCATAATCCAAATTTGTTGTTTTATTTTGTTTTAGAAAACAAACTTCTTGTTGAAAAACCTTTGATTTTTGCCTTGTAGTAAAAATAGGGAAGAGATATTTTTAAAAAGAATATTAACCTTGCATCACTGATCTCAGATTGCCAATTGATTGGGGCATACGTGGTTGAACGGGTGTGGTCTAGAAGTAAAAAAACAAAAAGTTAATTAATACAATCAATTTAAAATGAAATTAAAATGTTGAACTTTTAGACAACAACAAAAAAATGAATGCAGGCAAATTAAGATTTTTCTGGTATGATACGGGAACGCCATCTACCATTTTGCGTCGGAAAAAAAGTATAAAAAATAAAAATACAAGATCAATATTGTATATTCCATTCGTAGCTAGGCCGACGATTAACAGAAAGCAAGAGCAGATATAGGTGACGATTTATAAAGAGAACAACGACAGATGGTCTTGGACTGTGTGTGAACTTCGTATAACCAAATTGACTCAACGTATTCTTGATTAAAAAAAATTATTGGTTAAATAGATACAGTTTACAATAAACACAACCTATGATGCATGAGAAAAATGCTAATGACGGGTGAAGCGATCCAGAAAAAACTGCATTAAATTTTCTTTTAAAAACAACCACAAACATTTCTAAATAATTTTGCTGGTAGAAAATAATATTATGCTGTATAGAAATTAAAATAAATATGAACGTAAGCCTAGATAAAAAGTTTATTTGTTGAAGAAATCTTTTTTTTTTCGTTTCGGACCATCACTTAGAGCAGTGATGGGCGAACTTTTTGGTTAGCGGGCCAATAAATTAAAAAAAAATCTTGCGGCGGGCCATTAAATAAAAAAAAAACAAAGAGGGTCATTCATTAAAAAATTATGGGGTTGCTGTTCAATTAAAAGTTCGGTTTAAGCTATAGATACGGTTTATTATGATTTTAAGATTTTCCAGATGTATGGGAAGCATGGCTCTGTTTCTGACTTGACATAATTTCCTCAAAATCTGGTTCCAGGTGGGAGGATAAGACTTTTAATAAATTAAATAAACTCTCGTCTGACAATCGGTTTCTTATTAAATTTTTTCTGCATTTCATTACTGAAAAGGCCTGTTCACATAAATAGGAGGAAGCAAGCATTATTTTCTGCGCATGATTAATTAGCTTTGGAAATTCATCTTTTGGTAAATATTTATAGAAATTAAGCTTATCTGTATTTAAAAATAGCTGTTTTAAATTATCATTACATTGCAATTCTATAATTTCCAATTGTAGATCAGGTGGAACATTCTCAGGATTAACATTAAAAGGCATTGAAAAAATATCTAAACATGGTTGGATTTTTCTGTAAAGTCAGCAAATCTGGCCTCAAATTCTGAATACAGTTTTAATAAAGATTGTGAAAAGACTTTTAACTTCTCTTCACTCACAGACCTCAAAGAATTAAGTCTTGGAAAATGAGTCAAATAATTTTTTCCCAAACATTTAGCAAATGTAAACAATTGAGTTTTAAAAGACCTCAAGTTTCATCTATAAATTGATTTCTTCCCTGTAACTTCTTGTTTAATTTATTATAGTGCTCGAAAAAATCCGTGAAAAAAGCAAACTCGATGCACCAATTCTAATCCTCCAATATTTCCCACTCATCCCAAATTTTAGTTTTGGTTTTTAGAAAAACTTTAATTTCTTCGAGAAGACTCCAAGCTCTCGAGAAGGCATGCCCACAACTCAGCCACCTGATCTTTGTGTAGTAAAGTACATCTGAAAATCAACTTCTGCATCAACTTCCGATGAAAACTCTTGAAATTGTCGCTGTAACAAACCACGGGCTCGAATGGTATTAATTAATTTTAAAATAATATTAAGTACGTGGTTAATATCCAAGGCAGCCTTGCAAAGAACATCTTGGTGGATTATAGAATGTAAAAGAATTGTTTCGCTTTCAGGATTCTGACTTTTATACACTCCTGCAAACCCCGCAATTTTTCCCACCATGTTAGGTGCTCCATCAGTTGTTAAATTAATTAATTTGGAAATTGGGGCATTAAGAGATTCCATCCTCTCTCTAAATTCATCATAAATTATTTTTCCTGTCGTCTTTCCTTTCAAAGGTCTTAAACAAGCAAGTTCTTCGGTTATTACCAAGTTTTCATCGACTCCTCTGATAAAAATTAGAAGTTGGGCTGTATCACTCCTGTCAACCTTCTCGTCCATAGTGACTGAAAAATACTTAAAACTTTTTAAGGCGTCCATCGAGTTGATTGGTTAAATAAGAAGAAATCGCTTCAATTCTTTTTGTGGCCGTTCTACGTGACAGCCCTATAGATTCGAAATCTTTTACATTTTCTGGGCATAATACTTTTCCAATGCTAATTAACACATCCTTAATAAATTCTCCTTCAGAAAACGATTTGTTACTTTTTGCTATTTTATAGGCAACAATGTGACTGACCAGCTAACGTGGAGGATCGCTGGACACTTCTTTGATTTTTAAAAAACATTTGCTGACCAGATATTTTTCTTTTCAATTCCTCTGATTGAACTTTCTTGTCTTCATCTGTTATTTTATAGTACTTCGACCCAAGATGTTTTGAATTAAAGTGCCTAGCGAGATTATAATCGTTTAGTACAACTACCGGTTCTTGGCAGATAAGACAAATAGGTTGTTGGTTATATTCCATAAAGAAGTACTTCCATGTCCACTCTTTTTGAAATACTCGACATTCCGAATCAATTTTTCTCTTTCTATTTTCGATTGACATTTATGGAGGTTAAAAACTTAGACTATTTTTCTATTGCACTTATATTTACAATACACTTTATTATTTTAAATACACAAATAAAATTGTACGTTGTCAACTGGCCCTTTAATATTTGTTGCGCATGTTGTCTCGAATATTCAAGAATCTTCTAGATCTCACATATAATAGTTGTTGTTATGTTATACGTTCAGTTTTCTATATTAGTTGTTAGTGTTTTATGATGTTTATGTTTCTTCTTGAAATATTGTATCAGAAAGTTGTTGTTCTCTTGTGTGTACAATATTTCCTAGAATACTATGCAGAAATTTATTTTTTGGGCATAATTTTTTAATAGGTGATTAATTTTTTTTGAAAAACGCTCGGCGGGACAAATCGAAACCCCTCGCGAA